>CM051494.1:23558603-23571855 GCA_028031935.1 Paedocypris micromegethes
TTTTTTTTTTTTAAGTTTTGAGAGTAATTGTGCATTAATTTGATATTGTTCCTAATTATATTATGGTCCAAAAATCTGTAAAACAGAATAAAGATCCATTTATCCACTACTAGTTTTAAGTAGTTATGAAGATTTTTTTGTTGTTGAACATTTTTTTCATAGTTTTTTGCAAACATTAAATAAGATGATATAGAAGTATGATTGATTCCACAGTGAGGAAATTTGTGAATTTTGTCATTGAGAACTTTTAGACCTTTCTGTTATGTTTCTTCATCACATGAAGAGTTTGTCTGGATAAAAATGCAGAGGAGGAAAGTAGCCACTTTCCCCCGATGCATTTTTATCCAAATAAACTCCTCATATATATATTTATGAAACGCTACTTTATATTCCATTCTCTTGCCATCAGATTCCAAATCTTGATCCCGGTCTGCACCCGTCTCCTCTGGCACTGGAGGTTGTTAATAAAATCCTGGTTGAAATCCCAGATAGGTCCAAACTTGTTTGTGCCGCGTCTGTTCGCTGATAACAACAACGAGCGAGCGAATAAATCTGGCCGTGTCGAATCCTTTAAACCCACGTGGGACTGAAAAAGCTTCACTAACACCACATGCAATTACCTGAAGTCAGTAGTTCAGGCTTCACTGAAGCGAGTGATCCTAAACACCGTGATGAATCACTGTCAGGACCGCGGCCTGAGAAGATTCGCTCTGTGCAGATGACTCCGGGTCTAAACATCTGCACGTAACTTCGTTAAATTTGGGAAAGTTCACTAAAAATACGGAATTCAGAAAGACAAAAAGGTATAATTGGCTTCGGTTTCTCCCACAGTGAATTCAGTTCCTCCAGTGTTCATAATTTAGCAAAAATTAACCAAAATATAAAATCGCAAAATTGTTGATATCCTGGAGGGACGGTTGAGCCATTGCAATGTACAGGATTTTTTTTTTTTAGTTGAATTTTTTTTTACCAAGTAAATTTAGGATTTGGGGCTTTTTAACCAGGGTTGCATGTTTAATCAGGGTTGCATCAGTAGTTAAAAATATCTTATTCTAGGCTCTGAATTTCAAACATAGTCCTACAAACTAAACAAAACACCACAGAATTATCTTTATGCTAAACCTTATAAAGAATTTCCGAAATTAGTTAATGAGCTTTAAAAACAGGACATGAACAAGTACGTACTAATGTCAAATACTCGAGAAAAAAAAAAAAAAAGTATCAATACTCGAAAAAAAACTATAACAACTGTAGGACATTTTTAATGAGTAAAAAAACCGACTAGAACATTAAAATGTGTTGAAATGAGGAATCTCAAGACAATAAAGTGCCAAAATACATAAACAGGCACAATCTTGTAGATTTTCTAGAAAAGAAAATGGGAAAAAAAAGTTACAGATGTTTTGCTTTTAATCTTTGCTATAGAGATGTTTTAGAGTTGTATTTAACACAAGTCGATGGTTTCTGACACCTCGCCAGGGGTATAAGACACTTTCTATCAGGTTTCCGCCAGTTTTTGTGGAAATGCAACCCTGTTTTTAACATTCGGATAATACAAATCTAACGTTTCTAATCGAAAGCAAATATTTATGCACATAAAGTTGGAGATGGAAGTAGGTCCCAATTTCCTCAAATGTACTTTTAACTCTAAAAAGCATTTGTGAAGCAGTTCAGTTCGAACTATTCTGCAGAGCTTCACAGGAACTACTTGATCTTCTTCTCTGAACCAAAGACCTCAGTTCTTTGCTAGATATCTTGATGGTTAATATATATTTTCAGTAGTTTTAGTTTGAATTTCAGTTGCAGGTACCATAAATACCAGGAACTTTGCAGAAGTTTTACTCATCATTCACGACAAACAGACTGGTGTTCATCTCCAGTTCACATGGAACCTTCTTCACTTCAGCCTTCAAACTCTCGTTTAAATATTTGCTACCAGCACCAAGATAAGCATGAAAACATCGAATTGACCTCTGGTACAGTGGCATTCCTTTGGGGTTCACCGAAAACTCCCCGTCGAAGTCTGGTCAACACATTGCTTCACGCAGCCGATAATGATTTTCAGTGTTTACCTCAGCTAAATAACAAAAGTGGCTCAATCCTTCAACTCATAAAAAGGAAACCTACAGTAAGATTGACCTCCTATGGTGAGAGAAAGCTCTTCATGTATTTCCGGGACACACCCTCTTATTAGTTGCTAGCCAATCGCAGGACAGGAGACACAGTTACTCATTCGCCCATGGGCAATTCAGCTCTTCGGTTCACACACACACACACACACACACGTGTATTTCGTTTGTGGGAGAAAAATTAAGAACACGTAGACAACATCAGGCTTAAAACTCTGGACCTTTGTCCTGCCAAATGATGGAAATTCTCATATTGAAAAAAAATCTGCCTCCTAAATTCTGGTCTGCAAACAGTTAAACCCAAAATTATAAGGTTGCAAGTTCAATAGAGTAAGCCAACAATTACAATAAATTGATTTAAATTGATAATTATTGTTTTGTTAATCAATGGCTTATACTATAAAGACAAGCATAAACAGGAATGAATGTTCTGCAAACGTTTCACAACAAAACCTGCAAAAGAGTGTTTCAAACAACTGTATGAGAATGTAAACAAACATCTGGATATTATCTCTGAACAAGCAAAAGTGTTCGGATAGCAAAACCACAGTAGCATTCCCTGCTTTAGCGGTGTGAGTGTAGTGTAGTGTAGTGTGTGTGTGTGTGTGTGTGTGTGTGTGTGTGTATGTGTGTGTGTGTGACACCAGTGTGTTGGGTTCGGTTTCCAGTGAAATCAAGGTAGAGCAGATAACCATCTCAACATGCCAATGTAAAAACCCTGGATAAGACGTATAAAATACCTGCTCATTACCAAACAAGTTTAGAGACCCCAGATAAATCAGCAGTTCAACCTTGAAAACACAGTAAAGTGAAGTATTAATTGACAGATTGATGACTTCTGCCGCTTGTTATCAAATACATTCACACCTTAAGTATTAAAAGCACAGTAAAGACTTAAATGTCCTTTAATAAACTGGTCTAAATCCAGGAGATGTGATTAAATGTCTTTGGCATGGGAGAAATATGATCCTGCGAGAAATAAATCTTATTCTCCGTGAAAATATCTGACAGCGAATGTTCCGAGTGGAGTTATATAAGCAGAACAGCGCTTGATATGTGACCTCAGCTCTAATAAAGTTCCTTTACAACCTGCGAGGAGACAAAGGACAATGTCGGAGCATGTCTTGACCCAACCCTCACATTCAGCTCATCCGTAATGAAGGAAATCGATGATGTCATAAGTGATCAGCAGGCCCGGACAGAAATGCCTCGGTGTTGGCAGTCAAGATAATCTCGCAGAACTCGGACCAGTGGATTTGCCTCGTGCTTGTTGGGAGTGTTGGGAGAACAGCAGACTCACACTTCACAGCAAAATTCATATTTCCCACGTTTTACTTTCCCTCCGTCTCTTTCTGACAGCCTGATAAAGCCTGATGCTTGACAGCCTGATGGAGTGGCTTGGCTATTGTCAGTTATGGATGGATGGACCTAGTAGGACTTCTGGCTCAAAGTATTACAAAAAAAAAGTGTGTGTGTGTGTACATATACATATATATTGTGTATATACGTATTACACATATACCGTAAAACATCTAACAGAACGCGACGACGGTCTAAATTATAACTCTTCCATCAAGGTCACACAATAATGGCTCGTCTCACAATATCTGAATATCACATACAGAAACAGCACTGAATGTGTGTAGCACGTGCACAAACGCTTAATGATGCTTCTAAGTCATGGCACTGCTTTCAGAAACACACTCATACAGTCGAAGCGCTGACTAGAGAATCCATTAATTCAGACGCACAGTTCATTAATGGTAAGTTTTTCATTTTCATCAAACATTTTAGACCATTGACAAACATTACACTGCCAGATAAAGCACAACAGTAGCGCAAAAAAACTGCACAACACAAGATTAAAATAACACTAAAAGAATGAAAATTACATGTTCATGAGGGCGTTCTATTGGAGGTGTTCTATTAGACGTTTTACGAGATATATGTATTTAGACATATAGATCAAATCAAATAATCAATAATCAAATATATTCATTTGAGCTGCACAAATAACCGTTAAAAGATCGCAATCTCGATTCCACCAGCTTTGCTATCTTAATCCAGCATTTATACGATTCAGCCGAACTGGTCTGATCTGGAGATAACACGCATTCTGGTGATTCTACGGAATCAAATTAGTGCCAAAAAGAGTTTTGCGCGAGCAACGCTGCACGTTTAGCGCTCGTGTGTCTAGCAGAATGCGCACGTATCTTCACGCTTGCGTGCAAATCTCCTCCGCTTGAGTACAAGTTGTTTTGGGACTTTTTGACTCCTTGCTCTGATTGGTCAAAGCGAACCCATCACAAAGCAGAACCCGCCGTCGCTGTCCCCGCCCACCACGACAGGTCTTAAAACTAAAATCATTTGAAAGATTTTGCAGATGTAAAAAAGGGTATAAAAGAATTTTTCTTTACATCATTATTTTTACATTACATTAGATTATTGTTCCTTACATTTATTTAAATTGAAAGCAAAAAGTAAAACGTGTTATTCTATTACTGTTTGACAACCTGAGCGTTAAAAAATATTCCATAAATGTGAAAAAATCTTTATTAAAAAAAAAAGATTCTCATTTCTTCCACTGTAGATATCATTATATATGTGTGTATATATATATATATATATATATATATATATATATATATTTATGTATACTCTGTGTGTGTGAGCGGCCTCCATTACACATTCAATAGCTGGTTGCAGTAATGCAGTCTGTCACTTATCCAAACGCTTGTCTCCTTGTATATTGATATGAAGCACCAGTGCAAATCAATGGATGACGTGGATCTCAAATGTGTCTTTGATTTCACCTTGAATTCCACAACAGACACTAACATGGACTTTGAAGCACGCGGCCACTATACGCACAGCGTTTTGAACGTACATCTGCGTTTTCATGCGTACATCTGTCCATCATGGATTCCTGAGTTGTGTCGCTGTGTTATCAGCAAGAAAGCAGCGTTCCCACAACTCGCTTGTTGTTTCAGTGCAGCGTCAGATATGGCACATCTACTTTTTCTCTGGAAGTTTCTTTAGCTGGGGTTTTATATACAGTCAGACATAAGTAATAAGGACGAGGACTCAGGAAGAAGATATCACTATCGGCTCACACCATCCTTCCTCCAGTGACTCATTAAGGAAGAACGACAACGAGCTCACTGAACACTGAGATAAAGTCACGTTTATGTCCAGCGCCTAGAATTTCGCATTAAATGTCCGAACTGCTGTTTTAATGTCACATCTGTGGATGTAAAAAGAAACCACAGCGATGCACAGAAAGGTAGACGACGTGCCACCGCTCAGATCAGCCCACATCAGGAGAGATGCTGCTACTTTTAGCCGATTCTCTCTTTACCACCATTTATTTTTAGCTCGGATAAGAAAATCCTATTCCATGTTTCTATGCGAATCAGATCGAGAGTATTTTATATTCACAAGAGGCTGATTCATAGGCTTCTAGTCTTGTATAGTTTCTCGAGGATAAATTGACACTTTTTCCTCCAGTAAAAATAGTGATAATATTTTTTTATTTAAAATCCAGCATTTGTGTCACAGACACGGTTCTCAGGATCTGTTCAATTATCATAGACCTGATTGTGTACGTGTGTTTCCTCCGGGTGCTCTGGTTTCCCCCACAATCCCCAAAAAAATGTGCCTTTTAGGTAAATCTGGCCGTGTGGGTGTGTGTGTCGTGTACAGTGTGTACGCTTTTTGGCGTGTTTGGTTGCCGCCATTTCACAGGGCAAAAGGAAAGATGGTGTAAATGATGTTTTTGTAGGAGACACTTTGAGAAGACCATAGTGGTTAAAGTGCCAACAAAAAAAGATCCAATTAATTATTATTATTATTATTATTATTATTATTTGTGTGCTTTACGTTTCTGCGTTTGACAAACTGAAAGCGACTTTGCAAATGGCGTTCAATAAGGTTTGTTATTATTTTTAGCTTAATTGAGTTTAAGTAAAACACTCTAAGGATAAAAGGTTATAATTAAGGTTCTTAAGGTTAAAAGGATAAAATTTGCAGGATTATTGCGCAATTAACATTTCGCATTTTGGAGCTTGAACAGAAAATATTGAAGCATTGATAAATCAGTGAAGTTATCTAATCACTAATTAAAGCAAAACCTGATGTAAATCATGAATGAAACCATGTTGTTGTCGTCTGGGATTAAGAAAATGTTCCTGGATTAGTGAAGTTTGGTAAATTTAAGAGAGTTTGTGTCTAACAATAAGCACACTTTTTTTTTTAAGGAATGTTACTATTTATAAACAGTTTCCATGTGTCATTCATAAAATATGAAACAAAGTGGCTGTGAGAAATTGTGATGCTGTGACCAGTTCAGATCTATATAGGTTCACGAGAAGACAACAATGAGTGACGACATTAATATCTTTTGTACAGTATCATTTATATAAATTCAGAACTGTATAATAAATTATACAGTGTGACAGTGGGCTTATAGTACAAACAAACACACACACGCACGCACACACACACACAAACACACACGCATTACAAATCCGACAGCACACATAGTTCAACACCCGTGAGAGTTTTGTAACAACATTTAATGGTTATTATTTTTTGTTCAGAAGAGTTTCAACTGTTTTGAACTTATCTTGACTAATGACTTCAAGCGTATCAACTAACTCGCTAAGCAACAGTAAGAATATCAGAGTAATATGACTCACCCTCAGCGCTACAGACTCCCAGGAGAAAGAAGAAGAGCAGTGTCGGGTATGAGGAGCTCAGAGGAGCCATGATCAGATCCGCACAACATGCGGGAGGAGTAGAGAAGAGTCTGAACTCTTCATTCACGCGCTGTTTTCATGTCGCGCGCACTTCCGGGGGAAAGTCTGAAGATTCACTTGATGAGTCGATTCTTTCATGATCGCAGAAGTCTTGCTGTCAGAGAGATGTTTCAACTTTCATTAAAAGTGGATGACGCGAACGTGAAGTTGCTCTATTGGGGTGAAAAAAATAATACATTTTAATATGAATCGCGTTTCCCGCTAATGATTCTTTGAGGGTGGGAAAAAAGTTCCGGTTCAAACGAGTCACTCGTCGGAAATTACGGTTCTCGGTGTAATATTCGGATTTGACTTCAATAACACTGCTGACTAAATGATTGTTGTTAATCACATTTAAACGTCGTATCAGCTATATATAATTATTCATCTATAGTCAGTGTGCAATAAATGAAAATGTGTTTATTTACGAACTTGTAGCATGTTTACCGTGTTGCAGCGTTGACAATCAAATCCACAGTAGAGTAAATCCACAGTAACTGTATTTTTAAAACAAAAACATAGCATAGATTTTGGGGGGTGGAGAAACATATACAATTCAAATTATCTTATATGGCTTGATTTGCATGTTTTTTTTTTTATGTGCACTAAGATGAAATGTGGATCTAAAGTGACATTTACATCATAATTTAAATACAATGTTTTATCCCAAGCAACCTGGAATTTTTACTTTCAACAATTAACTTTCTGCTTTCCCTGGGAATCGAACCCACAATCTTTTGTATAATTGGGGAAGCTTCATTTGATTCCTTTTAATTCAGGATTAAGTCATTCCAAGCCTTTGGGAAACCACATGTTGGGGGAATGACAGATCTCTTACTGGAACTAGATTGAGTGACTCAGTATTTGTGTGGCCTTTGGCTTATGGCTTTTTTTACCCTTAGAAAATGATTTAAAATTAATGTATTTATTCATCCATTCACCCATCCACTCATCATTTTATTAATTGTTCATCACAATTAATTAATTTGTTCATTAATCCATAATTCATCCGGAATAACCGACCAATGCATTCATCCAGCCATTCAACCATCCATCTATCCCACCAACTCATTCATCCATTTATCCATCCATACACCAACCAACTCATTAATCCATTTATCCATCCACCCACCCACCAATCCATTCATCCATCTATTCATCCACCCACCACCAAACAACTAATTTATCGACCCATTCATCCATTCACCCAGCAACACATTCATCCACTTACTCACACTCACCCTCCCATCAGCAACTTTAGGATAAATGCACTTTTGTGTGTTCACAATGCTGATGGCTGTGCATCAAATCTATTTGGGTCAGACTCAGACGTTATATTACTCCCTTGTTTTGGCTGGACTTTCTGAAGCAGATGGAGACTCCGTGTGCATCTTGCATCTATGGTGGTAATTACAGGAGTATTCAGCCTGTTAGACCGCATGTGTTTTCTGTGCAACCGCAATCATTTAAAGCGTTTACTGCAGGAAATGAGCCATGCCATGCCATCTGAAACTTTTACAAATATTTTTTGTGGAAAGTACTAGACTTTTCTCCCTCGGCAGCCGTTTTTCTTAAATAAACGACTCTAGAATTTCATCGATAAGCATTCTCTCTGAGACTCATCATGTTCAAATGTTCGTTATCCACATATTCAATATACTGAAAGAGCTTGTTCACTTATTTTTGTAATTTTCTTTTTTTTTTACATGCTTTTATAATGACGTCAATCTGCTGCATTCATTTTTAAGGAATGCTTCTGTGGTCTTTTTCCCTTTGATTGTACAAGAAAATATGTCCGCACAGGGTAAAACAAGAGTTATGACCCTGTGAACCCTGAACATTACCTACCCCTCTTACTCTTTCTTTCTTTCTTTATCTCTCTGTTTCTAATTATTTTAACCTCTTTGTTAATATCTCTTTATATGCGTCTCACCTTCTCACTTTCTCCCTTTCTTGTCTCGCTCTCCCTCTCTCTCTTTTCTATATCAATAAAGATGATTCTGATTTCTTTCCTAATATTAATTTCTCTATCTCTCTCTCTCTCTCTCTCTCTGTTTCCTTTTTCTATCAGTGTATTGCTCCCCAATTGCTCCTCGCTTTCCTCTATCTCTGTTTTTTTTTATATTCATCTTAATTCTCACTTTCTCTCTTTCTGTCTGTCCCTCTCTGTCTCTTTTTCTCCCATTCTCTCTGACTCTCTCCCTGTCTCTCTTTTCTATATCAGTAAAGATGGTGCTGATTTCTGTCTTAATATTCCTCTCTCTCTCTCTCTCTCTCTCTCTCTCTCTCTCTCTCTCTCTCTCTCTCTGTCTCTCTCTCTTTTTCTCTCTCTCTCTCTCTCAGTCTCTTTTTTCTATCAGTGTATTGCTCCCCAATTTTCTCGCTTTCCTCTTTCTCTGTTTTTATTTTTTTTTTGTACCAATTACCCCTGTTTTTTCACCCATTTTTCCCATTTTTTTTCTAAAGCCGCGTTACCTTCAGCATCTTCACCCGGTGATAAGAGCAGATCAGTGCACTTCAAGAGGAATGATTGAGCTCCTTTAGTGTTGTCAGTCCTGGTGCTAAACGAAACACTTTCCGGATGCGATGCGATCGGACACAACAGCAGCTCTGAGATCCAGGATAATGCGTCGCATCAAGTTTACCACTTATCCATCTTAAGGGAGCAAAGTGCCTGCGGTCACCTTGGGAAATGAAGGCTGCCGTCTCCTCTCAGCCTCCAGAAACGCTCCAAAGTCAGATTCAGTGGAGAAACCCAACTGATTAATATGCATTTGGGGCTTGTGTTCGTGTAATGTACAATGCCTGTAGGGTTTAATTCGCTGCCAATTATCCCATACAGGAAGTAGAGAACAAAGGCTCCCCGCTATAATAGAAATACAAGCAAAAATAGTCTCTGATGGATCTGTGCTGAAAGCTGGAAGACAAACTTAATGGAAAGCTTCACTTCAGAAGAGCTTCACATTAGTGTTGCCCTTTAAAAAGATGGCAGGCGCTTTGGCTAAGCACACACTTCTCACACTAACTGAAGCAGCGCACACATGTTTGTTATATGTAATAAGTGTTGGTGTGTTAAAAGGTTTTAACATGTTTTCAGACTCATAGGGAATATTTTTAGTACAGCTTTTTAATCAGTCTTGCCCGATTATACTGAATATTTTTGTGATTTGAAGGCCAACGTGTCTTTAAAAACAAAGTACTATTTGTTTATTTTAGTTCACTAACTAAAATGACACATATGTTTATTTTAAGGCTTCAGAGGTAACCAGATTAACAAGAATTAAGTGTATTAACGTCTAATTATTCGTAAAACAAATCCAACCATGAGAGAGTTCTCATCTTTAGCTATTATTACTATTCGTCTGCTTTAGTGAGAAAAAAAGTTCATTAAAATTATTTTTAATAAAAACAAACCTGGAATTTCTGGTTGGTGTTTATATTACCAATTACATACACTGTGTTTTTGAGTTTCTTACACGTCTTTATGTTTCTCCTCTTTTGTAGGTCATAAACATGTTATTCAGACGATTTAGGGAGGGATTTAGTGTTGCTGTCAAACCTTTAAGCTTTTTTGTTTTCATTCTGGAATATGACCTTCGTGACCCTGCGCTTCACTAATCACAGGCTGTTTTGGGGGAATACTTTGTTACAATGCAAAATGTCTGTTGTAATGCCTTTTTAATATCACCTTCATTAAACAATAGTGCAAATGTGTCCACACACTGTCTATAAAGAGCGTTTTTTGGCAGTATTTTTTTATTAATTAATGTTTTTTATAATTTGTTTTTATAGGGTTTTTTTGTATGTAATGCCATTAGATGTTTCTTAAAATGTCGTTACTGTTTTTTTTGTGGTCATTGCTGGGCCCCGGGGCCACATAAGGCCCTTTGGTTGACATTAACCTGCTCGTGGAAGGTTAATTAGAAATGACAAAAATAGCATTTCTCAAAATGTATTTCATGGACTAAAACTGCAGTGGTTTAATAAATATGTATATATATATTTAATTTATTATTTTTTCCCCTGAAGTTGGGAGTAAAGCATTGTTTAGTTTGCGTGTTAAGATCGACAGGTCGAGTTATCCAGCAGCACACAGAGAACATGAAAAACACGCTAAATAAGAGAGTATGCACTGCTGTTTATTGCTTTTTGACAAGTAATTCAAAGAATGTAATATTTTCTTTATCTCATGTGACCCCCAGAATAAATAAAAGCCCACCCCTGGAGCTCCATGTGCTGTCTGGTGCATCGGGTGAAATGTATCACTGTTTCAACGGGAAAGTCCCAAATCTTCACATGTTGAAAACACAACCACGGTTTAATATAGGAGTAAAGTCCCACGAGTGGTAGAGTGAAATCCAGCATTGATTTGAAATTACAAGAGGTGGAAAAACACGGAAAAAGCAGCTAATCTGCGGAAATACCACACACTTAACGTTAAGTTGACTTCCATTTTCCCATTTTCATTCCACGGGCATTACATGTGTTAGTGTCGGGAGGTGAGTGGAAGTCCATGAATGTCACAGTTCTTCATTGTAAGTCAGTGTTTGACGAACAGAACCAGAATCAGAACCAGACTTCTCGTAGAAGCAAACACTCACAAGCTAACTGCAACAAACACTGGTCATTTCTGTGTGTGTGTGTGTGTGTGTGTGTGTGTGTGTGTATGCAGTTTGAAGTAACACTAAGAGTACACAATGTTGCTTTTGTTTAAAAATACAATAATAATCCGTATTTTTAATGTAGTTACAGTCCAAAATAATGTTTTTGTAGCATCTGACTAGACGTTTGGTATCAAGTGATTTGAAAACGTCATGGTATCAAATGCCTTCTAACTCAGACCAGTCATTTTTCTTGCTGGTTTATTGCTAAAATAAAAACAAAACTTTTTATTTTTGCCGTAATTGTTCAGCCTTGCTAGAATAGTCTTGTAGTGAAGTAGTTTGTATACAGACATAACATTATGTTCACTCTATAAAGAGTAAACATATAGTAATTTTACAACCAGTGTGGCATACTTGAGTTGTGACTTGTGACCAGAAGGTTGCAGGTTTGAATCCACAATCACCAGAACTGAAGTGTTTTTAAAGACACACTGAATGTGATCTGCTCATTTACTCACTGCTTTGGATAAATAAATGCCACATAAATGTAAAGTAAAGATTACATAAATAATATATTCACAGCAGCCTTTGAATGTTTTCTTCATAATTCTATGAAATGTTTACTGTGTCTGATTCATTTGGCTCTAGTCCGTTTGTTTGAGCTGGAATCCAGCACTTTAGTTGTAAAGAGGCGTGTAATTGGCTATTTCCAGAGTAAACACGTCTCCGGCCCACGGGAAGCGCTGACCTCAGGAACGACCTTTCGCATGCTGCAACCAATCACGCTGGAAGGATGGTGAGTGAGTGAATGAATGGAGTGATGGAGATGGTCTTCAGGAAAAAGACCTTTGATAAGAACGGCACAGCTGAACCACTCGGACCTTAAAACACTCGGACGACAGAAAAACCTTTGAGGAAGCGTTAAATACCAACAGCTTTCTGTTTTCTCTAAAACAATAATCAACAAATATCAAATATCCAGAATTGACATTTTTCATATGTTCACAAATAATTACTTCTTGTTTACTTTTAAGTAATTAAAAGTATAATTTAATATTAGATTCATTTTTATTTAATATTATAGTAAACATACAATTCAGTATATACGGTAGATCTGAAAAAAAAAACATGTAGATCAGTATCAGCTATATCTTAACTGCACAGGTTAACACACACACACACGTGGATTCACAGTAATAGTGAGGTGTGAAATTCTAGGTTACTTTAGGCAAACAGTTACTATACTTCACTTATAGATGTTGTGGTGGTCCGTAGCTCACTAAGTTTCTGCAGAGAGAGAGAGGAGAAAGACACAGATAGATTTACAGACACACAGTCTCTAAAACTCTCTCTCTCTCTCTTGCTCCCTCTTTCGCTTTCTCTCTCTCTCTCTCTCTCTCTCTCTCTCTCTCTCTCTCTCTCTCTCTCTCTCTCTCCCTCTCTCGCTTTCTCTCTCTCTCTCTCCCTCTCCCTCTCTCGCTTTCTCTCTCTCTCTCCCTCTCTCTCTCTCCCTCTCTCTCTCTCTCTGTCTGTCACATTTCTCTATGCTACAGAAGGGAGACTGATCAGAGACTATTTAAAAGCTGCTTCCATTAAGCAACACTAATGAATTAAAGTACTGTAGTCGTTTTATTACTGCCTCCATGTCTCTAGAAATCCTGGAGGAAATCCAATGAAATAAAGCGAGTGATAAATCACACACATTTTCATCTATCTATCTATC
>CM051494.1:23572304-23754662 GCA_028031935.1 Paedocypris micromegethes
TGTGTGTGTGTGTGCGTGTGTGTGTGAAGAGGATGGGAGAAAGAGTGCGCGTGTGTATGAGAGACAGTGTGCTCGTCCGCTGCTGGAGACCCCGGAGGATTTCGATCTTTCGGTGAGTATTTCTTCACAAACTAAAAGCTTTTTGAGGCTCCGCGTCGCGTGTTTCTCAGCACACAACTGTTTTACACGAGAAACGCGAAGTTCAGAAAGTGTGTGAGCGAGCAGCAGAGCCTGCGTGAAAGTTTCGCCCGCGTTCGTCGGATGAAGTTGCTTCAGCCATGATGAAAAGCTCGCTGGATCCCTCAGGAATGTTCCGGGAAGTGGCGGCTGCGGCTGGAATGCGCTCGAGCAGGTTCACCCGCTACTCAATAACCGGCATTAATAACGTGTTATTATTACCATCTCATGACGCGTTTTGTAGTTTTTTTTATTTACTTTTGTTTATCGTCAATATAGTGTTTCGCGGTGTGTTTTCACAAAAGGCTTCAATGGAACGCTGCACAAGTGAGTACAGTGTTTATTTAGCAGTATGTAATGTTAAACACAAATTAGTATTTATTTATCAGCTTTGTTTTGATCACACTTTTCACGAGGAATTTGTCTTTGCCCATTTTCAGAATATTTTTCAGTTGTGTGTGTTGAAATGAGTGCGTTATACTGTTAATCATTTATTATTAGCTTGTCTGTGGATGGTTTTTATAGCGGTATTTGTTTATCTGTTTTTATTTGACCATCTGTGGTATTATTTACACAAAAACAAACACTCGCCCAAACACACACGCTCACACACACACACACACACACACACACAACACACACACACACACACACACAGTTAGTTATCTGTGTTGGTTCTCTGTGACCAAGCGGTGTTTGTCTGGATGCTGTCGGTGGCTTGCAGAAAGGTCGTATCCAGTGACCCTTTAGCTTTCCATCTTCTGCTGCCCGACACCTTTTAGAGGACGTCTCAGGCTGTCGTCTGCATGATAAAACCTTCAGGAGCACCATCCAGTCAGATTCACTGAGCTCATCTGATGTCTGACTAATTATTCATTATTACAACGTCTAGCTTCTTAGTCATTGTGTTCTAGCGCTTGTGTGTGTAGAATTACATATTTTATATTCATATTTGTTGATATAGTGTGTTGGGTGAATCAGAGGTTTCCTTGGTTGTTTGCATATTTTCTAGGCAGTAAGGTTTCTTTATTATTAAATTATTCCTATGTCTGTAAAGCTCCTGTAATTTTTGTTTTTTAATATTTAAAACTTTAATATTTAAGACCCCATGCTACAGTCAGGGACTTTGTGTGAAGCTTGTATGTTTTCACATTGTCCAAGTGGGTTTCCTCCGTGTCTCCAGATTCATCACACAATAAATGTTGTCAGATGAATCGAGCCTCAGAATTAACTTGCCCATAGGTGGGAGTGAGAGTGTGTCTGTGTGTCCTGCTCTGTGATTGGTCAGTCACCATTCCAGGAGGTGTGTCCTGAGTGATACTAAGATTTGGCCCAGAAAAAGACACGGCGTATAAAAATAAATATTTGTCAACAAAACATTTTCAATCAATAATTTTAAACAAAGAAAATATATTCATTTACTAGAAAACTCATAACAGGTTTAAATGTGAATGGAATCTGTGATGCTTTTGTTCCCAGAATATTGCGATGGTCTTAAAGAAAAGCAGGACAAATGTTCATACTCAGTCATCAGCAAACGTTAGAAGGAATTGTCAGAACTCGTTCTTCTGCCAGACGCCATGTATTTTTTAAAGCAGCATATGAGGGCACAAAGAGGAAGCCGAGGCAAACACGCCGCGACCTCATTACAGGCCGCCTAGCGTCAGAAGAGAATGACATCAGCGGCATCAGAAATGACATCATCTGCATTACAGCACAGAACCGAAACGTTCAAGTGTCTTACGAACGGTTGCGTTGATTAAAATGGCTTTTTATCTTGGTTCTCTCTTCCGGACATGTAAGCATTGCATCATCTGCACGATGGCATTGCTGCCTCCTCTGGCTGTTTTTAATTTGATTGTCAATTTCACACTTCCTGTGGCGAGAGTGGGCTTCTGTTTGGATGTCCTTTGGCAGAATGGTACGACTTAGTGACATCGGTGGATAGAGAAATGATCAATGAATCAGTGCAAACCTGTGGGTTTAAAGGAATCTGTCAAACAGAACTGTGGTTTATTATGCATCTAGTGTTGCATTTCTAGTGCTGTAACTATTCTATTTTTTGCACTTCCTTTCGTCAAGTCTTAATTAAATTGTCACGTTTCTTGACCTCCGGTGAACAAAAAAGTGTGTTTTCAAAGTCGTGGTGTGGTTATTGAACGTCTATTATTATTGTGGATTAAAGTTCCTGCCCTGCAGCCGTCGAGTCCAACAGTTCCAGACTATAATGGAGGCTCATGAGAGAATCTGATTTAGCCGGTCGCTTCTATTCGGAGCTTGAGAGTTTCAGATGTTGTTGAGATTGTTGCTCCAGGCGGTGTGTTTCTCAGCCCATTATTCTCCTTTAAAGCGCTGCTTGTGAATCGTTGCGTTTTACATTTGTTTACCGTTTTAATAAGAGCATCTTCGTTTCATTTTCACAGTGTTCCTCTGTAGTTTCTCACAGGATTCATCCAGTTAGCATCACAAACCACTTGAAATGTCAAGTGATTTGTTTGCTGGCGTTTCCCAAAGAGAAACTAAACCTTCATTAAGAGTCTGCCGCTGCTACAAAGCTGGTAAAAAAGACATTATTCCCAATGGTATTCATCATTTGTGAAATACAGTGGTACCTCTCTTTACAAAATTAATTTGTGCCGACAACAGTTTCATAAAATGGACATTTCGTAAAATGGGCTGCATTTTGCATGTAAATCTTGATATAAAGGGGATTTTATAATGTGATAAAAAATCGTAATAACTGTAATAAAAACATATTACATCCGCCATATTACAGACCCTGGCATCACCAGGATGTTATCCGAGCGTCTCACTTTGGTTGTACTTCCGTGTTACTTAGAACTGTTTTTTTTTTTTTCTTTTTTTTTTTTTTTTACGGACGTACTTGAAGAATACAAAAAAATGTTTTATACGTCTGGACACTTGCATCACATGAAATAATTTTGTTAACAGAGACGATAATTTCTCTAAGCAGAAATATTGCGTTTTACGTTTTTCTTTTAAAGGAAACCCTGTACTTGTATGTGCAACTATAGATTTAGTCAGGCTATTGCTTAAGATTTGATTATTTTTCTCAAAGTATATTGTGAAACTATACTATTGTTTTTAAATGTCCAGTAGACATTAATAGCGAACACACCAGTCTTTAAGCTTCTTTTTTCCTAAATTACAGAAGTTTTCTGGTGTGTGACCTTGAACTATATTGTCATTGGAGTTTTTTGTGACCTCTTGTGAGTTCTTTCAACTCTACATAGTTTAAATTATAGACATTGACATATAAGAGCAAGCTCTACCCATTTGGTTAAATAATTATATTTCACTCTTGATCTTTCTAAATAATCAACTTGATTTAAAGTTGTTCTTCTGATGCTTTAATCAGTATGTGCCAAGTCTCAAGCTAGAGAAAAATTTTCTCATCAAACCCAATGCATTTGATTTCCGTTTTTTCTGAACCTTGGTGCGCTCGGAATTGGATTTGCTCTGATTGTATGCAGCGGTCTGGAGATGTCAACACAATGCAATTTACCTTCACTATCCTGATGATGAAGATGAAGACGAACTGGCACCAAAGCACTCCGGTTATTGATTTACATGTCGTCTGGTTTGTCAATTCTGTTGCAAAATGGCTGTATGTTAGAGATATTTTGTGAATCTCAATTTATTCAAGATATACTCAAGATATTTTGTTATAGATTTTTTTACAATTCTATTTCTACAGTTTCCAGACCTTTTCTCATTTTGTTTCACGGTCTTTGTTGTTTTTAATGCAAAAAAAAGAAGAAGTGGAGCTTGAGTGCCTCTCAGTTATTTAAGTCAAGTCATTATCATGTCCGAATTCGTGCTCTTCCAGTAAAACACCAGCATCTACAGAAACTCCTCTGAGTTATTAGCAATCGAAATTCCGTCCGCTGTGCTACTCAAGCTTACTAATGGTTCAGAGACTCGGATTTACATTTCTGCAAAGGTCCTTTTAAACGTAGGCTGTGCATGGGAGAGCACACCGTTTTAATGCAAGTTGAATAAGGTCACGTTGATGAAACCGTGTGTGAATCTGTGTGGAAAGGTTTGGCCAAACTTGTATTCAGACCCTCCAGCATCAGCGCATGAGGAGAGCTGGGATGATGGAGTGGCTTATTTAGGGAAAAAAAGGCAAAAACGTGGTCGGTGTTGTGCGGAGGACGTGTGACCTCGGGTGATGGATTCTTAGCCTCCCTCGTCAGGGATGATTTACACGTGCTGAATTTCATATTCTGTTTTTACTTGAGTTGCACTTTTGAACGAAGAAATGGCTGTTGAAGTTGTCAAACTTTCGAAAAGGTGATCAATGACATTCTCAGATTAATATTCTAGTTGTTTTAGGAATTGCCTGCTCTCAATTTGAGAGTCAAGCTTCTAGTCTGGAACTATGACACTGGTGTTTCACGATCTGTTGTAGAAAGCATCTATGCTGGAATCTGATCTCTAAATCACCCATGACACTAAACAAATGCCCCGGACAAAGTTGCATCGTCTAAAAGATGAATGGAAGACATAGAAAAAGCCGCCATATTTGACATGAACCGCTGTAGCATAAAGCAACCAATGATGGGTCACCTTATCTAAAGAACAGCAAAGCCAAACGTCTTCCACGTTTTTGAATAAATGTTAACCGTGTCAGCAGTGTTAACACGGGTCGTTTTGTCCGACAGCTTGGTTCTGTACCGCACGTGTCAAATGCACAAGTCTTTTGAGACGGTATAAATCCATCACACACACAAAGCTTGTGAAGCACTGAAAAGGCCTGTCAGGTTGTTCTGCCTCTCTCTTCCCGTAGCCTTGGTGATGCTTTAAAACTAGAAGTTTCCACTGTAAACTGTTAGTTATTGTAGACTATTTTCATTGTCCGATTTCTATTTTGTGTTACCTTAAGCTACCCGTGAAAGGACACGGTGTGTTGTGAAATATTACCGTGGCCAACACATCACCCGAGTCATGTGTCCGCCGAGGCTCTCGGGAAAGACTTTGAAAGTAAATACAGCTTCACTTCACGCTTGACTGGATCTAATAACGTGGTCCGCTTTCAGAGACCCGCTCACCTACAGGAAGATTAACCTGAAAAGAAGGATGTAGAATCCTAATCCTCTACAAACTACTCTCCACTTTGAGCTTGTTAACTGGTGCAGACTGAAATCAGCTTTACGCCACTTTACGCATCAGGCTTGCAAAGATCCAAAACACTTTCCAGACTTATCTTATAGTATTTCAAACTCACAAATTCATTAACTTACAGATCATGAACTTAACTTGGGAATTGACATTTGGTCTTACCCAAGTCATTATTAACCTCTTGAGACTCGAGCTCTGAAATTATCAATTAAAATCAAATTATTTTAGGAGTGGAATAAGTGTAAAAATGAAACGTCAGTTTTGGCAATTTAGTTTTGGCAATATTATGTCATTAACTCAATATTTACATGTTTTCATTGATCTTCCGTGTTGTAAAAAAAGGGGCACGTCTTAACTAAACATTGCATTCATAATTTTCCGTAAATAATAGAATTAAACACTTCCTTTAAGCGGTTAAGCGGCGAGCGGTTTAAATCAAAATACAAGTAGTTGTTTTGCCCCGTTTTCAATTTGCCTCAGAGTGAGAAACTCCTGATCAACGCATCTGACGAGCGATATTAAAAATACTAGAAATATATGTAAGAGATCTCAGTGATCGTGTGAAGCACGTTTGCACTTGTATTTACAGTAGATGTCTATGTGCTGATCAATGATGTTTAATTAAATCCCAAGTCTAAATCAGTAAATACTGCTGTTCAACTCTGGTTCATTAAGTGATTTAAGCAGATCCCTACCACAATATACCAATGAGAGATTACTACAAGTTGGAGAAGTGAGCATATTCATTTTGATGACTTGATCTAACAATAAAAACACATACAAAAATGTTTCTAAATGTGAAATATTTCTTTTAAAGCACCAGACGGAATCTGAGGAGCAACAATCTGCTGTGAAAAGTCACTCACATCCTTCTACCACACGAACAGCTTTTATAAAAAAGACAAATAAAATATTGCACTCTTATGCTTTTACATACATTTTTGGTTTGGAATAGAGAGCTCCTACCAAATGCATTTTAGTTTTAATTGAATCTTCTAAAAAGTTGGGAATTTTTTCTTCTGGAAAATAAAAAAGGTAATGCCGTTTTATTTGTTTTTGCACTTTATTTTCTTGAGATTCCTCATACAGATACATTTTCATGTTCCAGTCTTGTTATGTTTTTTTCCTACGAAAAAAACATTGTTAAAATGTGGTTTGTTTTTGTTTGTGTGGCATATTCATTGCACTAATTTAGTCATTACGTCACACGTCTAGACGCCATTGAGTAAATACGCAAAGCTTTTCCACACAGTCGAGGGAATTCTCAAGTTTTTTTTTGTTTTGGACAGACAATTTAGACAGATAAATTAGACATTTCAGAATCACGAGGATGTGACACGTCAGATATAACCATCCAATAACAGACAAGGTCACACACACGCGCAAAATTAATTTAGCCTCTTCCAGTGAGTACGTAGATTTCGACTGAGGCAGGAAACTGGAGACCCAGAGAAAGACCCAGACCAGGCCTAGAACTTGGTCCTCAAACGTATTTCCTTCACGCTGACCGTGCAGGTTTAGGCACTCCTTACACGTGGACCAGCTCAGGATCGGTGACGTTTAAGTTGAAAGTGTGTGGGATTTGCACTAGAGACCCCGCTATCAGTGACTCGGGTCGGCGCTTGATTAATTCCATTCTGCTTCCTTGGAATTACTGCTCAACTTAACTTGACTCAGTTGACACATGAAATCAATTATTGTAACTGGGTCAGGCAGTAATGCGGCTCTTAGCTCGGGTTCTATCCCTCTTCTCGCTCCACACTCTCCACTTATTAGCTTTGGCTTTTAAAGAACAATAATGGAGTGTGGCCTCAGAATATTAAGGTCCAGACTGATGTGTTTCCTTGTGGTGAAGCTGTTCTCTGTCGTGCTGTGTTGCCCAAGGTTACGACGCCGCCACTGTCGTGTTGACGCGAGCTGCTAGCAACCGTTGCTGAGCTAATGCGTTTGGTTGGATCTCTGTTGGCACTAAGCTTTCCTCTAGCAGGACATTTAAAGCACGGTGGCTTATTTATTCATACGTTTTATTTATAGGCATCTTTTCGAGTCTTTGAGGCCAACGTACAAATAAATGAACCAAAAGTGCACAATAAGATTGGGCAAAATACACATGGCGATGAAGTTCAGAGTTCGTAATAATTGCGATATTGTTGAGCACAATGGTCAGTATGCACAATGTTTTGGTTGGGAGCTTTTGTTTACTTCAAAATTCTGCCATTTATTATTAAGGAAAGTGAAAGAAAGTGTCGTGGTCTTGTCATGACACACAGTAAGTACTGTGACACACACACACACACACACACACACACACACATTCACACTCTCTCTAATCGCAAGTCCTACATGCTAGTTAGTGATAGCCAACATTGTAGTTAGGCCACTACTTTTTTGAAATCATAAATTATTAAAAGCAGAAATCGAATGAAAAGTTGCTATATTGAATATTTAGAACAGTTAGCATAAGATAAACCTATTATGTCTCAAAAACTACTGAAATAAAGTTCGTCACTGTGCAATTTTTTGTTGCAATTTTATAATAATTGCAGCTATAAATAGTTAAAAAATACAGCTATTAAAGCTTTTATAGTTGTCTTTAGAAATTGCTCATGTCTAATAATGTAGGAAAAAATCTTTATAACTGATTAATTGATTATTTACTGATGCTTAACTAAGTATTCATAGCTGAAGTTATTATATAGCACCAATTTTGATGAATGGCGTCTGCATTTCTTGTAGCTGAGTTGATCACAAGGTTTGCAACTACACTTTGTTGGTTTTATTCTCATGGAAAGCCTGAACCTTTGGAAAGAAATGTTCACCTTTTTACAGGGCACATTAATTCTAAATATATCTAAAATAGTCCAAAATACTATAGTCAGTAGTATCACAAACCGTGATAATTGTAAGTCTCATCAAATTACTGGTGTTTGCTCCAGATAAGATCAGTTGTGTTTTCCGCGGCCGTGATTCATTATTATTCAGCTGCGGTTTTCCTCTGGGGATCCGTGACTTGTCAATTTTTCAGGATTGTTTTTAAAAGTGTTGGTGGCTGTAGTGAATTATGGAAGTGTTGAACGCTGCTTGACCGTCACATCATCACATTCCTCTGGACGTCCACAGGCTCTTCTTTTGAAATCTGTGCTTCAAGTTCTGAGAAAGAACTGCGTTTCATCCGGTTCAACACTTTTGCTTACGCCTTTTGAATCCATCTGCCTTGCGAGACTCTGTGTTTTACAGGAACATGATCAGCAATAAATTTCATTTCATCTTTGAAAATAAGACTGGAGCACTTGGTTTAAAGGTTTGGACTGCCGCGTTTTTGCTGACTAAGGAATATCTGCTCATCTGCTCATCAGCTCATAGTTACTGGAGGGAAAACGTTTGGAATATCTGCACGTTTTGCTTCAGTTGAGCTGCTTGTTTTAGTCTGTAGAGCGTGAAACCTTGTTTCAGGGTTTATTAGGCTAATCTGGAATGGTCTGCTTGCCTTCTTTTTATACTGAAGTTATTCTACTCTTCAACTTGGCATCATCCTTATTCATGGTTCTATAGAAAACCAGAGCGTTCTCTCAAACAAAAGAGTCGTTTTTATTGCCTTTTGATTCTTGTCTTTGCTTGACGTTTCTGTTTCTTCATGGCTGTTTGTCTGTTGCCGTTTTTTTTTCCACAGCTTGTTCTCTTTGCCGATGGCCGATGTTTTCTTTCGAGCATTCATGACAGAGAAGCGATGCCTTGTCATCATGTTTGTCACAGAAAGTGTGGCAGAATGACACAGAACAAGAATAATATTAGTAATATAATAACTGCGTAGTTAGAGCTCTGAGTGCAGTTTGCCTCTTTGGCAATGAGCTTTTGTGTCTTGGCCTCCTTGTGCAGTGATTGTGTTTTAAAATGTCAAAACAGTTTGCCGGTGTTTGGAGTTGTTTTGAAGGCACCAGACATTCAGTGTTGTCTTTTTTCTGATATTTAATTTTTTGAGGCTTTTTCATTAATTCGGGGTTCGAGCAGAGAAACCAGGGACCTTACTGGTATAGTGGTACCTTTGAATCACGAATGTCCTTTCTAACAAAAAACCTGTGTGACAAAATTTCGTCCGCTCAGAGTTTGAGCGGGAGTTTCAAACTCACTAACACAAGAAAGCCAATAGAAGTTTGTTGCACTATTCTCGCTGGATGTTACACTCCATATAGTCCGAGCAGAACATTCTGATGACGTCAGTTCCGTGTCGTGCTCGCGGATTTGCATGGCGTAATTCAAAGATGGCAGTCACCGTTCGTGTGAGATTGTCCGCTGTATTATTATATACTGTACTTTATAAACAATTGCCAATGGCCAAATTAAACTGTGTTTTTATTGCAATTATTAGCAATAGTTTATGATTGATAAGTAAAATGTTTGTCCGAATTCACAAAGTGGCACGGATTAGACAAATTTCATGTAAAATGCGGCTCAGAAGACGTTTTTTGAAGACGTTTTAATTTTATAAACGACTTTTTTTTTTTTTGGTCTTTCATAAAGTAGAAAAAAAAGATTCTTTCCTTCTCCCGCCCTGCATCAATTGCACACGATGTGAGATGATGGAAAAGAAAACACATTTAAGCCGAGTAAAGAAAGAGTCCTGCTGATGCCAAAACTAACTGGACTCCACCCGGTCCGGACCCTGTGAGATCCGAACACCTCGGTGTGGGCTGAACGTTGTGTTACTCGCTTTGTACGTGTTTGATTTCAGTTCAACACACTCCGTATTAAAACCGATGGGTGCTTTTGAACCTCTCGTCCAGAAGAATATAAAGTTCCCTTCAGTCAGCAGAACTAGTCAGATCATATAGATGAAAACAATAATAATGTTTACCAAGTCAGTCATGAACGTTTAAATAACTAAGTCACAAGCACTGGACACACACACACACACACACACACGCTTTGTCTCCTTTCTCATGCACACACTTTTCTTCTCTCTCTGTCCCTCGCTCGTTCTCTTATACACACACACTTACTTTTTTGCTCACATAAACATAAAACTCTCTCTCTCTTCATCATAAACTTTATTTCTCTCTCACACAGTCATACACACACACTCTTTTTTTCCTCTACTTCTTTCACACACCTGCACACGTTTCCCCCTGACACATACTCTTTCTCTTTAATAAACACTCTTTGACTTCTCTTTCTCACACACACACACACACACACACACACACTTTCTCACATACTCACTTTTTCTCACTAACTCTTTATTTCTCTCTCTCTCCTCTCTTTCTCACACACAAACAAACATTCTCTTCTTTCTCAAACACTCTTTGACATCTCTCTCTCTCACACACACACACACACACACACACACACACCACACACACTCACTTCTCTCTTTCAAACTGGAAAACCCTCACCCACACACTCTCCTGCTTCTTGTCACACACACACACACACACACACACTCTGCCATCCCTCTCAACACACCCTCGTGTTTTCCTGCGTTCTTTTTCATAGCTGTTGTTGTTGCTTTTAGCGCTACACTTTAGTTTTCCAGCATACAAACACTCTGTGTAGATACAGCAGAACAGCAAGAGAGTAAACGGTTTAGATGTTCCGTTCTGATCTGATCGGGTCCTTTAAGCCTATGAAGCAGAATTTCTGTGGTTATTTTTTTTTCCTCCGCTGGTTGAAACCTTTTTTAATGGTTTGGCACTCTCCAGCAAGTTAACATCTCTTTGCATGCTGATAAGGACCACGCCAAGCTCGCCCGTTAGATCAGGTCAGTGGAAGGCCTTTTTATCGGTCCACTGGTGTAATAATCGGATCTTTCTGGAGTTGTTGGAGCACATTCTGGGCTCAGGAACAAACCCACCTCCTCGCGCTTTAACGCTACACATAACCCCATCTGGCCCACAGCTGAAAACTATTAAGCACCGCTGGAACTTCCTCCTCCGTTTTCCAGTTTCTGTGAAAGTGAACCAGTCGTCCGACGCTGCATTTCATCTTTCTTTTCGCAGCTTGTCCTCAACTTCACTGGCAGACGAGAGCGGTGGAATCTCCTCTCATTATTGGTAAGAATGTTGGCCTTTTTCAGGCAGAAGGGCCGGAGCGGAGAACAACAACTCATCCATGTGAGGAATGCGGAGGCTTGAGCTGATGAACGCTGCTCTGTGTGTGTGTGTGTGTGTGTGTGTGTGTGTGTGAGCTCAGTGGATCTCAATGCGAGAAGCGCTTTGTGGCGGACAGACGCGGGTTGTGCGGCGTGTTTTTATTTATTGCGAGCGTTGGCCGAGATGTGGGTCATCTGAATGGAATTCTCCTCTTCTTTTCCTGCTTTCTTTGTTCTGGAAAGATGTTTTTCTGACATTTTTGTGTCTAGGTTTTCATTTGTGTGAGTATAGTAAATGAAAGTATCATTTATGGTAAAATGAGTTTGTTTCAGTAGTTACGCATTTTCCGCTACAGACAAATCTGAACCGTAATGAAAACCTCCACAGAAATGTCTTACTGCTTTCCTCCTACACTTTTTACATTTATCTGAATATTTCTGAATATTGGAAAGCAACAACTTACAAACAACTTGGCAAGCAGCCACAATTGCACAGCAGCATGTTCAAGTTCAAATATTCAAACATCTTACTTCAAGTGCTATGCGATAATAATGTATGTTTTTTTATTACGATGTTATTGTTTAGCTCACATAATGGGTAATGGGTGGAGTCACAGTGGGTGTCGCCATGGTTACAGCGTCTTGGCGCCGTGTTTGGTGCAGTAACCGACAGTTATGTCATCGTTTTTAGTGGGAAGTGATTGCTAGTTTTACTTCTCTAGTGTTTTCATGTTTGCACTGAACAATTTTTTGAAAAACATACCACACCTTGAGGCTGCCCACTGCTCCGAGTTCTTTCGGATGGGTTAAATGTAAAGACGAATCTCCCCATTGCGGGATTTAAAAAGTTTCTATTAAGATTATTACTATTTTGCCATGAGATGCCATTAGTTTGGTCCGTTAGAGACACCAGAGCGATCCTGGTGTTTGTGTTTGTATGTGTTGAACATCAACAACAACACACATTTTGAAGTGCAAAATTCCTGCTCTTCCCAATGACAACAAATAAAAACCATCAGCAAGACTCCAGTCCAGATGTGATAAAGGCAGAACAAGCACAGCCGCTGTGGGTCAGAGCCAGGTGTTTGTCCAGGTGTGAGATTGTGCAGAGTCTGTGGTCCCTTGTTATGATATTTCACTGTGGTTTTTCCGATTTCCCAAGCAAATTCATGATTTTTGGGCCTTGAAATACAGTTTCATTCACACGTGTTTGGGGAACTGGGATTCTAGTAGTTATTAGTGTCTCGGCGACCATAGTAACCTGTGACTTCACCTGGTTGGACAGACAGAAGCTGCGTCCTTGTGTGTTTGACTCAGTGAATCTCTGTGACGGATCAATTGTCCGTGAATAAAGAACAGAAGTGGCCGGTCTGTTGGCGGACTGACTGTCACACTCGACAGAATGTTCAGATGAAAGATTTATTGCTTGGTCTTTTGGTTGCAGGCGTGTGATGTGTGTTTGAATTCATATTTGCTGGTTATGTTTGTGTTTTTGGACATGCAGCTTGTTTATGGCCTGGAATTTGTGGCCGAAATGTGCAAACATAAGAAAAATAGAAAAACTCAGAATTAGAAAACATTGGAAAATGTTTATATTGGGTCATTTTTATGTAGTAATAAGATGTTTTTTCGGAAAATAAAAATGTTGTGACAATATGTACGGTTGCCTCAAGAAACGTTTTATTCCCTGTATAATAATTATAATAATTCATTCGATTTTTTATTTATTGGCGCCTTTCATGACACTCAAGGTCGCCTTACATGACACACAACATTCACACACATACCAATTGCCCGGTGAAATAGCGGCAGCCAATCTGCGCCAGCGTCCACTTCACTCGGGCATACACACCACACGCTCACACGGCCAGATTAACCTGAAACGCATGTTTTTCTCACTGTATGTTTATTTCTGGTTAGTTTCATAACCGTCAGTGTGCGTGTTATGGACCTTTTCTGGTCATTTATTACCATTTTAATATTTCACAAATCCTCTGTTTTCCACATAAAAATTCTTGTCTGGAATTATATTCTGTAAAGTGAAATTATTTCTACCAATTCTCGGTCAGTTTCACTCCATCCAGGCATCTGCTCTGTCATCAGTCGTTCAATAATTCATTCCATTAATGCATTTCTTTTCGCTCCATGTTTCTTTTTTTCTCTTTAAAATAGTCTTGTCTAAAAATAGGTTTGTCTGGTGCTCTGGAGATTTGTTATATTGAAGCGATTTGACAGTAGAAGTAACAAAACAAGGTATAAAACGTCCTGAAATGTGAAACACGGTTTCTTTTCTTTCCTCAGGAACAGGTCGTCGATTCCTTTCGCAGCTGATTCGGAGCATTTTCAAGCATGAACCGGGCATTTAACCGGAAAAAGGGTAAGTGTAGTCTTTTTAGCTAATGCCTTTTGAGTTTAATACGAGCTACCGGTCAATATTTGCTCAGACTCTCTCAGACAGGCGTGTTGTTCAGAGAGTGGAATGTCTGTTGTATCTCATGCCTTCGGTCAACACAATCTTGACCTTTACTGTTGTCAGGAGAACATGATGCTGGCAACACAAAGGTTCTGGATTGAATTCTAAACGGAATTTATGGTATATAAGGGAAAGTCTCAGAGGGTAAATGTGCTTTTAAATTAAGTAAAAAAAAAATCTATAACTAGATTCTTTACTGGATTTCATCTTCATATTGAAGGCTCAACTTTAGATTTAAGAAAAGATAGACTGATATATTAGAAAAGAGACAGATACTGTAGGAGGATAAATAGATGGATCACAGTTATCAGCATAAGTAGACATGAAAATAATCTAAAATAAAGTCTGAAATCTAAAAATAAAGACTTTATACCTTTTATAAGACTTTATAGAATTTGAAATAGTAAGGGAGAAATAAGCCATTTAAATAAAGTGCATCTATTTTTTTCTCGTCCAGCACAAATATAAAGAACTTTTCAAACTTTTCATCTTCTCCGATGTTAGAAAGCTCCAAAGAAATCCTCTGCATAATTCACTTTAAAGAACATGCTGGTAGAAATCTTCACGTCAGACTTCCATTCAGAACCTCATTTTAACTTGTGTCATACTGTCGCTATTGGTTTTTTCTCCTCTACCTCTGTCCAATACTTCTCATCCTTCTTCTCCCTTCCTGTCATTTCTCAATGTCTCGGAGCAGACAGCGTGTCTGGCTGTGCAGGTCTGTTTTTCACTCCGTATATTTGCAGCCACCTATCCAGCGCTTCTCTCTAAAGCCAATGAATGGCTTTTTGATGTGATAAACTCTTAGATCCCAGATGGCAAAAAAATTGCGGTAATATTTCAGTGTCAGAAGTGCTTGCGTCACTGCGTCATCTTGCTTTGATATTGCACGCTAAAACGGTAATAGATGAATGGAAATGAGCGTGATAGTCAACCAGCGACTATATATCCATAGGTACTATCTAAATCCTAAAGGAAACACAAATATTCAGCATAAAAGAATCACTATTGTTATTTTCTCAGCTGTTGAGGTCATAAATCGTCCTCAATTGTTTTTATCTTTACATACGCAATGGTATGTAATAAATATTCTGTAGAGTTTAAAAATGATGGAAGCCTCATGATTCTCTGTTTGCATCTTTGTCAACAGCCAATCACAGCCCAGACTAAGTCATTCTTATTGGCTGAATTTAAAACAAGACCAGTTTTCTGTCTCTTATGAAAATGTAAGAGGCGCTATGAAGTTCGTAAGCCAATTTTTAATTGAAAATAATTTTGAGTCCTAATTTTATGAATGAATTCTTGATTTATTTAATTCATTTATTTATGATTTAGTTGCACTCAGTAAGGTTGATAAATTATAGCACTAATTAAGATAAAGTATATGAAATGTTGGCTGGACTACAATAAAAATCAAGAAATTTTAAATTGCTGTAACAAAAAATGTTTTCTGCCATTCGCTGAGGACAGATGTTCCTGTCGACTCCTCTGGCTCACAGGACAGGATTGTTCGACCGCAGAGGAAAAACCAATAGCCCATTTACCCGAAAGACAGCTATTATTCCTTCAGCTAACCAAAAGTTTGGGATACTTATGAGTAAAAATGACTGTCAAGAACAGTTTGCGTTTTATAGCAACAATGGATGTGTTCAACTGTGATGTGACGGTCCAAATGTTGTTCAATTTTTGACTAATGTAGCCAAAATTAGGCTTTAGGTGTGTTAGCACTAGCCATCCATCATAGACAATGATGCTCCTAAAATTGATTTTGAATTAAAAACGATTCAAACGTTGCCGAAGAAAATGCAAAAATGGTAAAAATTGATATCATATAAAATTGAATGGATATTGATTGTAAATTGTATACTACAATCAAACTATTTTCTCCTGATTTGAACCAATGATGTTTGTCGCCTCTCACAACAACCCTGCTGAGTGAGCTAGCATGAAAGTGCCATTAGATTAGCTGATAGCATTTTCTGCTTTCTTTTTATGACAAATGTTTATCTCTTTCTGTTCAGATTGGTGGATTGTTCATAGAAAGGCTGTGTTAGCGGCTTCGATTCGACCGCTTTGAGTTCACAATCGTCGACGTGAGAACGTTTTAACCGCCACTTGGTGGTTTTTACGGAGCTTCTAAATTTGTTTTGTAGCAAAGTGCTTGTGGCTAATCTACTGTCTATATAATCTAATGAAAGACACAACAGTGGAATGAAAAGATACAGGTTACTTACAGATTACGTTGAGCTATTCAAAATGATGTGTGCATAATCACAATTAGAATGCTAATCCACAAAAAAGCCGAAGGCTGAAGCACAATTTGTGTGATGACAAAGAAATAATTGGATGCAGATTCTTTCCAGACTTGTGCATCCAATTACCAGACACAGAACATGAAATGGCAACAGTGTTTGTTATCTAGAGCATAATAAAATCAGTTTGAACCCAGAGAAGTTCAGCGCAAATGCCCTGAAAAGCAGAAAGAAGAGAAAAAGAACTTGCACTCCTGGGGTTTGAGGAATTAAATGGGTTGTTCTGAAATGTAATGAGGATTTTTCTGGTCTAGTTTTCCAAAACGGCTTTCCAAACGACTGGTTTAGCCTTTGATTGTTCTCGTCTCAACTTTAGGAATCTCGTTTTTGGCATTTTATGCATCAGCGGATTAGTATGTGTTTCATCACTTATTCAACCTGTTTTTTTTAGTACTGACCATTGTGTCACACCATTGCAAAATGTCCATGAGTGGATCATCATTCCGGAGCTTGTTCTTGACTTGACCTGTAAATTACACCCACTTCCTGAGAAATCTCTGCACTGAAATCAATGCCATGAAAAACACTGACACCTTTCCAATAGCCATTAGTTGGAACGTATAACCTTCCTTCCTAATGATCCATTTTCAAATAATAACATTTCTTATTTTAGATACTTTTTTTCTTCTAAAGCATTAATTTACTTTTCTAATCTCAAAAATAAATTGAGTGATTCAGCCACAAGAAAGCCACCCCTTCGTGTTTCTGTTCCTTTTCTTCAATCTCAATTTAGTTTTAATGTTGAATCTATAGTTATCGGTACAATAGCAATGTGAGCAATCCAGAGCATTCTGAGTTGTGATTGGCTTCTTGCTATCACATTATGGGAACCATTAATTATTTTTACTGCATAGGCAAATCGCATCGATGGCACAACGGATATATTGGATCCAATCGGATAGATTTGCACAAACTGAATTTGTTCTTCTCAAACTTTCCGCGTGTTATTTAAAGCTTTATTGATCACCAAAATTAGCTTTTCGCCATGATGTCATGATGTTGGCCACACTGAGCAGAAAAAGCCTGTGTCCTGTCTCTTCGATGAGGAATCCAGCAGTAGTGTTCTGTGAAAGCTCCTTATTAAACCATCATTTGAAATGCACGGTGTTGATGATTTGTCTGTGTCCGTTCAGTCGTCCGCCTTCAGACATTAACAGCGGCTGATTTAACGTCTCCTCGTCTGTGTTTGTGTAAATCAGAATCTTCATTATGATATTGCTCACTACCTTAAGCACCTTATGGGGTTTATAATGTTCGGTCTCTTTCCAGATAAATCATGGATGCACACACCAGAAGCCCTGGCCAAGCATTATATACCATACAATGCCAAGGTATGTCTTCTCAATCTCGATATCTTTTATTTCTGTCTGTCTGAGGCATCTTATTTCGTTTGGGAGGGAACATTACTTCCGTGTCTTTGTTTAAACTTCATGAACACGCCGCAGTTTTTTCTTATTCACTGAGATGATTTCTATATAGGTTTGTCACTTAAAATCGATCTTGTTGATCTTTAGGATCTTTAGTTCCTGTCTAAGCAAGTATCTTCCATCCACTCATATTATTCTGTCTATCTTCCTATTTATTTTTCGGTGTACATTCATATTTGATGCCTCTATTTGATCACTATCCATCCATTCTGTACTCGCTTTTTATCCCTCCTTCCACAGTTTAAGAAGCATCTTGTGGAGTTTTTTTTTTTTTTGCTGTCCCACCAGAAAGGCTCTTTTGCTGAGGTCTGCGTCTGCTCGCAAACCTGTCGACCTCCTTTTAGCTCTTCTGAAAGATCTCTTACTGAAAAGCTTTCACAACTCTTAACCGGAACAAAATTAGAACAGACAGCGTTTATTTTTTTTTCCGGAGGGCCGCACGAGAAAAAGAAAATATGGTGTAGAGCCAAACAAAAAAACTGAATTCAATCCTTCAGATGATTCATTGTGTTTCTTTACCAAAAGCAAAAAACTACAATGAAAAAATCCTTCTTAATTTGCGTGTTGGCCATGTTTTCCTCACAGTTTCATGAATTATTGAAGCATTTTGTACATAACTTCAAGATTAAACCTCTGCCGTCTTACTCCAGCCAGAAGGTCAATTAATACATGTTTGTTTGGTCATTTCCATTCAAATGAGTAAATAATAAGTCTGGTCAAAGTCTGTGTGTGGCCCCGGAGCCCGGCAATGACCAAGTCTTGGTTATAGGGTTTGTAAAAGTCTATGATTTTACCAACAACACACACAAGAATGTGATGAGCAGAGCATTCGCGCTCTCGTGGTGTGGATCACGGTCACTTGCCCTTGAGATTGGACAGCGTCCATCACAACTATGTGCTGCGGATGCAGTTTAAAGGGTTCTAGTTTTACTCTGCTTTTGATGATAATGCAGTTCTTCTATTGGCTGGTGTCCAGCTACAAACAGTGGAATTTTAGAAGCTGATAATTGAGATGAATCGTTAATCCGTCAGTCCGGTGCATTACAGGAAAGAGGAGAGCACCAGTAATGACGGCGCATTTATACCTGCGACACAACAGAGGCATTTTTGTGCGAGTTGAAGCGAAACAGACTGAGAACGTCTTCATCCTCCTCTTACTACAGCACAGTTGAACACTTGGTTTGGAAAAGACGTTTAGCTCCATCTGTTGGAAATTCAGCGTAGACATATTTTAGGGTTTTTTTATATGATGAATCCAATTTTTCGAAATATATTCTGATTATAAATAAATGTTTAACGTAACTAGCACTCAAAAGGATTTACTTATTTCTAACTATTTTCCAGATTGGTAATTGATTAAAAAAACCTAAAGTAACTTACCGTACTCGTTTTTTATTATATATAATTATTTATGAACTATTGTTTTAGTTGGCAAACAGCATTAAACAATGTGTCTCTTTTAGTTTCTAGGCAATACAGAAGTAGATCAACCCAAAGGCACTGAAGTTGTGAGAGATGCCGTCAGAAAACTCAAGGTACAATAAAAGAGTTGAAAAAAGTGTTAAATCGTAATCTTTCTCTTGTAATCACTCAAACATTCCGTCTCTCTTTTCCTCTTTCTATTATTATTCTGTTATACTTCTTTATACTATTTGTATACTCTTTCATTTTTATCCCTCTTCATCTTTCCCTCTCTCTCTCACTCATCTCAATCTCTCATTCTGTATTTTCAGTTTCAGAGGCACATTAAGAAATCAGAAGGACAGAAGATTCCCAAAGTAGAATTGCAAATTTCAATTTATGGAGTGAAAATACTGGATCCTAAATCAAAAGTAAGTGACATCTTCTGTTGAATTCCAAAAATATATGTTCAATGTATAGGTTTATTTTAATTTATTTACTTATCTAATACTTTATATGCATTTATCATGTATTCACTTACTTTAAATGTTCGGTCTTCTATATTCTGCATTAATGACTATTTTTATCTCTTTTAAAATGTCTTCACAGGAAGTTCAGTACAACTGTCAGTTGCATCGCATTTCCTTCTGCGCAGATGATAAAACAGACAAAAGGATATTTACATTTATTTGCAAAGACTCCGAGTCCAACAAGCATCTCTGCTACGTGTTTGACAGCGAGAAATGTGTAAGAGATCGGATTAGAAGCTTTCACTGCCTTTAATGTTTCAGTTATCCAGGGAAAAACCTTCTCTCGCTCGTCTGCTGATTCCAGGCGGAGGAAATCACTTTGACCATCGGTCAGGCCTTTGACTTGGCTTACAAGAAGTTCCTAGAGTCTGGAGGAAAAGACGTGGAGACGAGGAAACAGATTAGTGGCCTGCAGAAGCGAGTGAGCACCGTTCCTCAGAAAGCACCAACAACTCTATATTTCTTCTGCAGACGTATCACAGACTTATGATGTATTGGTGTGTGTGATTTATTACAACCTCTTTCCACAGATTCAAGACCTTGAAGCCGAAAACACAGAATTAAAAAAGCAGTTACAAGCCTTGGAAGAGCAGCTGATGATCGCTCATGTTCCTCCTGTGAGCCTTCCAAACGTCCCATTTATTCATGTCGTGTAGCTACAAAATTGCTCGTTGTTGAAACACATGCACTAAAAATAAGTTTCATGAAATTGATCCTGATAACAGACACCGATGTTCTGTTGTTCTATTTTTTTTTACATGACGATCCGTTGTTAGTTAGTGCACAACTCTCAAGTGGGGCGTGGCAGTACAATGCTTCACTCTGATTGGCTAGTGAAATGCTCATTGACAGATTCTGATTATGTTAGTCATGGTTTTCATTTTTTGGGGTTGTTTTTTTTTTTTTTTTTTTCATTTTTAGGACAAATATGTCTCGGCTGACATTATGATAATTTCCATTTCAAAGGCTAAAAACTTGGTGGAGAAGCTGTCAATCAGTTTTACACCAGCCTATCAAAGATGAGCGCTGTACAGCCACGCCCTACGTAAATACATAAAAATGCGTTGGAATCCTCAGTGAACACTAAACAAATTGTCAGTGAATTATATGTCCGCAAATGATAATCTAAAAAGATTAATATTTCAAAATCGCTACCATAAAAGGAAGCTTCAATGTATCTTGTGTAACATTTTCAAATTATTTTTTAGATGTTAGTATTTTGCATTTTTATTTGTAATATGAGTGAGGTTTGCACTTCAGTTCAGACTAGACAGGCCACTTTTCCTCTTTTTCACTTTCACTCCCTCTACTCAAACCTTCTGTAGCCTTGTCTAAGACCCTTTCTGTGAAGCTTAACTGTAGTGCTGTAATGCCTGTCTGATCTCTCCACAGCTTCTTCACATTAATTCTTCTAATGAGGCCTACATGCTTCAGAGACCCTCGTCTCTCTTCTGGTGTCAGAACTTCACGTCGTACTCTTGTCTTGAAATCTCTTCTGTCACACTAACGCCAATGAGCTCGCCCGACTCTAACCTGACTCCTCCACCTGCCAAACCTCCCAGTGAAGACCGTCTTCCTCCACTTCCTGTTAAGCTCTTTTCTCTCTACTCTGCACTTCTGTGTCTGTGTGGTTTTCTGGGATAGTAAAGGCTGGTTCACACACACTCTGATCAAACACTAAACTGTCCACCACAATTACCGGTACAGCTTTTTTATCATTGTTTTACCCTGCTGAGGTTCACTGGCTAGCCAGAACCAGGTTTAACCCCTTTTGGCTTCAAAGTCCCTTTAGTAAGAAACTTTATATAATTGTTCTAATATTGTCTTGATTTACATTTATCCTTGAAAATAACGGGTTATTTTGTGAATTGTCACACTAGCAGTTATACTGTATGTATAGTATTTATAAAACTGTATAAGATTTTTTATGTTTTTGTAAAAATGCATTTAATTAATACTATTTATAATCTAGATTTGTTAACATGCGTAACCCTCCTAGCATGTTTTAGAGTAACATGGGGCCTTTTATTAGCATATAAATGTTTATGTGTGTGTATGAGAGAGTGTGTGAGTCTGAGACAGCGGTGTATTATGTCTCATTGTTGCAAAGAAGCAAATAGTATTTGAACTTTCTCTTTTTACCTTCCATCTTGTCTGAAGGGCCAAATTGACCCGAACATTAATTTTGTAACAATAACATGTAGTGGACGTTACAAATATGTGAACTGGACCGTTTTTTGTTTATATGTAGATTACTACTAAGACAAGCAGAAGTTTAAAAATGAAAAAAATACTTACCTATTTTTTTATTTTTTTACTTTTAACACAGGTCAATTTGACCCGAACAGTATCTTTGTAATATAAACAAGTATTTTAAACATATTTTTAAACTTTGAAAATGAATTAAATTGATCCAAGCATAATAAGAGTGTTAATTAAATTGCCAAAAAGCATTAAACATACTTATTATTAAACAACGAAACGGTAGCTTTAACTATGCAGAACCGCTCTGTGGCCTCTCACACTTTGTTTGTGGTGTACTATGTTAAATGACTATTTATAAGCCATTAAATGTACTATTTGATTTGACTTTTCTCAGAAGAAAGTGATTTATTTGTATTTACTTGATGTGGCAGGGAAACAGCGTGCCACCCAAGACCCCCACCGACATGTTTGACATGGTTCCGTTTTCTCCCATGACTCCTCTGGTTCCATTACCAGCCAGTAATGGATCGGCTTCTTCATCCCCAGCAAAGCCAACCAACATCCGTAAGTCGTTTGTTGTGTCTATTTCTTGTGTTTTTTTTTTTTTTTATTTCTTTATCACCTTTACTACTTTGTTCTCCAGGGAAAGATCTGTTTGGTGCCGAGCCGTTTGACCCGTTCACCAGCGGAGCCGCCGACTTTCCTCCCGACATACAGTCTAAGCTGGATGAGATGCAGGTGACCGCTGAAATAACACTCTCTTTACCTCTAAAAATGAAGAAAGGCACATTACTACTCAATAACATTATTCATGACAGCATCATTCTAGACAACATAGTTAACATGTGTGTGTTTCCCTCAATTATTATAAAACCAAGTAACACACACTTGATTTAAAAGTCTCTCACTTGTAATATGTGAGCGTATTTACTGTACAAAACGTGCCAGTGAAATATAAGGGCACAAAATATAGAAAAATAAAATAATCGTTCATTAATCGCAATCGTGTTAAAATGTTCAATTAATCGCAATTTAGATTAGATTAGGCCAAACCTATGATATTTTTTTCAGAATTGCTTTATTGTTCTATGTCGACTAAATCTGAATTAATTTGACAAAATAATTGATATGCTACAGAAATATGAATATACTGTATTTACTGTACATATATATTTTCCCCCTCCTCTTACTAATTCTAAGAATACATGATGGTAGGCCTCAGGATTGCTTTACTGTTTTTTTACGGTTTTGTTACTAATCAGTCATTTTTTTCATTTTGCTTTATTACTTGCAGCGGCAGAGATGGTTTGTATTTTTATTATCATTATATATTATTTATATTATTATCATCATCATCATTATTTATTTTTATCATTTGTCTTCAGAATTACAGCACAGGAGCATGTATTTGATGTTGAATGCAGCAGTAGAGATGAGTAAACTCCAAGACCAACGTTTGTTCAGTTACAGCCAGTGAATTAATAAAAACATACGGTCTAAAACAGCAAATCATCTTACATTAATAGTTCATAACTGACTTCAAGATGAACTGTACCAGAGATTAAACAGCCATTCAACCGATTCGGATTGTTTCGGTTTGAATGAACTATGAATTATTGACTTCATATATTCTTTCAACTGTTGTTGGAAGAAGTTTAAAATTCCCTGCCACTTTATCCTCTTTATATTTTTTTCATTGCGCATTTCTACTCACTGTCAAATCCAGTTTCTTCTTTAAACAAAAATGATGGCCGCTTTACAGACTGTTAGACCGAGTGACTTTGAGAAGCAAAAAGAATGACTTGCATGATTTATTGTCTGAGAAAATGAATGTTTCCATTTTTTGTCTGTTTTTTTTTTGTTTAAAATATATTATCATCTTTTCATTTATTTCATTACTATTTATATTTCCCTATACAAATATTGTAAAGTAATTGGCTGACTTAACACACATATTGAATTGGTACAATTAATAAAGTGTTACAGTCACAGGGATGTTAAATTACTTTTCGTATCACTGGTAATACATTTTGTTTATTGTCAGTTTACAGGGAAGTAAAAAAAATACAAAAACTCAAATGAATACAAGTACTGTATACACTTGTAATACATAATTGGGTCACCAGGTGGCAGCAATTACGACTACATTGTGTTTCCATTGCAGTTACTAGGAGCGCTGCTCCAAATTTGTAAAAAAAGTTTTTTTTTTTCTTTCAGATTTTCCAAAAAAATAAGTTCTGAAAAAAACAACAACTTTTTAAGCTTTTCTTCTGTTACCCTGCAATAAAGGGTTAAACAACATTTTTATGGTTATGGTACTAAAAGTATTAATTACAGAAGTGTTTCGGTTACGCTACCAAACATGTAACAGTAGCACAGGTGTTACAGTGACAGAAGGTTTGTGATGTCATCTGAAGGAGTAAAATGCTTTGGTCCTTCAGGAGGGGTTCAAAATGGGACTGACAGTGGAAGGCACGGTGTTTCCTGCGGACCCTCTGGACGGACGCTGTTGATGCCACGTGTCTTGCGTTCACTTCACACAAGAGTCATGGAAAAGCAGAAAGGGTAAAGCACTATTTTTATAAGAACTAAACCCAATCTTTAGGATTGTTACATGGGAAACTCTTTCTGGCTTTGCAGACATTGTTTTGAACTCTGATTTCAAGTTTTGTTTAATTCTTGATATTTTAAGGCTTCGATGCCTCACTTACTCAGTTCTGTTCTAATCAAATCTTCTGTCTAATATTGACTTTGTATTATGAGATCTTTTATTTAGAGTTTTTAGCCGAACAACAGTGTTACATGTGACAGAACTGGACATTTTCCCACAGTAATGTGTCGTATTTCAGTTTCGTTTTTTGTATTATACTATATTTTAATATAAGTTGCACACAGAGGCACTTTGAAGAGCAAAACTCCATGTATTATTCCTAATTTTACAGTTTAAAAGTTGTAAGCGTCATTGTAGCTCATTGTTTTTAATCCAATAAAAGAATATACACTTTTACTTTGTGCGTTTTTTTTTCATACAATTTTGCGTGTGCAGAGAGAGCTAGAAAGGTCACGTATTGTTTTTAATGTGAGTCAATGGTGTCCCACAATGATAAACGTAAATTGTGTGTGTGTGTGTGTGTGTGTGCGTGCCGGTATAGCCATTTGAATTGTTTTGGCCCAACTCCCTTTTATCTCGATGTGTTTCCTTGTGAAGAAACAACGCTCTCAAGTACGGGCTGAATTGAGCTAAAAGCTGACGATTTACATAAACGGACGTTCCATCTACGTGCAGCACCACATCCGAGTCATCTTTTTTTTTTATTATCGTTCAAATTGCTTATCGCAGTTGTTAGCAAACAGTCCCCTGCTTTTTGCTTTCCGAAAGCCATGATGGACTCACTTTACTGATGATGCTTCTCAGGATTTATTTTCCATCAAAAACGAGAAAAAAGAACGCTAGTTGCAATTTACACGATTGTGAAATAAGGAAACATGCTTTACTATTAAAATAATTGTTTAATTCATATATAGACGTGGTTCAATTAAAATACTTTATTTTAAAATGTATTGTAAGGTAAGAGATTTTTGTCATTTAACTCACTGACAGGTTAAATCATTTTTTATTTATCATGGCACTTTGATTGTTATGCATTTTAATATAAATTGTTATCGTACATTTTAGATTCTCGAGCCGAATCCTAAAGGAAAAAAATCTGTAATGTGAACACACACACACACACACACACGGTCCCCACAGTGTAAGATTGTGTGTGTTCTCTCACAGGTATAAATCTGTGCAAAGCAGTAAGTCTCATTGCGTTCATGATTTAGTTCATTGATAATATATACATATGGTTTACATGGTAAAAAGCACAAGAGAAGCAAATTTGGATATCAAAGCATCTGTGATGTGGTTTATTTCTGAAACGACCGTCACTGCGTCTGGATTTGTTTCGATCTCGTGAACATCAGCGCTTTTCCAGTTCATAAAGACGAGGTAGCTGATACCTTGTGTATTTTAATAATCAATTTTCTTGCAAGTACAAGTACATGTTTCACTTTTTATAAAAAAAAACAAAGACACACTTCCTCTATAGCACCATTTGTTTATAAAAAAAGATACAAAATATACGATAAGGAAAAAACAGATGCTTTTAATGGCAACAGTCGCTACAACAAAAAACCTCATGTCTGTGTTTTTTGCCCGTCTCAATTTTTCAAACAGCAGTTGATGGATCGTCTCAATTTCTTTTTTCAATGGATCAAACTGGAAAGCAAAAACCGAATTGAGCAGTTTTCTGTTGTTTTTCGGAACACAATGCAGAATAAATATCTTGTTAAAGGGCCAGAAAGTCCGTCTGTACAGAGCCGATTGTGTCCACGGCGTCTCACTTAAGAGTCTCTGTTCCTGACTCACAGGAAGCAAACAGGCCCGATGTCGACCCCAAACTCCTGCTCCGAACCACCAATGTCCACAGGTGCAATGTCCACAATAGGTAATCTGGCCGTTTTCTGCGTCCTGTATTCAAACACGGTCTTGCCCCAGTTCCCATTGGCTTGCTGTGAAGGGAAGACATTTTTGAAGGCACGTATCAGGTCACTTGGAAACCATTACATTTGTAATTTTCTCCACCATTGTATAACTGGATCCGCACAGTGTGAGACGAGTCTAAAGCGACCATGGCTGCTTTTGTTGGGTTTTAGCGTCCGGTCTGCTGTCTGGCCTCTTTTAAAGGTCGGTGTACATTGGATTTAAAGCCTTGTTCCAGAAGCTTGGCAGATACAATTTGAGGCTTTGTAGAGCCACAGCGTTTGGAATCTGGCATGGCATTTGCCTGATGCTTTTCCAAAGTCAAATGCTAATCTGAGGTAATATTTTACAACAAAACAGGTTCTTGGCATTGGAAAACGGCAAATTACAAACTGCTAATTACCGAAGCAACTGCAGGTACATTGAGTAAATGGGTTTTTTTATAACGATTGACCCGTTTTACTATAAAAATGTGATTTTTCCTTGCACTTACCGAGCAGCTGTCCTCAAGAACGGTGTATCTGAAGCGGTTGTTCCCTTCGGCTCGGAGCTCGAGATCATTCGACGCTTTGAGGATGACGGCTTTCTTGAGGTTTCCGGTTGATTCGTCTTTGTAGCCCACAGTGTTCTTGCAGTGGTAGGTGATGGTCTGCGAGGCTTCTTTAGAGAGCAGTCGGATGAAGGTCATCTGAACCGTGACCGTGTTGGCAGCCTGGTCTTTGTTCCCGTAAGTAAACTATCACAAAACACACAAACATCAATTCATATTATTTTCTTCCAAACCTATTGTGTAGAATATCAAGTAAGCAGCCTTTTCCAGTTTAAATTAAGCTAACTGTTTTTTCCAAGTTCAATACACTTGAGTGTTCTACCTTCTAAATACCCATCTTTATTCCTTAACGGCAATTGTTCTTTTTATTTACTGGAGTCAAGTAATCTACATGGCAATGTGTTAAACATTTTTTTGAGTAGCTCAATTTTTCAGGTAGATATTGTTCAGCGTATTTGAATGGATAGTAAAATGGAAATTGATCTGAAAAATCACTTGCCAAATTTCTACTAAAAAAATGCACCAAACCCTGCTAAGTATTGAGAATGATTTGTGGCTAAAATGTTTTGCTCTATGTCAATTACATGGGAATTTTATTGTGGCTGAATAGTCAGAACAATATACCAATGGTGTTAAATCGGTATAATTCTTATTTATATACTGGGACAAATAGAAAAAAAAAACCGTTTATTTTTCCATACCTACTGTCTTGCTGTCTACCTCACAGACAGTATTTGTTTTGGCTGCCCACTAACAGGCTTTGCTTGAGAAGAAAAGCAACAAGGTTGTACTTACATATGTCCCACTGTTCATATTGGCTCCAAACCACACAGGTTTATTTCCAGGCGAACTCCACCAAGCCTTTCTGGGAAAATTAGCGGGGATTGCAGAAATGCATGTCTCTCCTGTCTCCATATTGCAATGCACTTTAATGGCGTCTTCTGCGCTGCCTTGATTCGGATCCACCCAGTATTCTCCTACAGTGTTGAGGTGAAATACAACGTGGAAAATAAATTAACTCAAGTTCTGAAAATACAATGATTGGGGTTAAGTGTTGTATTTGTAAATTCCAATTACCGCTCTTTTTGTCAGGGTAACATTGTTTCAAATCTTCACAAGTTCTAGCAGGATGCTTCCTACTTCCATCCGGGCTGCGCATGCTGTCGATCTGACTGCTCAGAGCCTTTAACGTTGCTTGAACTCCGGGATCAGCTTGGAACAATTCTGTTGAGTTACTATTAGGAAGAGCTTCATCTTCGCTGAACTCTGGGGGAGAAGGACCAGAGTCATAATCACGAGGTTCAGCAAAGAGATCGTCCATGGCTGCAGTGGGAGGACCAGGAGAACCCGGAGGACCAGGTGGACCAGGATCGCCAGGTGGTCCCTAAAGATGATTACAAAAATGTTTGTTGCCAAACCAAGCTATTAACCCTCTGTCAAGCTCTAGTTTAGGTTGAACAACCTCTGGTCCAATGTCACCACTGGTTCCTCTAGAACCAGGGGGTCCCATGGGTCCAGGTTGGCCAAGGTATCCTTCTTTTCCAGGTGGTCCTATCGGTCCGGGAGGTCCCTTAAAAAAGACATTTAATTCAAATAAGTTTCAAGATTCTGTAAATGATCTGGAAAAGAGCATGATAGATACCCTCTGTCCACTTGGGCCAATTATTCCTGGACCTCCTTGTTCTCCGGTTGTGCCCTTGAAAATAGAAGGTGGTAATTCATCATGATATGGGCTATTAAATGATCAATTATCCCCATTGAGGGGAAACATTCGCTCCTGTTCAACTTACAGGTGGGCCTGGAAGGCCTGGTAACCCGGCATATCCTCTATGACCTTTTTGTCCACGTTCTCCATGATCACCCAAATCACCTTTATCTCCTCTTGGTCCTTGTGGTCCCTTAAAGATTAGACCTTACTCATTAATATTAGCCATTTACAGGAAAATGAGACATTTCTTCTTGGGCCTTGTTCCTCATGATCTAAGTTTCTTACAGTGAGTCCTCGCTTTCCAGCCGGACCTGGAGGGCCAGAAGGTCCTTTAGATCCCTGTATTTAAAAAAAAAAAAAAAACAATTTCACATCCACTGACCTTTGCTGTTCTTCAAACTGTTTTGACTTATGTTTCAATCTGTGTCACTACTGTTTCAATCTCTGTGAAATGCACAGATTTTAATAAAACCTTTTTTATTATGAATTATTTATTGAACATACATTTGTAACAAACATCTTTTTTTTGTACAGTTCGTAAATGTTGCTCCACTTCTTCCGTTAGAAAGCAGTTGTGACTGGCGGTTCAAACTCATTCTGTCATTACCTAGACAATGAAAGTCTAAACGTTGACATTATTGGCTTCTTAGTTGCCTTCTCCACTTCCTCCAGTCATTAAAACCCTAGCGTCTAATGTATCTTCATGGAATTATAGTTCTGGTACAGTATGTAAAATTGTGTGTGCGCAATACTACAAGTATGCGTGGTTTTAAAAAAGAGTGGAATGACTGCCAGACATATCAATCAAACACCAAATCAATAGCAAGTTTAGATGATTGTCTGAGTTTCCTTTAAAATATTGTTTTTTTTAATTACAGTCGCAATGCACTCAACTAGCTACCAAGATTGATCCACCATTTACGACTGAAGCATTGAGCAAAGGCTACGTGAATGTAAAGACCCACCGGTTCTCCTCTTTTTCCAACACCTCCTGTCGCTCCAACAGGGCCAAGAGGACCAGGTGCTCCTCGTGGACCAACCAAACCCTCTGGTCCTGAGTCTCCTCTATCACCCTTTAAAAAAAAGCCGGGCTTTTAGCGTTAACTGCCATAGTCTGAAACATGGGCCAATCAACGTTCTCAACTCTCACCCGAGGTCCTAGAACACCTTCTTTTCCTGGTGGTCCATCAGACCCAGCTGGACCCTAAATTGTAAGACCTTCTCATTCATCTTTTCTAAAGTTTAATGTGTTTTGCAATAACACGTTGTATTTACATCAGGCCCTGGATCTCCACGTGGTCCATTAGCTCCAGGCATCCCAACCGGGCCAGGAGGTCCTTTATCTCCTGCGGCTCCTGGTGTGCCCTGTTTTCCTGGAGGGCCCTGCACAAGAAACAGATGCTTTTTGAATATAGCGCTACACAAAATATGTGTCATGATGAAAGAAGGAACATTTTATTATGTGAATATATTATAATTTAGGTGGAAGCTACTAACAGCAGGTCCAGGGAGTCCCGCCATTCCACGTTCTCCTCTTTGACCAGGAAGCCCTACAATTCCTCTCTGCCCTGTTGTTCCAGCAGGCCCTGGTGGGCCATCAGGTCCCTGAAAATAAAGGACAAATTATTGCTACATTATTACACATTCATTTTATTCATAACTTACAGGTGGTCCGTCCTCTCCAGAATCCCCCTTATCTCCTGGTCCTCCAGCAGGGCCAGGTGGACCTCTCTCTCCCTGACGCCCTGGAGGTCCATGGTCTCCACGAAGACCAGGAGGACCATCTTTTCCTGGAAGACCGAGTGGACCTGGTTCACCAGTTGGACCCTAATAAAAATAACGACAGAATAATGCAAAACGAGGGAGAAATACAAAGAGTTTTGAACTTTGGAGGATGTGGAAAATCCATACCGTTGGACCAGGAGGGCCGACTCTTCCAGCAGATCCAGGAAATCCTGTTGGGCCCTGAATTTGTAGCATTTTAATTAACTTCTGACATATTCCACCCAAATGGGTTTAAAGGGTCTTGCTTACAGGTGCCCCCTGTGTTCCTCTTCCACCCTTTGGTCCAGCCACACCAATTTTGCCCTATATTAAAATACAATATTAGTAGATGGAGACTTGTATTTTCCTGGATTCTTATTTTATTTTTTTAACCAGTTTTTTTTCACCTGTGATCCCGGAGGTCCGGCCAAACCTTGAGGTCCAGGAGACCCAGCATCTCCCTTTTGTCCAGGCTCTCCTAGGGGTCCTTTCACGCCAGGCTGACCATCAGGACCCTGTGGTTTGGCAAGTGACCCCAGTTATTGACTCTGAACTGAAGGATGCATCGTGTTATAATATTTTTACTTACTGGTGGTCCAGCAAAGCCTACAGCACCAATTGGTCCAGGCTCACCACGGGCTCCCTAAAGGTAAGGACACATTGTAATTATATTGTAAGTTTAAATTGTGAAGAACAATACTGTAATTATTTAGACTTAATAGGACGTTTTCAAATATCAGCTCACCGGCATTGCTCTTGACCCTTGGGGTCCAGGGGGTCCCTTAGGTCCTGATTCTCCCTGTTCAAAAAGTTTTGCTCTCTTTTTTTTCTTTTTTTTTTTAAACATACAATAAATGTCTAAAATTTTAAATACCTTTTCACCACTCGGACCAGGGGGGCCTGCAGGGCCAATTGGGCCAGTCAAACCCTTTCAAAGTAAGACAAAAAAAAGTATGACACAATATTTCATACAGATCAAGAATGCACATGGAATCTGTTTGTATTGAGATCTGTTTAAACAAGTCTGCATTGCTTTCTGTATTTGCTCGTAGAGAGATGACCTCATGAAGTATACACATTTGTCAGGGCATTAGAGATTCTTGGGATTTGTACTGCAGGAATTTCTAGGGATTTTTGTTATTGTTGCTGCAGGTTTGTTATCATACACTTCATTTTTTGGTTACAAAGGATTAAGTAATACATGTTGAGTCATGTAAGGTCAAAAGTAAGCTGTGTTTTCTCCCAACATTTGTTAGTCATGATAAGGCACAGTCCTAGAATTCTTGTTCTCCTTTGGTTCTTTCAGTAAGGCTGGTGGTTCAAAGAACAGCGATAAGACCAGTTATATTTCCAAGTGACAACAGTAAGTTGTGTAATGCAATGCACATTTTTGGATACATATACATACATACATACATACATACATACAAAAATGTAAGTAAAGATAATGAAGTGGGATTATTTACCCTTGCACCATCACTTCCTGGCGTGCCCTCTGAGCCTTTCTCACCAAGGGCTCCCTAAGTGCCAAATGGGCATTTGCTTAAAAACTACAAATGACTAGATTTTTGTAAAGAAGATAAATAAACTCTCACCCGATCTCCCTTTGGACCAGGTGGTCCTGATATTCCTCTTTCACCCGGCATTCCCTGCAAACCAGGAGGCCCCGGATCACCCAAATTACCCGGAGGCCCAGGGTTGCCCTACAGAGAATGCCATTAAACGTTAAAAACACAAACTCTTATTACAATAATTAACAACATTAACACAGCTCTGCCACAAACACACACCTTTGGCCCATCTGAACCAAGTGCTCCTGGAATTCCTTTATCTCCTGGCAAACCACCGGGTCCAAGCTCTCCTCTTTCTCCCGGTATTCCTCGTTCACCCTGTTGTATAAATCCCACTGATCATTAAATACACATGAATTGTGTTTAATGTGCCCCATTTAGCTTACTCTTGGTCCAGTTTGGCCTACAGGTCCACCTTCTCCAGGAATACCCTGAACAAAGAAAACCGATGTTCCCCTTTTTCAATGTACTGTACTTTGACGCTCACAAGAGTTTTGTCGTTTATTTATCTCACCTGGTCTCCAGGTTTTCCTGCCTCTCCTGGAGCTCCAGCTGGGCCTGGTAATCCCTGGGAGAAACACAACACCAAAGTTGCAGATCTGAATCAAACTCCACATACCGTAAAACCTCTAATAGAGCGCCACTTCTAGTCAAACGCCACCTTGACCGCCCTGGCGCTCTATTAGATGTTTTACGGTAATCAAAAGCATCAGAAAAAGCACCTGAAAACCGTGCATCCCTGGTGGTCCCTGTTCACCTCTCTCTCCTGCAGGACCCTGTGAATTCAGATACTTTCAATACATTTTTCCAGATTTCTTTGTCAGATCAAGACATGGAGTTCATGTAACTTACATGAGGACCTGGGGGCCCAGCCGGACCCACTTCTCCATCTTTTCCTGGTGGACCCTTAGCACAAAGTCATAATTCATGTACAATATACATATATGATAATCTATGTAATGTCAGTTTGCTCTCACCCGCTGCCCAGGAACCCCTGCAGATCCCTGTTCACCAGCTTTGCCAGGGTCTCCCTAAAGCCACATCATTATTAGCTTATGCATGTCTGCGTATACATGTGTGTTTCAGTTTTTATATCTTGCTTACATTGAAACCTTTTGGTCCGATCAAACCCATGGATCCTGCTGGACCTCTTGTTCCTGTCGAGCCAGCAGGACCTGGCCTCCCATCCTCACCTGCGGCACCCTGATGAAGGGAAAAGTGCCGTTTAGGATCAATATGGTGTGGGTTTTATTGCAGTGTGTAATATACCAGAGGTCCTGGCTTTCCCTCAGCACCCTGAACACCGGGTGTGCCTGTCAAACCCTGATCAGATGGGTTCAAAAATATTAGCCATGAACAACAACGAGACGCATCGTGATGTTGTGTTTCCTTTACCCTCGCTCCAGGCAGACCTGGTTCACCAGTTCTTCCTGGATCTCCACTAGATCCTTTTGGACCAGGGGTTCCGGTAGTTCCACGGTCGCCTTGTGCTCCCTTGTCAAGTGTGAGACCAGTTTGTTAGTGTTTCATTCCTGCATCTGTTTTTATTAATATAAACTATTTATTATACCTTTGGACCCTGTAAACCATCTTGACCTGGAAAACCTCGGTTTCCTGGGGCACCCTAAATTTGTTACAGCATGAGAAACCATTTTCCAAAATTGAAAACAGATTTTGGTGGAATGATATAGTAAAAGCTCACTATTTCTCCAACAGGTCCGAGTGGACCAATAGTTCCAGGATCGCCTCTGGATCCTCGCTTTCCTTCTTCTCCCTGAGGTCCAATTACTCCTTGTGATCCTGGAGGACCCTAGCAGGTATGTGTAGGTGGGTTGGTATTAATGCATAAATTAATGAACAGGTTTGTAAGTATGTGTAGGTTGGTAGGAAGAGGTAGGTAGATATGGTTGGTTGGTTGGTTGGTTGGTTGGTAGGTAGATATGTTTGGTTGGTTGGTACTAGGTAGGTAGATGAGGCAGATACATAGTAGGTAGAAAGTTGGTAAGTGGATAATGTAGCCAGGATGTTTGGTAGTTAGTTATGATAGATAGGTTGGTAAGTAGATAGTAGGTAGATTAACACAGATCTTTCAAAACCTACAGGTTCTCCTTTAGGTCCAGCTTCTCCTTTAAATCCAGCAATTCCTACATCTCCCTAAACAAACAATAAATGAAAATTGTTCATCAGTTTTGGGAGAATGATAGTGGATAAAATCAACACAATTTACACAAGTTTTTATTTAGTCACAGGATACAAATCTGCGTAATTTCCAGAGGGAAAAGCAGATCTTACCCCTTGACCTTTGATCCCTGGCTGTCCTGTGCTTCCCTGAGGTCCTGGAGGGCCAGTGGGCCCTAGTAAACCAACCGGGCCTTGAGGACCAGCGGTTCCCTTAAAAAATGAGTTTATTAGTGCATTTAATGCACATGATATTTAAATATTATTTTCCAACATACCAGTGGACCTTTGCTACCAGGCCCACCATCACTGCCCATCGGTCCCTGTAAAATTCAAAACTCTTTTGTTGTCTTAATGGTCAACAATTAGTGGTCATGCATGACTGTGTGAAGGATGCTGGAAATCGCACTTGTTGACCAATTGGTCCAGATCTGCCCAGATGTCCCGTCTCGCCTCTTTGTCCCTGGGGACCCTCCGGCCCCCTCACACCCGTAGGTCCAGGTTGACCCTGCACACCAAGATAATGTATTCAGAAAATATATTTTTTAACCTGATGTATGTTATTGTGTACTGTGTAATACTACTATTTGTTTTCATCACCCACCTTCATACCTGGAGATCCAGGATAACCAGCAGAGCCGATTAGGCCTAATGGACCCTAACACATTGAAAATTGAAGATTAGAATTATCGGTTTTACTGAAAGCCTATATTGGTCATAGTAAAACATGACATTCTTGTTCCCTTTATTGTGTTTCCATTTATTTAATATAGCTTTGCAGTAGTTTCATTCATCCCGGTAATGTACATGTTCTCTAAAAAGATTGTGGAAGACCTCAGCCATCCCAACAATGGACTGTTCTCTCTGTTGCTCTCAGGAAAACGCTTCAGTTCCTTGAGAGAAGAAGGAGGAGCTTCTTCCAGCAGGTCGTATGGAGTGTGAACCAGGGTGTCTCAGCACTCACTACTGTAGGAGTGTCCAACTCATTTTCACTGAGGGCCACATCAGCATAATGAAAGGTAACTCAAAGGGCGGGATGAAACTCATAAATGTAACTAAATGTAAATGTAACGTAAAACAAATGCAACTACTCCTTAATGTTAAAAAACTCCTTTTTATTATAACCTATTCAAGTAACAGTTGCTTAGAAACCCAAGTTTGCTTGTTGCTCTAACATAAATCCTTTTAAATTTTGTCAGCTTACGTATGAAAACTCACATAACTCCATTAATAAAGGATGAAACTGTCCAAGTGAGTAAAGAAAAATAACAAAACTGTGGAAACACTGCCGCGGCTACCGTAGTCGAAAGGCATCGTGGGAATTGTAGTTTCGCGGGAATGTAGTTTTTGGTCAAACGCACACTCTTAGTTTGTTTTTTGGTATTTGTTTCTAGACACTCAAAACTTTTAAGCTCTCACGAGCCACATAAAATGACATGGTGGGCCACATCTGGCCCCCGGACCCATGTGCACTACCTTGAATAGTTCCACTGGCACGCTGATTACTTTTCACTTTTCTCCTTGCACAAATCTTTAAAGAGTCTAAAGAGTACTTAATGTTTTGGTCAGTTCATCACTTTTGGGATCACTTTAGTTCCTGCTTTTGTATATTTTGTATCTTTAATATATTAAATTGTATTGTATTTTACAGTCGCCTTTTGTATTATAATGCATTTTTACTTTTACTCTTAACAATTCAAAAAAATTAGAATTGAATTTTAAATGTAATGCTTGTGCCAACTCTGTATGTCACGTGTCAAGAGTCTCACCATTGGACCTGGCTTGCCGACATTTCCTTGAGCACCACGTGAACCCTAAAATAACAGTATACGGATGAAAAAAATTTCAAATTTGAAACATTGGTGATTTGTTATGTTCCTGCACTGACCGGGGTCCCGCTGGGGCCGGGGCGTCCCCTCTCTCCTGGCATACCTCTGGGACCCTGCATTTTCAAATACAGTTAGTTAATTCCAAAAAGAATTGTATTTGTCTGTGATGTGGGGCAGGTGTATTTACCATAGGGCCCGGGGCCCCCATGGCACCAGATCCTCCAGAGCCACCCTATAGAATCAATGAAAAAACACCACTAAAGTAATAAGGACATTTAACCAGGCAGGTTATACTGTAGTATATCCTTGTTTCATCGGAAATGGAGTTTAGAAGTGATTTGTTTTCAGTTGACCTTGGATCCCAGAGCACCACGTTCTCCTTTAAGACCATCTGGACCTTGGTGACCCTAAGGAGGTAAGGTAATAATTATTTAAATCAAACTTTCATATCTATAAAACATTTTTAGGATGCTCTGAAATATAAGATCTACTCAGAATGTAGTTAAAAAGTTAATATCAGCAATTAAACGTTATTGTTTTAAATACTACTTATGGTAACTCGAGAAAAATACTCTGAAAATATTTTTTTAGCAAAACAAATAATAAATGAAACAATCTTAGTTTCAGGATACACTAAAGTTAATTTAGAAAATAGGAAATAAGAATCATAATGACGGTCAGATTGTTTTTGCTGTTTGTACAGGAACAGCTAGGACTTTGAGTCTGTCCTGAGGACTCCTTTGAGTGAGTCCTACTACGTTGTTAGTATACTTGAAAAAACATTTTAATATACTGTATATATGAATTTTATTGTAATTATTTTCGTTTGTTTTATTTGACACGCTCTTGATCATTTTTTTTTATTCTTTTTTTTGGTAAACTCACATCCAAACTGTAAATCCACTTTTAATTTATATTATAATATGAAAATCTTGAACTATTTGTGTGAGTGTGAAGGCAGTTTACTCACTCGGTGGCCCTTTAATCCCGGGGGTCCCGGTGTCCCTGGAAAACCTCTGGATCCCTGAGAATGACACAAATCAGATATAAAAAGCGATAATTTTAAACTGAAAGCTTTTACTGATAAACATTTTTACTGTTGATCCAGGAAATCCCGTTTCTCCAGAACTTCCTGCCGTTCCCGCTTCTCCCTGTCACACCAGAACAACAGTAAAACCGCCGCCATTCTTTCAGTCACTGGAAGAGCCGCGTAATGTCATTTGTGATTACATCATCGCCAGGTTTTCCGGAAGGCCCCTCGGGACCCCTGTGGCCCACGCCACCCTACAAAACACACAGGAACAAGATTTCATCAGTCATAAAGCATTTTAATACAGTGGTTTCATGTGCAATTGAATGCTCTAATAATTTATTAAAATAATAATAAAATAAATAATAATAGAAAAACTACTTTTTATTACGTTTGCGTAAATGAAACATGTATGCTTTGATTAAAAATGAAAAATAAAAAACAGAAAAATGTAAAGTTAAAAAAAATTATAATTATTGAAAAAAAAATTCCAAGACAAAATTAGTAAACTTACCAAAGGTCCTGGATCTCCCAGATCACCAGGTGGTCCCTGAACTCCAGCAGATCCCTAAACCACATGTGAAGATGTTACAAAAATCGTATAGTTGAATAGTTTGAATGAAACAGATTAAACAAATAAAAAACACGTACAGGTGACCCATTCGGTCCCGGGGGTCCACGTGTTCCTGCCTCCCCCTGGAGAGAAATATCTCAGTTTATATTTCATGTGTATAGTTCATCGTGTGTGTGTGTGTGCGTTTGTACAATTCCTGTGTGTGAATGTGTGTATGTTTATGTATGTGTGTTCTTGTGGGTGTACCTGTTTGTGTGTGTGTGTACAATACCTGTGTGTGAATGTGTGTACGTTTGTGTATATGTGTTCTTGTGGGTGTACCTGTTTGTGTGTGTGTGTCGAGGGGGCGGGGCTCGTGTTTGTGTGTAAATGTGTATCTGTGTGTGTGTGTCGGGTGGGCGGGGCTCGTGTTTGTGTGTAAATGTGTATCTGTGTGTGTGCGTGTGTGTCAGGTGGGCGGGGCTCGTGTTTGTGTGTGTGTTTGTGTGTGTGTGTGTGTGTAGTGGACTCCACCTACTCTGACTCCAGGCATCAGCGCTTGAGCTCCAGTTTTGTCAGCGAATCCTCCAGCCATGTGTGAAGACAGTTCGCCCTACACACACACATACACACACACACACACACACACACAACACAACACACACATTTAGCAAGTGACATCACACCTGTTTGTTTCAGTGATACCAACCCCAGGAGAATGTCCAGGGGGTCCTGGTTCTCCCGGCTGACCAGGAATACCCGGTTCTCCATCAAATCCCGGGGAACCTCTCAGACCCTGTCAGCAAACAAAAGTAATGTATAAAAGCCTCTTCTATTGCGAGAGTGTGATAGTGTGAGATGTTGAGGGTCTTACAGGTCGACCTTTGGGACCACTGTCTCCTCTAAAGCCCGGCGCTCCTGGAGGCCCCTAGATATATAATAACATGAATACAGTCGGTAGGATAAAATATTGTATTACTATGATAATATCGCAGATCTTCAAATAAATAATGTCTATAAAAACAGTTGTAAGCATAATTTTGTATTATGATAATAATGCTAGTGATTATTTAAATGTGTTAATTTAAATCCCAATTCACTGAAATAATCAAGTGAAAAGCCGGACATGAAATCCTCAGTTTCTGACCAGAAGTCCATTTCTGCTCCTAAAATATTTTATAATAAAAGCTCAAAAATAAGCGAAACTTGCCCCATCTAGTGTACAAATACAGTCATTACACTTTACAATTACAATTTATATTAAGAGACCTGCATTTATCTGGAGCGAAGTACACTATTGTGGCATTACACACACACACACACACACACACACACACACACACACACACACACAAACAAATCTCCAAATTCCACGAGAATGTCTCACCATCGGGCCAGGACGACCTCTTATTCCCACTACCTGAAATCAAACAGAAAGGTTTCTTCAGTAAGTTCAAAGTCTTATTCAAATTCACATTTTAATTGTCATATTCACATTATACATGGTACAACATGCAATGAAATGTATTTTTACAATGTCCAGCATTCAAACATGGGGTGGGTGGTGCACGCGAGAGGAGTGCACGAAAGTTACTTCAGTGTGTGTGTGTGTGTGTGTGTGTGTGAGACAGAGAGAGGGAGAGCGTGAATATGTGTCAAAGTGAATTTGTATGTGTGTGAGAGAGCGGGAGAATTATTTTGTGTGTAAAGTGGAGTGATTTTGTCAGTGTGTGTGTGTGTGTGTGTGTGTGTGTGTGTGTGTGTGTAACGCTCACTGAGACGTACATTTGGCACCACGCCCGGTTCTCCTTTTTGACCCTGAAGTCAAGCACAAAGGACATTTAGAGAAAGTTCCTCATTACTAAGCATGAGTCGGACTGTGATCTTCTTACCTTGGCGACTCTGCCTTCTGTGAGGAACAGACACACATTAGTGGAGTAAACAGACTAACACACACAGCGGAGAAGAGGAGGATGCATTCGCGGACCCTCACCTGGCCTGCCGTTCCCGGAGCTCTGACACACGGGACAACACTCTCCCTCCGGGACCACCACCTTCTCACAGTTGGACACTTCGTCACACTGCACCTCATCGCACAGGATGTTCCCGTTGTCGCAGACGCAGATCCGGCAGGGCTCCGGTTTCCAGATGTCTCGGTTTGTGTAAACCTGTCCGTCCTCGACACAGCTCAGCTCTGAGGAACCAGAAGCAAAGGTCAAGAAAGGTCGCGCTCCCTCTTCCTATCACATGTAGCATCACCAAACCCCTCCAGCAGGGGGTGTGTCCCGCCTTCTGGCCTCCCCATGACCCAGAAATTAAAAGCAGTTCAAGAAATACTAAACCAATTTGAAGAGTCTATGTAGAGCTAGTTTGTAATCCCAAGATTGTAAAATAGCAGGATGAGTGAAAACTTATGCTAGCTGCACATTTTCACAAGATACTAATATATTCAGATGCTTGGTAAATATACACAACAATGCTACACGGAAAAACATTTATTTATTAGTTACAGTTTTTGTGAAACTTAAAATGTAAGATTTATATATAAAGAAAAAATCATAAATATTTATTTATTATTTAAACAGCTGGTCAGATACAATTTTGATAAAAAAAAAGGGACGATTAAATAAGCCAAAACGAAAATAAAATATGAATTCATCGTGGCATAAATAAAATTGAAGTTTTATCATTGTGAGAAATAGTGTTTCAATGCCAAACCACACGGTGGCGCGATTGTGCTTCGTAATTTTTCCTTGGGAAACCTTCGCACCTGTACGAAATTGAACTTCACTTTGTGTCACTCAGAGGTCAGTCAATCACTGTCACCGCTGAACAAATCGTCAAATTTCGAGGATCACTGATCAACAAAGGTTTGTCAGTTTTGTTTTTTATCGCTTGTTGTGTCGCATGTGGCGCGGCGGTTATGGGGAATGTTTCTCGCGTGTTGACGTTTGGAAACGGATGAAACGAGACTTCAGGAGATTTAACCGAAGGCGGAAGACGATTTATTCCTGCGTAACGCGCCAGATTGAGACAGTCACGCTCCTGAATAAAGATGAAGTCTAGAAGTTTCCAACTGTGTAATAGGAACATCTTCCTCAGACTTTACACGACAGTCTCCAGCGGCGGGAAAACACGTGGCGGAACAGAACATCTGAGGGAGATGTTTAGCACTGTGCTGTACTTTTTATAGTACTTTTATCTGTACTTTGATTTTGTTTTTTTTTTTTACTGACATGGTAACTCAGACTGGATTATTAAATTATAATACTATATCATGTAAAATTAATGAGTAATGAGGTTCAACGTGTGACATCTTGTTCATTGTCTGAACCTTTCATCGCAAGATCTAAGGATCTTTCTTAAAGCTAGTCAAATGAAACTTGAAAACTTGCACAATTAAAAACAAAAAAATCTTATATATGTGGAAAATATGTGTGCATAACAAGGATGTGCAATTAAGCGTGAGACTACTGTTCAATTTATCATGCCTAGGCAATTGACAGCAATTGTGTTGGAGGGTCAAACATTTTAACGCAATTAATTTAACTTTTGATTTTGTACTACAAAAAAGTAAACCTATTTTGTTATGTTTTTAGTGTTTATAGCATACAGCAGTTTAAGAGTGATTTAAGAGGTTGTTAGTCAACTGACCGGACAAGGATGATCAAATGTTTGAGGTCTGTACTACTTTGTTGTAGTTGTCTTCTACTTTGTACTAGTTACTTTATGCCTTTATGCTTTTATTTTTTTTAACACTTGCTTTGTTTTTATTTTTTCAAGCATCTTTATATCGAACACTATGTTGGTGGCGACAGGAAAGACATTTATGGAATATTGTGAATGAAAAATAGAATCTTTTAACTAAATGTATAGCAATTTGACTGGCTAAATCAGGGGTCACATGGGCCACTGATTTGTCCCCAGCCTTAAATTTCTAGACGGCCAGCGCTTTATCTATAGTCATGTGATGTGTTGTTTTGCCATTCCGGAAATGGAAAGAGCTGGTACAGATTAAGATAAGGTACGTATGAACCATATTGTTCCTATTCCACTTCACATGCAGACCAAACCCAAAATTTAGTTTCACTATTTATTTGCCATTTCTATACAAAGCATAACCTTTCTTTTCTTTGCCATGCCTTTCTTTGCTGGTAATACATCGTCAGAAACATAGGGCTGTTTTAAGTCCCATGTTTATGTTGAGTAAAACCGCAGCTTGCATCATTCAGTCACAGATGTAGTTTGCTGTGGTTGTCATGGAGAAGGCATCTGAATCTTTTACGTTTTACGGGATGGGTCAGTGAGGCTCACAAGTCTCCCTTAAAAGCCCGACCAAGTAAGGTGATGTGAAATCTCACTCTTCCCACATTCGAGCTAACAGATTTTGCTTAAAATCCCCAGCGATGATGAGAGTACAGCCCCAGTCCACATCTGACCGACATTTTCCTGCAGTCGTCCAGTCTGACTCCACCACAATAAACATGCGTCCGCATTGTCTGCGCTTCTCAATGAGCGAATGAGAAAAGCGTCTGGTTTCCTCTTTACATTCAGCATTGCCACAAAGATGCATGGTGGGGTATTCAGTGTAATATAAATCACATGAGTTTTCCCTCGGTTTATGTGGAAATACTTTTAACACACCGTGTTCAGGGACTTGGGCTAGAAAATTACCTTATGGAATCAGTGATTCACCAGAGTCAGACTTTCCAACAAGTCCTTCCAATAAGTAAGAGACCAGTGGAGATTTCTGTCCAGAACATGAGGACGTGAATGTGCCGTGAGGATTTGGAGGAGTTTGCTCTAGATTGTGTATGAATCACTCCACATTGCAAATATCCTTGTAAGGATTATATTTCTGCAAGATAAGGGGCTTGTAAACCCACAGTGACCGATAAATTCCGGGCGACCTCTGACCGCCCTTGTAATTCACCCGCCAGTTTCCCACAGTTCACACACAACTGCTTTTTGAAGGTCGTGAAAACGGGTTGTTAGTGATCACTTCACACTGTAATCCAGACAAACCTCAAAGTCACTGTGCAACCTGTCATTAGTTTCTCCACAGCCCGGACTTGGGTGCTTCTAGACCACATGAACTGTTTAAGAAAAGGCTGTTTCATGATTTTGTATACTTTATATTTGTTTTAGTGCTAGAACATTTTTTTACCAGTTTGAAAAAGGGACACAATTTAGAAGTTTGCGTTACTCGAAGCACAAAACAGAAGAAAACTATATCATAGTAATAATGTTAGTCAATAACAATCAGAGATAAGCGAGTGTCACGACCGTAGGGTCACACAGCACCACCTTGTGTCAAGGAGATGCACAACTTGATCCAAAACTGCTCGTCTTTGGACCAGACTATTTAGTTTAAAGTGCAATATTTTAATTATTCAGTTTTGTTTAAAATGTAACTTCTCCTTTAATAAAGTGGATGACTAACATGGAGTTTTTTTACTGTTACATTTTTACATTTGTTGTTGTTGAAACATATTGTGCAATACTCAATTAAGTTTGGCAGAGATTTCTCAGAGAAATAGACCCAGAGGTCATTATTTACAATCTGAGGTCAAAGACAAAAACAGACAATTACTTTACTCAAACACTGAAAGTACTTCATGTTTTCCCTGCAATAGCCGTGGTGTTGTGAACACCAGGTTTATGTATTGGCCACAGGCACCACTGAGCTAGTTTTCTTTACGTTTCTTCTCTTCTTTAGAGTTTTTCTTCCTTGCTGTTGTCTTTTGTCTTGCTCACTGAGTCAGTCATTCTGCTTGTAGCCATCATAGAGTCGTCTGGTTGTTCCTGGCTTTTATAGTTCTGTACATCTGCTTTGAGACGGTCCGAGACTGGAAATGTTTTAAGAAACAAAACCAGTCCACTATGATCACACAAGTGTCTAGTTTTTTTTGTACACCGTTTTAAGATCTACAGTTTTTACCTCAGTCTTGGTTGTTTAAGAAGGGAATTCCAGCTCATGGCTTTCCACAAGACCTCCGCTTATCTAAAGAAAAAATATCCCATCTAGATTACGTTTCTAAACCTTTGGCTGGATGCACAGCTTCAGTCGCCGCATGGTCTCCTTCAGCGCGTTTCCTCTTTCAGCCGTGTTTAAATGTTGTGAGAGCTCTCGGAGCTTTCGCAGCTGGTGTCCCGTGATTCTAGCTTACGCTGAAGCAGCAGCGAGGAAGATTGATATAAACAGACCTTCACTCTGCTTCTTCATCTAAGATCATCTGCTTTCTCTCATTCTGTGGAGGATTTTATCTGGAAGGTTGTTCTAAAACAGTTGTGAGCAAATAGTCCAGATCACGTGGTGTGAAAAACTAAAATCTGAGTTTCTGTCTCTAGGCTTCAACTGAGTCTTTTCTAAATTCGAAAAGCAGGATTCAGAGACTTCTTTATGATGGATGAGAAATGCGAAAAGAATGCCAGTTCATCTCTTCGTTCAGCAGAACTTCTTGTTCCAGTTCTCCACGTCTGGACGTGTTTTTCCTACATGCTGGTTTGATGCCAGTGTTATGCGAGAAAAACGTGTATAAATGTTACGGCTAGAGCTAAAACAGCATCACAGTTGTGAAGAACAGCAGTAACGTGAGGAAGAACTGGCTTTTCACCAAAGTCCCGAGCGAAGACTGTTGTGAATGTAAATAGTTCACACACTTAATCACAGAGCACAGCGGTGGAAGGTGTTTCTGAAACGCGAATGCTCTCGTTTTGGTAAAGGAGGAAGTGACATCATTAGTCAGAGCCAGAGAAAATTACACTTCAGCATCCTGACAAAAAGAAACACCTAAAGAATAAGATTCTTTAATATAAATTGATGTATTTGTTATTAATATAATACTTTTTTATAATTGGGTGTTTCATAGATGATTTTATCCAAAGCCAATTTTTTAGATTTCAGTCAATTTTAAATTGAACTTTAATTGAGGTACAGGAGGTTTAATGTTGTTTAATTTCTTCTTAATAACTTTATTAGCTGAGGACAATGGGTTTAACTGTCTTTCCAGACTCAATAAACTAGACCTTTCCAAATAAACCGAGCTGAGTCACACGTCGCAGTCACAAAAAAACCGCTTCAAATTTCAGCTGAAGTCAACAACTCCAGTGATCACGTTCACTTATTTTATGCAAAGGCATATATTCTTAAACATCTATTTCTTTGTAAGCGCGTTACAATATATTGTAAGCATCACACATATACAATTCTAAAGAATCAAAAGTAGATCCTGGTCTGTGGTAATAAACCAGAGAAACCTCCATGATGCCCAAGACTCGTGCCGTTTTTGGCATGACATCCACACAACCTCCTAATCCTGTAAGTCTCCATATGGAATCCTTTTGGTGTTTGCATTTTTCCCGCTTTGTCCAAGATCCCAAAGTCTTGGGGATGTTATCTTGTTCACACTGAGCTTTGGAAAAAACCTATAGTCTATAAACGAAATGCAAGGGCCCAATTGTTTTCTATTTAAAGACACTAGGTTTTAGCCAACATTTGTTTTAATATTTTCTAAATCGTGCCGGAGTAGGCGAGTTTAACATCTGGAAGTGATACACCAGGCCTGACTTTTGCTGACTTCCATAATTTACTTTATATGAGGTTCCCATGGAGAAGGCCGAAGACCACGACCAGCATCCAAAACTCTTTATTTCAATACTTTGTTCCACACAGTTGGCTGTATCTGAGGAGATCACAGATGCTTCATATTGTACAGTGTTGGCTGTTCTTGTCATTTGGCTGGAGTTTAACGTGTGTAACCCACAAACGAGCACACACACACACACACACACACACACACACACACACACACACACACGCGCGCACTCACCCCCCCCACTCCAGACCATGTAATCAAGTCATTGCTCAAAAATGCAGCACATGTTTTCCATCAGTGAAAAAGCTGCGGGCCTGGTCTGATCTACATGTTTGAAAAGAAAAGGCTTGATTTGCTTGATTTGGACATTTCGTGTGATGTCATCAAGACCTTGACATCGTAGAACACGTGATCGCAGTGACATTTAGGAAATCAAGGCTTGTTATTGTCAAATCCTCTATTGGTTGCACAGAATATGTCTCAACGGAATCTGGTTGAACTGGAGAACTTTGACATGGTTATTTAGTTTTAAGTGAAACTTTGAATCATTCTTACAACTCAGGAAAGACTCAAACGAACAAAGTTTTTGCTTGAAACTTGGTAGAATCATTTTTAAAAGTTCAGTAAACTTGCATTGATGAGTTTAGACAATTCAGGGGTCCTATTGTAGATTTGAACAAATATTACTGAGTAACTGCAGTAAAAAAATTACTCCATGATGTAAAATGTAACAAAAATAATAATAAATCAAACTTGAAGTGGGCAACGGAAAAGTAGCCCACCCTCATTGCTGACAACTTTTTGTGGCCTACACTGCTTGACAAATTATTTCAAGAACTGCCTGTTTCAGCTTTTTTTTTTTTTTTTTAAACAATTTTGCACAACCCGAAACCATTTTAAATAAAAAAAAGTTTTTTTTTGGTCAAATGCTTGTTGATTTGGTCTTATTTTATTAAGATGTTAAGATTGATTCCCTTAAGTTGGCGCATCACCAACCACCTCACATACAGATGCGAAACATGTCCAGAAACCAGGGTCAACTGAGCTTTCAAGAATGATGGAAGTTGAAAGCTCAGGAAACGTGGGTAATTAGGACTTATGACATCAGTTTGGAGAAAAACATGTCACTGGTTTGAAACGCACTAAACTCCGCATGACTGGAGTATAATGGCACTCAGGTGTTTCTCCCAGTCCTCGCTTGTTCCGCACCTCTTTAATATTCCCACACATCTGCTCTGCATTAGGATGCAAGATGTGTTTCTCCTGAGACATGCAAGTTCAGATCCATTCAGCAGATGTGAAGTGAGGTTACGCCAAAGTAAGAGTCCTCTTCATCATATCTGCGTGTGGCGATCACATCACTAAACAACTGAAACGCTTCCAATTTAGATCAGGAGATAAGCTATAGGACAGCGGGACAATGCAAACTCTGCTACCAGGAGCTTCTCTGTGAGGATGACTGTTCTCCTAGAGAAGCTGTACATCAGCATGACAGTGAAATTTCTTCTGTTGTCCTACAGAGATCAAAGAAGTTCTCTGTATGGACACAGCAGAGGTTTCACTGTCATGTCAATCTAGAAGTCATTTGTAGCTTCTCTGATCTGATGTTGAGTGTGAATAAAAGACCCATCTCACTAAACCAAGTGCTCAGTCATTAGCATTAGAACAAACAGCAACTCACCACCGTCTTCATTTTGGCAATTCCCAGGCTGTAAAAACCCCACGGATAAAGCCAGAAACAGAACAGTCCATGAAGGCTCAAAGCTCATCATGCCCATATCACAGACATGAGCTGATAGTGTGGAAGGTTACCGCTGCTGCACGGAAACGACTGATCAGACCCAGCCCCGCACTCCACTGCCTCGCTTTAACAGCCGTCAGAAAGAAGAATGCTTTCCTCCCCCTTTTGTCACCGCGCTCGCAGAAGCATCTACTGCACATGTCTGCCTCTGGAGAACTGCTTCATGTTCTGCAATGTTCTGCAAACTGGGTTTCTCTAAAAAATAATAGGCAACTGCAGTTAACATAAAGTAAAGTCTGGTGGTCTGGTGGACCATAAAACGCTTTTATTGCCTTTGTGGAGTTGCTTAGCAGCCAATTCAATTGCCTTTTTTGTCTTTCGCAAAATAAGCCGTATGTTCATTTAACTTATTATACAGAATGGTGGATTTTTCATGATTTTTCTAACCCTGTTTTGCAGACTAACAATGGTCTCTTTTCTTTTTAGTAGTGTCAAACTTTTTGTGAAATTATTTTGTAGTCAAAAGCAAATAAAAAACCTATTCTACTGGTAAAACATGACATACGTTCTACTATATTCACAACATGACTTGAGATACATGAGATTTTAAAAAGGAGGAATGTTGTCTGCAAAATTCAGTGTTACAATCAATTCTTTTAATTGCTAAAACGTGACCCCATCACAGGCCTGCACTGTAAAATCGTTTTAATACTAATATCAGTGTAATGTTGTTTTATCCTCCGTCTTCTGAACCAGTCGTGTTGTGACTTGATGTTCAGGCATTTATCAGATATATTTTTGCAAAGCTTGGGGATATTGATTTTGGATATCGAGTGGTGTCATGTGCATTAACTTGTACTTATGGACGTTCTTACCCGTCACACGTCCCGCCTCACATTTCTTTCAAACGCTTCTCATTTCACCATCTTTTTGGATGAAGGCGCAGAATGGATTAATAAAATGTGATTGTGTTGGAGATGAAATTACACACAACGATAAAAACGCTTTGTTCTCCCTGCCAATGATTCTCTGACTTGTGCTGTTGCGAACGCCACTCTTTATTGTGTGAACAACAAAGAAGAAAGGCGGCGAGATTTGTTGGTGGGAGAAAGCAGATGGAGGGTCCAAAGCCCTGGAAGAGTTTTAAGAACCCGAGGCTGTTCCCCTGCTACAAAGCGCTGCCAGTCATTGTGTCATCAGAGGAAGTAGCCTGGAGGAAGGGAACATCAGCCAGACATCACACTGACCCACCACACTCCACTAAGAACAGGGAAAAGACGGTGAGCGGGATACTAAGTTGAGCGCTTGTTGCCTTCCACAGACTCTTGTTGTGATGAAAGCCACTGGAAACAGAAGGAAGTTGAACTCTTTATTGCACCACCCTCTCAATACAATGACTGATTTATTCTGAGGAATGTCTTGTCTGGAGAAGAGCCAAAAACTGACTTGTACAAGCTTGTGTTCAACTTTACCAGAGTTTATACATGAAGAAACTGAAGTGCTGAATGTGTGGAGTGGCGGAGTTTACATTGTTTTTTTTTTTTTTATTTAAATCTTTAGGAGATTATTTTTCTCAAAAAAAAAAAAAAAAAAAATGCTCAATCTGCATTTTGTATGCGCAATATTAAACGTTTTAGAGACATTTGGTTGTGATTTTTGAGATGGAAAGATCAAGACGAGAGGGAGAGAGAAGGAAAGATTAGAGGAATGGACATCTGCGAGTCAAACAGAGAAATCATAGAAAACTATAATTTAGATTATGGAAAAGAGAGAGGAAAAAAATCAGTAAATGATTGAGTAAAATCAAAAGTGGTAGATAATAGAATACTACTACTTCTCTTTCGGCTTTTCCCTTATCTGGGGTCGCCACAGCGAATCATCCCTTTCCACCTCATTCTATCCCGAGTATCTTCCACCCTGAACCCAGCCAACCTCATGTCCTCTCTTAAAACATCCATATATCTCCTCCTTGGACAATAGAAAACGATAGAGGAGAGTGAAAGTGAGATGGAGATGATAGAAAACAAATGATGAGAGTAAAATGGAAAGGGAGTTTGTGAGACCGATAATAGAAAACGATAGATGAGTGTAAAAGTGAGAGGAAGTATGTGAGACAGAGATAATAGAAAATGATAGACGAGGGTGAAAGTGAATGGTAGATGCTAGAAAACAATAGATGAGAGTAAAAGCGAGGGGGAGTGTGCGAAAAGTAGCTGAGAGAAAAAATGAGAGTAAAAGAGCGAGAGAATGAGTGAGTGGGGTAGATGATAAAAAAACAACAGATGAGAGAAAAAAAGGGAGTGTGTGAGGCCTACTGTAGATGATAGATAAACGATAGATGAGAGTAAAAGAGGGAGAGAGTGTGTGAGGCGTAGATGATGGAAAACAGCAGATGAGAGTAAAAGCGAGAGAGGGAGTGTGTGTGTGAGAAGGAGATGATGATGGTAAACGACTGATGAAAGTCTTGGACTTTTTGTGTCTTTTCCTTCTGAAGCCCCAGAGCTACAATCTGCTCACGACGGGAATCCTTCAGCAGGAAGTGACGGTCTTTCCACCATCAGACCAGAGACCAGGTTTCCCTGCTAGAATCATCTTCAGCAGACCACATCTGTCTTCTGTTAAAACATGTTCAGGTAGAGGAAATACACACCGTCCTCACAACATACACACTGTTCCAAAAGAGTGCGTGTAGAATTGGTCCATTGATCAGGTTTTATTTCTAACGTCTAGAAACATGTTGGCGCCATGTGTGACCGTCCATGTGTGACCATCCTGTAGTAGATTGTACGAGGAAGATTTTTTACGAGAGGAAATTGTTTCTTATGCTTCAGAATAGGCGAAAGAATATGTTTGGGACTCGTGAGCCAAGCACTGCTCGTTTATAAACCACCAATGAATTCTGTTTTTTTTTTTCCTCTGTTAGTAGAAATAATTTTCCCCTACTGGAAAACGTGAGTCATTGCAGGATGGTTCGATTTATGACTGTTTCCTGGGGGGAGGTTGGTGGTCTTGAGACATTTGTTTGCTTTCCAAAGGGGAGAGCAGATTTTCCAGAGAACATGTCTACTGAGAGCTAAACGTGAGCTGGTGTGGGTGATGTCACTGGCTTGAGCAGGGGTCCGCGTCTCCTCCCCCTGAGGTTCACCCCCGCACGCTCGTCGTAGGAATGTGCGTTTGCTGTAAAACTTGCCGTCTTTAACACTGTGGGGGTTTAACGTTACCTCTTCAGTTCAACATGCCAGTCAGCAACACCTAAAGGGATTGTTGGACATCGATATCAACGTGATTCTGCGACTTTGATTGCGTTTATTGTTGAGCTTTATTAGGGTTTCTGTCTTTGGCTTCCCTTGAACTATTAAATGATAAACGAATGTGTTGGAGTGCTAGCAAATAATAAAGACTAGCACTTAGCATTTCAGCAAAGTTTGGCGTAAGATACGACAACTTTATTTCACGTGAAGGAAATGAGTGTTCAGATCAGCTGTACGTTTCTCCAACCGCGGCTGAAAAAAACGTAAATGCGTGAATTATGATTTTTGCAGAACATTTGATTTAATTTTGTTTCAGTCTTTAATATAGTAAGAATTATATTATTACAATTAGGAGAAATACATTATTTTTTGTTTTTTTTTTTTGTCTTTTGAAACAAATTGCCTTAGTTGGTATATACATAGAATTAAGTGGTTCAGTTCATTGTTGTCTACAAGAAAAATATTCAGTAGTACCAATTTCAAACAGTATAATGATGTTTTCTTTGTGCGGTCTGTCATTATTGCTTTTTGCAATTATCGTCAATTGCCCTGCAATTGCTCCAGTGGTTACTTACTAAAGGTGTGTGTGTGTGTGTGTGTGTGTGTGTGTGTGTGTGTGTGTAATGGCTTCTAGGTTTTTTTTTTCAGATTGCTCAGTGGCGTACTATCGTGCGGTGGTGGTGATGATAACGATGATGAGAAGTGCAGATGTGTGTGTGTGTGTGTGTGTGTGTGTGTGTGTGTGAAGGGGGGTTCCTCCGATGAAGAGTCTCTGAGCTCTTCTCCACATCCTCACAAAACACCAACACAGGAAAAGGGCCAAACAATTAGTCATCATTTCTTTTCTTTTTGTCACATGTGCAACGTTCTTCTTTCTGCTTCTCGTTGGAAAGATGGTCAGAACAAGGTCCTTTTGAAATGATTTTTCAGAGCAGAAAATAACAGTTTCTCTCCACAACCAGGCACACGATCATGTGTGGGCTCTTCAGCTCTGAATGCTAATAGTAATAATTGACGCAGATGCAGATTCCTGTCCGTTTCTCCTGTGTCCAGGCGTCTGGTTGGTGTTTATTCAGGGGTTCTTCTGTCCTCATAAAGCGCAGAGCTGTCACGGCTGAAATATAGCCGACACATGTTCAAGTAAAAGACGCTGTGAAATCAGATGCCCACATTTTTGTTTACGGAAACAACAGGATTCAGAACAGGCTGATATTCTGGGCCTGTGGATTCACCGGGTTCTGAAACCTTCTCGATCTGCTCGAACCAGCAGCAGTGTGTGAGACGGGGAATAAATGTTCAGCGCGTGACCTAGTGGGATTGGAATTTTGGCCTGACGTTATGCAGATGTTGTTTGTGCAGTTGGATTTAAATGTTCCTTTTCCTCGGGTCATTCTTCTTTACCCCTCAGTGCAACATCACTTTTGGGCAGAATATTGTTTCTCTATCCTCTCTCTCTTTCTATCATACCTTACACGCTCTCAAATCTTTCCCTTCCTCTCCAGAGATGTAACCAAGAAGTACCAGACCGCCATACTTGAGTAAAAGTTACTCCAATACAAGTAAAAAGTCACACATTTAAAAAAGACTTAAGTCAAAGTAGCACAGTATCAAATTTTAAAAGAACTTAAGTATTTTACTTTACTAAGAATTTAGGCAATGAAAGAATTATTAGAATTAACAATATAAGAATAATTTCATGAGAGCTATTCAGGAGGTTTTATTTTTTAATACAGAATTGAAATTTAACATGTCAATGTTTCAAAAATGGTAGAGCTAAAAGAACAAAAAGTCAGTCTCGATCAAACTCAAAAAAAATTTAAATAAAAAATTAAAAATAAAAACAATTCCGTGTTGACTTTGATGTGATTCTCAGTGAAGTCTCAAAAAGGGGCAGCATTTTATCTTCTTTATTTATCTTCAACAAAAACTGGTTTGTAAAGTTCTTGGTAACATTACAGAACAATTGTAAAGTCAGGGAAGATCTGTATAGTTTTGTTCATGTGGTTTCTAATTCACAAATGGCTTCCAGTACCTTCAGCTGCCTCAGCCGCCCAAGAAATTAAACCACGGTAAAAATCACTTACCGTTACACAATGTGTAAATGGACACAAAGTGTCCATTCAAATGTAGTGGAGTGAAAAGTACAGACACTCAGTCACAAATGCACTGGAGTAGAGAGTAAAAGTTGCTTATATTTTTTTATACTCTGTGCAAGTACAAAGTAGTCAAAAACGTACTTAAGTATCAAAGTCCATTTACTCAAGTACTTTACATCTCTGTTCCTCTCTCCTTTGGTCATATATTAAACTAACACACTCTCTTGGTTGGTTTTTCATTGTAGTATATCTCACTATTTTTTTTTCTCACAAACACCATAATACAAATACTAAATAAATATATATCTTTTATGTTAACAAAATTGTTATTATTCTTGTGTATTTATCTTATCTTCCTTGTTCATTAAAGAACTGAACTATTAAGTTGAGACATTTTAAAATGGAAATCTTGAGGGATTTGTTTCCTATTACATATTACATTCCTATTCTTGTCTGGACTGTGTTATGGCGCCCCCCAGTGGTGGTGATGCTTATAGCGTCGTTGACAGATTCACTGGGGCTCTTAAAAAACGTTCCAATTGTATCTATATAAAATGTTTTGATTGTAGCACTTTGTTAATTATACCTCAATAAATGACACTGTAATTGGCTTCATGTCCTAATGAACATAAAGTACGAACTAAAAAAGTCTAAGCACAACATTAACACCATTTTCAGCTCTGATGTTTATTGAGCGATTGTGAATTAAACCTGGTTTACAGTTCATCATGCCCGTATACGTTGTATTCCTTTAGTGATAATGTCCCGTCAGCATCTCGATCGTTCTTTTGAAATACATCTGCCACAACGTCATCAAAGTAAGATTCTTCTTTCTGGGAATTTAACTTCTTTGCTTCCATCTTCAGAAAGGACTTAATCTGTAAATCAAAAACCACATTAAGCACATTTAAATGCCACCGCTGCTGATCATCACCTCTTCTTTGGTGAGGGTCTTGTCATGGTCCGTGTCGATCTCTCTGAAGGCCTCGATGCTCCATGGTCCTCGGGTTATATACAGGAGCTCCACCTCGATCAGCACAGTTGCGTTTGGTGGTACAGGATCTTTTCAATAAAAATGTGTATGACTACGGTTTAACAGGATGTAAACATGGTGATTTTCTATTAAAAAACATTACTTTTTTAAATTTCTGATTAATTTATTTATTTCAACAGTACATTTAGTGAACAGGCAGAAATAAGTAGTTTATCTTTTTCCTGCTCACATCATAATTTGTCATTTGTAATTTGTCAGGTAAAACACCTGCACAAGAATTATGTGTTGAAAGACATTGTAATAATATTCTGACACAATATGATTTTAATTCTAAAAACAATATGCACTGAAATATAAACAATTAAATATCGTTTGCAGGCTTATTCTAGTAAAAAAAAAGTAGCATCCAAAATAGCATGAAATCAAATTGTATGCTATTTATATCAAAAGCACAGCCAAATTACAAGCTAATATAAGACATAACAACTGCGTGCATAATTCTATGTATTTTACACCTCATCACAAAGTTTACCTCTGCAATAACAGTATCAAAAGCTGTTCTGTGGATTAACGAAATTAAATGTGCATGTGGACTTCTTAATTACAAGGCTGGAAACGCCGTGCAACTCATTTAAATAGCGGATTTTTAGACTTCTCATTGATGATTTCTAATTTAGCGTGAGCCGTATTGATGATGATGATGATGATGATGATGATGAAGATCATACGCGGCATGCCACATGCAAGTTTGTGCACGCGCGCACATGCGCACGTGTTTATTTAGGGAATTCCGTAATGCATTAAATGTACACGTACACTTATAGTCGAAACACTGACACGTTGAACTTTAAAACACGACTTACGCTTCCCTTTCTCGCCGTAAGCCAGAGGAGGAGGAATTGTGATTTTTCGTTTTTCTCCTGGACACATGTCATTCAAACCCATGTCGAGACCTTTAATCACCGCTCCCACGCCGAGCACGAACCAGTGCGGGTGACCTGCGTTCGCCCTTCGACTGCAAGTTACAAAGCGACAACTAGTTAGAGTAAGAAAAGTCCATCCACCGCGCAAGAGCCGCGCGACCTGCAGTAGAACTGAGATCCGTCCGCCGCCAGATATCCGTCGTAGTGCGCGTTCAGCATGTCTCCTCTTTTCGTTTTCTGAGTGCAGTTTTCGGGCAGAAAAGTAACTTCGATTTTGACCTCATCGCTTGTTTCGTGCGCAGACACTGCGGAGAAACCCGGCAGGAGCGTTCGCGCGGACAGAAGAAACGACAAATAAAAAGTAAACAGCGGACACATCTTCATCCTCCACATCTGTCGGCGTGGCACGGAACGCAAGGCTGTGACGCTGTAGCTCCGCCCAGTTTCTCGCATTATTTTTTTTTACTTTTTGAAGTAATGAATAAAAAGATATACAGTATTTTTCTCTACTTAAGAGGACAATTCCTGGCTTTTAAACAACATGACTAAATACAATTACGACCGGTTTTATCATGAACATATTATTTCGTTGCACTAAATTAATGACTGAATATATATTGACATTGACTATATTTAGTTTGTTAGCAACTTATATCAAACACTTTGCGAAAAACAAATCTGATTCTCATGGAAAGAGTTAAAAAAAACATTGTGCTACTAAGCACATTTTTAATGCAGAAACATGTCTGTCAAATTGCATCAACATTAAATATTAGGTTTAAATTGTTAAACTTGAAGCTTGGAAGAACTTGGACGATACAGCCATACTTTTTCTGAACCGCTTTTCATTTGCTGGGTCACTGGGAGCTTGAGCCAATCAAAGGAAGCATACCTTCTGAATCATTATGAAAAATTAATTATTCAAAAAAAATAAAAAACCTCCAGTAAAAAGAAAACTAAGACAAATCAGACAAAGGAAATGAAATGAATCAAACACAGACATGACATGTTGCTGAAAACATGCTTTATTCAAATTCAGAAAACTCAGGGAGGCTGAATAAATAGTTCAAACTAATAAATTGCTTCTAATAAATCATTGTACAGGGTATTGCATTCATGTACTTTCCACTTCTAATTACGTTTGCACCGCACACAAGGTTTCCGTGGTACATTTCCTGACCATACCCTGACTCATGATGCTAAATCTAATGCACACAAACACACCAGCAATCCTCCGAGAGTTAGCATGGCTTCTGCAAAGGAGTATTTCAATAGATTTCTTTTTCAAATAATGGCCAGGTGATGGTATCGAGAAATCACTATTCAAACAGTCCTCTGCTAGAATCCGTGCGTTAGCATTATAAGCTTGACGTGCAGGCCGCTTGCACATCAAGCTTGTCATTAAAACGGTGTTCGGTCAGTCTGGACACAAGGCCCAGTCGTCCTGCTTACGTGAGGGTAATGCAAGCAGCACTCAGGGCCTTACGTTCCAGTGAATTATTCTTGTGTTTCGTTTCTGTCTCTGATTTGAGGTAAACTTCGACAGGGAGCCTCTCTACCTGTCGAGGCAATCTTAAGACTTCAACCAATTGTTGAGGCACATTGTTTGGCTTCGTTTCATGTTTTACAGGGTATTCATTTCTTTGGAAACTTTCTCCTCTTAAACATTTAGTTTCAGTTCATACCGTCATAAATAACAACGCATACGTTTTCATAACCGGTCATTTCGGCTATATACATTATGTACATGTCTCAGAATGGTGCAGAACCTCTGGTCGTGATCATTCTAAGTGGCACATTTTAAAACAACTTTTGACTAGTTAGTGTTGGTCTAGTCTGGCATCATGTCAAGTTTGGTATAAAAACATTTAATATTTACAAGAATAGAAATTCAGGCCTTTCATCATTTGGATGGAACTGTGGGAAGGAGCGTATAACTACCATAATTATATATTTTTTACATTTTCATAGATTGAATGCTGGCACGGACTGTAGTGGCATCAGAACCAAGCACGTCCTAAGGTCTTAAGCATCATCCTTCTTCATGCCACAAATTTGAATGGTAAGATCTTGAAGATTCAATTTTGATTCCATTTTTCTCTTTTCCCCCACTGGACCATGTCTTTTTTGGATGATCACTCCACGGACGTTGGAGGGTCTTCAATATTGACCGCTTCAGTTGCGGTTTCAGTACCTGGAAATGAACATTTTGTTTTAGAATAACAAAGTGGTTTTTGATGGCGCAAAATGCTGGAGGCAATCTCACCTTTAAGTTCACAAGACATGGTTTTCATAGACAACCCTTCAACATGCGAGTGACTGGACATGCCCATCACTTCGGTGGAGCTCATAGCCATCATTGTATCCGACGTCATCTGGGACATGCTAGATGCTGACATGCTCTCGAAAGTAACTTCAGCCATGCTAGAGCTGCTGAAGAAGACCTCCTGCGTTTCTGAAACCACATGCGTGGCTGATTTGCTCTGCATGCCGGTTGCGAAAGACACTTTTTCTGACAATATGGTTTGGGCAGAATCCCCAACTAGAGCTGTAAGAGGATAATAAATAGTATCTAGTCAATCCAAGCAATTTTCTTTCTGTCCGTATTACACAGATATGATATTTCAAAAGATGTACTATAGTGTAGCAAATCATACAGCACATTTGTCAGACAATAACTTAACATTTAGTTCTAATCTGCTACTGTATACGTTCACATTTACTTCCATAAACAGCAAATCATGCCAAAACAAACATTAAAAAGGCCAGTGCTGTTAGTGTGATTTTAGGAAAAGATTGAAAACTTACTAGGCTCACTCGTTCTTTGTAGTGGAGACAGGGACCCACTAGAGGGCGATTTGACTCGTTGTGGCGATTGGATTGGTTCTGGTGATCTGACTTTTTGTGGAGTTTTGATGGGTTCGGGAGATTTAACTGGTTCAGGCGATTTAATTGTTTCTGGTGATTTGACCCTTTGGGGAGACTTGATTGGTTCGGGTGATTTGATCCTTTGTGGAGATTTGATTGGTTCAGGGGATTTTATACTTTCTGGAGATTTGAGTGGTTCAGGTGATTTGATTCTTTGAGGAGATTTGATTGGTTCCGGTGATTTTACACTTTCTGGAGATTTGATTGGTTCAGGTGATTTGATTCTTTGAGGAGATTTGATTGGTTCAGGTGATTTAATTCTTTGAGGTGATTTTATTGGTTCAGGTGACTTGATTCTTTGAGGAGATGTAATTCCAAATGGTGACTTTATACGGGGAGATTCTGGAGACTTTACTCTTGGTGGTGAAGCAAGAACTTTTTGAACCGGTGTTGATTGGCGAACAGTTAAACTGAACTGCGCCTCTTGTTTCCCCTCTGAATTTTCAACAATCACAGTGTAATTACCTCCATCTGACATTTCGACTTGAGTAATCTCAAGACTAGACTTATATTCAATTGAAGTAATGCTGTGACGATGAGATGGTTCTATTACTTGTGCTTCCCGCAGCCACATTACAGTTGGAGCAGATTCACCATCAACATCACATGTGAATTTGGCTGTTTCTCCCTCTGAAACTGTAATTGACAAGGGCTTAGTCAATAATGTAGCAGGAAAAGTGGTCTTCTTGGACGAATCCAGCTCTTCCACTCTCATCTCGGATGTTTCTTCAACCACAGTTTGCTCAACTGTTGTCATAGCTCGAATTTCAATTGTGTGCTCCTCATGAGCAGATGTTTCAATGAGTGTTTGCTTTGCTTCTTTGACTTTTAGAGATGAAACAAGATAATCCTCCTCCTCTTCGCGTTGAGTGACATATGCAGAAAATCCACTTCCTGCTACTTCAAGAGTTGCAGAATCAGAGACTTCTCCCTTTGCGTTTGTGCAGACAACACGGTAGGTGCCACTGTCCTCTTCCTGGCAATTGATTATTTGGAGAGACAAAACTCCACTCATGTTAAACATACGGTGTTTCTTGCCGTGTTCAATATGCTGACCGTTGTGGTACCATTTAATTTCTGCTTCTGGCTTTGATTGGACATTAAGAGTGAACTTTGTATTCTGACCAATTGGCACGCGATGAGAGCGCATTCTAATGGTGACTCTGGGAGCCCGATCAAGGCTAAACGGTTCCTGGGTCAGAGTTTCAAATTTCTTCTCTGTTTTCAAAGCTCTCTTTCTTGCCTCATATCTTGACATATAATCCACTTTAGCTGAGATATCGATTGAAGAAGTTTGAGAAGATGTCCTTTCTGGTGATGCTGTTTTAACACTCACAACTTCTTTCTCTGCCACAGCAGCAACAGATTTCAGTGTTTCAATTCTCCCACTCACTACTGGCATGGACACTCTTGTTTTTTCTTGTCTTTTGACTTTAGTCTTTTCTTCAAACTCCATTTGCTGTAGCTGGCTCTTGTAGGAAGTTAACTTTGTTGTGGTAGTCACTGATCTAAGCAGTTCTTGGTCTTCTTTTTCTTCATATAGCCTTTGCTTTTGTCTTGGAGGTCTGTATGTTGCCCTATCATGACGCTGGCGCAAGTCAATATAGCTCGGACCAGCCTCATATTTAGAAGGAATGCGGTAGGAATCATATGTTGGAACTTCTTCTTCACCTTCCTCATCATACGTTGCTCTCTTTGGAGATGGTTGACGCAGTGAAGAGAGTTCAAAGCGTACTGGGCTCAAACTTGGTGGGGAAGCAGAATAGCCTAACTCAAGTTCATCTTCAAGCTTCAGTCTTTCCTCTTCTGTTACTTTCATTGATAGGTAATCCTTAACAGGGAGAAGCAGTTCCTCGTCAGAAAGATCGCCAAGTGAACGCCTCCTGATTCTGTAGTAAGCATCCATTTCTGGAGATGGTGTGCGATGCCTAGCTGGTCTTACAGTCTCAAGGTCATCCTGTGAAACAGGAATATGCCATTTTGGCTTGTATTGATCTTTAATTCTTGGTAGGGGTACTTCATAGAACTGATCCCATCTTGATAGTCGAATGCGTTTAAGTCTTTTCTGAGGAAACTTTTCTATTGGCTCAGGGAACTCATATTGATCGCGAAGTTTCTTGTACCACTTCATGTCCGAGAATGGAACAAAATGTTTAATTTCCATGTCTTCTTCAAGAGCTGTAGGAGCCACAACACGAGGTGGAGGAACAACATATGGCATTCTCAATCTCTTTTCCTCCGCTCTTTTCTTTTTCTCTTCTAGTTCTTTGGCTTCTTCAGCTTCACTCTTGCCTTTCTTGGTTGTTATTGCTGGTTTGAACATAGTTGCAGCTTCTCTTAGCGCTTGCTGTGCAACTGGAGTGAGGGGCGTAACATCTGCACCTGCAAGAATTTGGGTTAGTCGTACTTTCTTGTCCATCTGTTGCTGATCAGTGTCTTGCTTTTTCTTCTTTTCTTCTTCACTTTCCTGTTTTACGCGAGTCACGCGTTCAACTTTGAGTGTAGCCTGGCAACTTGCAGATCCAGCTGAATTTGTAGCGATGACTCTGTATATGCCTGAATCTTCTGGAAGAGTATCTCTTACATGTAAAACATAGTAATCTAAGCCCTCATGAACAACTTCAATTTGAGGGCCAAATGCCAAAGGCATACCATCTTTCTCCCATTTCAACGAAGGATGTCCTGATACTCTCATTTCAAAGCGTACACTCTGTCCTTCTCTGCATTCCAAGTTGGCCAGAAGACGTTTGAACATGGGTCTCAATGTGTTGTCTGCAGGTGCAGGGCGAGGAACCACTGTTAGATGAGCCTTGCAGCTGTCATCACCAAATCGGTTACGTGCTATAACGCTGTACTCTGTATCATCATCTGGGCCAAGGTTGTGTATCACTAGCTGATAGAGCCCCTTGTCACTGACAAAGGTGTATTTCTTGTCGTCATCCCCTGGTGCAATCTTTTGGCCAGTTTTTAACCATATGACACGAGGCTCAGGATGCACTGTAATGGTGACACCAAATCGCACATCCTCTCCAATGTAGGCAGTGCGGTTGCACAACGGCAAAGTGAATTCAGGTGGTCTTTGGAGCAGTCTAGCGGTGTCTACTCTGCGTTTAACTTTCTTTACCACACGTGCAGTGAAGAAGTCACGATATGATCTTACACCATTAACAAAAAGCTCTGCGTAAGCACTATCCTCACCATATTCATTGACAACTTTGCATCTATACGTTCCATCATCTGTTCTGCCGACTCCTTTAATCGTAATGGTAGCAAGGCCATCTTCATAAGAAATTTCGCATCTTGCTCCTTCTTCTAATTGTCTTACTCCACAGTACCATGTCACCTCGGTACTACTATCATAGTTGTCAATGTTGCAAATAAACTTGATATCATCACCTTCATCTGCTACACCATGTTTAATTTGTCCAGCGATTGGACCGTGTTCAAAAGGTGCAATCTTAACTTTAGACAAAGTCACTCCTCGTTGACTTCTGATTGCACCACCACTAGCAACACGAGCAGATGAGACAACTGTGTTCCATTCTTTCTTCACCATTGATTGGTAATATCTCTTATGACGTGTAATCTTGATGGATTTAGTGCTTAGCTCCTCTGTGCTCATTTTCAGCCAAGGGTGGTTTAGAGCCTCTGCGGCAGTCATACGATGTTTGCGTTCTTTGGTAAGTAGACGGTCAACAAAGTCAAGTGCCTCAACGCTTACATCCCTAAAGGCTTCGTCATCAAAACTGTATTCAGCGTTGGAAATGCGCTCAATCATCTGTTGATTTGTTTCAGCAGCAAATGGATTGAGTCCACTAAGTAGTACGTACACAAGGACACCAACAGACCACATATCCGTCACTGTGCTAACCATCTCATTTTGATGAATTTCTGGAGCTGCAAACTCAGCTGTGGAAAACTGAACCTTTATTTGGTCTCCAGGTGTAAGGTGTCTAGCCTGTCCAAGTTCAATTATTTTTATATTGGTTCCCTTCCTTGTAGTGTACACAATGTTTTCAGGCCTTATATCAAAGTGTCCATAACTCTTGCTGTGGAGGTATTCAAGGGCTTCACATAGTTGTTTGGTGTAGTTAACAATTTCAAGCTCATTTAGTTCAAAGTTAGATGTTCCAAGGCGTTCCAATATGTCAACTCCTGAGATGAACTCATAAATCATGACCAACTCCTCCGGGCTGTCAAATGATTCATGGAGTAACAAGAAGTTTTTGTGTCGAGCAATGTTCAGCGTTGCAATTTCTTTTTTCACTATGGCCTGATCGGCACCTCTCACTTTGACAAATTTAGCCATGAAAGTCTTCTCAGAGCTGGTTTCAATACAACGGTGAACAATGCCAAATTGTCCACGACCAAGCTCTTCAGCAATCATGTACTTGTTGTGAACGTTTTTAGCTTCAGAATGAGGAGCTTTGCCCTTGGAAACAGGCCTAGTGTCGTCAACTTCTTCATCATAATTAAGAACTCTTGACTTGTCTTCCTTTGTGACGACAGAGCCACTTGGTTCAGATGGCCCACTCTGTCCAAATTTATTTTCAGCAATGACACGGAATTGGTAACTTGTTTTTCCAAACAGGTTGACAACAGTGTAATGGGTGTCACGAGATTGTCCAACACGAATCCACCTTTCTGCTGTAGTGGCACATTTTTCAATGATGTAGTTTGTAACTTTACTTCCACCATCATTGGCTGGTGCCACCCAGTTGAGTGTTACAGAATCCCTTGAAATATCACTGGCTTTGATACCACGTGGTGGATCAGGCACATCCGCAACATCAAGCTCAACTGTTTGCTGGTCAATTCCAAATCTGTTTTTGGCACATACAATATAAAAGCCAGCATCATTTCTTTCAACGCCATTCTGGAATACAAGAGATGTAAATGATCTTGTGACAATGACTTGATAATGGCCATCGTTGTCAAGAAGATCTTGTCCTTTCTGCCAAGTGATAACTGGATCTGGCTTTCCACTGAAAGGAATCTTAATGTTTACAACTTCACCGCGTAGGGCAGGGATAGCCTCCTTTCCTTGCAGGTTTTTGGGTAGATGAATCTTAGCAGGAACTAAAAAAAGTAATATAACATTGTTAAAACATGGCATGGGTTGAGAATGATAACATAAATACATGTTTTTAAATTCTACAAGCTTACCTTCAACATCCAAAGAAACGGTTGCTGAAATAGATCCACCTTGGTTTGTTGCTCTAATCTGATACACGGTTGAGTCTTCAGCATCACAATCAGTGATTACAAGCTGGTGGTAGCCTCCCTTGAACTCTTGAATTTTAATTTTCGTGCCATCAGCTTGAATTTCTTTACCACGTTTAAACCATTTAATCACAGGCTTTGGCTGCCCTGTTATCTTGCAAACCAATGTAGCATTGCTCTTATATTTTACACTCATGTTTCTGAGATCTTCCTTGAAGGCAGGAGCACGTACTTCCACATCAGTCTTTGGAACAGCAGGAGCAGACACTTCACTGTACTCACTTTGGCCACCCAGGTTTTCACACTTCACCCTGAATTCATATTCTATGCCTTCTGTTAAGCCTTTAACAGAATAAACAGTCTGGTGGATTTCATCTGTGGTAACCGCAGCCCATTCCGTTTTCTTATCTCGTTTTTCTAGACAATAGTTTTTAATTTTAGAGCCTCCATCACTAAGAGGTGGCTTCCAGGACACAACACAGGAGCTTTTCGTCAATCCAGAAACAACTGGTTTCAATGGAGCTCCTGGTCTCTCTGCAAAAATAAATGCATCAATGAAATAATAACATTCCACACAAATGAATCTGTATTGTTCTCTTTGCTTTTCTGACGACTTACCTAGTTGACTCTTGATAAGAATAGGAGCAGGAGTCTCCAGTGGGTCACTATTACCATAACGGTTTTGTGCTGAAACACGGAAGTGGTACCCCTCATTTTCAACAAGATTAGGAATTCTACAGGACGTGCCTGTGATGGAAGACGATACAAGATCCCACTCGGACCCTTCTTTGTCTTCACGTTTTTCTACGATATAATTCGAGATCATACACCCTCCATCATCTTTAGGTGGTTTCCAGCTAATGATAACAGAATTTTTCAATAGGGCATCAAGGACAAGAGGACCTTCAGGCATGGCAGGTTTGTCTGTTAAACAAAAATACATTTTAAATAAAATATACAAGAATTCTACAAATCACACTCACATATTGTGCAAATTGGTGTTAAAACTGACCTAGGATGTCCAGTTCTGTTACTGTGTCCGCAGATCCAAAATGGTTGTTGATCCTGATTCTGTATTTTCCTCCGTTTATTCTGCGCTGTACATTCTTCAGAATCAAATGGGTGTAGTGCTCTGTATTTTCAATTACAACATTCTCAGAGGGCTCTAGTGCTTTAGCTCCATAAAGCCACATGATCTTTGGCTGAGGTCGACCAATGTACACAACATGGATACGCACAGTGCTACCACAAGTTGCAAAATATTTATCTTTCAGTGCAACTGGGAATTGTGGTGCTGCTTCAAGTACGAGAGATCCACTGGTTTCACATTCACCAGCTTCATTTACAGCCTTACATGTGTACAGACCCTCATCTTCCTGCTGATCAGTCGATATTGTCAACGTGTGGTTACGGCCATCAGATGTTGCAGCATATTTGCGACCTTCTTTGATTTCTTTGCCGCCTTTGTACCATTTAATATCAGGAACAGGCCTTCCAATAATTTGGCATTTTAGAGTAGCAGTTTGTCCCAGTTTGGCTGAGACTTCATCCATTTCTTTCCTCAGACCAGGTTTAGTTCCAACTGGAAAAGACAGAAAAACAAAACATTTTTGCACATGACTGTGTTTTGTATATTCAGCTCAGATAAATGGTTGCTTTGTATAATTGAGACTGAATCCTGAGGTGAGACATTACAACATAAACATTTTTCTCACCATTAAGATTGTAATGAAATTTTTATGTTGCGTATAGTACGTCTTGTCGTATTTAGGTGAACAATCGGCATGCTGCTCAATTGGGACAAATGCAGAGCACAATTTCGATATGGTCCCTGATGGCCATGTTGACAGACTGACCTCACGTTACTTTAGTGAAACATAACTATTGCAAAAATAAAACAAATCACATTTCCTTATACTCACCTCCTAGTTTAGTTTTTATACCAGTTGCAGTTCTGCGAGGCCTACTTGTTCCAGTTTCGTTTTCAGCAAAAACTCTGAATTCAAATTCTGTGGCTTCTGGTAGTCCACCCTGTGTGTACTGTTTTTCTTTAAGAAGTGCTTTGTTGCATTTCTTCCAAGCAGCATCTCCAGACTTTCTGTACTCAATCCAGTATCCAAGGACTGGTTTTCCACCATCACACATGGGAGCCTCCCAGCGAATTGTAATGTAGTCTTTGGTAACAGCCACAGTATCAATTTCTCCTGGTTGACTTGGTTTATCTGAAAAACAAAAAGCAGTAACAATGTAATATGAACAAAAATTCTTCTAACAGCACAAACGATTAATCTACATTAAAACCGAGTCTTACCGAAAGGATCTTTGCAAATGACTGAATCTGATGCGGGTCCTGGTTCACTCTCACCAATATCATTCACAGCTATAACACGGAACTGACATTCAGCATCAGAATTCAGTCCACTGAGAGTGAACATCGTCGATGTAATCTTTGTCTCATGACGAAGCCATATTTCAGATGATACTTCTTTAAATTCAATGAAATAACCAGTAATCTGAGATCCACCATCATCTTTAGGCTTAGTCCAAGCCAGTGAAGCAGAATTTTTAGTGACATCCATGATTTCTGGTGGTGTTCCCGAAGCCTCAGGTACACCTGATGAAAAAACAACATTTTTTTCAATGTGGAAAACTATTGTTAAAAATGATAACAATGTAAGACAATGGTGAGAACTTACAAATTGGTGTCTTTGGAACAACAGTTTCTTCTGATTTCAAAGAGTTGCTAATGCCAAACTGGTTTTCTGCTGTGACTTTGAAGTGGTATTCAACATTTTCTTGTAAGCCCTTAACCACAAGCGATTTGTCAACCACTCTTGAGTCAACAGTATACCAAGCAGCTTTTGTTGATTCACGTCTTTCCACAATATAACCAGCTATTTCAGAGCCACCATCATCTGCTGGTGGTTTCCAGCTCACTCTTATAGAATGCGCTTGTATATCATCAAATGCTAGAGGGCCTTCTGGTGCAGATGGGCGCCCAATAACCTTAACTTTGATGGGCACAGTCTTTTTACCACATTTGTTTTCCAGGAGAAGATTGTAGACGCCAGAATCCGTCCTTTCTGCCCCTTTTATAACAAGCTCTGTGACATCATCACTGGAGGCAATCATTGAACGAGTTGATACCGCAGAACCATCCTTGGTCCATTTGCTAGTAGGTGTTGGTTTTCCTTTGATTGGAACTGAAAGTCTGATGACTCCTCCAGATCGGACAACAAGAACATCTTTATATTTTGCCTCAAGATCATAACTTGGGGGATCTATAACAGAAAATAATTTTATTTAAAAGGAAATCATCATAGTGTACACATTCCACTTGCTGGGCGCATGAGATCTCACCAAGCATCTCTTTTATCGTCACTGTTCCTGGCACTTCAGCTGCCTCTCCTGGTCCACCCACATTGCAAGCCATGACACGGAATTTGAATTCCTCTCCTTGAGGCATTTGTGTTAATGTATATTCACAAATCAATGATGGCGTAGTGTTACACTTTATCCAAGCAACTGAACCCATCTTCTGCATCTCAATCAGGTAACCAGTAACCTTAGCACCACCCTCTTCATCCGGAGGACTCCATGCCAGTGAAACGGACGACTTTGTTGTTTCTGTGACTCTTGGGTTTTGAGGTGACCCTGGTGGATCTGTAGGGCACGTTATATGTGGTTAACTAGTACCAAGTAATGCTCCATTTTGTTCTTAATTAGAGTATACTTACCAACTGGATCAGTTGCTACTGCAGGTTTAGAAAGAAGACTGGGTTTTCCAACACCACGTGCATTGATGGCTGTTACTCTGTGCTCGTATTCTAGGCCTTCAATCAAACCCGTGGATCTGTATCTTGTCATCGTTACAGGATTTTTATTTGCTCGGATCCACCTATCAGATCTGACCTCCTTGCGTTCAATAATGTAACCAGACACTTCTAAGCCTCCATCCTCATCTGGTGGTTCCCAGGCTACAGTCATGCCATCTCGTGATGCATCAAACACAATAGGTCTGCCAGGTGGCCCAGGAATGGCTGCACAAAAAATGTGGGAACTGTATAAGTTTTCATGATATAAACGATGTAGATTTATTTACAGTAAAGTACGGAAAGTTTTTTTCCACATGCACAAAAAGTTTTTACTTACATTTGGAGCTCTTGCACATGACGATTTCAGACTGCAAATACTCCCCAGTTCCGTAACGATTGGCAGCTGCTACACGGAAAACATATTCATCGCCCTCAGTCAGTCTGACAAATTTGAAAGTTGGTCGGCTAACGGAATCTGACACAGGGACCCATCCGGGACGATGAGCATCACGCTGCTCAACCACAAAGTTAGTTATCGGAGCACCACCAGTTCTCTCCGGTGAATTCCAGCTTATTGTGACTGATGTTGCATCAATTTCATCAAATCTTATGGGTCCCAGAGGCTCATCAGGTTTATCTAAAGATAAGACAGTTTATAAATACATATTAGTTTTTTTTTTTTTTAAATACAATTTCACTTAAGGTAGAAATCTTACCAAGAATGATGACTTTAATGTTTTCAGTAGTCACTCCTGTTGAATTTTTGACCTCAAGAGTATACATTCCACTGTCGTTTATAGTTGTGTCAAGAATAGTCAATTTAGAAAATTTTCCAGTTGACTTCATCTTAACCCTTTCCACAATCTTCAGCCTATTGTCATTGAAAAACCAAGAGCAGACTGGTGGTGGCCTTCCTATGATTGGTAGGTCAAGCTCAAGGGGTTTGCCTGCCAAAACACTGATCATCTTCTGCGGTATAGTTGATAGATCGATATGTGGCATAACTGAAAGCGTAAACGCACAAAAAGGTGTGTTAGACAAAGCCGGTGGATTTTTTTGAGTTATACATATATTATTAGTAATATGTGTTTGATATATTTATAGACACACCTCTCTGTTCTTGTACTGTCACAGCAGTCACAATTTCCTTCGGCTCACTAGCCCCTCTGCTGTTCACAGCACGTACTCTGAACAGGTATTGCTCATTCTCGTTCAGTGATGAGATGGTGAACTCAAAGTCTGTTAATTTCAAGGTGGCCACCTTCATCCACTTGTCTGTGCCAGCCTTACAAGCTTCAACAATGTAGCCAGTAATTCTGCTTCCTCCATCATGTGAAGGCTTTTCCCATGCAATTGATACTGAGGACTTGGTAACATCAACCACTTCAAGCTTGGCTGGAGGCAGTGGTACTTCACTAACTAACACAACATCAGGTGTTTCACGTGGTTCACCAACACCATAGATATTCTCAGGTAGAACTCTGAAATAATAGAGCATTCCCTCGGTGAGTCCAGTGATTTTGTAGGAAGTTTTGCTGCATTTGGATGTAACTGTTTTGTATGCTCGCATTGATGCTTCTCTCCTTTCAATGATGTAATTGTTAACTGGTGCTCCGCCATCAACTTCTGGGGCATCCCAAGTAATGTGAGCAGAGTCCTTTTTAAGTTCTTTCATTTTTATCGGGCCTGTTGGACCAGGCGTATCTGAAAATAAATGCACATACATTTTGTTAAGAAATGCTAAACCAAACCAGCTTATTTCACTATAAACAAAATACTAGAATTTGTGAAAAAGAAACATACCATATATTTTGACCAGTATACTTGCATCCTTTTTCCCGGCAGAATTTGCAGCTTCAACGGTATATCTACCAGCATCATAGCGATGCACTTTGTCAATAATTAAAGTTGTGCCTGTACTGGTAACTTCAATGAAGCCACGGTTTTGAAGATCCACACCAGGCTTGCTCCAAGTAACATTTGGAATTGGTCTTCCAGTAATGGTAACTTGTAGGCGCAAGGAGCTTCCTGCTCTTAGGCAAATTGTCTTGGTCAAGTCATCAGGCAGTTCAAGATCAGGAATTTCTGAAATATACAAAAATTAGCTTTCATTGAAAAGGACCATTCTTTCAAAAGAGCATTTTCACAAAAAATACTCTGGAATTTGAAACATACCAATTCTTTCCACGGGTTCAGTTTCTGCACACGGGTCACTGAAGTCGCCCTTCCCATTTACATTAACTGCAGCAACTCTGAAGCAATACTTTTTGCCTATATCAAGGCCTGTAACGGTGTGTTCCGTCACCCTAAGATTCTTCTCATGTGCATTTGTCCATTCTTCTGCACCACTTTCTTGCATTTGAAGAACGTAACCAATAACATCAGCACCACCATCTTCAACGGGTCGTGTCCAGGCAAGACTGATACTGTCTTTGTGTGTATCAGTAACACGTGGAATAGTCGGTGGATCCGGAGCACCTGGAAAGTCAAACAAATGAAGGAAAAAGCTCAGGGAAATGTTAGCAAAAATGTGCTAATTTTTGGTGTTAAAAATCATACCTGTTGGTACTCTACATACAGCATACATTGACACTTCACTGGGTTCACTTTCTCCTGCCGCATTCATGGCTGTAATGCGGAACTGGTAAATGTTGCCTTCATGTAGACCAGTGACCTTGAAGGAGGTGTCTTTAAGTGTGGAATCTCTGTTAAACTTGATCCATCTAATGCTCTTTCTTTCATGCATCTCAATCAAGTAGTTTGTCACTTCGCTACCGCCATCACTTTCAGGCTTCAACCATTCAATCGTTGCAAAGTCTTTTCCAACAGCAAGGATTTCTGGCGTTCCAGGGGGTGATGGTACAGCTTTAATTGGGGGAAAAAAGAAAATATAACTTCACATTACACCATTTAAATATTTTACACTAAGACTCATCTAAATGTTACTTACTGAATGAGTTTCTGGCAATTACTGGGGTCGACTGTGCCAACACTCCAGATCCATATTTATTTACACCTCGGACACGGAAAATATATTCGTTGTTCTTGAAAAGTTGTGAAATTTCGCATGTTTTAGCTTTGCATTCAGCCTCCATGATGACCCAGTTGAGTCGATTGGTGTCTCTTCTTTCAACAATGTAATGTGTGATATGGTCACCACCATCTTCCAAAGGCTCTTTCCAAGTAATAGTACATTTTTCCTCAGATAGGTTGCTGACTGTAATGTCTTGACAAGGTCCAGGTGTGTCTTAAAAAACACAGGATAAGTGGTATGGCGTTAAATTATTAATATATAAACCACATAACCTTTAAATTCTTTTTTACTTTAACACTTACCTAGTACTTTAACATTGACCTCGGCGGTTTTTGTTCCACTAGCATTCCTAACTGTCAAAACATACATTCCAGTGTCATCCCTGTCGCAGAACTTAATAATTGCCAGGGCACGTGTACTGGAGTACTGCAGAGAGTATTTCTCACAAAGCTCAAGTTCTTTTGTACCCTTGGCCCAACAGACCTTTGGTTCGGGTTTACCACCAACAGCGGCATCAAGTACTAGGTCGGATCCAGCCTTGATTGTGACTGTGTCCACAAGAAGTTTGCTGTCCAATTCTGCCTTAGGAGGAGCTGAAAGAAATAAATGTTTGTTTGAGTTGACAATTAAGGATATTACTTAAATTGCCATTTACGTCCAGAATTGGACTTACTGTATTCAGCTTTACACATCACAGCTCCAGTAGAAACTGATGGCAGGCTGAGCACTCCATTTGCATTCTTTGCAATGACATGGAATTCATATTCCTCTCCTTCTCCCAGTGCAGTAATGGTAAAATTTGTTTCAGTAACATTGGTGTAGTTACATTTCAGCCATCTGCCTTCACCAGTTATAGTATATGGTTTGCGCTCAACAATGTAGCCGGTAATAGGGCTTCCGCCATCATTCAGAGGCACAGACCATTTTATCGACACCGTTGATCTGGATACATTTGTAACATCTGGCTTCCCTGGGGAATCTATACATAGGTAAAGTAAAGTAAAAAAAAAGCAATTAGAAAAAGCAATGTTTCTTTTATCTCTTTGTATGCGGTTATCTTACCAACAGGATTTTGAGCCACGTTTCTTTTAGATGCTTCACTTGCTTTGCTGAGCCCAGCGCTATTCATTGCATACACTCTGAACTGGTATTCAAGACCTTCAACAAGGCCTTCTATCTTGTAGTAGCAATCAAAACAAGGAATCTTATTTTCTCTAATCCACAGAATGGTGTTACGCTCTTTCTTTTCAATCCAGTATCCAGCGACTTTGCTGCCACCATCATGGAATGGTTCCTCCCAACGAATGCTCATGCTGTTAGCAGTCACAGCAAAGACTTCTGGTCTTGTAGGAGCTCCTGGAGGAACTGCAAAAAAAAAAAAAACGTTAACATTCTGAACACTGAAAGATGTGCCAGTCTTTTATGTATTACATACCAAATGGATGCTCTGCGACGATAGTTTCAGATTCCGTTGGCTTGCTCACACCAAATCGGTTTTCAGCACAGATTCGGAAAGTGTATTGCATGTATTTAGTTAAATGTGAAACATGGAAAGATGTTTGTTTAACACTAGAGTTAATAAGCTGCCAGGCAGTGGATCCAGATTCACGTTTTTCTACAATGTAATTTGTTATGTCTGTTCCTCCATCATCTTCCGGAGGATCCCATGACAGGGCACATGATTCTGAGGTTATTGATGAAATCTCAATGGGGCCTTCAGGAGGACTGGGTCTCCCAATTACATTGACATTGACAGTGAAAGTCTTTGATCCTGTGACATTTTCCAGTGTTAGGAAATATCTTCCTCCATCCCCTCTCATGCTGTCTTTAACTGCGAGAGTGGTCCTATTTTTGGTTGTTTTTATTGACACCCTGTCAGTTTCTTTAAGCCTCATTTCCTCAAGTTTCCAAATCACTTTTGGTGCAGGTCGTCCACTAAATGGAACATCAATCTCGAATGAGTCTCCAATCCTACAAGTGATCAGTTGGTTGGTGATGCCACTGAGATCAGCGGTAGGTTCAATACGTGGCTCTTTGATGATAACCGATGATAAGGCTTCTCTTGGCAGACTGAATCCAGCATCATTTTTTGCTTTGACGCGGAATTCACACTCACTGTTTTCTTTAAGTCCTTCGATTACAAGGCTTAAACTCTTAGTTGTGCCACAAACAACCCATTTGTCGGTGCCTTCAGCCTTTGACTCAACACAGTAGGCAGTGATTCTGCTACCCCCATCATGCTCAGGCTTAAGCCAGGCCAAAGTTGCTGATGTGTCAGTGGTGTCAATAATGTCGACTCGTTTGGGTGCAGCTGGTTCAGCAGTGGCAATGATGGGATCAGGCATTTCATATGCTTCACCAACCCCATACTGGTTCTCAGCCATGACTTTGAAGAAATAAGGTACACCTTCCAAGAGGTCAGAAACACTTAAGGTTGTAAGGGTAGTCTTAGGTGCTGCTTCTGTCCATGTACGACGGCTAGCCTCACGTTTCTCAACAATGTAATGATGAACACGTGCTCCACCGTCATTGGTAGGGGGCTCCCAAGCAAGTGTCAGCGCTCCTCTAGTGACTTCTTTAATTAAGAGAGCCGCTGGTACTCCTGGAGTATCCAACACTTTTACAGTAACCGTAACAGATTTAGTACCACTACCATTCTCAAGGGTTGCAGTATATTTCCCACTATCATTTCTGGTGCAGTTCTCTAGAGTTAAAGTTGTAAATGTTTCAGTGGTGGAGATGTCTGTCATTACACCCAGTTCTCCATCTTCCTTGGTCCAAGATGCAGTAGGCGTTGGTTTCCCCTTAAAAGCAAGGCGAACACACACACTACCTCCACTCTTCACAATGTGTGTATGTCTAAATGTAGCATCAATATCAATTTCTGGAGCCAACAATCTATCTGCTGCTTGTACTGGTTCCGGAGTTTCTTTGGCTTCACCCTTACCAACAGCATTTACTGCACTAATACGGAATTTGTATTCTGCATTAGTTTCCAAACCAGTGACCGTATATTTTGTGACGTCACAAAGATCCTGATTAACTCTGTGCCATTCCTCTTCAGATCCTTTGCACATTTCAACGATGTAGCCGTGGATAACCATGCCACCATCATAAGCTGGTTTGGTCCATTCCAGGCTGACAGATGTATTTGTAGTGTCAGTAACATTAAGAATGGACGGGGCATCGGGCTCTTCAGTAGGCTCTGCACATTTAATGGGTATTGAAATGTTGCTTGGCGCTCCAATTCCAGCATCATTTACAGCATACACACGGAATTCATATTCCACATTTTCAGTGAGATGTGTCACTCTGTGGGCAGCTTCAACAATAGGTTTCCTTGTTATGACCTTGAGCCAACGTCCAGTCTTCTTTTCTCGCCTTTCCACAATATAATGCTTAATAGCATTTCCACCATCATGTGTTGGAGGAGCCCAGTTTATTGTGATGCTTTCTCCATCCACATCTGTGGCATCAGGAGTTCCAGGAGAATCTGGAGCAGCTGCAAAAAAATATTTATATAAATGTTTATTATCTTTTTAAAAATGTGCACGAGTTTTGAAAATATTATACTTGTGTTTTAAATTTCCTTACTGTATTGCATTTGGGCAATCACAGGGGCGGACTCTAATGGTCTGCTAACTCCAGATCTATTGACAGCAGATACCCGGAACTGGTACTCATTTGTCTTGATTAATTTGGTGGCAGAATATTTACACTCTTGGCAATCATCCGTAACAAGTGCCCAAGAAATCTTTGAAGTCTCACGCTTCTCAATAACATAATGAGTGACTTCAGAACAACCATCATTCTCAGGAGGATTCCATGAAAGGGTGACCTTTCCTTCAGAGATATCCGTGAACATTACTGGTCCAACAGGTTCCCCAGGTGTGTCTAAAACAATTTGTACAAAATTACAATTTGTAGAGGTGAGAAGTAAAAAAACAAATTGTGTTCATTATGAAGGAGATACTGACACTAGTGAACAAGGATAAATAACTTACCTAAAACCTCAACTTTCATGGATTCTTTTTTAGTTCCAGAAGGATTTGTGGCTTCAATGGAATAAACACCACGGTGAGTGCGGTCAGCATCTCTGATAAAAAGTGTGCTTGATCCAGCCATTGTTGTTATATCCACCATTTTTTTGGTTAACAAAGTATCATCTCTGAACCAAGCAACCTTTGGCGTTGGTCTTCCAGTGACTGTTACTTTGAGCCTGATGTTTTCCCCGGCTTTGATAGAAACTCCCTCAAAGTACTCCTTGCCAAAATCAATATTTGGAGCGACTAAAATAAAAAACAAACAAAATCACATTTGACTAATCTTAACTAACCGTATTAATTGCATGCAAATGTCAAGTACTTACAGCTTTCATCTCTGATGACAACATATCCAGAAGACTGAGAGGGAGGACTCACAGTACCAATGGCATTCCGTGCTATGACCCTAAACTCATAGCGTTCACCACAAGAAAGTCCAGTCACTGTAAATTCAGTGTCCGTGACGTTTGAAAAATTGCTCTTCAACCAGCGTCCCTTGCCCTGTCGCTTTTCTACATTATATGCTACAATTTTGCTTCCACCATCCCGTTTGGGTGCTTCCCATTTCAGTGTGACTGACTCGCTTGTGACATCAGCATAATCAGGAATACCAGGTGGATCTGTTGCAAGAGATTATATTTTTTGTAAACATCAGTCAAGTGTAAAGATAATGGAATTAATGCATTGAGAGGAAAAAAAAAACTTACCAACTGGAGAAACTGCCATTACAGGTTTGCTTGCATCACCCATACGACTATATCCTGCATCATTTTGGGCATAGACTCTAAACTGATATTCCAAGCCTTCAATGAGACCCAGAATTCTAAACTCTAATTCTTTCACTATGACTGTGTTGACTTTTTGCCACATTATGCTGTTTTTCTCCTTCTTTTCAACATGGAATCCAAGGACTGGACAGCCTCCATCAAAGATGGGAGCCTCCCATTGAATAGTCATGCCATCATTGGTGACATTGTAAACAAATGGCAAGCCTGGTGGGCCTGGGGGTCTGAACTCATGCTTGGCAATGACATTTTGTGAAACTAATGGTTCACTTGCACCATATCTGTTTTCAGCACAAACTCTGAATTGATATTGAGTTCCCTTGATCAGGTTTATTATCTTATATGATGTTCCATTTACACTAGAACATGCCATTTTCCAGTCTGTTTTAGAGGTGTCACGCTTTTCAACAGTATAGCAGCTAATTTCTCCACCTCCGTCATCATTTGGTTCATCCCAAGATATTGCTATACTTTCTGCTCTGACCTCATCCAAACGAATTAGTCCGACAGGTTTAGATGGTGGTCCCAGAGTGATAACCTGAACGTGAAACGATTTTCTGTAGAATGAGTTGTCGAGCGTAAGGGTATATTTTCCTTCATTTTCCTTTTCCACATTTTTAATCATTAGAGTTGCCTTGTTTTCGGTTTTCTTGAAGCGGACCCGCTCACTCTCCTTTAGAGGCAAGTTATCCTTCAACCAGTTGATAGTTGGTCTTGGTTTACCTTTGTAAGGCAGTTCAAGGTGAACGTTGTGCCCCAGCCGGACACTTATTTGTCCATTAGGATATTCCTCAAGGTTGGCTTCAGGTGGAATAATGTAGTCTTTTACTTTAATAGGCCCAACTTCAACAAAATCACTATTGCCCTTTTCATTCTTCGAACAAACTCTGAAAAATATTTCAGACAGTTCTTTCAGCTTTGTGGCTTCATGTTCACAGTGCTTGTTTGTGCCAGCAGGGGCCCATTCGTCTTGACCTTGTACTTTCTTTTCAATTATATAGTCTGTTACAATACTTCCACCATCATAATCTGGTTTGCTCCATTGTAACGTTACTGATGTCTTTGTAGAGTCTTTCATACAAAGTTCTTTGACAGGACCTGGTGTCTCAGTGGCTTTAACTGGCTCTGTTGTTTCACATGGATCCCCAATTCCATTCTCATTTTCTGCTAATACTCGGAAGAAGAACAATGCCTTCTCTGAGAGCTCCTCAATTACACACGTGGTTTCTTTACACTTGCTTGTTACACAGGCATATGTGCGCTTTGAAGAATCTCGTTTTTCTACTACATAATTGGTAATTTCTGCACCTCCATCCAAAAGTGGTGGGTCCCAGGACAGTGTAACTTTTCCTCGAGTTACTTCCTTTAAGATCAAATTTTTACAGGCAGCTGGAGTGTCCTGTACTTTAACAGATAGGGTCAATGACTTTGGTTCTCCTACACCATTTGATATGATAATGGTATATTTTCCAGTGTCATTTCTGGTTACTTGTGAAATTAGAAGACAAGATGAAGTGTCTGTGCTGTGAATAATATATTTAGGATCACTATCGATATTTTGGTCTTCTTTCTTCCAGGAGACACTGGGTGCAGGTCTGCCTTTGATGGGCACAACAATTTCAACATCTTTACCAGCTTTCACAATGTAGTGGGTTCTCATGGCAACGTCACTGTCAACCTGGGCTTCCTCTGCAAAAACAAAAGACATACCATGAGCAAATTCACTTACCTACAGAAATAATCTCTTTATTAGTACACAAAAGACATCACAATTATTTAATTATGAACACATACCAAGAATATCCCTGGCTTGTACCGGTTCTTCCATTTCTATTGGATCTCCACGGCCAGCACAGTTAATGGCAGATACACGGAAGAAGTAGTCGACTTCTGGTTTAAGATCTGATGCAACATATTCTGTGGTTCTCACTTCTCCCTTGTGACTAATCACTGTCCATTCTTCTTCCTGTCCGACTCGTTTTTCCACAACATAGCTAGTTATTTCACTGCCCCCGTCGTAGTCTGGCTTTGACCAACCAAGAGTGATTGAAGTTTTAGTTGAGTCAACCACCTTCAACTTCATTGGTTCATTTGGTGTGTCTTTTGGAAGAAAAAAAAAACGAATATACTTGGTTAAAGTTACTTGGTTTGTTTTGGATGTTTTGACTTAGTTTGTACAGTAACATTTGATAAAATTGGGGTTTGCATGTTAAAAACGCTAAATTAAAATACGCACCAACTGGATCAGCAGCTTTGTAGAAGTCGGAGACATCTGTAAATGGACCCTCCCCAGCTTTATTAATTGCACATACTCTATACTGGTACTCGTTGCCTTCTGTGAGATGGCAGATTGTGGCTTTAGTGTCACTAACAGGGTCCTTGTACACCTTTATCCAACGCAGGCTCTTTTTATCACGTCTCTCTAAATAATAGCCTGTAACTGTGCTACCACCATCTACACCAGGCTTTTCCCAAGCAATTTGCATTGACGTTCTAGTAATTTCTGTTGCTATTGGTGTAGAAGGTTGTCCAGGTGTTACTGTAAACAATAACAATAAAAACATTATAGATTAATTTTAACACATATATGTTAAACACATATGGGTTTTGTTTTAGCACTTACCAAAAGCATTTTTGGCAATAACAGGCTCGGACTCAAGAGGTTCTCCTAAACCAAATTTGTTTACGCCTCTGACACGGAAGACATACTCGTTTCCTCTAGCAAGTTTTTGTACAGTGACGCTACGCTCTTCCATTGCATCAGAGATGGTGGACCACACAACCCTGCTTGTCTCTCTTTTTTCTACAATGTAGTGAGTCACTTTGGCACCTCCTTCATCAGAAACTGCTTCCCAAGCAAATGTTATCTTGTCGGCAGATACAGATTTAATCTCAATGTGTCCAGCTGGAGGCCCAGGCTTATCTGAAGCATATGAGTGAGATTAAGCATTAATAACAATGGTAAAGCAAATTATTGTTCTAAAAGACACGTGTAATTACATAATCAAAAAATACATACCTAAAATTTGTATTCTGATTGAAGCTGATGCTGTACCGAATACATTCTTGATCTTAATCTCATATGTTCCTGTATTCAGACGAGTAGTATCCTTAATAAGGATGCCTGAGGAGTCAGTTGTGTTTTCAATTGACAACTGTGAACTTGATAGCAATTCATTTCCATCTTTAGTCCATTCAATTGTAGGCAAGGGTTTAGCAGAAATTCCCACTCTGATCTTGACAGATGCACCTGCTTTGTACTGGACAACATCCAAGTATTCTGGTGGGAGATCGATAACTGGAGCACCTTTATATCAAAAAGATAAATTAATTAGAATAATAATGATACAAATAAAGACATTAAGATTTCATTGTTTAAAGACATTCTTATACAATAAACATTCATAATAAATACATATTTAAAAGACCACTAGAAGAATATTTTACTAATAATTTACAAAACATTTACCAGAAATATCGATGCAAGTTGCTGGTCCAGCAACAAGTGAAGGGTTGCTAACTGAGCCAACAGCGTTCTTTGCAAAAATTCTGAATTCATATGACTGATCCTGTGTCAACCCTGACACAGTGAAATTTGTTTCAATGACATTGGTGAAGTTAGCTTTTGTCCATCTGCCATTTTGAGCATCTCTTCTCTCAACCATGTAACCAGTGATTTTACTTCCACCGTCATATGGAGGCTTCTGCCAGATTAGGCTGATTGAATTTTTAGTCACCTCAGAAATTCTCACATTTGCTGGTGGTTCTAAAAACAAAAATGGAAATGTGTTATTTGACTGACCAGTCCAACCGAATTACTATTATATATATTATCCAGGCTACTAATGTTAATCTATTTTTGATTCAAATCAAACAACACTTAACTGTACAGTATTTAACATTTCTAAATCAAACTATAAATGGTTTGTTGCTTAATCTTTGGACAGAACAACACATACAGTACTGTTATAAACAGGCAACCACATTTTAATAACATGCAGTATCATCTGGTTAATATGCTTATTAAAACTCACCACAAGCATCAATTGCTAGAACTTCTTCTGAAGTTTTGCTGCACTTTCCAATGCCAGCTGCATTTTCTGCAGCAACCTTAAATTCATAAATCATTCCAGGACAAATATTTGTCACTCTTATTTGAGTGGCAGGTATTGCCGTTTTGTTTACAGCCTGCCAAAGAATGCTGCTTCTTTCCTTCATTTGGACATGGTATCCAAACACTGGACTTCCACCATCGGCCACTGGGTCATTCCAGCAGACAGTGAGACTTTCTCTTGAGACAAAACCCACCCATGGTGTTGATGGTGGACCAGGGATAGCTAAAACATACACCACAAGGAAAGTTGTAAAAACAGGCACAATAACAAAATAATTACAAATAACTAGATTGTCTGAATACTCACTGTATGGAAGTTTCACAGTGACTGACTGGGAATCAATGTAGTCACTGATGCCAAAACGATTTTCAGCTTTTACCCTGAATTGATATTCTTCTCCTTTTGTAAGTTTGGTGACTTTAACTGAACTTCTTGCAATTGTGGAAGACACTTCCGTCCATGCAGGGGTACTTGTTTCACGTTTAACAACAACATAGTTTGTCACTGGGCTGCCACCATCATACAACGGTGGGAGCCATTTAAGAGACAAACTTGTTTCACCCACATCACTGACTTCAACTGGGCCCACTGGAGGACCAGGTCTGTCCAAAACCAGTATGTTCATAAAGATTTTCGTTGTTCCACTAGTGTTTGAAGCCACAATATCATATCGGCCTGCATCACTTGCAATGCTTTCCTTAAGATTAATATTAAGACTTTCAGGAGTAACTTCAAAGCTGAATCTCTTTCCACACTTCACTGGGACATTGGTTCTTGTCATAGAGACCTTTGGCATTGGTTTACCGAAGAGTGGAAGCTCAAATGCCAAGTTTGAACCTGCCCTCACATATACTGTGTTGTGTGGGAAATTCTTCAAATCAAATTCAGGGGCATCTGTGAACAAGTAAAACCAGTTTAAACAAGATGTACCAATGAAAAAATACTTCTACAACTGTGTAATAATAGTAAATAAACTCTTACCAAGCTGATCTTTTACAACCACAGGGATGATCATTTCTTTTGGTTCACTGAGTCCAGCATGATTCTCAGCACGGACTCTAAATAGGTATTCTGCATTTTCTCTCAGACCCTTAATTGTGTGGGTGTTTATTTTTACGCTTGCACATTTAACCCACTTCTGTTGACCTTTTTCAAGAGCATCAATAAGGTAGCTGGTAATTCGACTTCCACCATCATGTTCTGGTTTTGACCATGCGATTGTAATACTGTCCTTCGTTACTGCAGAAACACCAAGTTTTGCTGGAGGACTTGGTTTTTCTGTTGGAAAACATGTAAAAATAATGCAACCCAGTTCTTAAAATAAAACAATTATAAACAATTAATGAAGTAAAACTGGCACTTTACCTGTAATCTTTGTTCCATCTTTGGTTTCACTGGGTACACCTACTCCAAACTCATTTTCACCAATCACTCTAAAGTAGTAGATTGCACCTTCTTGCAAGTCCTTCACCTGGTACATCAAACCGTGGCAGTTGTTTGTGACACAAACCCAGGCTTTTTTGCTAGCTTCGCGTTTTTCAACATGGTAAGCCTTAACTGCATCTCCTCCATCATTCTCTGGGGGTTCCCAAGTCACTGTAGCTGAGTCATTAGTGACATCTTTAATCTTCACTTTAATTGGTGGTCCAGGTGAATCAAGAACCTTGACCAACAGTGGCAAAGATGCAGTTCCAACACCATTATCTAAAGTAACAATGTATTGTCCAGAGTCATTTCTTGTTGCTTTTTCAACAGTGAGTGATGTGTATTTTTCTGTTGTTTCCATGCTTGCTCTTGCTTTGAGATCAACATCTTCTTTATTCCATGTGATAGAAGGTGCTGGTTTACCCTTGAATGGGGCTTTTAACGTAAATGAAAGTCCATGCTTGACAATTAAAATCTTTCGCATCTCAATGTCAACATCAAACACAGGTTCTTCCTTTCTCTCAGTTGCTGTTTGCGGCTCAGAGACAGGTGACTGTTCACTCACACCAACTTTGTTAATTGCTTTAACAGCAAACACATATTCTACATCTGATGAAAGACCAGAGACTGTGAATTCATTGCTCTTTGTCATTTGAATAGCAATAGTCCACTCTTCATCTTCAAGTTTCTTATATTCAACACTGTATCCAACAATCTGTGCACCGCCATCAGATGAAGGTTTTTTCCAGACAATGGTAACCGAATTTGTTGTATAATCCAAAATCTTTGGTTTAGTTGGTGGTTCTGGTGGTAAAAGCTCATCCTCTGCTTTTGCTGAAGGAGATGCATCACTAGAAGGACTCAATCCAGCAGCATTTTCAGCATAAACTCTAAACTCATACTCGCTGCCTTTCCGTATTTTTGATATCAGGGCTGTTAGGTCTGTTACCAGATCCCTGTTCACACGCACCCAATGAAGACCAGATTTTTCCTTTCGCTCAATTACATATCCAAGAATATCACTGCCTCCATCTGAAGCAGGCTTTTTCCAAGCAATATTCATTTCCTCACCTGTCACACTTGTGATTTCAACATTTGTTGGAGCTGTAGGGATAGTGTATGGATCAACAACTTTAACAGTTTCGCTTTCAAGGGCTTCGCCAAGTCCAAATTTGTTGACAGCTAAAACTCTGAATATGTATTCATTTCCCTTCAGCAGCTTAGTGACCTTAAATGTTGTGGTTTTGAGCTCTCCGTGAACAAGGGTCCATGCTAGTCGACTGGTCTCTCGTTTTTGAACAATGTAATGCATTATTTCAGAACCACCATTTTCTTGGGGTGGTCCCCATGACAGTGTGCACGCCTCTGCTGTAAGGCCTGATACTGACAGCGGTCCAGCTGAAGGTCCTGGTTTATCAAGAATGACACAATTTACTGGTGTTGTGACACTACCTGCCACATTCTTTAAAGTCAAGGAATACTGGCCAGCGTCACTTCGTTTGCAGTCTTTAATTGTTAACATTATACTAGTATCAGTTCCAGTTATCTCGATACGTGCTTTTTGTTCAATCTGACAACCATCCTTTGTCCAAGATGCAACTGGTAAGGGGCGCCCTGCAATGTCAGCATTTATTTTTAAGGTTTCTCCTGCTTTTACTGAAACCAAATCTCTGAATTTAATGTCCATCATAATGCGTGGTGGATCTACATTGTCTTTTACTGTAATAGCACCAGTGTTATCAGATGGCTCACTGAAAAGTCCAGCAGCATTCTTTGCAATAACACGGAAATCATATTGTTCATTTTCAGTAAGGCCAGTAACATCAAAGTAGGTCTCAACGACATTGGTAAAATTACATCTCATCCAACGACCCTCTGGAAGATCTCTACGTTCAATTGTGTAACCAGTAACTTTTGCTCCACCATCATACTCTGGCTTTGTCCAAGAAAGAGACACTGATGATTTGGTAATGGTAGTTAGTACAGGCTGACCAGGAGGGTCGCATGGATCTCGTGCAGCAGTGGCTTCACTGGGCTTGCTTGCCTTGCCAATTCCAGCTATGTTTTCAGCATAGACACGGAATTCATACATCATTCCTTCTTCAATGCCAGTTACTTTTAATTCTGAGTCTTTGATTAGTGTCCTGTTCACTTTTGTCCACAAAATGCTGGTTCTTTCCTTGCGTTCTAAATGATATCCAAGAACTGTGCTACCACCATCATTAACTGGTTCATTCCATGTAACAAGCATGTAGACTTTGGTTGCATGTGCTACTTGGGGTGTGGATGGTGGACCAGGCTGTTTGAATGTATACTGTGCTGTAATGCCTGGAGAGTCAATTGACTTGCTTTTTCCATAGCGATTTACTGCATAGATGCGGAACTGGTACTCAGATCCTTGTGTCAAACGTGGTACTTTAATTGAGGTTCTGGCAATATTTGTTGAAACATTCTCCCACTCTGTTGAGTTAGTATCTCTCTTTTCAACAATGTAATTGTTAATAGAACATCCCCCATCGTACTCTGGTGGAGTCCATGACAATGTAATACTGTCTGAGGTCACGGCATCTACTTTCACTGATGCTGGTGGTCCAGGCTTATCCAGAACAACAATGCCGATATCTGTAGAGACTGTGCCTGTTGTATTTGCAAGAGTAATTTCATATTTTCCAACATGCTCAATGGAAGCCTCTTTGATTACAATTTTGCTTGAAATCATGGTTCTTACAATTGAAAGAGAAGTTGTTTGTCTCAGCGGAAGGCCATCCTTTTTCCAGGAGACAACAGGCTTGGGCCTGCCTCTTACAGGAACTTCCACAGTAAGATCATCTCCAGCCTTAACACTATAAGTATTAAACAGCAAATTAACCGATGGTTCAATCTCAATGTCTTTGGCAACTACTGGCACACCAAGTTCCTGGGGCTCACTCTTGCCTTTCTCGTTAATTGCAATAACTCTAAATGAGTATGTTTCACCAGACGTAAGGTTGTTCACAGTAGCTTCTGGAACCTTAACTGTGCAACTTACACCCCATTTGTCAGTACCTTTGGGTAGCATTTCTACATTGTAACAGATGACTTTGCTTCCTCCATCATGGATGGGTTTTACCCAAGTAAGTGTTACGCTAGTCTTTGTAACATCCACTAAAGATACTTTTCCTGGTGACATGGGAACTTGTGCAACCTTGATAGGACTCTTTGTTTCTGCCATCAATCCAAAACCATATTCGTTGACTGCACAAACACGGAAGTAGAAAATTCCTCCTTCCTGAAGTTCATCCACTTTAAAGAACGTTTGCAGGCAGTTGCTTGTCACAGTTGTATATGCTTTTCTTGTAGACTCACGCTTCTCAACGACATAATTTGTTATTTTAGTACCCCCATCAGTAAGTGGTGGCTCCCAGTGTAAAGTCACAGAATCTTTCTTGATATCTTTCACTTCAAATTTCTGTGGTAAACTTGGCGTATCAAGCACTCTAACATTCACAAATGAAGATTTTGTGCCGCTCTTGTTTTCGAGAGTTAAGAGATATTTTCCACTGTCAAATCTATTGACATTGTCAATTACAAGCATAGTGTATGAACTAGTTGATTCTATTTGAGCACGGTCAGTGAGAGTGCTATTCTCCTTTTCCCATTTAATCGAAGGCTCGGGTCGACCCCTAATAGTAATGAAAAGACGAAGACTTCCACCTGCACGAACAGAGACAACTTTACGGAGATCAGCATCAAGTTCAATTTCAGGAGCTTCAATCTTTTCAGATGCAACCACTGATCCATGGATATCAGCTTCCTCACTAACACCTTCTGAATTGAAAGCACATACTCTGAATTTGTATTCAGTATTTTCCTTGAGCTTTTCAACTGTGAGGTGTGTTGATTGTATACCAGCTGGAGGTGTGCAAATAGTCCATTCTTCCGAAGGAACCTCATTCATTTCAACACTGTATCCTTTCACATATGCTCCACCATCAGTGACAGGTTTTCCCCAAGACAGGGATACAGTTGAGCTTGTGTAGTCTGTCACTTTAGGATGCTGAGGAGGTCCTGGGGGAGTGGTGGCATTTATTGCTCTATAAAACATTGACAAGTCACTACAATCTCCGATCCCTGCTTCATTTTCTGCAGACACTCTGAACTCATAGAAATGGCCTTCTAATAGACCAGTTACTTTAAAATGCAGATCCGTTATCTTCTGCCTGTGGCATTTTGTCCATCTCACACCATCTTTGTCTCGTTTTTCCAGATGATAACATTTAATCTCTGACCCACCATCACTTTCTGGTACAGTCCATGACAGAGTTATTGCGTCTTTTGTTATCTCACTTGCCTCTGGAGATCCTGGTGAACTCGGTGGCTTGTATGGATTACGTGCAATAATTGGTTCAGATTCAAGAGGTTCACCTATGCCATATTTGTTGACTGCCTTGACTCTGAATACATACTCATCACCTGGTAGAAGCTTGGTCACTTTATAGCTTACCGATGAAATGTTAGTCTCAATAACTGTCCATGAAAGCCTGCTAGTTTCTCTTTTCTCAAGAATGTAATGGGAAATATTAGCACCACCGTTTTGAGAAGGCTCGGACCAGAACAGATCACATTTATCTGACATGATAGAAGCTACACGCAAGGGTCCTGTAGGTGGGCCTGGTTTGTCCAGTACTTTTACTGTGATAGGAATTGTTTTTGTTCCACCACTGTTGCTTAATACAAGATCATAGTTTCCACTGTCTAGTTTTGTGCAATCTTTCAATGTAATTGAGGCAAGTTTTTGAGTAGTTTTTACTTCAATACGTAGTGCCTTGGGAATTTCCTTTCCTTCTTTCAGCCATTTGATGTTCGGAGTTGGCTTGCCATGGATATCTGCATCCATAACTAAACTGTCGCCTGCATTAACAACAATTACATCCTTGTACTTGGGATCCATTGAAACACTAGGGGGTTCAACTTCATCTGTTGCAGTTATTGGTCCAGTGCTGTCTGAAGGCCCACTGAAGACACCTGCAGCATTTCTGGCAATTACTCTAAATTCATACTGACTGTTTATTGTTAGTCCTGTGTTGGTAAATTCAGTCTCAATAATATTTGTAAAGTTGGCTCTTATCCATCTGGTCTCAGGCAAATCTCTTCTTTCCACAATATAGCCAGTCACTTTGCTGCCACCGTCATATTGAGGCTTTGTCCATTGAATGGTTATTTGGTTTTTAGATATTGCCACAGCTTCTGGTGTACCAGGTGGATCACACGGGTCACGTGCAACAAAACTCTCTGAAACTTTGCTTACTCGTCCTACACCAATAATGTTTTCAGCATAAGCCCTGAATTCATATCCAATTCCTTCTTCAAGATTGCTCAATTTAAACACTGAGTCAGTAATAAGGGTTTTGTTTAGTTTTGTCCATATGATACTTGTTCTTTCTTTACACTCAAGATGGTATCCAATCACTGAGCTGCCACCATCATTGACAGGTTCATTCCACTCAATTATCATTTGATCCTTAGTTGCAGATTTCACATATGGTGTTCCAGGTGGTCCGGGCAGTTTGTACGGGTATTGCACGACAATTGCCTTTGAGTCCAAAGGAGCACCTTTACCATATCTGTTTTCAGCAATTACTCTGAACTGATACTCTCCACCTGTTTTCAGCTTGGTGATTTTTAGAGATGTCCTGGCAACAGAGCCAGAAACACTTTGCCATGTAGTTTCAGTAGTGTCACGTTTTTCAACAACATAATGTTTTACTTGACAGCCTCCTGTATACTCTGGAGGTTCCCATGAGATAGTAACAGAGCTATTGCTAACATCATTTACTTTGATTGGTCCTGTGGGTGGACCTGGTTTATCAAGAATTATGATACCAATATCTTCCGTAATTGCACTAACACTGTTTGTTGCAGTGACTGAATACTTTCCAAGATCATCTTTGGAAGCTTCTGTAATCTGTAAGATTGTAGACGTTGCTGTTTTTGTTGTACTAACCCGAGATGTTACCTTTAGAGACTGTCCATCTTTTTTCCAACTGACGGTTGGTTTGGGCCGTCCAAAAACAGGTATTTCAAGTTTGAAATCACTACCAGATTTGACACTGTATGTATTAAACTGCAATTTTAGGCTTGGCTCAATCGTTAAGTCACTGGCAATAACTGGAGCAGCAAGTGCCTTTGGTTCACCTTTTCCCTTCTCATTGTATGCCAGCACACGGAACAGATATTCCTGGCCAGCGGTCAGTCCGGTAACTGTGCCTTCAGGTGTCTTTACATTTGTTGCTACACCCCATTTCTCAGTTCCTTTGGGTAACATCTCTATAAGGTATCCCACAATTCTGCTACCACCATCATGTTCTGGTTTTTCCCAAGCAAGGGATGCACTGACCTTTGTTACATCTGTCAACATCACTTTTCCAACTGGCAGAGGTACTTCAGAGGCTTTTGAAGCAGTTTTAGTTTCAACTGGCACTCCCACACCATACTCATTTTCAGCCATAACTCTAAAGTAATATAAAGCGCCTTCTGTAAGATTTTCCACTTTATAGGATGTCTTGCTGCACTTAGATGTAACATTTGCATATGCTTTTCTGGTGGATTCACGTTTGTCAATAACATAATGCTTTATCTTTGCACCTCCATCAATAAGTGGTGGTTCCCAGGTAAGTGTGACAGAGTCTGTTTTGATGTCACTAACAACAAGCTTCAGTGGAGCCCCAGGGGTATCCAACACTTTAACGGAGACAAATTCAGACACAGAGCCACTGTTGTTTTCAACAACAACGGCGTATTTTCCTGAATCCTTTCTATCACAGGAATCAATAGAAAGCTGAGTAAAGTTAAGGCCTTTTTCAAGCACTGCCTTTTCTGTCAATTCACCCTCGTCTTTAGTCCATTTAATATCAGGAACTGGTCTACCTTTAAATGGAACATTGATTCTGACTGATCCTCCAGCACGAACAACAATTCCTTTTCGTAGTTCTGAATCCAGGTGAATTTCTGGAGCTTCTAGTTTGTCTTCAGGTTTGACGGTGCCTGGGACAGCGGCAGCTTCACCAACACCTAATTTATTAATAGCACAAACTTGAACCTTATATTCCTGTTGTTCTGTTAGCTTAGAAATTTCAAATTTGTTGACTCGCAAACCAGTGGGAGGAGTGCACATTGTCCAGTCCTCTTCTTCAGCTTTGCAAATCTCAACTATATATCCTTGAATTGCACTTCCTCCATCGTTAAGTGGTTTTCCCCAGGACACTGTAATAGAGGTTTTGGATGTATCAACAACATGCACATGCATGGGTTGACCAGGTTTGAATTTTGGATCTGAAGCCTTATAATATGAAGTAGGTAAGCTTGGCTCGCCAATGCCTGCTGCATTTTCAGCTGAGACTCTGAATTCATATTCATGGTCTTCAAGCAGTCCTTGCACTCGGAAACAAACATCAGTAACTTTTTGCCTGTTGCATCTTGTCCATTTGATTCCAGATCTGTCTCTCTTTTCAATAATGTATCCAACTATTTCACTTCCACCATCAGTACCTGGTGCACTCCAGCAAACAGTCATTGAATCTTTTGTGATGTTAGTTACTTCAATGATTTGGGGAGATCCAGGATGAACAAAAGGATCCTTCATTATTACAGGTGTCGTGTCAATTGCCTCACTAGTACCATAACTGTTGACAGCCATTACACGGAAAATATATTCATTGCCTTCGAGTAATTTTGTCACTTTGTATGTTGTTGTTTTGCAGTCATTACAAACCACAGTCCAAGCAAGTCGACTTGTCTCACGTCTCTCAATAATATAATGTGTAATTGGGTTGCCACCATCATCCTGTGGTGCACGCCAAGACAAAGTGCATTTATCACTTGACAAACCTGTGACATTAAGTGGTCCTTCTGGTGTGGCTGGTTTGTCTAGAACTTTCACTTGGAATGAAACCGTCTGTGAGCCAGCAATATTTGAAAGCTGAAGAATGTAGTTTCCACCATCTTGTCTCACAACATCTTTCACTAAAATAAATGCTTTGTTGTCTGTGTTCCTGATTTCGGATCTTATCGTGTTTTCAAGCTGCTTTTCATTCTTAAACCACTGCATTGTTGGAACTGGCTTACCATGAACATCAGCGTCAAGCTTAAATGTATCTCCTGCATTTACTATTAGGGTTTGGGTGTATTCTGGGTCAATTGAAAATTTAGGTGGTTCAACCTCATCCAGTGCAGCAATAGGTCCACTGTTGTATGAAGGTTTGCTTATTGTCCCAGCTGCATTCTTTGCAATTACTCTGAAATCATACTTGGCTCCTTCCGTTAGCCCAGAAACTGTGAAATTAGTCTCAATGACGTTTGTGAAACTAGCTTTAACCCAACGACCCTCTGGAAGATCACGTTTTTCAACAGTATAACCAGAAATAACACTTCCACCATCATATTCTGGTTTTGTCCACTGAATAGTGATAGCCTCTTTGCTCACGTGAATGGCTTCTGGGGTTCCAGGAGGATCACATGGATCACGAGCTACAAAACCCTCTGAGATTTTGCTACATCTGCCAACTCCAACAATGTTTTCAGCATAGACTCTGAACTCGTATTCAACACCTTCTTCTAAAGGACTGGTTTTAAAAAGTGTTTCTGTAATCAATGTCTTGTTTATCTTTGTCCAGAGAATACTGTTTCTCTCCTTTCTTTCAAGATGGTAACCAATAATGCCGCTGCCTCCATCTGAAACTGGCTCATGCCATTCAACAATCATATGATCTTTCGATAGAGATGACACAAACGGAGTTCCTGGTGGTCCCGGCTCTTTGTATGGATACTGAGCAACAACATTTGTAGAATCCAAAGCATAGCTCTTGCCATACCTGTTTTGAGCAATAACTCTGAATTGATACTCCGCCCCTGTCTTAAGTCGCTGTACTTTTAGTGTTGTTCTTGCAACTGAAATGGCAACATTCTCCCAAGTAGTAGAGATGGTTTCTCTCTTTTGAACAATGTAGTTTGAGATTGAACAGCCACCTGTATACTTTGGAGGATCCCATGACAATGTAACACTTGATACAGTTACCTCATTAAATCGCACAGGGCCAGATGGTGGACCAGGTTTATCAAGGGTAATGATTTCTACAGTTGCATCTTTTTGTCCAACAGTATTGGACACATTGATCCCATACATTCCTCCATCCTCTCTAGCTGCTTCTTTAATGCTGAGAATAGTGCTGTGTTTTGTATTTGAAATGTTGACTCTTGTAGTAAATTTCAGGGCTGCACCATCCTTCATCCATGAAACTTTTGGTTTTGGCCGACCAAAGACTGGGATTTCCACTTGAAGATCTTTTCCAACAAGAACACTGTAGTTGGTAAATGCGGGTCTAATATCAGGCCCAAAGACAAGATCCTTTGCTTGAACAGGGACAGCAAGTGTTCTCGGGTCGCTTTTTCCTTTTTCATTAATAGCCATAACTCTGAATATGTATTCTTCCCCAGGGTTTAAATTGTTGACGACTGCTTCTAGTGTTTTAACATTGGCACAACCAGACCATTTTTCATTTCCCTTGACCTGCATTTCAACAAGGTACTGAATAATTCTACTTCCACCATCATGAATAGGCTTTTCCCAAGAAAGAGACACACTTGTTTTAGTAACATCTACCACACTTAATTTTCCAGGACTTTGTGGCACTTCAGATATTTTCAAAGGATCTGTAATGATAGCAGGTAATCCAACGCCATGTTCATTTTCTGCAAGCACTCTGAAATAATAACTGCAACCTTCTTGAAGCGGCTCAATTTTCCATGACAGTTTGTGGCAGTTTGTTACAACAGCAGAGAAGGCTTTTCTTGTGCTCTCGCGTTTTTCAACTATGTAACTTTTTATTTTGGCTCCACCATCTAATTCGGGAGGTTCCCATGAAAGTGTAACGGAATCTACAGTGATTTCTTTCACTTTAAGCATTAGTGGAGGACTTGGTGTGTCAAGTACCTTAACAATAATAGTTTCAGACTTAACACCAGCAGAGCTTTCAGCTGTCACTGTGTATTTACCACTGTCTGCCCTGTTTATTTGATCAATCACAAGACAAGTGTGACTACTGGTTGTCTCAATCTGTGCTGTTCCCTTTATCTGATCACCATCTTTGTCCCATTTGATGTCTGGTGTAGGTCTTCCTTTGAAGGGGATGAACAGTCTAAGAGACCCTCCAGCTTTAATGCGAACAACTTTTCTAAATTCAGCATCAATATCTAGATCTGGTTCCTCAGTTTTGTCTTCAGGTAGTATTGGCCCAGTAAAATCAGCATGTTCCCCAACGCCAAGTTTGTTAACTGCACAAACTCTGAACTTGTATTCAAGCTTTTCTTTAAGATTTTCCACTGTAAAGCAATTAATTTTAATGCCTGTTGGTGGAGTGCACATTGCCCATTCTTCAGTGAGTTCTGGCTTTTCTTTTCCCTCTTCCACACTTTGTACCTCCTCCAAAACTGCTTTTACTTCACAAGCTTCTACAATATATCCTTGAATTTCACAACCACCATCATATATTGGTTTTCCCCATGTAAGTGAAACAGATGATTTAGTTATGTCGATCACTTTTGGATTATGAGGTGGACCTGGCTTAAATACAGGATCAATTGCTTTGTAAAACACAGTTGCAGAACTTGGCTCACTAACTCCAGCAGCATTTTCAGCTGATACTCTAAATTCATAGAGATGCTTCTCAAGTAAACCAGTAACTTTAAATGAGAGGGTTTCAACTGTTTTCATGTTGCATCTTGTCCATCTTACGCCTTCTTTGTCATGCTTTTCAATTATATAGCCTGTGATGGGGGTGCCTCCATCATTTGTTGGGGTTTCGAAGTTTAGTAACATTGAATCCTTTCTAATATTTGAAGCTTCAACCCCTTTAGGTGCATCTGGGGGTGTGAATTGATTCTTTATAACAACCGCGCTCGATTGCAGAGCCTCGCCAGTTCCATACTTGTTTACTGGCCGGACTCTAAAGGTATATTCATTTCCTTCAAGAAGTTTAGTTACTTTGATATTTTCACTCTGGACTTTAGCTTCAACAACTGTCCAAAGTAGTCTGCTTGTCTCTCTTTTTTCCACAATATAATGCGTGATGCTGCTGCCTCCATCTTGTTTGGGTTTATTCCATGAAAGCAGGCATTGGTCACTAGTTATGCCTGTGATCGAAATGGGTCCTTCTGGTGGTCCAGGTTTATCCAAGACACAAATGTTGACATCAACAGATTTCTCTCCTCCTGGATTTCGCAGCAATAAAGTATATTGTCCTCCATCTGAAATCTTGGCTTCTTTCACAGTCAGACAGGCAGCGGCATCTGTGTTTTTAATCTCGCAAAATAAGGTGTTGCCTATCTCTTGCTCACCTTTTATCCAACTAATTGCTGGAACGGGTTTCCCATGGACATCTGCATAAATCTTGAAGCTTTCCCCTGCATTTACAACAATTGTTTGAGTGTACTCTGGATCTATGCTAATACGCGGTGGCTCAATCTCATCTTTTGCCACAATAGGTCCAGTACTATATGAAGGGTCACTAAAAACTCCAGCAGCATTTCTTGCAATGACACGAAATTCATATTGTTGGTCTTCTGTAAGACCTGTTGCAGTGTACTCGGTCTCTATGACATTTGTAAAATTTGTCTTCATCCAGCGGCCAGCAGGCAATTCTTTCTTTTCTACAATGTATCCAGTAACTTTGCTTCCACCATCATACTCTGGTTTGGTCCATACGATTGTTACAGAATTCTTAGTGATTTTAAGTGCTTCAGGTGTTCCAGGTGGATCACAGGGATCTCTAGCAACAAAACCCTCTGAGATCTTGCTGGCTTTACCAACACCAACAATGTTTGCAGCATAAACTCTGAACTCATACTCTAACCCTTCTTCCAGGCCTGTAGTCTTAAAAGTTGTGTCTTGTATTATTGACTTGTTCAGTTTAATCCAGAGTATGCTGTTTCTTTCCTTCCTTTCAAGGTGATATCCCAAAATTGTGCTTCCGCCATCAACAACGGGCTCATTCCAAATCACCACCATACTGTCTTTTGTCGAAGATTGCAGGAAAGGTGTTCCTGGAGGACCTGGGAGTTTGTACGGGTATTGTGCAACAACACATTCCGAAACGAGTGGAGTGCTTTTGCCATACCGATTCTCTGCCACAATTCTGAACTGATATTCAGACCCTGTTTTCAGCCTTCCTGCTTTAATTTGAGTTCTTGCTAGATTAGCCGCTACAACTTGCCAGTTGGTTGTAGATGTGTCCCTTTTTTCTACAATGTAATTATTAATGGTGCAACCACCATCATACTCTGGCGGCTTCCAAGAAATTGACACACTGTCGGCTGTAACATCTTCAACTTTTACAGGACCAGCAGGCGGACCAGGTTTGTCAAGAACTACAACACCAAGATCTGCTGTTGTTTCACCAGCTGTGTTTGATAGTTTAATGCTGTATTGACCTACATCATCTCTACATGCCTCTTTGATAACCAGGTTAAGCTGTGCTTGGGTTGAAGAAAAGTTAACTCTTGTTGTTCGCTTTAGTGGATCTGATTCCTTTAGCCATGAAATTGTAGCATTTGGACGAGCAATATATGGAATACTAATAGTCAAATCCTCTCCTGCCAGTACACTGAACATTGAAAACAACATCTTAACAGATGGTGCAAATACAAGATCCTTAGCAATCACTGGCACGCCAATTTGGCGAGGGTCGCTGGTTCCCTTTTCATTTCTTGCCGAAACACGGAACATATACTCTTCATTAGGTACAAGCCCAGATATAACAGCCTCTGGTACCTTAACAATCACTGCTTGGGCCCATTTCTCTGCTCCTTTACTTAGCATTTCTACAACATATGCCACAATCCTGCTTCCTCCATCATGTTCAGGTTTATCCCATGACAATGTGGCACTTGTTTTGGTTACATCTTTTAATGTAATTTTTCCAGGGGGGGATGGCTTTTCCGATACTTTAACTGATTCTGCAGTTTCAATTGGAAGGCCAATACCATATTCGTTTTCTGCTAAGACTCTGAAGTAGTAGTTGCAGCCTTCTTGGAGTTGTTCAATTGTCCATGAAGTTTTGTGGCAATTTGCATTCACAGTAGCATATGCTTTTCTTGTTGCCTCGCGCTTTTCCACAACATAATTTTTTATTTTCGTGCCACCATCGTTTATAGGAGGGTCCCACTCTAGTGAAACAGAATCTTTAGTGACTTTGCTAATCTTGAAATTTTGTGGTGCTCCGGGTGTATCTAGAACTCTAACTGTCACAGAAACCGTTTTTGATCCAGAACTATTTTCTACAGCCAAATTGTACTTGCCACTGTCAAATCTATTTACATTACCAATAACCAGTGAAGTAAATGATGAGGTAGTTTCAATGGTTGCTCTATCTAAAGGCTCGTCATTTTCTCGAGACCATTTGGCCTCAGGTGTAGGTCTCCCTCTAATTGGAACAAAGAGTCTAAGTGTATTGCAAGCTCTAATGTTTATAGTCTTGCGAAGATCAGCATCAAGGTCTGCTTCTGGTGGTATGAGTCTTTCTTCAGCTTTAGGCAAACCAGGAACTGCAGCTGCTTCTCCAGTTCCAAGACTATTCACAGCAGAAACATTAATTTTGTATTCCTGATTTTCTTTAAGGTTGATAATTGTGAAGGACGTCCCCTTTAGACCCTCTTTAGGGGTGACAACAGTCCATTCCTCCTCTTCAGTTCCCGGAAGACATGTTTCAACAATATATCCAGTAATTTCAGAGCCACCATCATAAATAGGTTTATTCCAAGCCATTGTGATGGAGGAACGTGTTGTGTCAAGTATTCTTGGGTTTCCAGGTGGGCCTGGTTTAAAAAGAGTGTCTGTGGCCTTCACAAATTGAGAAGAAGGACTTGGTTCACTTATTCCTGCAGCATTTTCAGCAAACACTCTGAATTCATATTCATGACTTGGAACAAGTGCAGCAACTTTGAAATGCAAATCGGTGACATTCTTTCTGTTACATTTGACCCATCGAAAACCAATTTTGTCTCTCCTCTCAATGCGATAATTTGTGATTTCACATCCACCATTGTTAGCTGGTGCTCCCCAGCAAAGGACAATTGAGTCTTTTGTGACTGCTGTAATTTCTGGTGTCTGTGGATGGTCTGGTGGAAGGTATGGATTATCTGAAATTGTAGGATCAGATTCAAGTGGTTCTCCAACACCATACTTGTTAACAGCCATGACTCTGAAAATATATTCATTTCCTTTAAGTAATTTTGTCACTTGGTATTGGTTTTCCTTCAATTCAGTCACCACATTTGTCCAAGCTAGTCTGCTTGACTCACGTTTTTCAACAACGTAATACTCTATGTTTGCTCCTCCATCATCTGTAGGTGGCAGCCAGTTTAGCGTACATTTTTCAGCCGTAATGTCAGAGACTGCAAGTGGTCCTATTGGTGGCCCTGGCCTATCTAGAACCTTGACATTGAAGATATGCTTTGCAAAGCCTCCAATATTTGTTGCGGTCAAAACAAATTCACCACCATCTTTTCTGATTGAGTCTTTGTTGATTATTCCAGCTGTAAAGTCAGTCATTTTAATCTGGAGTTTGGTTGTGTTTTCAACATCTTTACCATCTTTTGTCCAAACCAAGGAGGGTAATGGCTGCCCTGCAACATCAGCATCAAGCTTGAACACCTCTCCAGCTTTCACAAGAACAACATCTTTGAATTTAGCGTCAACCATAATTCTAGGTTCTTCAATGTCATCTTTGCAAACAACTGGATCTGATGGGTCTGACGGAATGCTAACAGCACCTGCTGAATTTCTGGCAAATACACGGAATTCATATGATGCATCCTGGGTAAGTCCACTGATGGTAAAAGTGGTTTCAACAATATTTGTAAAATTTGCTCTTATCCATCTGCCAGCAGGGAGGTCCCTCTTTTCCACAGTGTAACCGGTTATTTTAAATCCGCCATCATACTCTGGCTTTGTCCACTGAACAGTGATCACATTTTTCGACACATTGATTGGAACCGGTTGGCCTGGTGGATCCACTGGATCAAGGGCCAGCATTGGTTCAGAGGATTTGCTTGGCTTACCAATGCCAGCTATATTTTCAGCAAATACACGGAATTCATATGCCACGCCATCTTCAAGTCCTGTTGTTTTGAATAGATTTCCAATGACAATTGATTTGCTGATCTTGTGCCAAACAATACTGTTCCTTTCTTTCCTTTCAAGATGATAACCTATAACTTCACTTCCACCATCAGAAACGGGCTCATTCCAGCCAACTGTCATGGTGTCTTTTGTGAAAGCCACAACTTTTGGTGTTCCTGGGGGTCCAGGGGTCTTAAAAGGATATGCAGCAACTACAGCCTCTGAAGTGATTGGAGGCCCTGTTCCATATCTGTTTTTGGCCTTAACACGGAATTGGTATTCCACTCCTGTAGTTAAGCGGGTTGCTTTAAATGTTGTGCGAATAATTAATGAAGAAAGTTCTGTCCAGGTCTGACTTGTAGTTTCTCTTATTTCAACTACATAGTTATTGATTGGTACTCCTCCATCATTTTCAGGAGCTTCCCATGAAAATTCAATGAAGGTACGAGATATTTTGTCAAGTTTAATTGGTCCTTTTGGTGGTCCAGGAATATCATGTACTTTTACAGTAATACTGTCTGTTACTGATCCAACTATATTCCTTCCTGTCATTGAGTAGACTCCACTGTCAATTCTTAAACATTCATTTAAGATCAAAATAGTTGAGGTTGTGGTGTTTTCGAACAATGTTCTTTGAGTTAATTTAAAAGGTTGATTGTCTTTTTGCCAGGAAACAGTAGGCTTAGGGCGTCCTGAAACCGGAACTTCTACTTTTATATCATCACCTGCTTTAGCAATAACGATCTTCTGACATACACCACGGAGGTCGAATTCAGGCTCTGAACTTTGTTCTTTGATAACCACAGATTTGCTTGTACGTGGAGGACTTCTGCCGGAACTGTTTACAGCCATGACACGAAACACGTACTCTTCGTTTTCGTTCAGGTTTTTTACAGTAAAATCTAAAGTCTTCACTGTTGTCACATGAGCCCATTGATCTGTTCCTTTCTTTTGTGCCTCAAGTACATATCCAGAAATTCTACTTCCTCCATCATGTTTTGGTTTAGTCCACGCAACACTGACCGAGTTCTTTGTGATATCAGTAAAGATTATATTTTCTGGGGCAGTTGGGGCCTGAGAAACTCTGATTGGGTCTGGGGTTTCAATGGCTTCACCAATGCCATACTCGTTTTCAGCAGAAACTCTGAAATAATACTCCAAACCTTCTCCCAAATCAGAAATCTTAACAGAGCATGTTTTACACTGCGTGATTACAGCAGCGTATGCCTTGCGAGTAGATTCTCTTTTCTCAATTATATAATTAGTAATTTTTGAACCTCCATCAACAAGAGGCATTTCCCATTCTAATGTTATACTTTCCTTATCAATGGCTTTAGGTTTGAGATTGAGTGGAGGTCCAGGAGAGTCCAGTACTCTTACGTTCACAGAAGCGGTTTTCTGTCCAACAGCGTTCTCCAAAGTTAGGTCGTATTTTCCAGCATCACGCCTATTACAGTCAGGGATTACCAAAAGAGTGTACGTTTCAGTATTGTCAATATTTGCATGAGTTTTCATAGGTAAGTCATCTTTGGTCCAAGTCACTTTAGGAGTTGGGCGTCCTTTAATAGGAACAAACATGCGAATAGAGCCACCGGCTCGAACAACTAATGTTCTTCTGAGTTCAACATCAAGTTCTAAGTTGGGGACCTCTTCACGTTCTACAATTTCAACAAGATCCTCTGTTTGTGCTGGTTCACTGATGCCCATTGCATTTACTGCAGAAATTCTGAAATTGTACTTGGCACCACCTTGCAAACCAGGGACAACAAACTCTGTGATCCTCAGCGGTGCAGTGTTATCTTTTGTCCATTCTTCTTCTCCCTCCTTTTTGTGCTCCACAAGGTAACCTGTGACTTCCATACCTCCATCTGTAAGTGGTTTGCCCCAGTGTAGTTCTGCTGTAGTTTTTGTTGTGTCGGTGACCCTTGGGTTGACTGGAGGACCAGGGACATCTAGGCATTGGAAGCATGAGTGTTAGCACGAATGCATGAATTCATTTCTATACTTCAAACTTTTAAACTTTTGAATAAAATAACAAACCTGCTACAAGCTTTGTCTTCACAGGTAGTGAGGGTTCACTTGGCTCTCCAAATCCAGCCTTGTTTTCAGCTGTTACTCTGAATTCATATTCGACTCCTTCTTTAAGCCCTGTCACTTCAAAGTGAATGTCACCAATAGTCTTCTTTGTTGCTCGCATCCATCGCATGCTTGTCTTGTCTTTCTTCTCAATCATATAGCCTATTATATCACTCCCTCCATCTTCTGTTGGTCTTCTCCATGCAAGGGTAACGGAACTTCCTCCAACATTTTCAACCTCTGGTTTAGCTGGTGGGCCAGGGGGACCTGAAATAAACATCAGTTTCTACTTTATTATAATACTTTCATTGCAATACTAGCTTCTTAATAGTATAAAAACAGAATAAGATGAGAAATAATGAAAACAATCTTATCTAATGAAAACGTACCATAACGGTCTACCATTTTCACTGGTTCAGAATTTGAAGGATCACCAGCTCCAGAGTTGTTGACAGCAGAAACACGGAAGATATATTCATTTCCTTGAATGAGCTTTTTGGCAACATAGTGACAATCGATGACATTTTCTGCAAGAATTGTCCAAAGAAGGCGGCTTGTTTCTCTTTTTTCCAAAGTGTAGTGCTTAATTGGGGATCCACCATCCTCATGTGGTGGAGTCCATGTTAGTGTAACCTTTTCAGAAGATATTCCACTTGTTTCAACTGGCCCAGGTGAACCAGGGACATCTAATACGGTCACTTTCACGTTTTCCTCTTTTACACCAAATGGGTTACTTGCTGTAATAGTGTACTCTCCTGAATCCTTCCTACTTGCATATTTAATAGAAAGAGTAGAGGAAGTAGGTGTTGTTTCTATTTGGCATATATCAGATGCCTTGAAATACTTCCCTCCCTTTGACCAAGCAGAGGTTGGCTGAGGTTTTCCTAGTATGCTTGTTGCTGTAATCACAATGGTGTCACTAGCTCTGACCGTAAGCCCCTCCTTGACTGTTGGATCAATTATAATGGTTGGAGCCGCTGTTTATGAACAAATAACAACAGTTACATGTCAGTAAAAAATACTATAACTGTTCTGAAACTGCATAAATTAACAGATGCATTCACAGTACCAAGTTGAACCTTACCATATTCATCTGTGCACACAAGGGTATCCGTTTGTTCAGACGGTGGGCTAATAGCACCTGCTGCGTTCTTGGCTCTAATCCTAAATTCATACTTGCAACCTTCCTGCAAGTCTGTAATGGTATATGCACAGTCCACAACATTTACGATGTTTGCTTTCACCCAGACTTTAGCAGGGAGATCACGCCTCTCAACATTGTAGCCCGTAAGTCTATGTCCACCATCGTATTCAGGTTCAGTCCACTGAAGAGTCACAGTGCTTCTTGTAATGCTAATCACTTCAGGCCTGCCCGGTGTGTCTATAAAGGAGTAAGAGTCACGTAAAAAATATAAATCTTGTGTTTAGAAATATTCTCTCTAAATGGTTTACATACCAATTGCATCCAAGGCAACCATTGCGTCAGTTGCAGGACTTGGCCGACCAACACCAGCCAGATTAATTGCCAATACTCTGAACTCATACTCAAGTCCCTCAGTTAAACCAGTCACTTTGAAATCTCGCATCTTTAAAGCAGAAGCATTTGCTCTTTTCCATAGCATGCTGTTCTTTTCCTTGAACTCAATATGATAACCTACAATGCAAAGGAAAGCAAATGAAGGAAACATTAAGTATGTGTAAATTCAATAATTGGTTATATATATTTATATATATATATTTGTACCGGTGATTGGTGAACCTCCAGTTTTTCTTGGATCAGACCAGGCAAGGGTTGCTGAATCGTGACGCATACTCATGACTTGTGGCGGGGGAGGAGAGTCTGGGACATCTGATGGGGAAAAAAAAGAATTGTTGGATCATTTTAAACATTGTAATGCATCGTTTTGAAAAAGGATAAAAATGAAATCTACTCACTAAATGGATGTTTGGCGATCATAGGCTCTGATTTGAGGCCCTCGCCAATGCCATATTTATTTTCTGCACTAACTCTGAAGATGTATTCGGTTCCTTCATGGAGACCAGACACTCTGAAAGAATTTGTATCCACTGAGGACGACACAGTGACCCACATATTTGTGATGGAATCACGTTTTTCAAGAATGTAGTTGGTAACTTCCGATCCACCGTCATCTTTTGGAGCACCCCATTTTAACGTTGCACCATCTGCAGTCACTTCTTTAAATTTGATTGGGGCTGCTGGAATTCCTGGTTTGCCGACAACTCTCACAAAAATTGTGGACTCTTTTGTCCCAACCACGTTCCGTAGAGTTATAGTATATTTTGAGGCATCGGTTCGTTGGCAGTCACGAATCAAGAGAGTTGTATTAACAGCTGTAGTTTCAACACACACTCTTCCAGTGTCAGTGAGATTTTCATCCTCTCCTTTCTTCCAAGTGACTACAGGAACAGGTTTTCCAATGATTGGAATCTTCAGGCGCACATTACTTCCTTCTTTTGCGATGTAGTTCAAGTTTGTCAACTCTCGTAAATCACACGTTGGATAAACTATGAGGAAGATATATTAAACATATAACAAACAAATATTAAACGTAACATTTAATTTTTTTGTTATTAATGTTAAATACTCACCATGGACATCTTTTGCAACCACGGAAAGTTCCTTCTCAGGACCATCCCCAGAGTCATTTGTTGCTTTTACTCTGTACTTGTACTCCCTTCCTTCAGAAAGATCTTTAGCACTATATTGCATGTTTTTCGATCTAAGAAGCTCTTTCCATTTTTCTTCACCATTAAGGACCTCAAGAACATATGCAATAATTCGGCTGCCTCCATCACTTAGAGGTTTCTTCCAAGAAAGAGTGCAAGAGTCTTTTGTTACAAGCAAGGGCTTGAAGTCCATAACTGGTCCAGGTTGTTCTGTGAGTGAAAAAGAGCATTTCATTACTCAATTATAGAACAAAAGACGAAGGTCTAAACATTATCGCATTATTAATTAACTCTTGATCTGAGGTTGAAATTGCATATGTTTACTTACCAGAAGCTCTAACTGCATCAATAGTTTCACATGCCTCACCGATACCATACTCATTTTGAGCCAGAACTCTGAAGCAATATGAATGTCCAGCCTCTAATCCATCAATCTTAAAAGATGTTTTGGCACAAGTGGCTGAAACCACTGACCATGCTTTTCTTTCTGCATCACGTTTTTCAACAATATAACCTGTTATCTCACTTCCACCATCTATTAGAGGAGCATCCCATAGGATTGAGGCACTGTCTTTAGTTGTCTCTTTTACCATCAGATTCAGTGGAGGTCCAGGGGTATCTATTGATTGATATAACCAATTATTATCATGTACATACCCTTGAGTAAACTTGAATGTGGCGATAAACTGAATACTCACCAAGAACCTTGACAATAATTGTGTACATCTTCATTCCACTAATACTCTCAAGATTTAAAATGTATTTTCCAGCATCGTAACGGTTTACTTTATCAACAGAAACCAACGTATCCGTGTCTGTAGTCTTAATCATAATTCCGTGTCTGTCCTTGATATTGGTATTCATCTTGGCCCAAGTCACCTTGGGAAATGGTCGACCTTTTATTGTGGCATGAAGCTTCATTTTACTTCCAGCCATCAGTACCAAAACGTCCTTAAGCTCTGCATCAACCACGGCTTCAGGAGCAGCTAACAGAATGGAGAAAGGATTTGTTAGTGAATCATAACTTCGGAAATTGTTATAAGCCAAATAAATTCCCAGTGTAATACAATGAAATGCAATAAAAACTATTTTTTAAAGTTTTTTATACCAAAGACATTCTTGGCAACAGGTGTCTCGGGAACAACACAAGGTTGGCTGAATCCAATTTTATTCACAGCAGAGATGCGGAGCTGGTATTCAGAGTTCTCCAAAAGGTTGGTGACCACATAACTTGTTTCTTGGAGGTTCTTTGGTACGTTGCATCTTATCCAGTCTGATGTATTTGTCCTCTTGCATTCCACTAGGTATCCTAAAATATCACTTCCACCATCATTCGCAGGTTTGGACCAAGTTAGGCTAATGGTACTGCTACTTGTGTCTGTCACTTGGGGATTAGTTGGTGGCCCTGGCGGATCTATGTACAAAAATAAAAAGATACAATAAAAACTCCTCATACATTGACAGATATACAAGATAATGCAAGTCTTTAGGTACTTACACAAAGGATCAAGGGCAGAAGCGCCATTGGATGGTTCACTGGGTTTTCCAAGGCCAGCAATGTTAACAGCAATAACTCTAAACTCATACTGAGCTCCTTCAGAGAGACCTCCAACCTCAAGTGTTCTTTCCAGTAAGGGCTTTCTATTCAGTTTGGTCCAGTTGATTTCCTTGGTCTCGCGCTTTTCTACCATGTACCCAAGGATAGGTGAGTTTCCATTGTCAGATGGTTCCTTCCAGCTTACAGTCATTTGTTCTTTTGTGATGTTTGTAATGACAGGTGGGTCGCATGCGCCTGGAACAGCTGGGAGAAAACGTGTGTTACATTTAGAAAGGATACGTGTAATTGAAAGGAATGCGTTGATGTACAAAATGATGACTCACTGAAGGGATTCCTTGCCACAACAGGATCTGAAAGAATGGCATCTCCAGTACCAAAGCGGTTCTCTGCACGAACACGGAACTGGTACTCATGTCCCTCAATCAGTCTCTCTACAGAGCATTTTGTTGTTTCACCGCTTATTTTAGCTGATACCTGGGCCCAGTTTGCTCTGCTAGTTTCACGTTTGTCAACAACATAATTTGTAATTGGTAAACCACCATCTGCCAGTGGAGGCTCCCAGCTCAGCTGGATTTTTTCTGAGAGTACTTCATCAAACTTTATAGAGGCTGGTGGTCCTGGTATATCTATATAACAGGAAAAGGTTATTATTACCAAACACTTTTGGATCTAATCATTGGTTAACAAATCAGTTGTTTTTGTTGTTATTAATATTCTCAAGTAAACACAACATGTTTTTTTATTTGCTTACCTAAAACCTTTAGTTGTATGTCTGCACTTGTAGAACCACTTGCATTTTCTGCTAGAATTGCATACGTTCCAGAGTTAAGCTTGGTAACTGCATCAAAGCTCAAAGAAAAGAGATGTCTCTTTTGAGTCATCCTCAGGTCTTTATCAGCTTTCAAAACGTCTCCATTTTTGTTCCATGTCACTTTGGGCATTGGTTTACCAAAAACTTCAGCCTCAAGGCACACATCTGACCCAGCCTTAACAGGCTGCATCTTTTTCATTTGTATTGAAAGCTCAATTCTTGGAGGCACTGTAGACAAACAGAGATATTATATAATCAACTAGAACTATGGGAAATTCAAACTGTTTCAAACAAAATAACCCACCATTTTCTGCAGAGACGAGAATCGGGTCTGTGACTTCAGATGGCCTACTAATGTTTACTGCAGTCTTGGCAATTACCCTAAACTGGTAATTTGATCCTTCTTCTAATCCGGTTGCAGTGTACTCCTCTCGTGGCACATTTTGGCTGCTAGTGTTGCAACGCACCCAAGTCTCTCCTGGAAGTCTCATTGCTTCAACATAATATCCTATTATTTTGCTTCCACCATCGTTCTTTGGTTTGGTCCAAACCAGTGTAACAGTGTTTTTGGTCACATCAAGAATCTCTGGTTTTCCGGGAGAATCTGATTTTGGAGGGAAAAAATGTTTTTTGAAAATATTAATCATGTAAAAAACAAAGACAAATGTTTAACAAACTTACCAACTGGTGTTCTTGCTGTGATGAATTCTGTCTTTTTGCTTGGTTTTCCCTGTCCAGCTCTGTTTATTGCAGAAACTCTGAAGGTGTATTCCAATCCTTCAATTATGCCTGCACAAGGATATTCAGTTGTACGGACAACAGAATCATTAGCTTTAACCCAAAGGAGACTGTTTCTTTCTTTGCGTTCAATGTAGTATCCGGTAATTGGACTGCCACCATCAGACTCTGGCTTATCCCAAGCCACAAACATGCAGTCCTTGTTTACCTTTGTGATTCTGCAATTCAAAGGTTCACCAGGAACATCTGAAAGTAAATCAAAATGTTATTAGAAAATGTCATATCCCAGTAGTTAAAATTGTATGCTTGGCTATTTATTCACCGAAAGGGAATTTTGCAATCATCCTTTCAGAAGTGAGAGGGTCAGAAATTCCAAATCTGTTCTCAGCACGGACACGGAAAACATACTCCTTTCCAGGAATAAGTTTTCCAATTCTGCAGCCAGCTTTTCCACAGCTAGAAAGAGCAGTGACCCAATCTCCTCTGCTAACATCACACTTCTCAACAACATAGTTGGTGATATTGCTACCACCATCTTCAAGTGGTTTGTTCCAAGACAATGTACAAGCATCAGAGTCTATGTCACTTATCTCGAATGGTGGCTCAGGTGGTCCAGGGATATCTGTCAAAAGCATACATTTGGTCAAATACTTGCTTTCATCTTTTTAATTCTTACAGAAAAGACAATTCAAATGCCAGGACAAACCTCTAATTGTAATTTTTAAAGTCTGATCCACTGTTCCAGAGCTGTTTTCAGCAACAAGACTATATTGACCACTGTCTTGTCTTGATACATCTTTAATGATGAGCACGCATAAGTTCTGAGACTTATGCACAGCGAGTCGACTAGATGAGATTACATTATCTTCTCCTCGTTTCCATTGGCAATCTGGTGCTGGTTTTCCTGATACAAGAGCCTCAACCCTTAGTTTAGCCCCTGCTTTTGCAGTTACAACATCAGGCATGATTATCTTGGGTTCCACTGTTAAAGGAAAAGATTTAAAAAGATGAACACACTATGAATTACTTTCATTATATTTTAAAAGACTTAATAACTTACACATCTGTTCTTTAATCTCATAAGCTTCTCTGGTCTCTGTCGGGAGACTGGATCCCATGGAATTTCTTGCTGCAACTCTGAAACGATATTTTCTTCCCTCCTTAAGACCAGCCACAGAGATGCTCAAATCTTTCACCACAGTGTATGGTGTCCATTCCTCTTTCGGCTCTTCTTTTTCCTCCTCTTCAGCCACTGGTTCAGGAGGGGGTGGAGGTTCTGTTTTTTCAGTTGACTCAGATTCACCTTCGTCCTTTGATTCTTCAGGTTTTACTGTTGGTTTTGGCATTGGAAGCTCAAGATAATCGATAATATATCCATCTATTTTAGCTCCGCCATCCCGCAATGGCTTCACCCATCCAACAATTGCGCTGTTCTTGGTGATTTCCAATATATCAACCTTTTGTGGTGGATCAGGTTTACCTGTAAATAATAAATGTAAAATGAGCTGAAACAAAATACTTTGGCAGCTAGTTGCAATTTATGATTATACAATTCTTCGTACCATATTAATTCGATTGAAAGCTATGGACTTACTAATAGGATCCGAGGCCAGATATGATTTTGCTGTCAATCTTGGTACTCCTGGTCCATACGCATTTACAGCTATGACCCTAAAATAATATTCTGCTCCAGGGGCAAGATTACTGACTTTGAATGTAGTGTTTTCAATATCAGCTTTCACTGTTGACCAGGTCTTGCGATCAATTTCCCGCTTTTCAACTATGTAATGCGTAACATTGCTGCCACCGTCAATTTCAGGTGGAGACCATGTGAGGTTGCATGAAGACATTGTGATGTCAGCCACCTCTAGAACAGCAGCAGGCCCTGGTGTGTCTGTTTTGAAAAAATAAATAATTTGTTAACGTGAATATCTTCTTGTGTAGGATTTATGAGGACATTATACGTACCAAGGACTTTGACATTCACAAAGACTGCTTTCTCTCCTGCTGCACTAGACACAGTCAATGAATATTTGCCTGAATCATCTCTAGTGCTTTCCGAGATAACAAGGAATGTCATGGTGTCTATGAGATCTACATGACCCTTTTTAACAACATTGTCTTTTCCCATTCTTCTCCATAAAACCTTGGGAGCGGGTCTACCTTTGATTGTTGCAACTAATCTTATTGGACATCCAGCTCTAACTGTTAAACCCTTTTTGAGTTCTGCATCCAAATCAATCTCAGGAGCCTCTGAAAAAGTAGAGACACAAGTAAGTCAGACAAAAACTAGAAATTATGACTCAGTTAAGGTAGATAATTTTGTCTCAGTTTTATTTACTGTAGATCATGACCCTCACCTAAAATTTCTCTTGGTGTGACAGCACTTTCAAGACTAGTTGGTTGACTCAAGCCAACTTGATTTTGAGCTGAAACTCTGAATTCATACTCTACTTTCTCATCCAAGCTAGAAACTGTAAATTCTGTTCCAATCAACTGGGCAGCAACATTGCACCTCTTCCAGCCTTCATCCTTTTTGCCTGTGCCCTTGACTCTTAGCTCAACTACATAACCAATTAGTGGAGCACCTCCATCGTACGTAGGCTTTTTCCAGCCTAGACTGACGGATGTCTTTGAACTATCAGTCACCTTTAAATCGCCAACAGGACCAGGGGGATCTGAAAACAAAAAGGTTGCCGAAAATATTACATTTTTTAAGATAAGACATTCAGTTACCAATTTTTGACAATGCTATCACATACCAACTGGATCCCTTGCAGTAAATGACCTGGATGGTTTGCTTGGATCACCAACTCCAATTTCATTTTCAGCCTTGACACGGAACTGGTATTCATGATTAGGCAATAGGCCTGTAACTGTCATTTGTGTCCCAGAAACAGCTGATTTCACAACAGGGGCCCAGCGAATAGCATGCTCCTCTTTTTTCTCAAGAATATAACCAGAGATGGGTTTTCGACCGTCAAAATCAGGAGGGGACCATATCACAACCATTTCTTCTTTAGCAATTTTGGTTATTTCTGGAGCATCTGGTGCACCGGGAACGCTGAATTGTGTACTTGCAACAATAGATTCTGATTCAACAGCAGGGCCAGCTCCCATCTTGTTCTCAGCTCTCACTCTAAATTGATATTCATTTCCTTCAATAAGACGAGTAACTTTAGCTGAGTTAGTTGTAACAGCTGCTGAATGAATGGACCATACTCCTCTCTTAGATTCACATTTCTCTATTATATAGTTATATATATCACATCCACCATCATCTGCTGGTAGATCCCATGCAAGTTTACATCTATCGACAGAGATGTCAGATACTTTCAGGTCTCTTATAGGACCTGGTCGATCGAGAACATTTACTCTGGCTTCAGCAGTGCATGTTCCAGCAGCATTTGTTGCTGTGATGATGTATTTTCCAGTGTCTGTTCGTCTTGAATTAGTGAGAAGGAGTTTAGTGAAATCTGTGCCCGTTTCGATCTGGATTCTGGGGCTTTTGCTGATATCTGAACTATCACTCTCTTTAGACCATTTGATATCAGGCTGAGGTTTACCTTTAAGGTCTGCCTCAATCGAAAATGGATCCCCGGCCTTAACAACAAGGATAGCATCCAGTTTGACTTTTAATTCTGGCTGCAGAAGTTCCTCTTTTACAAGAACTTCAGCCGTGGTCACCCAGTTACTTTCTCCGCCTTCGTTCTTTGTTTGCACCCTAAATTGGTAGATTTGATTTTCAATACATCGGTCAGCCATGAAAAATGTTTCTTTGATAGCACCTCTGTGTAATCTTTCCCATTCATCCGCTTCTTTAGGTTTCTTTTCAATGTGATAGGCAATATTACGACTGCCTCCATCGTATTCAGGCTTTTTCCACCTGAGGAATACAAAAGTCTTGCCAATTTCAGCAATCTGGAAATTTTCTGGTTCACCAGGCTTCTCAACTGGATCAACAGCCAGAACTGGTGATTTGGTTTCTGAAGATGGGCCAGCACCAATTTTATTTTCTGCACTCACACGGAAAAAGTATTCACAACCCTCTAGAAGTGGAGCTTTAACCAGTCGTTTGGTGCAATCAGATGTCACCACTGTCCATCCCCTTTGACTTGGTTGTCGGCACTCTACTATATAGTTAGTGATTTCAGTGCCACCATTATCCTCTGGATTTTCCCAAGAAACCATACACGAGTCTTTAGTCACGTAAGCCACCTTCACATTTTGACAGGCTCCAGGAATATCAAGTACATTAACTATAATTGTAGCTTGTACTTGGCCACTGCTATTTTTTGCCTGAATAGCATATTTTCCATAATCCGCTCTAACAGCATCTTGAATGACCAACTCAACTAGTGGGAAGTTATTGTTCATTTCTGTACGCTTATCTCTGGCCAAGGCTCTTGCATCTTTAGTCCAGGTGATTTCGGGGTCAGGTCTGCCTTTGACCCGAGTGACAAGGTTGATGATCTGCCCCGCTCTAACTGTTAGAAGGTCACGGCACGCAACGTCCACTGTTACTTCAGGAGGAACAAGAATGTCCTTTGCAAGTACAGATTCTGACAAATCTCTTGGTTCACCGTCACCAACTTTGTTAGATGCTCTAATACGGAATCTGTACTCAGTTCCTTCAGAAAGTCCAGGTACTCTGAATACACAGAATTTAATTAGATCCTTATTTATTCTGTCCCACTGTGCAGAGCCTGATTTCTGACATTCAACGACATAGCCGAGTATTGGGCTGCCACCATCTCTAGAAGGTTTTGTCCATACCAAATCTGCATATGATTTGCTCCAGTCCTTTAGCTTGATGTTGCTTGGAGGCCCAGGAGGTGTAATTGGTCGTTGGGCTTTGACCGGGTCAGAAGGATAAGAAGGCTCACTAACACCAGCAACATTTTCAGCAAAGATTCTGAATTCATAGCTATTGTTTTCAAACAGTCCACAGACCCTATATCTAACATCCAGTACTGGTGTTTTATTGACTCTAATCCATTTACCAGTCATTTCTCTACGTTCAACAATGTAACCACTTACAGGGCTTCCACCATCAGTTTCTGGTTCAGCCCATGACACTGTTACAGCATTTTCTGTTATATCAGAACATGTTGGCTGGCCAGGAGGACCTGGTGGATCAAACATATGCTTGGCAACGGTGGGAGGACTTTCAAGGGCGGCACCAATACCAATTTTGTTCTCAGCACGTATGCGCACAACATATTCACGGCCTTTTTCTAAGCGTGGAACTTTTGCCTTTGTGCTGGGGCTTCCAGAGATCACAACAGACCATGGCTCCCAAGGCTTCTTAACATCCTTCTTCTCTACAACATAATTCATCAAGGGGGAACCTCCATCATCTTTTGGTGGACGCCATTGTATGATCATGTAATCAGGGGCGACCTCAAGGATATTTACAGGACCAACTGGAGCAGTTGGAACATCAAGGACTGTAACATGCAGGGCAACTGACTTGCTTCCAGCTGGATTTGCCACAGTAAGAATGTATTCTCCACTATCGGTTCTGGCACATTCACTGATGCTTAAAACTGTTGAGTTTGGCTCAGTGTCAATCTTGAATTTGCCTTCTGTTTTAAGCTCATTTCCATCATTTTGCCACTTGGCTGTTGGAGTTGGGATTCCATGCATAACTGCTGGGAGAGTTACTGTGCTTCCAGCCTTCACGACAAGACCTTCAATGAGCTTTACATCAACTTCAATTGTTGGAGCCACTGAAAAAAACGATAATGAATTAAACATAGTAATATATTACAATGAAGTAGAGTGAAATGGAGTGAAACAAACGTACATGTTTTTTCTTGACAAGTAATTGGCACACTGGTGTCTGGTCGGCTAATGCCTATAGCATTTTGTGATTTCACACGGAATCTGTATGTTTTGCCTTCTGCAAGTCCGGTGACGTGACTTTGAGGATTACTGACAGTTTTGAAAGTTACCCAGTCGGCAGCACCTTCTTCTTGATGTTCAACAATAAATCCAGTGATCTCACTTCCTCCTGTGCGTTCAGGCCACTCCCACTGAAGCCATACTTCGGTTTTGTCAGCATCCACATGATGCAGATTTTTCGGTGGTCCAGGGGGATCTTAAAGTAACAATTGAAATTAACAACAAGCCTACAGAACATTAATATTCTCAAAAAATATAACATATTACTTACAAAGAGGATCAACTGCCTTTACTGGCTTGTTAGTTTCAATGAATGCACTCCTACCAAACTGATTCTCAGCTGCAACTCTAAAAAGATACTGAGTTCCCTCCATTAGATATTGAGCCATAAGCGTCAGCTTCTTAGACGCAGCACAAACTGGAACCCAGCTCTCTGCAGCTACGTCTTTCTTTTGAACAACATAGTGGGAGATCACAGCGCCACCATCGTCTTCTGGTTTCTGCCACGTTAGATAGGCTGACTCACTTGTAATTTCAGAGACGTTAAGATTCCTTGGAGCTTTAGGTTTATCTGAAAAAGGCACAGCAATTAAAATGAAAGAAGCTACATGGACGGACCACTTGTTTTGGTATGGTAAACCTACCAAGAGTAAGAACAACACAGGTAGCTGATTTTGAACCAGCTGCATTCTGAATTGTGATGGTATAATTGCCACTATCAGCGCGGGTGCACTTTTTAATGTGAAGTTTGCTTCCACTTGCTGTGACCTCAATAAGACAATGAGCAGGAACATCACCGTCATTCTTTTTCCAAGAGACAGACGGAATTGGCATGCCCTTGACTGTCGCACTAAGTGTAATGTCTGCTCCAACCATAGCAAGATGGTCACGTGCCATATTGCCATGTAGCAGCAACTCTGGCTCCTCTGAAATAAAAAAAAAAACAACATAGTAATAATATTATACACATACAGTATAATACTATAAAAAACAGGCATACATGAGTAATTTCTACTCCACAGTCTTTTACCATTTTATACTGTTTATTAGTACATTTTTTACATTGTGCTTTTTTACATTAGTACATTGTGCGCTTTGAGACAGTTAAAACTGTGAAAAGAGCCTTACAAATACTCATTATTATTATTATTGTTATTATTATTATTTTTTTTTTTAGCAAAACTTACCAAGTCTGTCATGAACTTTGATTGGTTCCTTCACATAGGCAGGCTCAGATTTTCCAGCTGCGTTCACAGCCATGATTCTGAATCTGAACTCGTCATTTTCAGACAAATTTGTCACCACAAACTTTGTGTCTGGGCACTGTTCTGGAGTTGCATTTGCCTGAATCCATTCAATTGCACCTGGCTTCTGATACTCAACCAAGTAGCCAAAAAGTTTGCCTTTTCCATCATGACGAGGCACTCGCCACAGCAAGCTTACAGAATCTTTAGTCTTATCAACAGCTTCAGGCAGAACAGGTGGGCTTGGTAGAACTATTCAAAAAAGGGAAAAGCCAATACAAATTATTAACGGGATGTGCAAAAAAAGTAAAGGGTAAAAATAGAATTTACCAATAGGATCCTTTGCAAGAATAGGCTTAGACGGGGGACTTGGATCTCCATTGCCAATTTCATTCTCTGCTAAAACACGGAACTCGTATTCACAGCCTTCAGTGAGATCTTGTACTCTATACTGTGTTGCAGGATATATCGGCTCTCTAGTCGCACGAGACCATTTTTTAGCCGAGGGCTCTTTCTTTTCCAAGAAATAGTTAGTGATGGGTTTTCCACCATCTCTAGGTCTGTTCCAAATCACCAGTGCTGAATCATGGTAGACTTCTTTTACAATGGGTTGCTCAGGTGCCTCGGGTACTCCTGTGAATGTGTAAAGAAATGTTATTAGTGGAGGGTGGAACATTTTTGCAATCAATTTTTGCAATTTTATTTTTGGAGTTCTTACTGAACAGATCTTTGGCTTTCATTTCCTCAGATTCCAGTGGGTCACTAATGCCATACATGTTCTCTGCACTGATCCTCATGATGTATTCTCGTCCTTCTGCAAGCTTAGGTACTTTGCAATGGGTTTTTGTAGTGGCCGACGTCACAGTTGTCCACATGTCCCTATTTACATCTCGCTTCTCAATTATGTAATTGGAAATCTCACAACCGCCGTCATCAGCAGGTGGCTTCCAAGAAATAACCATGTGATCTCTGTGAACTTCTTCAAAAACAACTGGTCCTTCTGGAGGCAATGGTCGGTCTACAAATCCCCACAGGCATAAATGATTAATAAAGAATCACACAAAAATGTATGAATTTCTTTAGATTTGGCCCACTTACCAACAACAGTGACGTTGCAAATGCCCTTACGAGCACCGGTGCAGTTTTCCACTGTCACACAGTATCTACCACTATGTCCACGCTGAGCTTTCATAATACCCAGACACATAGTGTTAAGTGTGTTTTTGAACTTGATGTGGGTGTCTGCTTTAAGTTCCTCATCATCCCTTGACCAAGTAATTGAAGGAGCTGGTTTTCCAGTATAACGCCCCTGGAGCGCAAAGCTTTCACCAACACGTATTATCACCTTGTCACGGAAATCTACCTCAATTGTAGGGGGCTCTAAAATGGGACAAAACATAATTAAGTGATCAGATAAGAAACACTACAAAAACACTATTTATAATTGCAAGTATACAATGGTTAATAGTTCAAGAGACGTTTACCCACCAAGTTCATCTTTGCAAGTAATTGCCTTAGTGGAAAAGGAAGGTTTGCTGGGTCCAATTTCATTAACAGCACAGACACGGAATTCATAAGTATCGCCTTCACGAAGACCATCGTACGTAAATCTTCTATCCATCAGTGTGTCTTTGGTCAGCCTGACAAATTTATCTTTGCCTATCGTACGAGCTTCAATAATGTACGATGTCACTTCAGATCCTCCGTCAGTCTTGGGTGGCTTCCAAGTCAAGCTAACATAGTCTTTGGTAACAGCGGTCACCTCAAGTTCCTCTGGACGATCCGGAACAGCTAAATTGATTTGAAAATAGTTGATGAATTGACTGTACATAGACTTCATTTGTGAAGCGTAGAATGCCAAAAAAAACACACTTACTGATCGGATCTTTGATGAAAATTTCACAAGCTGTTTGGCAGAAGGGTCCCACTCCAATTGCATTTTCAGCAGCCACTCTGAAGAAATATCCCTTTTTAAGAACAAGATTATTTACGACAGCATTTTGTCTGCCAGCTATGTAGGAACAAGACGTCCAAGCTTTGCGCTCAGCTTCACGTTTTTCAATAATGTAGTTGGATATGGCAGATCCACCGTCATCTTCAGGGAAAAACCAGTTCAACTTGCATGATTCACTTGAGAGGTTATCTGTAGTGATTGGTACACCCACTGGACCAGGGACGTCTGTGAATTAGAATTAAGTGCATTAAAACTACGTTCTCTCATGTATTTAACTGTGCATTTGATTTCTATTCAACTTACCAAGTACATCAACAACAACAGATTTCTTCACCTCTCCGCCCTCATTCTTGGCTGTTATTGTGTAAACTCCACGCTGCTTTCTGGTGCAGTCTTTAATTACCAATGAGCAGCTGATTGAAGTAGTTTCAACAACAGCTTCTGGTGGGACAGGGGAATCATCTCTGGTCCATGTTATGGAAGGTGGTGGCTGGCCGGACACGTATGCCAGAATACGAATAACTCCTCCAGCATGAATAACCATCCTCTCCTTTACAGAGACGTCCAGTTCAAGGACTGGCAGAACTGAAATGACAAACGGTTTAAATGGTATAAATACTTCCACTGCAAAAAACACAAGAAAACAGGGGACATACTTATCCGGTCTTTCATTTGAAGTGCTTCTGCAACTTCTCCTGGTTCACTCAAACCAGCAGCATTCAGAGCCAAAACTCTGAACTTGTAAGTTGCATTTTCTTTTAGTCCACTGACAACAAATTTAGTTCCTCTAACCTCCTTGTCTTTAGCCTAGACAGAAAATATTGTGAGATTTATACGGTGTTATACTCATACAAAATCAGACTCCGCTAATTCACAGATTCCATTATTTGCAGAATACATATAATATCGTGTAATTATCAATAAATAGCGTCCTAAGCTAAAACCCAAAATAAAGCTTAAACCGCTGAACTCTAGATATTATGCACCTTAGCATCTCTACTGTTTTTTTTTTTTAATTTTGTTTTACCTGTTTTGTGTATGATTTAGTGGTGATTGATTAAAAACTGATGGAGGGTTATTAAAAAAAATCAATTTCTTTTGCAAACCTTAACCCAAGCCTCTGTGCCTTCTTCTTTGTATTCCACAAAGTAGCCAATAATCTTTGAACCGCCATCCTTCAAAGATGGAATCCATTCCAGGTCTGCTGTGCTCTTTGTCCAGTCAGTGACTTTGGGGGTAGGAGGAGAAGGAGGAGCTACAAAACAAAAACATTTTACAGTTAGATTAAAAAGCAAAGCACAAGCAGGACACAAATGGATCTCTTTATTATCCAAACCTATTGGTTCTCTGGCAAATGTTGGCTCAGTTGGTTCACTTGGTAGACCACATCCTGCTGCGTTGATTGCAATTACTCTGAACGAATACTGAGAACCCTCAATGAGTCCAGTGACATTGTGAGACACTCCTAGTGGCATCGGCCTAACTGGATCCCGAGTGACTCTGCTCCAGCGTTTCGAAGTGGTCTCTTTACGCTCAAGCCAATAGCCTGTGATTGGAGATCCACCATCGTTGTCAGGCTCTTCCCAGTTTATTGTCATAGAGTCTATTGTGACGCTTGAAATTGTCGGCTTTTCACATTGTCCAGGAGGCACTGCAAAAAAATGTAGATTGATTAAAAACAAATACTTATAGAATAATAGAAATATGAAGTGAGACAGTGTTACTGTCTTTAGATACTATCAAGTGAAGATTGCTTACTGAACACATTTCGGGCTACTTCAGGTTCACTATCAAGAGGATCGCCAACACCATATTTGTTCTGAGCTCTTATTCGGAAAATGTACTCATGGCCCGGCATTAAACTCTCAATTGTGTATAATCTCTCTTTCGGTTCACTAGTAACTGGAATCCAGGTCTTCCTGTTTGCAACACGTCTTTCAATAGTGTAGTTTGTAATTTTCGATCCACCGTCATCTTTAGGAGGAAGCCATGAGAGTGTTATTTGTTCAGCTCGAATCTCTTCAAATTTAATGGGTGCAGATGGAGCTCCAGGACGACCTGTTTGAAAGGAGAACATTCTATTAAACCAACTGCTTCTTGATGAGGTCAGTAAAAAATAATTGATCATTGTCATGTACCTAGAACGTTGAGTCTCATTTCCTTGGAGACTGTGCCGAGGCTGTTGCTAGCAGTAAGAGTATAGAGACTAGTATCTGAGCGTTTGCCTTGCTGGATAAGTAGTGTGCAGCTATCATCAGACACAAGTTTGTTGATGTGTTCATCATATTCAACATCAACCTTGTTTTCACCCTTGTGAGGAGGAGCCTTTTGCCATGTGAGTGTTGGGAATGGACATCCCTTAATCTTTGCAATAATGTGAATATCGTTTCCTTGTTCCACCTCCATGAATTCTGGCAGTTCAATGAATGGTGCCCCTTATAATGCAAAAAAGAACATACAAGACTGATTAATGAACAGAGTAACACAATTCACTGACTTGTGTAACATTGTTCATTGACTCTAATACGCACTGTTCTGGTCTTTAATAATGATGGGTCCAGCTGTTGAGGATGGTCTGCTTGCACCCGCCTCATTGACAGCTTTGACACGGAATTCATATTCAGCGCCCTGATGGAGGTCCTCTACTCTAAATGTAGTTGTGTCAATGTCACGACGGTTGCATTGTCTCCAGGACTCTTGCTGGTTTCCACTGCTGTCCCACCAAAGACGTTCAATGTTATAGTGAGTGACCGGTGCTCCACCATCATTCCTAGGTGGCTTCCATGCCAAAGTAACAATGCCTTTAGAAACCTCAACTATTTTGACTCTTGTTGGTGGATCAGGTGGATCTGCAAAAAAAACAGATGTATTGTATTTCACATGTATTAATTGTGTTATTTTATATGTATCAAATATGTATTTCTGATGTTAACATCTGAACCAAAAGAACTTTAACTGAATTTGACATAGACATGTTATGCCTGTGTTTGTATGTGCTTACGAATAGGATCTCTGGTTCTCGAGCTTTGTTCTGTCTCAGCATGGGGTCCAAAACCAAAGCGATTCTCAGCTCGGATGCGGAACAAGTAATCTTGTCCCTCAATGAGATCCGGCACAACCAAAGATTGGGTTGAGCAAGTTGGGTTGACCTTTGTCCAAGCTTTTCCTTCAACAGTCTTTTTCTCAACAAAGTAGCTCTTGATTCTGTCACCTCCATCACTGTCTGGTGGTTTCCAGCTTACTCTGCATGTTCCACGTGTAATGTCACTAACTTTGATTTCTTTAGGAGGTCCAGGTAGGTCTACACAAAAAACAAAAGTGATGTTACAATCATTCATTCAAATGTGATTGCATTGAAATATAAATTTTAGTTATACTTACCAAGCACGTTCACACGCACTTTAACAATTTTTGTACCAGCTTGGTTGTTGGCTGTGATGATGTATCGTCCAGAATGGTTTAATTTGCATTCAGGGATTGTGACTACGGATGTTTTATCACTAGAAGATATCTGTAAAATAAACGATAGTTAATCTAAGTATGGCCATATTTGTTTTTTTTCTGAAATAATAAATAACAGAATAACATACTTCTGAATCTTCTGGTAAATTGTGCCGTTCATTCTTTTTCTCTTTTGGAGCAGTTCCGTCAAAGTCCCATGTGACATTCGGAATAGGTCTGCCAGCGATGTTAACTGGAATCTTAATGGTTGATCCAGCACGACAATTCAGAAGATCATGAGCAGTGATCTCTAAAGTAATGACTGGTTCCTCTGTAATTACAAAGATGGAAACATCACGAATTGTGTGACATGGACATATTCTTTATCTATCTTTAAGCAAAAATAAAATCTTACCAAGAATGTCCTGCACAATTACATCTGCAGTTCTAGGACTTGGATCAGATTCACCAGCAGCGTTGACAGCAACAATCCTAAACCTGCATTTTTTATTCTCTTTAAGACCAGATACGGTGTATGAGTTAGTCAGGATTAGCTTTTCTGGTGTGTTCACCCTTCTCCACTCAAGTGAGCCTTCATCTTGAACTTCAACAATATAACCCTTTACTGGGCTTCCTCCATCTTTTTCTGGTGGTGTCCAGGAAAGAGTGACACTGCTTGTGCTTTTGTCTGCAACTAAAGGAGCTGCTGGTTGTCCAGGAGGGTCTATATGCATTTGCAAAAATAGCAGCTTTACTCTTTATGAACACTAAAACAATGTTTGCTTGATCACAACAAAAGTACTCACGTCTTGGATCAATTGCGAAGACACACTCTGTGGCCTCACTTGGGGGTCCTACACCAGCAGCGTTCTGTGCCATCACACGGAACTGGTACTCAGCACCCTCATTAAGGTGCAGTACATTGTATTCCAAGCCCTTGACTGCTGGTTTTGTTACTGGTGCCCTGTTGACACGGCTCCAATACACCGCCCCCCTCTCTCTCTTTTCAAGCCAGTAGCCTTGAATAGTTGAACCTCCATTATCTTTTGGTGGCTCCCATGTGACCACCATGGTTGTGCGAGTGTGACTAATAATTCTTGGCCGCTGAGGTGGGCCTGGAAGGCCAAACGGATCTCTAAGTACAACTTTTTCAGATTCACATCCATCACTGATGCCGTACTTGTTCTCAGCTTTGATCTGGAACTGGAATGTTCCGTAAGCATTCAATTTGTAGACCTTAACACAAAAAAACAAAACATTAAGTCATTCATTTAACTTGAAGACATTTCACAAGATGGCTTTTATCATAATAATAGAGACCCCATAGCGTCTGTCCATGATGCAGCACGTCAACTGTTCCCAGTCCGATTTCTTTCTGCTGGCATCTCTCTTCTCAATAATGTAATTTGTAAGGTCACTTCCACCATTGTCTTCTGGAGCTTCCCAGGTAAGATAGCAAGATTCAGCCTTGATGTCAGACACCACTATGTTTCTTGGTGGCAAAGGGCGATCTAGAAACGTACAATTGTTCGTTCAGATTTTCATTTGTATTAAAGTTGTTTACCAGTAAATGCATTCTTCCTTCAAAAGATACCACTAAACCGTAGTCCTGAATTCAATAAGGTCTTACCTAAGATGTCCACTCGGATTGTGCGATGGCCTGTTCCGCGTGAATTAGTGGCAGTCAACTTGTACATGCCAGTGTCTTGCCTAATAGTTTCCGGAATGCCAATTTTTGAATTGATTGTTTGTCTGTTAATCTCCTCTGATTCCAGAGTCATGGTCTCAGTGGGCTTGTCAAATAGTACTCCATTCTTTGTCCATTCAAATGTTGGTAAGGGCAAACCAACGATTTCTGCAGGGATTTCTATAGCTGTGCCCTTTTTAACGCTAATAGCATCACTCTTAAAGAATTGCAACCACTTAACAGTGGGAGGAACTTTAAAAGAGAGAAATGGGAAAAGCATAATTAATTTAGCTTCAATTTGATTTCTTCTTGACAAAACATTTTACTGATACATACCTTGGTCATCCTGGATTTGCACAGAAATAGCTTTGGATGGCTCTCCATCACCTACATCGTTCACAGCTTTCACTCTGAAGTCATACAACATGTTCTCAGACAGGTTTTCCAATGTTATGTAAAGCTCTTTACAGATCTGGCGGTTGGCAACATCAAACTCATTGCTGTCATTGCGCATTTTTTCAACATAGTAGCCTCTGATGGGAGAACCACCATCGCTGCGTGGAGTTTGCCAAGATAAAGAAATGGTGTTCTTTGTTCTTTCAGTATAGTGCAATTTTTCCGGGGCAGATGGTACACCTTAAAAATGAATCAAAGTTAATAATTTCCCTAATGTACATAATGAAATAATGTTCAGTTCTTTCCTAATGAAATAATGTACATTACTTATGAATCTGTGCTGTTAAATTAAATAATTTATTTTTTTTTTACCTTTAGGATCCACTGCTAAAACAGGACCAAGCTCAACAGGAGTACCAAGGCCAAACTTGTTCCTTGCCACGACACGGAACATATATTCTTCTCCATCAAGAAGGCCAACAATGTCACATTTACAAGCTGCAACTTCCAATGGTTGTCTGTAAATGTGCATTTTGGCATCCTTCCGTTCAACAACATAACCCATGATGTCACTTCCACCATTGTCCAGGGGATCTGACCAGGTAAGCGAAATCATCTTCTTGCTAACGTGAACGGTTTTAAAGTCCACTACTGGTCCAGGAACATCTTTCATAATAAAATTCATAAAGATTTGTTGTTAATCAATTGAATATTACATTGCATTAGACATGTATATCAACAATTGAACTGATTGAAAACAGCTAAAATTATTGAATGGAAGAACAGTTGAAAATATATAAAATCTTTCACATACCCATCACATCAATCTTGACGGAGACAGACTTTGTTCCGCTGGGGTTGGTACCAGTGATCTGGTAAACACCATAGTCACTTCGTAAAGCATGTTTGATGTTTAAAATACTGTTTTTTCCTTCTGTCTCAATAACAACACGTTCTTTGTCTGGTTCTACATCATCCTTTGTCCACTTTACTTCTGGAAGTGGCCTTCCAGTAACAAAAGCAGGTAGTCGCAATGTCTCTCCAGCTCTGATGAGGACTCCATTCCTTACGGACACATCAAACTCAACACCCGGAGCCTCTGTTGTGCAGAGATTTGTGATTAGAAGAATAAAAGGATACATATCTATATATATGGATTAATTTAGAGAAACTATAAATACATTCCATGTTAGATACATTTAAAACACTTTAATCTCCAAACCTTCAGGTTCTTTGGCCTGAACTGGTTCAGTCATGCCTGGAGCTCCATGACCTGCGTCATTTACAGCAAACACACGGAGGTAATAATCAGCTCCTTCAGTTAGCCCAGTAACTGTATATTTGCGGTCCTTGCATCTAAACTCAGTGCAACGACTCCATTCCTTCTCTCCAACTACACAGCGCTCAATATGGTATCCAAGAATATCTCCACCACCATTGTACAATGGAGGTACCCAAGATATATCAATAGTTGTATTTGTGACATCAACAATTTTTGGTACCGGTGGACCAGGAGGCACTGCAAAAAGTAATATGCATATGATTACCTTTTTTCATAAACACACATAACCAAAAAAACTAAAATCTTAAAACCCCAAAATAACAAGTTATGAACTTACAGATTGGATCCATTGCGACTTGAGGATCAGTCGGTACACTGAACTCTCCAGGTCCTGCAAGATTTTCAGCACAGACCCTGAATACGTAAACTAGGCCCTCCATAAGACCCTCCACTTTAACCGCCAAAGCACTGAGGAGATTGCGATTCACCCTGGTCCAATATTTGCTGTTGACTTCACGCCTCTCAACCCAATACCCTAAAATTGGGCTACCGTTATCTTTCGGCTCATGCCAACTGAGAGCAACTGTGCTTGAAGTAACTTCTCCCATTCTTGGCAGATTAGGGGCATCAGGTGGTTCTGTAAAACATATTCAAAATAACCTTGAGTTTATTATCAATCCTAATTACCTTGACCTCTCCAAACATGACACTCTACTTACCGAATTGATTCTTCGCAATGTGTGGTTCTGAGTAGCATGGTGGTCCACAGCCAAATTTGTTTTCAGCTGTAACTCTGAAGATGTATTCTTTTCCTTCAATAAGTTTGGTTACGGGATAATTGTAACCCTTGTGGGTTGAAGTTACAGTAACCCAGCCAATCTCATCAGAAGTGTTGTCTTTCTTTTCCAATATGTAGTTGATAATTTCACTGCCACCATCATCAAGAGGTGCATCCCAGGTACAAGTAACAGAGATGTTTCTGATATCTTCAAAACCAAAGTTCACAGGGGGACCCGGTTTATCTAAAATGTAAGAAAGTTCTTGTTATACACGAGTGTTAGAAAATTAAAGAAAATTACAGTAGCCTCATGCTTAAGTACTCAAAATAAACCCAATGAAGTCCCAATGTTGAAATTTTCCCATCAACCGGGAAGCGATCCAAGAATATTCTGCCCTGATTAGTAGGATTCAAATGTTTTTATAGTTTTTTTTATCCTCAAAGACAAACACTATGATGTCGGTATTCCTTGTGAGCGTCTGATCGTATATTCTGTTGAATCTCTCACACACACACACACACACATCTAGTGATCACTATTTTTCAATTTTGTGCGACATACACCACAAGACACTTGTTTAACTATATATCTGTGATGGGCAAGTGGAAGGCTTCTGAACTTACCAAGAACATTGACATCACAAGTTGCCGTTGCAAAACCATGGGCATTCTCAACTCGAATAGTAAACTTTCCATGGTCGGTTCTGATGGCATCGCGCACGATCAATGCAGTTTCACCTTTTTTGCTTTGGTCATATGACAAACGGTCCAAAAGTGGAGGATGAAACTCTTCTTCGGGTTCAGGATGTACAGCCTTTGTCTTCTTCTTCTTCTTCACCGGTTCTGGTTTCTTCTTAGTAGGCTCTTGTTTGACATTTTCATCATTTCTGAACCAGGTAACATTTGGATAAGGAGATCCAGATATGTAGGCATCCAATCGCATTTCTTCTCCCTTTTTAATACTAAGTCCAGATGCAACTCGGACATGTAGTGAAACAGTTGGTTGCTCTAATGAAGTTTAGAAGAAGGATAAAAATGTTAGTCTTGCCCTCAAAATGTAAATAATCAACATTCTATAGCTTTCACATACCGACAGGATCAGAAGCTTTTATTAGTGGTGTACTGCGAGATGGGTCACTTGCTCCTGCAATATTCTCTGCACGAACACGGAACTGGTACTCTTTTCCTTCTGTCAAACCAGTGACAGTGTAGGAGAATCCAGGTACAAGATTTGGGACACATCTTTCAAACCGGTCACCGTCTTTTTCAATTTTTTCAAGTATGTACCCAGTGATTGGGCAACCACCATCATTTGATGGCGCCACCCACGTGACCGTAATGGACTGTGAGGTGGGATTGTGTCCTTCGACCTCAGTTGGTGGGTCTGGACGTTCTGCAACATTGTAACAAAGAATATTACATGAAAGTGGGAAGAAATTCTGTTACCAGTAAACAACACAAGTGAGTAATACAGAGCAGAATGAATAGAACTTACGTTTCTGTTCTTCTGTTAAGACAGGATTGCGGAGATCAAGATATTCACCACAACCAATCCTGTTTACTGCCTTTACTCTAAAATTATATTCTCCGTTAAGCATGAGATCCTTAACTACAAACTCCAAGACATTTTGTCCAGACATCACAGGCAAAAACGTCTTCTTCTGTGCTTCTCTGCGTTCCAGAATGTAGTGCAAAATGGGGCTTCCACCATCGTTCTCTGGTGGCTCCCAATTGATCTTGCAAGAATTCTTGGTGACATCACTGGCAGAGATGTCCTTACATGCTCCAGGAAGGCCTTTCATTGAAAAACAGATTATTAGCAATTGTGGTGTGCATATTGAAGCAAACAACATGACTAATTGCTGTAATTAATTTGAATGCTACTCACCAATTACTTTTACATTTAAGGTGCCAGTTACCGAACCCAGAGTATTCTCAAGAGTCACTGTGTAAACGCCAGCATCCTCATGTTTACACTTTAAAAGTTCTAGATAAACGCGGTTGAGTTCACAGGTTAGTGTGAGACGATCTTCTGTTTTTAATTCAGCCTCGTCCTTCTTCCAGACCATTGATGGTTTTGGTATTGCTCTGTATGGGAGCTTGATATACATTTTTTCACCTTCAACAACCACCACATCTTGTGCTTCAATATCAATGGTTGGTGCACCTTTTTAAAATGAGAAGTAAACAACAGCCTTGTTAAAATAACGTTTTTGGTTAGGCATATTGCTGACTGGATCCATATATACTTACAGTCAGGGTCTTTTGCAAATACACGGTCAGAGATTTCAGAGGGGTCACTGTTTCCAATAGCATTGATGGCACGAACTCGTAGAACATACTGTTTTTCAGGTATGATTCCATCCTCAGCCTTAAAGCAAAGTTCTTTGACAGGGCGAGCATTGATCCGCATCCATTTTTCAGTTCCGGCTTCAGAAAGTTCAACATGGTAGCCTGTGATGGGGCTTCCACCATTCTTTTCTGGAGCCTTCCATGTGATATTGATGTGCTCTCTGCTGGCATCAACAATACTAACTTGAATTGGAGGAGAAGGTGGACCTAAAATTAAAACATACATATCAGATTTAATTCAGCTTGATTATTCATACTAAAATCTATGTAAAAAAAAATGATTTACTTATGGGATCCTCAATAAGCATCATATCAGTGGGTTCGCTTGGGTGGCCAACACCTGCTTCATTCTCAGCACGGACCTGGAACTGCACCTCAGTTCCTTCATCAACATCAGTCACTCTGTATTTGCATTCAGGTCCAGACGTCTTTCCAGATTTCACCCAGCGTGTTCCTACTTTTTCTTTTTTCTCAATAACATATCTGCAAAATTGAAGTAATAATTTTAGGACTGCTCAAAATTTCAACCAAACAATTTTGTCAAATCTGTGCGTACTTGGTGACAGGCCTTCCACCATCACTTTTAGGTGCCTCCCATTTCAGGTCAACATATCTCTTGGAAACCTCAACAACACTCAAAGCATAGGGTGGTCCAGGGGTGGCTATGATGAAAACAAGAACCTCATCAGTACAGAGAATCGGAATCATGAAAAGCACTAACAATACACATCCAGTGAAGGAACTTACTGAAAGTGTCCTTGGCCAGAACAGAGTCCTCCAGTTCACAAAATTCACTAACTCCAACAGCATTTTCAGCCGCCACCCGGAACACATAAAGGGAGCCTTCATTTAGTGGAGTGACAGTGTACTTGGTGTCTTTTACTGTGGTGTCCACAGCCTGCCAGGTCCTGCGCCTCACGTCTCTTTTCTCAACAACGTAGTTGGTGATGGGAGATCCGCCATCACTGTCTGGTTCGGTCCACTTCATGTCACAGCTGATTTTAGTAATATTAACCACCTCAAGCCAGCGTGGGGAAGATGGGGGATCTGAATGCGTAACAAAAAAGAAGTTTCCATTTGATTTGACATCTCCAAAAAGAGACAACTCAACATTCACATTTGACATAGAGTTAGAATGTGACACTCACAGAGTCTCTCTTTGCAGACAACAGGGTCACTTGGGTCACTCGGTTCACTCTCTCCAGCAACATTGAGGGCCTTGACTCTGAAAGAATACTCTTGCTTCTCCATTAGGCCTTTCAATAAGTGCTCAGTAGTTAGAACATCTTCCGCTACACGGACCCACTCCTCTGTTCCGCTCTTAAGAAGCTCAATGATGTAGGATTCAATCTTAGCACCACCATCATGTTCTGGTCTAGTCCACTGGAGATGTGCAGAAGTCTTAGCAATGTCTTTGATGTATGGTTTTCCAGGAGCCCAAGGAGGATCTAAAACAGTAAAAATATACATCTTGGACTTCAAATCATCATAATCATTAGTTTGTCAATTGTTGATCAGGAAATATTATACATACCAATTGGATCTTTAATGAGAACTGGATCAGTCTCACTACTTGGCTTTCCTGGACCAGCAAGATTCTCAGCCAAGACACGGAACTTGTACTTTTTCTTCGTTGGCAATCCTTTTACCCTAAAAAAAACCCCAACACACCTAGTCAAAACAGGCTTTCAGACTTAAACTAAACACAGTCAGCCTTGAAACAAGTACTGAGAAGCCTACCTGAATGTTGTGTCCTTAATTGGAAGTTTGTTACACCGGATCCATTTATCTGTCTCAGGATCAAACCTCTCGACCCAGTAGCCAGTAATTGGACTTCCACCATCTTCATCAGGCTCATACCATGTCAGAGTTACAGCATCCTTTGTGATATCAGATGGCTGAACTCTTGTTGGAGCTCCAGGAGTATCTGAGTAAAGAAAGCCACATATGAAGCAAGTAAATAACCCAAAATGAAATGGTTAAATGAATAGAAAACTCACCAAATGAATACTTTGCAACAATAGGTGCATGTTCTGCAGGTGTACCAACACCATACTGGTTTTCAGCAGAGACCCTGAAGACATATTCCTTCATCGACACTAGTTTGGAGGCCTTGAAAGCAGTCTGCTTAATTGTAGCAGACAGTTTCTGCCACTCTTCTTTATCGATTGGTCTCATCTCGACGACATAGTTGGTTACTGCTGAACCACCGTCATCTCTCGGAGCATTCCAGGCTAGACAGCAAGACTCATTGGTGATGTCAGATATGTCAAAAGCAGCTGGAGGACCAGGCTTATCTGTTGGGGTTTTTTTTTAAAGAAAAATCAATCATTAATGAACAATCAAAACTGGTTAATAACATTTAGTCATTTTCTATTCCGATGGAACAACAGCACACCTAGAATGTTGACGTCAACCGTTGCAGTTGCACGACCGCTTGTGTTGACTGCCTCAATGATGTACGTGGCTGTGTCAGATCTGGTTGTGTTTGCAATAGAAAGCGTAGAATGGCCAGGTTTTGTATCAATAGAAATACGATCTTCTGCTTTGAGTACAAGATCAGCCTTTGTCCATTTGATCCTTGGCTCAGGCTTTCCAAGCACATCAGCAGGAAGGTCAATCTTTGTTCCCGCTCTTGATGTCAGACCTGCCAGCAGTTTCACATCCAGCTGGATTTCTGGGGGTTCTGTTCAACACAAATGTAGGAGTTCAGTGTATTTCAACAATAAAACATTATAAAGTATTTAATTATTGAGCATATCTTAACACCAACCTTTAGGATCTACTGCAAGGATCTCATCTGTGGCCTTGGATGGACGACTGGCTCCAAGCTTATTGACTGCTCTAACACGATAAGCATACCACTGCCCCTCGATGAGACCAGTAACTTGGAACCTTAACATTTTATTGTACATATTATATATGTGTCCGAACGTCAGGTTTGAAACCTGTGCTAGTACTGTTCACAAATCTTAAAGAATGTGAACTTACTTCAGCTCTGGAATGGGATCTCCACAGGCCTCCCACTTGTCCGTACCACGCTGACATTTATCAACAATGTAGCCCTTAAGAGAAGCACCTCCATCATATCTCGGTGGTTCCCAGGACAAAAAGATGCTCTTTGCTGATTTGTCTCTCCATTTCAGGTTCTCAGGTGGATCAGGCACAGCTGTGATTTAAAAAGCGTAAAGTTTTAGTTATATTTACAGAACATTTTGTTTGCTTGGCAGACAGCTTGTATCTGACAGAACTTTAACAAATGAAATCTATTCTAATTAACAAAGAGCTAATTAGAAGCAAAACCTCATAAGAATAAGCAGTGTAGGGTTTATTTAAATAGCTTTATGAAATCACAAAATAAGTAGCCCTTTCATTTCATTACCTGTAGTTGATCTAGTTTTATTTTGACTTGACTTATAAGAATCATCAAGACTTACTGGCTGGGGAAGACACATTCACAGGTTCATCAATGTATGCTGGCTCTCCTGGTCCACATTTGTTGAAAGCAGTGACACTGAACAAGTACTCTTTGCCCTCAATGACATCTGTCACAGTGTATTCAAGGTCCTGAACACCTGACATTACCTGAAAAGTGTGGTTTCCAGTAAGATTGATTCACTTCATGATGGCAGTTAATTTTCTGTCCCAGGATACACTCACCTTGACCCAAGTCTTGCGGGATACTTCTCGTTTCTCAATGTTGTACCCACTTACAGGACTTCCGCCATCATGCTCTGGTGCCTCCCACATTAGATGCACGTGATGTCTTGTCACCTCTGCAACTTTAAAATCTTTGGGTGCACTTGGACATGCTAAACAACATGAAAAAGATGTTCTATATTATAGCGTATGTAAGCACAAACAACAAAATCACACAAGACACAATTCAAATCCATCCTACCAACAACATTGACTTCAATCTCGCCAGACACTGAAGACACGTCATTTTCAAGTTGTAGGGTGTATGTTCCTTTGTCTGGCCGGACACTTGGAGAGACCACCAGTTCAGTGTATGTGGGCTTTGTGACCATGGAAAAGCGATCACCAGGAATAAGCTCCTTATCACTAAATGTCCACTTGGGTTTGGGTACAGGATATCCTGTAATAGGGACTCTAATAATAAGTGCATTCGGGACAATGACCTCAAGACCATTTTTGAATCCACTGAGATCGAATGTAGGACCGACTAAACAAAAGAGAGAAAAAAAATCAGAATAAATTGTGAAAGAACTATTCTATATTAGCCTCCAAGAGCAGCTATAAAGGTTTACCATGAGGATCATCAGCCAATAGAGGACCAAGAGCATCTGCGGGGTTTGAAACTCCAGCTGCATTTTCAGCACATACTCTGTAGTGATACTTCTGACCAAACCTTAGCCCAGAAACCTTAAAATAAAATATAAAATGCATAATACATAAACAAATGAAACGAACGAAAATGTAATGGTATTAAAACATTAAAACAAAATCTAAAGTGCATAAACGCATCAGTTAAAACTGACACAATTGCGTCTCATAAATGAGGCATTGTCTTAAGTTAACATTGTAATAAATTAAAAATAATTATATCTATATAAATAACAAGGTATAAGAAATACCCTGTAGTAAAGGTCAGGGCAAAGCCTCGCATTGCAGCGCAACCATTTGTCAGTGCCATCTTCACACTTCTCAATGATGTAGCCTGTAATCAAGCTGCCTCCATTGCTCATAGGTGTTTCCCAAGACAACTGAACCGAATCTTTAGTCTGATTTGTGTAGTTAAAGTTCAAAGGTGGACTTGGTTTATCTGCAAAGAAGAAGAACGGTTCATTAACAAAACTGCTAAAACAACGCTTTAAAATGACTAGAATTGCAACACACCTATAGGATCCATAATCTTAATTGGATCTGTAGCGCTACTTGGTTGGCCAACACCAGCTTTGTTCTCAGCTCTGACTCTGAAGATATACTCCTTGTTCTCAACAACGTCATTCAGCGTGGCTGTGCGATCTTCTGCCTTGACAGCCATTGCAGCCTCCCATTTCACTGAGGTTCTGTCACGGAGCTCAATAATGTAGGATGTGATTTCAGATCCTCCATCATTCAGTGGTGGTTCCCAGGACAGCGTGGCTCCAAACCTATTGACAACTCCAACCATAACGTTCTGAGGTGCGTCAGGAACATCTATCAATTATACCAAGAAGATTATTAGACAGTTTTGTTCTTGTAGTTCACAGAAGTTTTTATGTTATTATGGTTGAAATTACTCACCAAATTTATTCTTGGCCTGCACGGGCTCATCCGTGGTAACTGCCTCTCCATTTCCAACTCTATTGCGAGCGTATACACGGAAAAGGTACATATTGTCCCTCTGCAATCCACCAACGCAATATTCTGGAATGTCGGCACGGTCTGTAGACACGGTCCAAGACTTCCTCTTGATATCCCGTCTTTCAACCACATAGGCCAAGATCTTGCTTCCGCCATCACTTTCTGGTTCGTCCCAAGCGAGGCTGATTTCACCATCAGAAGTGTCAACGACGTGCAGGTTCTTCACAGGACCCGGAACATCTACACCAGAATTGTCATTACATATCTCGGAAATTTCAAATATTTCCAATCTTCAGATTGTACTGTTGGATTTCCTACTCACCAATCACATCCAAGTTTATGATAGCCTCAGCAATCCCATGTTTGTTCTTGATGACGATCTTGTAACTGCCCTGGTCTGACTTTTTAGGGTCCTTTAGCCTGTACTCGGTTTGTTCGTTGGTTGTGTCAATGTTTTGCCCAGGTAGACTCTTGTCATTGTAAAACCATTCGGCCTCAGCACGAGGATACGCATCATAAGGCAGACTCATGACAAAAGCCTTTCCAGCATCTGTTACAAGATTCTGATCTGTGGTCTTGATCTTTGGCACAGCTGTAAGGAAAGTGCAAAACGTGTTTCTTCTCAGAAATTGAACACAAATGAATTCCTTAATTCTGTCTCTTTACTACCTGCAAGTTCGAGTTTGGCTCTGGCATCCTTGTCTTTGGCAACGATTCTGTATTCTCCTTGATCACGAGGCCTGATCTCACAGACCTGGAGCCTGTGAACTTTGCTTTCACTGATCATCTGGTACTTGTCACCCTGGACAATGATCATGTTGTTCCTCATCCATTTCACTTCGACTCTGTCCTTATTCAGTTCAGCCTCAAAAACAACATCTGATCCTGGAGGCTCAAATACATCTGTGGGTGGCCTGACAATCTCCACTGGAATCTCTGTTAACAAACATACAAAATGAGACCAAGAATGAGAATGAGGGGGAAAAAAAAAAGAAAGCGAGAAAAAGATAGGACGAATTGAAGACTTTTAGCGAGATTTTAGACAAAACTAACTTTGTTATTTTTTAGTAAAATATTGATAAAATATATAGTAAGCTTATTAAGAATTAGAACATTAAGCAAGAGAAAGACAGACATTGTTAGTAGAACGATTTGACAAGACTGCATGAACTAAACACTTTTTTTAAAAGCCTTACCTTCGACAAAGAGACGTGCCCGTGACCTTCTGTCTTCCACTCCACAGGCGTATTCACATTCATCATCGGGTCTACACTCCTTGATTATGAGCTTGCACTCCTTCCCTTCTTTTTCCATACGATATCTGAAAAAAGGTGCGTTAGCAAACATCATGTTCGTCAGATCCAAGATCTGGTTGTCAGCGCAAACTCACTTCTGTCCATCTCTGATTTCACGTCCATTCCTGTACCATTTAACATGAGCCTTTTCTTTTGAAAGTTTGCATGTAAACTCAGCATCTTCAAACTCTGTGATGGTTTGGTCTCTGAGCTGAGCAGTGAAGTCAGTTGGAGCTTCGCTGATGATCAGTTCTGCTGTAGATTTATCTGATCCTGCAACCACAGTGTATTCGCCCTCATCTGCAAGGCTGCAGTCTTTAATGGTCAGTGTGTGCTTGTCCTTGTCCACGCGATACAGAATACGCTTGCTGAATGTGATCTCTTGACCGGCTTTCATCCACTGAACCGTCACATTCGGTCGGTTGACCTTGCAAGAGAAGGTGATGGCCTTCTTTTCTTCTATTTCACAGTCCTCCAGTGGCTCTGTGATTTTAAGGGCTTCCTCTGTAAAATATTTAGGAAAATGTGAGTAACTTGCAAGAATGGGAAGAATTTTTTTTTTTTTTTTTTTAACACAGTGAAACCGTACCTAAAACGCTAACGTTAGCAGAGCACTTGGCTTGTTCTCCACGTTGGTTGGTCAGCGTGATTGTGTAACTGGCTTCATCTGATTTTTCTGCCGCTTTGATTCGCAGAGAGAAGACAGTGTCTCTCTGAGCCATGACAAACTTGCTACTTTCAAACATTGTCTCGTTGTTTTTCAGCCATTTAGCTTTAGCTCCTTCTGAGTTCACTTCACAGTTAAGAACAATTTCCTGTCCTTCGTTGAAGTTTGAGTCTTTGATGGGAGTGATTATCCTTAGTTTTTCTAAGTCGAACAATCACATGATTAGATTAGAACGAATGCAACAAGTGTATTAAATATTTGAGCAAAACGAACGCAAACATACCAATCACTAACAAGTCAGCGGATGCTTTGGCTGAGCCGATGTGAGCTGTGAATTGACCATCGTCTTTTGAGTCACAGTTTTTGACAATGAGAGCTCTTCGTTTGCCATCAACCACAATTTGAAACTTATCGTCTGTGGTAAGTTCCCTGTCACCTTTGAACCATTTGACTTCATAATTTTCTTTTGAGACTGAGCAGGTAAACTCGGCCTTTTCTCCCTCAACAACTTCCTGGCTTTGTGGTCGAGCAATGAACTCAGCGGCCAATTCTACAACAGACAAAAGGGAAAACAAATGACTTCTGAAAACCTTAGTAATTATAATTAATAGCTTTGCATATTTTTGAATGAAAAGCTAAAAGTGTGTAAAGGTGAGCTTGAAACAACATAACGCACCACTGATCTTTAAAGCCGCTGTGGTCTTTGATGTAGGCAGTTTGCAGTGGTACTCTCCAGCATCATCCATGCGGAGATCCTGTATGATGAGAATTCTCTTCCTGCCATCTGCCACATGCTCATATCGACCTCCTTCAGGTATCTCCTGGTCCCCCTTGTACCACTGAACCTCAGCACTGGCTTTGGAAACTTCACAAATCATCTTAATGCTGTCCGTTTCAGTTCCTTCCACATTGGAAAGGTTCTTTGAGAACCTAGCTTCCTCCTCTGCAGGACACAAACAGTGTTAGGCAATTTCTTTCCATGGTTATTAATATGATAACAGTACGTAATATGATAAACTCACCAACAACAGTAAGCATTCCAGATGATTTTGATGTCCGTGCGTCACATTCATATTCAGCCTCATCTTCAAACACAGTCTTGCTAATGATGAGAATGCGCTGTAATCCCTTGGAAATAATCTCATACTTCTTTCCTTTTCTTATCTCAGTGCCATCTTTGAACCATCGGACCTAAGAACAAATTATTGTTGTTATTTTGTAAGTTGTAAAAAAAATTAGGAATGAATGAACAAATGAAAAACATTTAACATTTAAATAAAAATGTGGCACATAACCTCTAAATTGTTTATATAGATTATTTATTTGAATACCTTGGCACTTTCTCGTGATACTTCACATTCAAATTTAGCAGTTTCCTTCTCTTTAACCTCAACATCGTGTAGTGGCTTTGAGAACTCAACAAAAGGAGCTGAAAAAGGACATGATGATTAATTGATTAATCACTTTCAATTCCTTATGTTTTTAACTTACGTTCAACACTTAAGAAAGCAGATGTCTTGAATTCTTTGGCATCGCAGGTGTAAGTTTTAGAATCATCAGGGCTACATTCCTTGATGATTAATTTCCTCACGCGTCCTTCAGCCACCATGTCATACTTTTTGGTTTTACGAATTTCCTGTCCATCTCTGAACCATTTGACATCTGCCTTTTCCCTGGATAATTCACACTCTAGAATTGCAGTGGATTCTTCCTCTACCGTTTGGTCCTCCAAAGGTTTGGTGAACTCAACTGGCGGCTCTGTGATGGGATAGCAGAATAGCGAATAAATTAGTCATAATAGTGGTACATATTGGGAATACATTTGATTATGCAGTTCATCAAGACATTATTTGGGATTGATGTAAATGGCTGATCAGCAGTTGCCAAGCATTTCTTGAGCAGAGCCACAGATTTTAACGACAGATAATGATGATATAGTATCACTGTTTGAATGACAGTACAGAATCGTAATATGGAACATAATCTGAAAATTAAGCTCACCAATTCTACAAACACAAGGAAACATTTCTAACCCTATAAACCAAAAGAATTGTACGAGTGCTTTCTTACCCTTCACGATAAGTTTGGCCTGAGTGGCAAAATCTTTAGCCGTGAGTTTCACTTCTCCGGCCTCGGCCATCTTGACGTCTCTCAGAGTCAGGGAATGAAGTCTTCCTTCTGCTCTGGTGACAACCTGCTCACAGCAACGTGGAACAATAGAGTTGTGAAACTTGTATTTTTTTTTTTTCATGTGTGCTTCATATTTTGTCAAACAATCACAGAAACAATCACTTGGGTAAAATACAAAAAAACGTGACAGTAATATAAGCTTATAATATAATATAATGAAAACTGCCGATTTTTTTTAGCACTTGTGAAAAGTGCCGTATATAAATAAAATTATAAATTAAATCACATTTAATTATTATTTTTTCATTAAAAATAATAAATTAAATATATTATTATTTTTAGTAGTAGTGCTGTATTTGCATAGTTATTTGCAATATATTAATTTCCACATTTTTATCAAACTATCTATATTATAGACATTTAAATGACTATATATTGACTAATATATATATATGCACTATATACAAGCAACACTCTCCAGAAAGTTAAAAATAACCAGCAAGACACTCAAAGCAGAGTGTTATCTCTGACCATAGTTTCAGTTCCATATATGAGGAAAAACCTTTCCAAAACACAACTTATTGATCTTATTGATTCTGTCTGACCATGTAACCGTAGTAGTTTAAATGTGTTTTATTGCGTTGTTTGACAATTCACAGTGATGTTACAGAGTTAAAACTGTTGCAGTAAAAGTGGAATCGCAGAAAAGTGAAATCTCAAAATGACAAGACATTATAAGAATAAAAAGACATACCCTGTCACTTGGCTCCATTTTCGTTGCGTTCACAAACCACTCAACCGGAATATCCTCGAATGAGAGCTCACAGTCGAAGGTTGCGGTTTCTCCTCCAGTGACAGTGACGTCCCGGAGAGGTCGCAGAAGCCCAATGGTTCGTGCTTTAGAAGGAAATTGTGCATTCTTTAACAATTCCATACTGTAAAGTCACAGTGCTCTAACCCAGTGTTGCCATTTTTCAGAACTAAAGCTAATAGGGTTAATATTCAGATCACTAGCTTATCACTGTCCATGTTAGCATATCACAATTAGCTGCATTCCTTCTGACCTGATAGTCCAATAGGAATGTTCCACATCTGCCAATCACACCCATCCACTCCAAAGAAGGACTCAGGCTACAAAAATAGCTTTAGCCCCCGACTGACTCAATCTCACTAGTCATTCCCATATGTGCTTGCTTCACTGTTCACTCTTTAGTGAACATTCATACTCGCCATGATTGTCTTACCTTTAACGCGGAGCTGAGCAGTGGATTTAGCATTAGCAGCACTGAAGTCCACACTGCCGGCCATGTCCTTGTTGACATTATAAAGAATGAGCATGTGCTTGGTGCCTTCCTCTTTAATCTCACAGTCCTAAAGGACATAACAATAAACAGTCATATTTTAGTGTTTTGTTCTTTTTCTAATGTCTAACCAATTCTTACAGCAGACTGGTGCAAGGCTTCTCCTTTCAGCTTCCAGTTTCCATGAACATCGCCTTCAGAGATCTCGGTCTCAAATCGAGCCGTTTCTGTCTCTGTGACTTCCACACTATACAGTGGACGTACGACCTTGATGTCACGTTCTGCAGACAGAGGGAGAAGATTACTGGCTGTAACTGACTTTTATTAATCATAGGTTTGACGGTGTAAAGGGGAAACAAACCTTCAATGTTGAGCTTGGCTGATGTTTTGTCAGAGCCGCAGTCACACACATAATCACCGATGTTGACCTTCTCTGCTTTCTTCACCGTCAGGATGCGTTTCTTTCCATCCGCTTTGATGAGGACGTTCTTAGATGGAGTGATCTCCTTTCCGTCTTTCAACCATTTCACCTCAGCTGAATGTTTGCTGACTTCACACATCAGGACGACCTCGTCCTTCTCCACAGCCGTGTAGTCCTGCAGTTTGGTGGTGAAGTAGGTGTCGCCCTCTGTGGATGGGTTTAATAATGAACGACATTGTCTGGTATTTCAGTTCAGATTGCAGATAAAACCTTCAGACACTCACCAAGCACAGTGAGCATGGCATCACAGGCTTTGCCGAGGGCTTCGACTTTAATCCTAGAAGTATCATCAATGGAGACCTCTTTGAAGGACAGGATGTGGGTCTTGCCGTCCTCGGACATGTGCACTACTTTGCTCGGATGCAGACGCACGTCATTCTTGTACCAGGTGACTTGAACCTTCTCATGTGAAAGCTGAATACTGAATTCTGCAGTTTCGCGCTCTTTGACGGTGACATCTTTAATGGGCTTGACAAACTCCAGACGGATACCTATGAGGAACAATTATAGTGGATCAGAATAGGCTTCCTGATAAAAGAGGATTCTATATATTACAGCTTGTTTTTTTTTTTTTTTACCCTGGATAACGAGTTTAGCAGATGTCCTCTTGTCTTCTGCCTCAAACATGTACTTGGCTTCATCCTCATACGCAGCAGATCTGACCACCAGTGTATGTCTTTTTCCTTCTGCAAGGACTTCAAACTTTTCATCACTCTTCAGCTCTTGAGATCCTTTTAGCCAACGGTGACTTTTAGCCACTCGTGACAATTCAATTTCAAATCTAGCATCATCCTTCTCATAGACTTGAACATCACTCAAAGGCGTGACAAAAGTAATAGGCAAATCTATGAAAGAAACCAGTTGAGATGTTAACTTACACAAAGGTACTTTTATTTTAAAGTATAACTGATAAATTGAGTTATTGAAGAATAATATAGACCAATAAGTTGTTACCTTTTACTTTAAGGTTAGCGGAGCACTTTGCATTTGCTCCTTGGAAGACCACCTCTCCAGACTGGGAAACCTTGCAGTTATAGAGTGTTAACGTGTGTTTTGCACCGTCCTCGATGATCTCAATGTCCTATTAGGAAAATCAATTCAGAAGAGATTTGTTCAGTAAGATTATAAAGGTAAACGTTCTATAAAAGTGTATTTTGACAGGCATTTTGCTCACAGGGGAAGGAGATAATACTTCGCCCTTAAGCTTCCACTGGCCATGAACATCACCCTCAGAGATTTCCACTTCAAAACGAGCCGTTTCTCCATCAAACAGCTCACAACCATACATGGGTTTGACCACTTTGATGTCACGAGCTGAAATTAAGTCAATTTTAGGTGAGATATAAGTTAAGATAATACTGAAACATTGATTTCACAAAATCAAGGGCACACCAACCTTCAATATTCATGGTGGCTGACGTCTTGTCTGTTCCACAGTCACAGACATACAATCCTTTATCTTTATTTTCCACTTTCTTTAGATTAAGCGTTCGGCGTTTGCCCTCAGATCTCATAGTGACCATCTTGGATGCTTTAATTTCGATTTCATTGTGGAACCATTTCACAGGAACATCTCTGCTCAACTCACAGTCCATATTGACCTCATCTTTCTCAACCGCAGTGTAATCCTGCAGCTTAGCGGTGAAGTAGGCGTCTCCCTCTGCAATTATGCGCAAATACGTGTTAATAGTAAGAAGTTAAGGCACTCAAAAAAGCACAACAATACAGCAACATTTAGGCTTTGAAATTCAAATAGGAAAGTAAGATTACCTATTACCAGCAGATTAGCCGTCGTGTAAATTCCTTTAGCCTCTGCTTTTATTAAGCAAATATCATCTAGTGTAACTTCCTTAATTTCTAAGGTATGTCTCCGTCCCACGGCGCTGGTGAACACGGTTCGACTTGGAAGGACTTTTATTTCATTTTTATACCACGTCACCGAGACGTTCTCATGAGAAACCTCAAGCTCAAACACTGCCGTTTTACGTTCCTTCACCGTTATGTCCCTTAACTCTGAGGTGAAGCTCAGCCTCATACCTGCGACATTTGTTCAGTGCATAACAAAATGACTATAGACGCACTAAATGAATGTATGACAAAAATGAATTAATTAGTAAAGATGATGGATTAGAAAACCATCATTTTGAGTTGAGTATTTGTTAGCTAATTATTAAAAAAAGGCGCCAAAAAGCACGACCAACACTTACCCTCCACCACGAGTTTGGCTTTTGATGATTTGCCCATGACCTCAATACTGTATTCTGACTCATCCTCAAAGCTGCAGTTATTTATAATCAGTATGTGCTTCATCCCATCGTCAATAATTTCATGCTTACTTCCTTGTGTGACAATGTCAGAACCCTTTAACCAAATGACTTTAGGGACGTCTTTATTGATATGGCATTCAAACTTTGCCTGTTTCTTTTCATGCACAGTAACGTCCTTCAACGGGACCGTGAAGTCCATTTCCAACTCTGGTAGGTATGAATGAACATTCACCTTCTCGTTACTCATTTGTACATGCGTGTAGTACGCTGAATAATGTGTTCGTGAAGACTTCTGTTGCTCTCTTACCTTTGACTGTAAGCATAGCACTCGTCACAGCATTCAGAGCCTGGAAAGTCACTTCACCAGCCTGATCCAGCTGAACGTTCTTGATAGTAAGGAATCGTTTGGTTCCTTCAGATCTGATATCACAAGTCTAAAGAAATGCACACGTCAGATATGAACATGTGTTGTTTTAAAAAGTATGTAACATTGTAAAAATACAAAGTTATGTCAGAAATCTTTGATAATTGAATTTGATGTAAACAGTGTACGAATAGTCAGCGAATATCATTTTGATTCTTACCGGTGACCTTGTAAGAACCTGTCCTCTAAGTTTCCATTCCCCAGGAATATCCTCTTCTGAAATTTCAGTGTTAAAGTTGGCTTCCTTCTTCTCAACCACTTCTACACTAGCGAGTGGCTTTAAGACTTCCGCTTCACGTTCTTAATGGAAAAAAAAATATATACACAAAAAAATGTCACATGGAAAAATATGCTTAAAAATGAAAAAAAAAAAAAGAGTAATTTAGTTTTTTCACACCTCCAAGTGTTAGTTTTGCTGCATATCTGCGCCCTTCAACCTCCACAGCATATTCTGCAACGTCATCCGGCTGGGCGTTTTTAACCGTTAGAGTGATCTCTTTACCCTCCTTCTTTACCTCCGTCTTATTGGTTGGTTCATTCGGGATTTCCTCGTTGCCCTTGTACCATTTCCAGTTGGGGGTTTCTTTGAAAAGCTCGCCCTTGAACGTAGCAGTGGCTTTGGGCTTAACGTGCTGATCCCTCAGCGGTTTCACTAACCAGTCTCTAATAATTTCTGTTGACAATGAAACGGGATTTAAAATGCTAAATATGAACAGTAGACGTATGAGATGGAGTAAGACGTAAAATTAATACCAATTATCTTAACATCAGTTTGAGTTTTGATGTTTTCACACTCGCAAGTATAAACGCCAGCATCTTCATCATTTGCATCCTGGATTGTAATGGCACGCTGGAGTCCAATTACATTAATGGCAATTTTGCCAGCAACTTGTTTAATCTCCTTTCCGTTTTTCTTCCAGACCACATCCTTGTCTTTGCTCAACTCACAGGTCAGATACATTGGTTGCCCTTTCAGCACAGACGTCTCATCTTCCAGATTCTTTGTGAATTTCACAGGCAACTCTGGACAGATTCACAAATAAAAAGAATGAAAATGCATCATTATAACAATTATTAATGTTTCTGTAAAACGAATTCTCCATTGGCATCAGTAATGTTAGTACGTCTAATACCTTCCACAATAAGTCTGGCAGTCGAGGTCTTTTCTTTGTTGCCAAGTTTTGCGACACAAGTGTATTCTCCGGTATCTGAAAGCTGCACATCAATAATGGCGAGCTTGCGGTCTTTACCATCTGAGGTGAACTTGTGCTTTGGACTCTCTCTTATGTTGCTTCCATCTTTCATCCATGTGGTGATGGCAGTAGATGGAGAAATCTGACATTCAAAAACAGCTGAGGAACCAATCGACTCAGCCTCCTGTAAAACGATGTTCTGGAGCTCCTTCACAAACTTTAGGGGAACAGCTTTCAGCTGGAAGCCAAACGGTGAATCTCCTGGAGGTTTGTCACCTCCACCACCGGGTTTCAAGCCTCGGCCCCTTCCACCATCACCAGGGGAGGGAGTTTGTCTTGCTGTAATTTTGTAGTAAACATTTAAAAATTTATTACAGATAACTAAATAATATAAATGTACCAATTATTAAGAACATACGTTTAAGTCCTCTGCCTCTGCCTGCAGCTGGTTCCTCCTTTGGCTTCCCATCTGTTTACAATATGGGTTTTAATAAAACAGTTGATACGTAGAAGTTTTTCATTTTTGAAAGGAGTCTAAATTAACCAAGCAACCATTTCACAAAAAACGGTATGATGAACATAAAACGGACAAGACAAAACAGACACTGAACATTGACAAGATTGGTAAATCAAAGAAGGAAGATTGGATCGATGGAAAAAGAAGACAGACATCTTTTTTTAGACATGACAAAACTGAAAGATGAAGACATTAAGTTAAAGGTTAAGAGTCGAGCTGGAGCTCATTATGTAGTATTTGATATGATGTTAAGAACCACAGTGAGATGGTCTTCTCACCTTTCTTATCACTCATTCCTGGAGTCTCAACTGCCTCACCCTCCAAGACGTCAAAATTCTCGGATCCAGAACTGTCTTTAGGAGCCAGTTCCCATCCCCAGGCTTCTTCACTGTCCTCTGGTTCAGTCTCATAGGCTATTTGTTCTTCCTGTATTGGAATCTTTTGCAATTCCAAAACGCTGGGCGACAGCTCCTTCATAACTGGCAGGTTTTCTTCAGCACATTTCATAACAGATCCCTGAACTGCCTGTTTTTCTTTGGGGGATTTTTTCTTTGAACTGGACTGAGAAGTTTTAGGAGACATATCTGAGGGCGTTTTGTCCACTGGGGGCGTTTTAACAGATTTAAACTTGGGTGAAGGAGTCTTTTTGAGCTCTATAGTTTCAGAATGTTTTGGCGACATTTCCTTTTTCCCTGTTGTTCCGTTTGATTGGTGTTTAACCTTCTTTGACTGTGCCGGTGTCAAATTCTCGTTTGAGCTAATATTTGTGGATAGAGGGTCTTTAAAAGCCTTTGGTGAAGCAGTTTTGTTCAAATGTTCTTTTTCACCAGATTTCATACATACAATTTCAGAGTTTGAGCTGTCAGAGGTTTTACTTGAAACTTTTTTGTCTATCTGAGATTCTAATTGTTTCGTTCCCAAATTTGTGTTTTTCAAATACTCATCAGACTTTGTGATTCCGATAGAAGATTCTTTTGAGATACACATTTTGGTATTTTCATTCAATTCTAGCTCCTCATCCTCTGATGTTGGACTTCTTTTTGATTCAAGTAGATCTTCACCATTATCTTTGGTGGTCATCATTTCTATTTTCTTCTTTGACACTTGCTCTTCTTGTCCAGATTTTCTTTGTTTCTGAACAAGAGCGTCGTTGTTGATGTTGTTGATAGTTTTGTCTTGTGAACCAAGAACATTTTTATCACATTTTTCAGTAGGTTTTAATTGAAAACCTTTTTTACCTTTCTTTTCCAAATTTGCTTGTTCTTGTCCTATTTTGGCATTTCCCGGTGAAGAGTTTATTATTTCAGTTTTTAAGAAAGTCACATCTCCAAAATATTCTGTCTTCTCAACTGTCTGAAGAGAAGATTTGGTGAATTCTTGCAGATCCTCTTGCTGAATCTTTTCAGTTTTAAGAAACCTATTTTCTGGATCTTTCTGATGGTTTTCCAATCTTCTAGTTACTTGAGGTTCCAGCTTGTTTTCTTCTCTGAACAGTTTTTTAGTCTTTTGATTAAGAGGTGGATTTGTGGTAAAAGTAGTTTCTGAAGCAATAAAGGTCAATATATCACAAAACATGAACAACAAACTTACATAATGCGACAAAATCAGACTGTAAAGCAAAATAAAATAATCCACTGTATAAACTAACAGTTTTTAACAGTATGTAACTTAATTTAACTTGTTTAAGTCAGGTGTAGCAGTAAATACTGTAAACCACATTGATTTATCATAAACAAGTGAAGGTAAATAACAAAAGGAAGCAGAACAACAAGTAGACACCAAAAACACAGAGTCCTAAACATTCACGTACCTTTCGGAGCCGGTCCAGGAGCAGCAACGGGACTCTTTTCTGTTTTAGAGATAATAAAAGGTTATAAAGTGCGCTAAAGACATTTTACTAAAACATCCCAATCACTTGGCTTCAAACAACTGAGAAAGATGCTAGGGCATTTTGCAAGCTTTTTTCCCCATCTAAAACAAGTCAAATATTAATTTAGAGGTCAACTATATACAATGAACTATATACGTACTATGTGTTCTGTGTTTGATTTTTGAAAAAAGATGTTAGGAAAAAACTGCACAGAACTGACAAAAGATCAAGGACACATTTACAGCGAGAACAAAACAGACGTAAGATATTTAACATTCTACCTGTGGGTGGAGAGATCTGTTGCTGAAGGGGCTTTGGTGATTCAGGAGATAATTTACTTTCAAAATCCTTTTCTGCTTTAAGTAAAACAGTATCAACAAAGACAAAACCAAAGAAAAGTCAAAAATGTTTTTCTTAAGACACACACACACACACACACACACACACACACACACACACACACACACAAGAAGACACCGAAACAAAAGAACGGAAGCAAGAGGAAAGCTGTAAAGGTCAGAAAGGTCTGGTACATTTTAAAGGGGAAGATTTCTTTTCCACTGAAGCCAATTGTGGCTCATCAACAGATGGTTCTTGAAAATAACATTACAATCATTAAATCAAGAATTATTAAGAAAATTAAGAAACACTTATGAACATGTCACATAAAAGATTGAAAGCCAAGCGTTGAGTAAGAGTATGAGTACCTTTCAATAGCACGGTCTTCTGTTCTGCTTGCCTCTTTTCAAGATCTTCCACTAAAATAAAATCAAAGAGACAACCCACAATAGCACAAAAATCCCAATACGCTAAAACCAAAAGTTCTTCAGCCTTTTCAGCTTTGCGCTGTACCTTTTGTCATGGCTAGGATTTGCTCTTCAGCAGGAGACACACTTGGTTTTGGCATCTCCTGTTTGGTTTTCTTCACGAGTTCTGACTCTTTAAAACAAGCAAGTCCGGGTCAAGATCAAGAGAAACAGACCACACATTGAACAGATTTCAACATAAAAAAAAAAACACACACATACACACACATAGTAAACTTCCGAAGATAAAACAACTGAAGTCAAAGAACTAGTTTGGCTATTAAAATGTATTAAAGAAAAAGGAACATGACAAGAAATTGCGGCAAACGCCCCAAGACAAGAAAAGTGGAGAATTGGACGTTTACCTCTCTGAAATGCTCCTTGTACTTCTTTTATTTTAGCTCCATTCTCTTTTTTAGATCCTGGACTTTTCTGAGTTGCCTCAGTCTTAGTGTTTTCAGGTCTTGTCGCAGAAATTGTTGCCAATTGTTTTGTTGTGTGGTCAATACAAATTTCCTGTTTACATGTTACTTGTGTTTCCTTTATCTCAAAAGATGACAATTTTTCTGCAATATCGTGTCGTATCATCTCAAGATGATCATCAATGGGTAGAGTTTCTACAAGATGATCAGCGAGGCCTTCACTCTCTTCAACATCTTCTCCTGTTAAAACAGGTTGTTTAAACGTTCATTTCTAAAACGTAATGAGATTTCTTCTCTGGCATTGCTAAGACTGTCAAATCCTCAGAAGTTATCAAGATTTTACCGCATAACACGGCAAGAGAGGAAGAGGGTAAAACACACAAGATCAGACAAAAACATAAACGCCAACAACATCAAAGAGTAAGACCCACTATCCAAGAAGAGAACTATCTAATTACTAGAACTAGTTTTTAGGCTTTTCTCCTGGGACACTGCATTAAAGGGTTAATAGTATTAATGAAATGTTCTATTAGGAAATATTTCATAGACTAATAATTCTTGCAAGTTTTTATTAATAAGTTTTTATTTAATTTATTTACAATAATAAGAAGTTCACAATAAATGGAATTTTATACATTTCGACATAATTTATTACATATTTGTAATAATTTTTAATTATTACATCAGTTAATAACTAGGCTATAAATTGGGTATATATTGTCTAGAACAACATCAACAAAATTATATTAGGAAATAAATATTTTGAATATTCCGTTATAAACAGACTGAAACAAATCGGAAAGATACATTTGCCTTTCCTGTAGCACAATCACTGTGCTCAGTAGTGGGTTAGATTCTCAGGTAAAGCTTGAATGTAAAACTCTACAATTTAACCAAATGCAGAAACACAAATAAAAATCTAGAAAGTACCTTTCTGTGGGCCGCCCTTTTTATGATCTTCATTTTTCTGTGCAAATGTTCTAAACTCTCTGACAATAAGAGTGGAGTCTGTTTTTAAATCCTGACTGTTTGGTCTGGATCTTTGGGTTTCAAGGACCACAAACGAAGGAGTGTTTAAAGACTGTAGGGTTGGTGCGTCTACTTTCTTCCATTCTTGAACTTGAATAGAATAAGAAAGTTATGTAATATATTGTAAGAGAACACAAGAGTGACAACAGCACAAATAAGACAGCTCGATTACTGTGTAGCTCAACATATAAAGCTATGAAGTATTTGAGCGGTTGAGGACCAGACACTCGAGAAGACAAAACGCAGACAGACTGATAAAATCCAATGGATTTCGAATCCATGATGGATTCTCTCTCCACACAATACCTGTAACAGATGATTTCTCAGCTTGCTTGAGAACATCAATCCTTGTTTCGGCCTTCAGCTTTATAGTAGATTCTTGGTCACGTTTTGGACCAGGTTTAGTTTGATCTTTGTGATCAGTCTCACACAAATTCACAGTTAAAGGGGCATCTGATGGAACTTGAGGTCGAGACTCTGAAGATGTAGGTTTTAAAACACCTTTAACATATAATCTACACACTCTCTGTTCTCAAGCAAGACAAGAAAACACGTTAAGCTCTCACAGGACACAAGATTTGAATGGTGTTTGGTTTAAATCAAGATTCAAAGTCAAGAAAAGAAAATTCGAAGCCATTGACTTCTGACGTAAACACAAACAGGAAATACGTACATCAGGTCACAGTTCACACAATGACAGACAGGTGGTAGTTGTACCTTTGTGTGCAGGCCGTTCTTTTTCTTCTAGCTTCTTAACAGAAGGAACCGTTTCCTTAACCGCTTCAGCTTCTTTAAAAGATGCGATTTAAAGGAATTAATCCTCTAAAAAGATAATAACTATAATAATTAGTACCACTTATGAGGTACTATTAAGTGTACTCAACTATTAATAACCTTTTGGTAAAGCGACAAAAATAACACAACAGACAAAAATAAAGAACAACTTAACATCATAGACAAAATCAAGATTTTGTGTTGAAACTCAAAGAACAAATACCTTTCACAGGAACCTGTGAAGTCTTAGCAAACGCTGTGTCCGGTTTATCTTCTAGTTTCTTCATCACTTCAGAATCTTAAAAGATACCAGCGTTGTTAAAGTAAAGCTGCTTAGTGCAAGCAAGTTAAAGTAGCAAAGCAGGAAACCTCCAAACACAAAACCATCAGAAGAAAACACTCATCGACAGAACTAAACGAACTGTAAGTCACACATATTACACAGGGACATTCAGACAGACGGACAAAGTAAAGACAGACTGGTTTTTATGAAGGCGTGGAGGCGAAAAGTTTGGCAAATTTGAAGCGATATTGCTGACAGCCATAAGCAAAGTCTGTCACAAGCATTTTGCCATGAAGTACCTCTTTTAGAAGCTTCTTCTGTCTTTTCCACGACTTGTTTTGTAATAATCTCTTCAACAGGTTTCTTCGGCTCTGATAAGAAATAAGGCTGTTATTAGACATGAGGAGAAAACACACATACTTTCTGTGACAACACACACACACACACACGTGTTGCAGCTCAAAACCTGTGGTTAAAAACTGTTAATGATGCTGAAATGGAATGGGGACTGTAAAACATGTTTTGATCAGGAATAAATACATATGAAGGATTACAAATACATGCACCGTATGGACAAAAAGAGGGAGTGTTGGCGTTCTACCGCTCCACTCGGAAGGCTTGAGATTGGTGGGGAAGTTGACTATCTCATATTTACAGACGTTGAAGCAAGAACTAATAATAATGGCTTCCCCCAAAAAATGTGTGTGAATGTCCACAATGTTTATGTATCATAAGACAAAGACTGTTCTTCACATGAAGTCAAAACCAACTAGTTTTGTCCATACAGTGTAGAAGAACACACATGAAGAATGGATGAAAGCGTTAAGACATGCAACTCGATGATGATGATGATGATGATGAGCATTTTTTTTGCTCAATTTAAACAACATAACATGAAGGTTGTAAGATTTATGATTAAAAAAAGAGCATAAAACATGTGAAACAACGTCAGACATTCATGAGTTGTGTTGTAGTAAGAAAAACACTTTGATGAAGATCCTGTGGTTACAAAGGCAACATTCGATGAGTAATGGATTTAGTGGCGTGTTGCGCTGGATGTTTAGTCATTACAGCAAAGCTTAACTATTAAAGTAGTATTAAAAATTATTTGATGTTCTGAAATCAAACCTGTTCTTTTAAAATGTTCTTCATAATGGAATTCAGAAGAATCTTCTTTTTGTGCAAACAAACAATGAATATTAAAAGCATTTCTGGAATTTTGAACAATATATTTGTATGAATTAGTTATCTTGAAATCTTACCTTTTAAACTAATTCTATATGACACGTCTGCTACATTTATTGATGTGTCAGGAACATCTAAATGGATTGGAGAATTTCTGTTTATTAAGAAGTTTAACATCTTTAGAGTTGGCTTTTATAAAATACTACAACTTACCATAACTTTGTGCTTTTAACTCAAATTCTGGAATACAAGGTAAAATATTTTTATAGTACATAACTAAATGAATTTATCTACACATGATTGACTGGATTATAATATTTATACCTTTGCTCAACATGGAGAGTTCCGCAGAACTTTTTGTTTCACCAGCAGACTCCAGCCGTGTGATCACAGAATACATGCCTAAAGTCCATGTGAAGTTCAAATTGAGTTTATTCAGACTAATTCTACATTTTCTTATTATCTACTTTGAGAATTTTTCATGTACACACCTTCATCCTCAGAAGTTATATTACGAATGATCATAAAGTGTCTGCGTCCTTCACACCTGAAGGTGTATTTGGGGCTTTCTTTAAGCTCCCATGCGCCTTTATACCAGGTGACCACCGCGTTGTCGAAGGACAACTCACACTCAAACGTGGCAGAGTGATTTTCGTTCACCACGATATTTTGAATTTGTTTGGTAAATTGAATTGGCTCAGCTGGAAACAACACAAAAAGATTTGAATGGTGAAAAAGATGTTTCCAAAGAGTGCTACAGAAGAAAGGATAATTTAATTAAGAATTTAAAAGAGTAAAGAGGTTAGTAGTTGAGGTTCTTTGGAAATTATCCAACTTATGGATGTGTGTACATAATCTCTTGTGACTTAAATCATGTCATGGTGATTTATAATACCATTTATTGTCAGCTTTTACTGTAGATAAGGCTTGATAAAGTGACTTACCCAACACAGTCAGTCTGGCACTGGACATATGTGGCCCACAAATGACACGGTAATTTCCCTGGTCACTGGTCTGACAGCCCTTGATCTTCAATGTATGCCGATCCCCAGCCGCACTAATGCTGTATTTATCATTATTGTCTATCTTCTGGGTATCTTTATACCAAGAAAGTGCAATTTCAGGATAGTTTATCTTAATCTCGCACTCAAAAATCGCATCTTTGTTAACTTGAGTGGTCTGATCTGCGACGTCTTTAACCAGGGTAACGGGCTGTAAATACAAAGCATTCATACATTTAAGTCATTTTAATTAATTTGAAAGAGGAACCAAAAATCTTCTGCATCCCAAACGGACATACTTCAGTGTGTTCCATTCTTCGCTGCAAATCAGACACAAGCTTAGCCAAATCCTCATCATACTCTCTTCCGTGTTCAGATTCCTGGTTCAGAAAACAGGGGCACTTATTAAAGCCACAGGTCAAGATTACCTCAGATAGGTAACAGGAATAAAGAGATTGTCGTAGTATCTACCGGTCTTCCAATTTCTTGCTCCTTTTCCTTTTTCAGAAACTCAATGGCCTGAAGGAGACCTCGGAAGTCTGTGATGCCGTACATACGGGCGTATTTCTCATACTCTTTGGGGTCTACGTTTCTTAGCAACTCAACTATATCAATGTCTTTATCTTCTTTGGGGCTTTTCTGCTTTGACGGGGTCCTGAACGTTAAATAAACATAGCATTTTGTCATTATTAAAGAGTATGTGCCAAAGAATAGCTGGGAAACAGACTCACTTCTTCAGTTTGACCACCTCAGGCCCAGCCGCTTTCGTCTCATCGACATGCAAGTCTGTGCTGCACTCGATCTCTCCATGTTTGTTTGAGGCGACACATCTGTACTGACCAGAGTCAGATTTGGTCACCTCTTTAATCTCCATTTTGGACTCTTGGCCCTTTTGCTGTATGTTAATGCGACCACCATGGGTCATCTGTCTCCACTTGCCCTTCATCCATTTAACATTGGGAATGGGATCCCCACCAACTTTAGCTATAAAAGTAGCTGAACCCTCTGTAATTCAGAACTTTATGTGAATTCCGTTCTCAATATTATATACAATCAAAGAAGTTAAAGGAAAGCAACTTACTCTCAACCGTATGAATGCTCTTGGGCTCCTCAATAAAGAATAAGTTGTCCAGCTTTTTAACTGGCTGAGCTGTTGTTGGAGCTGCTGGGGCTTTGGCAGGTTCTGCACCTGCTTACGGTCCCAGCAATGGAACACACAGTAACGTGTGACAGGGGAAAAAGTCAATGTCATTGGTAAACACCAATCAAACTCAGTCATTGTAAAAACAGTGTGGAAGAATGGGGAAACTTCAAATATTATACAGTTCACAATAAAGAAAGTCAAAAGTCCATCTGTGAAATTCACAATACATACATTCACAGAGTAAATAGAATCACCATTGATATGAAAACTAGACCCCTGAAGACCACGCGTAAGAACATGCAAGAACTCATGGTGCCAAAAAAGACACCCAGAAGAATGAAAGCCTTCCATCCTCTGGTTCTTGCACCTATGGAGCACCAGAGCTAACAGTGCCATCTTATGAACCCTATTAAGAGAAATGTTCACTTAAAAAATCATTCAAAAGATTTCATTACCTTTGACGGTGACTTTGGCCTTGCAGAATTCACTACCAACACTGTTGGTTGCCTTGCACAGATAATCTCCTGCATCGGTTTTGGATGCCTGGTTTATCACCAGTGTTGCAGTGCCACCACTGAATGTTATTTTGGAATTGGGAGAGGATGTGATCTCCCTTCGGTCCTTCATCCACTGGATATTGATTGGAGATGTACCACAAACGTGGCAGCTGAGGTTTAGTCTTTCTCCTTCATTCACCGTCGCAGGTTGGAGAGCAAGGTCAAAAGTTGGGGATCTTTTTTGATCTAGACATGAAGTGAACATTATCAATACTTTGCATTTCCAGATTGGAAGAAGAGTTTGAATGATGGTATCAATACACACTATGAAAGCAGCATTTATTATACAGAAACAGGCAAGATAAGAAGTTGTATCATGTAAATTACCTGAGATGTTTACCGCCACCTGAAAAGATGCAGTGCCAGCTTCATTAGACGCACTGCACTGATAAACCCCGCTGTCTGTGATTTTAGACTTCTTGAGAGTCATCACTGCTGTGTTGTTCATGAAGGAGATGTCATAGTTGTTTGAGGATGAAATTTCTCTGCCATCTTTGTACCATTTGACAAAGAGAGGCTGGGTTCCAGACACACGACTTTCAAGCTTTACCACATTTCCCTCACCATCCGCTACCTGTTCTGAAGGTTTCTTAGTGAAAGATGGTGGAATCTTTCGCTCTAAAACAAAACGCAGAGCTTAAAATTAGGAAGCATCATAAAAATCAAAGCAAGCATGTGTATATAGTTTAAAATAAAATTGACAACATTTTTAGGTCGGTTTCATAAATTGCATTGAAATTGTCAAGCTAATCAGCTTAGCCATCTGTTTCCATCTGTGATATGCATTTGCAGGCACAATTTCCACTACTAATCTCATTTCAGCACAAACAAGATTTTACTTCAAATCTACAATCCGGAGTCGACTTTAGAAGAAGCTAAAAACTGTTCAGAATTCTTGGGATTGGTTAATTGTGGATGGCTGAGATAAACAGTGTTAGCAGAGTGAAATGTATTAGCTTCAACTTCATATTAATAATTATTCAAAATGTGAGATTAGTGTTGGGTGGGTAATTGGCAATTAGTATTCAAAAGTGATTTCTTTTTCTTATACACAGTCTGTTTGATTCGAAACTCCAACCTCTTTAATTAACCAAACTATGGTTAACTAACCTGCTATTGAGACCAGGGCATGGCAAATGTCTGTTCCGTCATCATTCATAACCTCACAAGAATATTTCCCAGGAGTGTCAACGTCACACTCATAAAGATACTCCAATATGCAAGTCTTTCCAACAACACTTGTATTGCATTTATATGACGCGTAGATCTGCTGGCCATCTTTGTACCAGGTCACAAACAATTTTTCGATTCCAGTGAAGGAGCACTCAAGCCTCAACTTCTGTCCCTGTTCGAGAGTAACATTCGAGAGCTTCTTCACAAAACGAGCCGGTCCTACGAGTAACAGCAAAAAAGAAAAACCGTGAACATCACCACTCCGCAATCACTTAGAACAGTCCCATGCACAGTCTAAAATGGATTGCGCCATTAAAGTTGTACAAACCCGAAACCGTGGTCACTTGAGCATGACAGATGTCTTTTCCATACAAGTTGGAAACCTCACAGGAGTATTTCCCCGGAGTGTCTTTATTGCATTCATGGAGACACTCTAGAGTGCAAGTGTTTCCAACAACTTTGGTGTTGTATCTGTACGAAGCGTATAACTGTTTGCCATCCTTGTACCATGTGATAAAAAGCTTTGGCACTCCAGTGAATGTGCATTCGAGCTTCAGCTTTTTGTTCATAGCGATTTTTGTATCCTTAAGCTTCTGTTCAAACCGAGGTGGTTCTGAGAACAAGAAAGCAATGACGTTATGTCCACCGGTTGGCCAATATGAAATGGAGATTTTAAAAATAAATGTATTAAGCTGCATGATTATACAAACCTGTTACTGTGGTAATAGTACAATGACAGATATCAGTGCCATGGGAATTGGATACTTCACAAGAGTACTTTCCCGGAGTGTCTTTGTTGCAATCATGGAGACATTCCAATACGCAAGTGTTGTCAATTATTCTTGTGTTGTATCGGTATGAAGCATACAGTTGCTTTCCATCTTTGTACCACATAACAAAGATTTTTGGCGCTCCAGTAAATGTGCACTGAAGTCTGAGTTTCTGATGGATTGGTACAGCCATGTCTGACATCTTCTTCACAAAGTGTGCAGGCTCTGAGAACAGGACCAGAAGATTCTTAAAGGCAAAAGTGCATCTTCAGGCAAAATTTCATCCCTTGTAACATGCATCTTTTGAATCATGAAAATATTCCCATGCCTCAAAAACTTGAAAAAGCGGACAATCAAGTTTCTACAACAACAGGCCTCAAGAAAACATGCCAGCTCCCATTCTAGCCTGGAAATTTGTAGAAAAGACTAGATGAATTTGATTTCCACGAGCCACAAGCCACTTTAGTGAACGTGCAATTTCCCAAATCACCACAACATACATTTAAAAATGAAATTCCAGAAGTAACATGCGGTCCAACGCTGCAATATCAAGCTATTCCAAATACATCCATAGCCATTATAAAAGGGTATCGAACTATTGAAAAAAGACAGGCAAGAGTCCAGCACCATTTACACACCTGTGACGGCTACTACTTGAGCTTGACAAGTATCCACTCCGTAAGCATTTGAAACTTCACATGAGTACATCCCTGTGGTGTCTTTGTTGGACTCGTGCAGACACTCCAAGACACAGGTGTTGGATGTTACTTTGGTGTTGTACCGATAAGACGCATAGAGCTGTTTGCCGTCTTTGTACCAGGTAACAAACATTTTTGGGGCTCCAGTGAATGTGCACTCAAGTCTTAAATGTTTGCTCATTGGAACAGACTGGTTCATCAGCTTCTTAACAAAACGGGCAGGTTCTAACATGGAAAAAGAAAAAAAAAAAGAAAAAAAAAACGTTTCCTTAAATTTATATCATTAAGTTACAATTAACAAAATATTAAAATGTAGGATATATAGCTATAAACAAATGAAGGCATTTAAATTTACCGTTTAAAGCTTTACAGTGGTACTGCGGTTCACAAGTTAATGAACCGGATTGGGCAAATATTTGTAAATTGTAGTCCTTTCATATTTTTGAACTCTGTTACTTTTAACATTGGAAAAATGCAAGTAACTACAAAAATGGACACCGAGCCATTTTATTTTTCTATCTTGTCTGTATCTCAATTGATTTGTTCTAACGATTTTTTCCATAAGAATGACACCACTTGCTTTATTTCCATCCATTAAATTTAAACTCTGTTTGAGAACAAAACTGTTTGTGAACACTTGTGAACCACTGCAGGTACCACTGCATTCTATTATGTTTAAAATCAAAGGTGTACCAACCAGTCACTGTAGTCACAGTGGCATGACAAACATCACGTCCAAATGCATTTGAAATTTCACAAGAGTATCGTCCTGGTGTGGTTTTGTCACATTCATGTAGACATTCCAGGATGCAAGAGTTGTCATGGAGCCATGTGTTGTATCTGTACGATGCATAGATCTGTTTGTCATCCTTGTACCAGGTCACAAACAATTTCTGGGCTCCAGTGAAAGTACATTCAAGTCGCGTTTTTTGACTCAACGGGATTGAAGTATTCTGCAGCTTCTTCACAAAACGAGGGACATCTAAAAAAACACATTCCAATTTGTTAATTGTTCCTAATAGAGAAGGTAATGCTCTAGTGTCATTCATATTGAAGTTTCTGTACGAAATGTTTTTAGAATGGTAATAAACAGAACTGACCAGGCACTGTAGTCACTTGGGCATGGCAGATATCACTTCCAAAAGAGTTTGAAACTTCGCAGGAATATCTCCCAGGAGTGTCTTTGTCACACTCATGAAGACACTCCAAGATACAGGAGTTCTTTGTCACTTTTGTGTTGTATCTGTATGAAGCATAAAGCTGTTTCCCATTTTTATACCAAGTGACAAACATTTTGGGTGCTCCCACGAAAGTGCATTCCAGCTTTAATTTGCTGCTTTTTGGAAAAGCTGTGTCCATCAGTCTTTTCACAAAGAAGGCAGGTTCTGAGAGAAGTTCAAAAATCCTTGATTATCATGTGTAATGTTTAAAAGTTTAGGAAGCAGATATGTATAATGAACTCACTACCTCTGACTGCTGTCACTTGAGCATCGCAGATGGCCTTTCCATAAGTGTTGGACACCTCACAAGAGTACCTTCCTGTAGTTTCCCAGGTACTTCCAAACAAGCATTCCAAAAAGCAGGAATTCTGGTCTACCCTGGTATTGTATCTATATGAGGCATAGATTTGTTTTCCATCTTTGTACCACGTGACAATTACTTTCTGGGCTCCAGTGAAGATGCACCCAAGTCTTAAAGATTGACCAACAGGAATTATGACGCTACTAAGCTTCTTAACAAAGCGTGGAGAGTCTGGGAAAAATAAAAGCACACAATGCACATTTTTGATCACTTGTTCAACACTGAATCGTCTACTGTGTTCACCAACCTGTTGTTGTAGTCACTTTACAATGGCAAATATCAGAACCTTGGGAATTTGAAACCTCACAAGAGTATTGTCCGGGGGTCTCTTTGTTGCATTTGTGAAGGCACTCCAAAATGCAGGAATTCTTTGTTACTTTGGTATTATACCGATATGAGGCATATAACTGTTTTCCATTCTTGTACCAGGTCACAAATATTTTTGGCGCTCCCCTGAAGGTGCATTCAAGTCTTAGCTGTTCACTCATGGGCACAGCAATATCTTTGAGCTTGTTTTCAAATCGAGCGGGTTCTGAGAAGAAAACACTCCAAATTACCAATGTGCAACAACAGCCAAGCCTAAAAACCATATTGATTGCAATCTACAAATTCCATTAACCCAAAAGCCATACAAACCTGCCACTGCTAACACATCAGCATGACAGATATCAGATCCATAGGCATTTGACACCAGGCAACTATATCTGCCCGATGTTTCTGCACTACTCTCGTGAAGGCATTCCAAGACACAGGCATTTCTAGTGACTCTGGTGTTGTATCGATAAGAAGCGTAGACCTGTTTACCCTCCTTGTACCAAGTCACAAATATTTTCTGGGCTCCTTCGAAGGTGCACTCAAGTCTCAGCTTTTGGCTCATTGGGACAAAAGTGTCTTTCAGTTTTGTCACAAAGCGGGCAGGTTCTGAGTGAGCAGAAATAGAATTGTCAAGTTTATCAATTGCTTTGAGTATAACAGCATGCCAGGTGTCCTGCAGACTTTATTCCATCTAAGACCGTATTTGCCTTTAGATGATCGTATCGTCTTAACTAGAGCACTCCCATGCATCAACACAACACGATGCAAATTACGAACCTGTAACTGTAGTCACATAAGCATCGCAAATATCTCTTCCATATGAATTTGAGATTTCACAAGAATATGTTCCAGTAGTGTCCTTGGTGCACTCGTGTAAGCACTCCAAGACACACGAGTTCCTGGTCATTTTAGTGTTGTATCGATACGATGCATAGACTTGTTTGCCATCTTTGTACCATGTGACAAACATTTTTTGGGATCCAGTGAATGTGCATTCAAGCCTCAGTTTTTGGCTCATTGGGATGGAAATGTCATTCAGTCTCTTCACAAAGCTGGCAGACTTTGGTGCTGCGAGGAACATCATAAGTAGAGTTACTTCTCACTGAATTAATCATGAACTACAACGTTTACACGGACAGCATTCTCACTGAACTGATAAAAAAAAAAAAAACGGCAAATGTAACATCTCCGTACTAAAATAAGAGAAACCAAGAAGGTTTTTCCAAGAAAAAAATATTCAAACACGATTAAAACTTCATCAACTAAGTGAAACAAAGATTTGTTTCACAAAGATTCAAGAATGTTTTCACAGTCTTGTAGACAATTCAAGAAAGTGGTACTACTTTGAGGCAAAAATAAGAATCAAGAATGAACAAAAAATATTTCTATTGGATCCATGAGTACATTGCAGTTCAAAGAGCTGCACGTAGTCTTCTGGCACCTCTGTCAATCTTCTTTTTCATTGTCATCGATGTCTTCGAGTATTCGGTCTTGGGAATTTTTTCAACCATAATATTTTCTTCATCTTTTAGTCTTCTTACATTGAAAATGAGTTGAGTCCCACAAGAAGAAAGAAAGCACAGAAAGAGCACTGACGCACTCAAAAGCAGTAGTTCCGTCAACACTTCATGTCACAGAACGTTTTTACTTTCTGTAGAGCTACTAATTGAGGATTCTATTACTCCAATATTATACTTTAGAGTCCCAATGACTCTTAAGTCTCCCAACACCCAATGCTTAATGCAAATAACATACAACAAACAATAATGCTAGAAACAAACTACTACCATACTACAAGCCAACTGTACTGTAAAAATATCCACCGCCAATATAAGTACAACTTGCCAGCGCAAATTGCATAAAACATGTTTATCCAAAATAAATCACGGTATGCTCAACTAGCACACAACAAGGTTACAGTTATGATCGTATAAAACACAATTACTGCAAATAAACAGCACAACTTCAATTAATGTCCTAAAATTAAAATGTGAAAACGAATGGACAATTTTATCACCAATACTTTAAAAAGCAAATATGGATAAAAAAAATGCATTGTACATTGGGTATTCTTTGCTGCTTACCAAAAAGTTGATATTGCAGGTTAACCATTAGAAACAGTTAAAAGTCAAATTAGTCAGCAACACAGCAATTTCTGAATTATCTGAAAGCTGGTGACTGTATTAACTTGTAACCTGCGCAGCATGTTAGTTACAAACCTGTTAGTGCTGGAAACCTGCAGGTATTAATATTCTTGTCTTTCTCAAGCACACTAACCTCTCATCATAGTAACAGACTTGGAAGCAACTCTTCTAAGTTCATTTGAAAGACAGCTCTGGTATTCTCCAACATCTGAGCTTTTAAAAGGACACGTTTCCAAACACCCAATCAAGTCTTCGAAAATCATTTGGTCAGAATAGACAAGGCTTTTATCCTTCAACATGGTTCTTTCAAATCGGCAAGTATCAATGACCTCACTTCCAAAAAAAGAACCTGTTGCCATGACAACATCCAACATTGGTAACTCTTTTCTGAAGGAGTGGAAGTCTGAGAATAAAAATTATTTTTATTTCAATCTAACCCAAAAACTAATTGATTCCAAATTCTTAAGACTTGTTGTATTTAACTAACCGCAACTTACCGCAATTTTAAATTTTTTCATGATAAGTAACACTATTCTTACAACCATACAATAACATCAGAATATCTGAAGTGTCATCATATTGATATGGCCAAAATACATATTCATAATCATATTCTTTGAGAAGCAAGAAATCTGATCAAGTGGAGAACAACATCACTTCTGGACTTTTGCAACACTGATCATGAAGCAAGATTTTTACAACATTGATATTGAAACATTCTGTACATTAAAACATCAAAATGAAACTACACAAAAGACAAGAAATCACTTGGGACACAAAAACAAGACTTACACAGCTACATCACAACAAGCATTTTGCCACTATAATTTCTCTGTCAGCGTATAGAATTAAGAGGCATAACAGACTCCACATATTAAAACAAGACTTCAAAAGAATGGTAACCAAGAACACCAGAAGATGACACCAAGTGTCAAAGCATGACGTTTCTCAAAGAGCTTGAAAGCAAAGCACTATGAAAATAGAATGGGTTTACTCACCACTGATGTTAAAGTTTGCGCTGCACCTGTCACTGCCAAACTTGTTGGAAGCAGTGCATGTGTATTCACCAGCGTCGGCCTTTGTTGGGTCCAGAAGCTCCAGTGAGGATGTGGTGTGTCTGCTGAGGATCCGGAACTTCTCACTCTGCCGAATCTCTGAACCAGACTTGAACCACTTAAAGGTCACATTGGGTGCATCCTCGATCTCACATTCGAACTTCACTGGGCAGCCGATGTTGCTTTCCACGTTGCTGATTTTCTTCTTAAAAACTGGAAGCACTACAATTTTCAAGAAAATGCAAAAATTAGCCAATTGTCAGATTTTTGCAAGCACATACGCATCAGTGATAGTAGTGTTCCTTAGGTGACTGTAGGGGGGGAAAGAACGACGTGATTGTTAGCAAAAGTCTTATGAAGTGACAAAATTCAAGGTCATGCTTGAATAAACCATGTGAAATTACATGAGGGAAATCGAGTTGAAAAGTTAAACTCTTAATTTATGTTGGAATATGTTTTACGAAGTGAAAAAAAATGAGAAGATGAGTTTGGATTTTCTTTCTTGTTAAATGGTGACAATCTCCTTAATAAAGAAATTAGCTATGTCATCCAAAATGTCGTAATATCCACACAGTCCAACCTCTTGCGATCACAGTAAGCCGAGACGATGAGGAGATCTTTCCAGTTTCACTCAGAGCCTCACAGGTAAATTCACCTTCATGTCTCTCCTTGCTAATAGTGTCGATTACTAGCGTGTATAGATCATTGTCCTCAAACCATTTGAACTCTTTGCCAGAATCAATCAGCTTCCCATTAAAAAGCCAGTTAACACTTTTACAAAATTTGACGCGCACAGACAATGTAACCTTGGAATTATTTTCCACAGCAAGATCTGATAGCGGAACTTCAAAAACCTTTTTTGTCAGATGTTCTGGTTTTTCGTCTATTATAACTCCCAAATCCACAACTTCCTTTTCTTCTTGAAGACAAATAGGCTTTGCATGGCTGGATGGAAAATTAGTGGAATCATCTTGAATACTGGTAACTAGTCCTGACTCTAAGATCTCAGATGTCCATGTATCTATAGCAGAATGGACTAGTAGATTTGGTTCTGTCTGCAGTGTAGCAAACTGTTGTTGTGGTTTAGAAAACATAACGGCCTTTTCTGTCACAATGGTAGAAAACACTGGGTATGATGAAGTGCCACAGACATGCAATGTTTCTGGCAAATCAAGAATTAAGATTTCACTTTGTTCTGTGTCTAGAGCATGTTTCTCTTGAATCAAGAAAATATTTAACGGAGAGAAGGGTTCATTTTTAAGAGTTGCAGTTTGACGAGATTCACACTCAATTGGAGTAGTTATTCCTGAAGAGAAATTGGTTGTAATCAAGTTTGCTGACATTGTGTGTTTTGGCTCCTTACATATCGCAGCCTCCACCACATCTACAGGTCCAAAACAATTACATTCATCTGCTGAAATGAACAGTTGTTCACAAGAAGTGGCAGTGTGATCGATTGCTTTCCGCTCATGTTTGATGTCCATGCTGGTTTCTTTTGGTAAAGGACATAAAAGAGCAAGCTCCTTCTGAAGAGTTTGGCATTCCTGTGATTCAGGAATTAAATATGCTTCATGGTCTTGCCTCGTGTGAATTACACCGGTCGCTTCAGAGGATAATTTTATTTCGCTTACAGGATGTTGTTTTGACAATTGGAGTACAGTCAATGGTGTGAATTCTTCCACAATGTTATCCACATATTCTGAAATAAGTGTTGTTTGTTTTTCAGAACTAGCTACATGTATGCAGTCTTTCCTTCTACTCGTGGTGGTTTTCTCTTCATCTATTTTGTCAACTGAAAATAGTCTCTCCTTGCAGAGAACAATCTGAGACTGTATAAGAGGAAGCTGGAGCTCAACAGGACTCTCCTTTTCATTTAATAAGACCAATGCAAAATCCAAAGCAAGCTGTGATGCTTCTTCATAAGAAACGATGTCCTGCTCTTTAGTTAAAGCTGAATTCAGAAGAACCGGTGATGTTCGTAGGCCAGCATGCTCTACTTTTCTGTGTTCACTGCTAAGCCTATCCTCACATAGAAGAATAGATTGATCAGTAATTTGTTGCAAGTTTAGAACTTGATCTTCAACTTTCTGACAATGTTCTGGAGACTCAGCCTTGCCATGTGTAGGTATGGACTTGGCTTCTTCTGCTTCTAGTTTGTACATTTCATCAGTTACCACAGAGGATTTTAGAACACGGCATTTACCAAGCTGTGCTGTTTTCTGGTTGGCTGTGTTGATTTTAAAAGGTGAAATATGACTCTCGGATAATGACAAGTTCTGTGATGAACTTGCAATGTACATTAATGCAGGTTCTTCTGTAACTCTACAGCCTTTCTCCTCTTTGGGACTTTGAGTTTTTGCACTTTCTTCTCTCAGAAACGGTAACTTGCTTTGGACCTGTGGGCTACTGACTACAATTTTTGGCTGTGTTGTGACAGCTATCTTTGCTTTTTCCATGTTTATTAGTGGCTCAGTTTTTAGTATCTGGAGAGGAGTAGGGTTTTCTGAAATAGCAGTTACATTTATCAATGGTTTTTCTGTAATAGCCTCAAGTTCAATAGTTCCTGGGCTTACTATACATTCACATTGCTGGTCTATAAAGCCAACGCTGTCTTGTCTAGTAAGCATAGTACCAAACTGAAGTGTTTTCTGATCGTCAATGGAAGTTGTCTGAACGTGAGGGAAATGCACGTCCTCTCTAGTACGAGACTGGATTATTGCAGTTCGGTGAAACGTCCGTTCATCTTGCATTGCATCTGAAGATATTTCTAAAGTTTGGGAGGCGAAAATGTTCTCACTTTTAACAGCTTGACTGTCTTGAGTGAGATTTCTGTCCTCTTGCTGACTGCCAGTTTGCATTGATCCTGAAACCACCATGAGAACAAGTTCAGCACTGCAAGAGGTTTCTCCAACTGGATTAGTTGCTCTACAAGAATAAACGCCAATGTCACTCTTCTTAACTGCGTTTATCTTTAAAGAGCCGTACCCGTCTGCATGGCTCTCAATGACACAACGCCTGTTTGGTTCAAAGTAATTTCTACCTTTGTACCACTGGACATCCGGAAGTGGGGTTCCTGCAACTAGGAACTCAAAAAGAGCATTGCTCCCTTCTGTACATTGTACCGTTTCAATTACTTTGATGAAATAGGGAGGCTGACTAAGAATCTCTTCTGGTTTCTTCGATGTCACCTTGAGATATGACGTGCATTTAGTCGCCCCGAAAGTGTTGCTTGCCGTACATGAATATGCTCCCTCCAACTCAGTTCTGATATGTCCAATAACAAGTGTGTGGGTCTCATTCTCTTGTATAAAAGTATAAAAGCGAGACGAAGAACTCAACAACTTGTCATTGTGGTACCACTCAATATAAGGTTCGGGATATCCGGACACTTTTACAGCTAATCTCACAGTTCCACCCGCAGGAACAGCTGTAGAGGAGAATTCGGTTACAAACGTGGGCTTCTCTGGCTTTTTTTCTAATGATTTAAATTTAGAGACTGGCTGGAGTTCAAATGTCTTTCCCTTTTCTTTTGAAAGGAGGCCTGTTGTGCAAGAGTCCTCCTCAGATGATATAGTAGGAGAAAACACTGAACAAAAAATAATGAAGTTGTTGAATATGGTTCACAAAAAAGTCAAACATTTTACCTTGTGGTCACTCGATTTTAGTCGTACATTTAAAGTTTAATCATAGCTTAAAGACTTAAAAGTAGAAAACTGAATAATAATAATAATAATAATAATATTAAACAAGACAAAAGTAAATGTATTTAAAAACCTTGTCATTAAAACCAATATGTTTTTATTTTAAAAAAGTACAAGAGTCATCATTATAACATGTCTTATTCAAAGTATTAATTTACCTTTCTCCTCATAACTGCCTCCATCCAGTCTGGATTCTGTGGAAAAAAGAACATATTTTAGAAACAAAATTTCAAACTAGAAGTGCTGCATTTCTGTGCTTTCTATTTTCCATTTTCACTGAAAACGGAACACATCTCCTTTGTGGAGCACTGATAGCGTCCAGAGAAGTCACTATCTCCTAAATAGACACCATTTGCATGTGGACATATGGTTTCTTCTTTTGCTCCATGAGAGATGCCACAGTGTTTGTCATCTATGTAGAAGAGTGTTGATAAAACCATCGTTGTGTGTGCCCAGGACTTAAAGTAAGCGTGGTATAAACCAAAGCATGCAAATGCAAACCTGTCTTCACTCCGAGTTGAAGGCTGCATGATTTGTCTCCTGCAGCTTTGTTAGGTTTGTAAGAATTTGCGCCCCATTGCTCAGAACAGAAATTCTTTACATTTAAGCAGCATAACGGCCCATCATGTTTCAGTGAGTAAGATCTCGGCTCCTCAGATTTCAACTGGTTGTGAAGCCATTCGACAAATGGAGAGGGACTTCCTTTGACTACATAGTAAAAAGAAGTACTGTCTCTCTTTCTGGCAAGATGGTTGGGGTACAGGTTCACAAGGAATTCGTGTTCAAAGGCATCACTTGTGTCTTTCTCCCAAAGAGTCGTTACATCAGGATTGAAAAATTGGCTTATCTGCCACTTTGTTGTCAGTGCTCCAAAGTTCTGTATGGACTCCTGCTTTTCTCTTTCAAGTGCCTCGGTTTCAGTTTTAGAGCATTTACTGATAGAATCTGAGGGTACAGGGGTTTCTTTGGGGGCTGCGTCTTTAGCTGAATGAGAATAAAGTTAGGGAAATTTATTAGGGATTATTCAATAATACCAGCTCGATCATTTATCACAAAAGTGTTAGTAGGATGGAGAAAATGATGTTAGACATGGCCTGCGGAACACTAAACCAGAGGTGGCAAATCTTATTCTTGTCGAGTCACAGACCTTCAAAGTTCATCCCCAGGTACAAAAAGTAACATCAACTTCATAAGCTGCTTCTGGATTGGTTTGGTCTGTCGGGGTGGTCACTAAACTGTACAGTACTGTGACTTTAGCCACGCCTGGATTAAGTGCTTGCAAAAGCATGTTAGGTGGAACATTATGTTGTAAATAAAATTACATTTTAAGTGAAAAAGAAAACTCCAGCAGGAAGCAGATGGGATGGAATGAGGAAAAAGTGAAACAATGTCATTATCCACCTTCCACTGTGAGATGAGCAGATGTTCGATTCTCGCCATTGGTGTTTTTAACAACACAGCTGTAACTTCCCTGGTCCTCAAGTTGGACATTGAGTATAATCAGAGATATGACTTCTCCTTGATGGCCATACTGAACTCGTTCAGTGCTTGTGATCAATCTTCCGTTATGGTCCCATACGACTTGAGTAAATGGCTGTCCTGTGAAGGAACAGTTGAAGTGGGCCATGTCGCCCGTGCTGACAATGAGATCACTCAGCTTCAGTTTCAAAACGGGCTTTGTTGAATATTCTTCCAGGGAGATTTCATGTTGAGAACTCCTGCTTTTAACAGTTGTTGTGGATATCTCTGTAGAGACCGTTTCGAACGCTTGTAAGGTAGAAGAGCGAGTCTCACTCATGGTCTGGGAGATGACCATCTCTGAATGAGTTACTCCAATGCTGGAAACACCTTGTCTACTTACTGTTTTCACAATCAGATCTAAGCAATAAGAGAATCACATCGTATTAGAAATGTACAAGTACAGAATAATATTAAGAAGATCAAGATGTACAGGTCACAATCAAAATGAAGGCAACATAATAAGAGAAGAATTGAGCTTGTGACTACTAAATTGTAAAGATGTTATTTGTTAATGGTCCACTTTACAACAAATGTCTTGTAAAGTCATTGAGAGCTAAGACATGATGCCAATTTCTACCTAAGCCACAGAATTATGCATTACTTTTTCTGTGACAATACATACCATTAACCCTCAAAACTGCTGAGCAGGAAACCATTCCTCCAGAATTGCGCGCCACACAAGTGTATTCACCAGCATCAGTAGAGTAAGCTTGGGTCACCTCAAGCTGGCAGTTCTCACCATATTGAGACATTCTGAAGTTTGAGGATTGAGTGATTTCCTTGTCTTTCCAGAACCATGTAACTGAAATATCTATTGAGAATAAACCCGTTGTTAAAGCAATAAAGCATAAATGTGTGTAAGAGTACAGGATCATGACCTACCATCTCCTGAGACACGACAGTTGAATTTGGCCGTTTCACCTGCTTCAACAGAGGTGTCTTGCAAATAGGTAAGGATGACTGGTGGAGAAAGTCTGCTCCATGTATCCTGAGACACCACTTCTGAAACTGCTCATATTTATAATGAATAAGCATTATGAGCTGGGAATGTATGCATATGTAAATACTCAATATGAGTTGAAAATAAATTCACCTTCAACGTTCAGTGCAGCCGAGCTCTTGGCCACACCATAGTCGTTCTTGGCCTCACAGTTGTACTGGGCTGCATCCTCAGGGAAAACCTCAATCAGAAGCATCGTGTGTGTGTTTTCCTCCCTCAAGAACTTACACTTGAACCCAGAGGACAGGGCCTGTGAGTTCTTGTACCAGGAAACCTGAGGCTGAGGAACTCCCGTCACCTCCACAGAGAAGCGAGCGGGTTTGCCAGCCTCCACAGACAGAGGCTGCATGTGTCTGATGATCTGAGGAGCCTCAGGGACTATATTAGATGAAGATATAAGACGTTTAAAGAACATCTATAATATCAAAATGACTAAGATTCTTAAATGCAACAGATACATATATGTATGAATCTGATTAGAGTCACAGGAATAACTCACTCTTGACATGTAGATTCACTGAGCTTCGGTTTTTTCCCGCAATAAACGTGTACTCGCCAGCATCACTTCTATAGGTTTCATTAATTGTCAAGCGGTGGGTCTTACGAATGGTCATGTATTTAAAGCGTTCATCAGTAGACTGGATTTGAACACCATTTCTAAGCCATCGGCCTTCCATGTCGTCCTCATTAACTTCAAACTCCAGCGTAGCTCTTTGTTTCTCAACCACCTAAAAGATTCAAAGAAACATTTGTATCACTTTGAAAAGTCAAAGCATTATTTACTCTTTTTTTTTTTTTTGGCAAACAAGGAGTAGTTACAGTTATGTCTCTCTCAGCGGGTGGAGAGATGCGGACATCCTTGCCCTCTACTATGAGATTTGCTTTGGACACACTTGCACCGGCAACTACAGAATACTCTCCAGAGTCCGACATGCGCACGGTCTGAATCATCAGACGCTGCTGGTGGGTATCAGTGGAGGTTTTGAATCTAAAAAGAAAAAAGTAGCCAATTGAGTTTACAATCATGCATTCCTTAAGTGACTTTTTTATTAGTACAGTCAATTTTGTCAAATTAGTGAGTCTGGTTAATTTGTCCCAATTAAGCAGTTGTTTTGATACAAAGCCTATTACGGGAAACGGGGCGTGGTCATTAATCTGACAAAACAGTTTAACTGGAAATGACTGTACATTTTTTTACAGTTTTTTTTGGAATTGACAAAAACACTTTTTTGTTAGAATATGGAAATGCAGGCAGATACAGAGAGGAAAGTAAATCCTGAAAACATACCGGTCAGACAGCTCAAGTTCTTGCCCATCCTTCATCCACATCACTTGAACATTGGGTTCAGAAAGTTCACATTCAAAGATTGCCTTCTTCTTCTCGCTAACCTTGATGTCTTTAATGTGCTTTGTGAACTCAATAACACGTGCTGAAAACCAGATGTGAAATGATGATTGTGTTTAGTGAGCTCTAAATGCATAAACAAATCTAACCGTCTAACAGAACAAAACATTCAAACTAACCATCAACAAAGAGTTTAGCTGATGTGGTAGAAGATCCAGCAATAAACTTGTACTCTGCACCATCTCCAAAGTGAACGTTGCGGATAGTTAGAGAATGGTTGAGCTGTTTGGTTCGAGTTTGGCATCTGTCACTGGATCGAATTTCCGTTCCATTCTTTAGCCATTTGCAGACAACACCTTCAAAGTTGACTGCGGTTTCAAATGTAACTGTATCCTTTTCTTTGGCATTGATGTTTTGAAGCATGACAGTTACGGCAATTGCTGAAAATTACACAAAGCAATTATTCAGATGGTTAATTTATCCATGTAGCATTAAATTAAAGATATCAAAAAAGAATGATAGCTCTACTAACGTTTAACAGTAAGTCTGGCAGAGATTTTGTCGTTTCCGCAAATAAATGTGTATTCGGAAGCATCTTCTCTGCTGGCGTTCATGACCTTCAGCTGGTGCAACTTCCCTTGTACTACAGTTCCAAACTTTTCACTGGATTCAATCTCAACCCCATTTTTCAGCCATGTGGATGGAACATTGAAGTGAGAAACCTCACACTCCAATGTGGCCACGTGGGTCTCTGGAACCTCAATGTCTTTCAAGGGTTTTGTGACTCTTAAATCTGTATGTGGGCACAAAAAAAACAATTTTTACGTTGTCCAAAAATTGACATTACCTAACAAAACTATTTAGCATGATTCATATTCTTACATTCAATTTGAAGATGTGCACTGCACTGCAGATGTCCCACCATGGCGATATATTCTCCTGTCATGTGACCTTCCAGACTCTGTATGGTCAGTTTGTGGGACTTCCTTTCAAACTGAATTGTGATGTTTGAACTTGACCTAAGCTCTTGATTATTGAACATCCACTTGACTGGAATGTCATCGTGGGAGAGACTTAGCTCAAATGAGACACTAGCGCCCAACAGGGATGTCACATCCTTTGGTTTTTTAACAATTTTGACCGCTATAAAAGAGAGTAATAAATCAATATTATTTAGAAAAATTTAACATTTAAACTGCATATGAATCTATAATATAAACCTACTTTCAACATTCAGTCTTGCATTGGCAGAGAGTTTTCCTAGTTTAAACCCATAAACCGATTCATCTTGGCTGTTGCAGTTCTTGATTCTGAGGCTGTGAAGAAATCCATCCACTGTAATCTCGCATTTGTCGCTTGGTTGAATTTCAACACCATTCTTGATCCACTGGGATCCTTTAACGTCTAAATGTGTAAGCTCAAGACTAAAAACTGCATCCTGGGTTTCAGTAACTGTTTGGTTCTTCATGGTTTTCTTGATTTTCACAGCTGGAATTAAGAAGAAGTTGATTTTTTTTTCCATAGGTCATATTTAGAAAAATCAAAGTAGCTCTATTCATACCTTCAACCTTCAGGCTGGCAGATGTTTTAGAGTTTGCTACCACATATGTGTACTCGCCAACATCCTGTGGCCTAGTGATGACAATGACTAGAGATCTGACAGTCCCATTATTTTCACACCTAACATTATCACTATAATCAAGGGGTTGGCCATCTTTCTGCCATTTGCCTTCTGTAGTGGAGTTGGCTACTTCACACTCCAGAACAGCAGTCTGTGATTCTGCTACCGTCAAATCATGTAGAGGTCTGCTGATCGCACCACCTTTGGAAACAATCAAATGTAATGTTATGTTCATTAAATTCATACGTAAGATGGAAATGTGTGCGTTAAGAACAGAAATGTGTTCAAATACCTGACACAACGAGTTTTGCTCTTGATTCCTTTTCACCAGCCATGAACAGATATTCTCCTTCTTCGTCCTTCATGGCATTCAAAATGGTGAGCTTGTGGGTTGTACCTTTGCCCTCGAGCTTGTATTTTGCACCAGCTTTTAAGGGTTGATTCTTGAAGGTCCAAAGAGCATCAATGCCGGGGTGAGACACCTCAACCTCAAAAGTGACGTTCTGAGTTTCAGTGCAAACACAATCCTCCATGTGTTTAACAATGGATACAGCTATGGAAATAACAAAGAAATACCATCATAGACACATGAGTCAAGCTAAACCGAGAAAATGGTTAAATGGATACACATATATTTGTGAACGATACTAACGTTGGACGGAGAGTTTACAAGTTGACTCCACTTTTCCAGCGATTAGTTTATAGTGCCCTTGATCTGATGCATATGACCTGTTGATGGCCAGCCTCTGTTTGGATCCCTTGACAACCATCTGGACTCGATCACTTGACGTCAGCAGCTGGTCATTGTGAAACCACTGTGCAGTGGTAATGTCAGGAGCGGAAATCTTTGCTTCTAGAACAGCTTTGGTGCCTTCCACTGTAGAAACGTCCTTAAGTGGAGCCAAGAAGCCAATGGCTAAAAATAAAAATAATAATTTTTATTTTGAAGCCCTGTTGCACAAATTTAACCTGGGCTTTTTAAAAGGAATACTCACTCTGAACGGTCAGCTTTCCTTTTGTAGAAATGTCTTGAGCAGGAACAACAAAAGAGTACATTCCAGCATCATCTCTAGTAACGTCTTCAATGAGAAGCTTGTGAATGACTTTGTCAATAACCATGTGGATCTTGCTGGTTGCTGAAATGGCCTGACCATTTTTCATCCAAGAACCTTCAACATGTTCCTGAGAGAATCGCACTTCAAATTGGGCAATGTCACCCTCACAGATTGTGTGATCTGAAAGACCTTGCATCAGAGTCACAGGACGCACTAGAGGAAACAAACATTATTGTAAGATGAAGATTTCATAATTTCTAACTGATTATAATTATCTAATACTTACATTTCATCTTCAGCGAGGCACTTGTTTTAAGATCTGCTACTTTAAAAGTGTATTTTCCTTGGTCTTCCTTCTTAACATCTTTAACAGAAAGACTATGGCGGCCACGGCGAGCTGACACCACATATTTGAGACTGGGAGTGATTTCTTTGTTCTCAAAATACCATGTGCCTTCAGCATCTTCTCTGGATAAAACACATTCAAACTCTCCAGAGTATGTCTCAGGAACTTCTGTGTTCTCAAGATTCTTCTGAATTTCCAGTGGGGCACCTTTGCATGAGGAATCAAATGTTTAAAACATATGCAACCAGACAAGAATAGGCAATAGGATATAAAACACACTACCTTCAACTTTAAGTGTTGCAGTGGTCCTTATCTGGTCATCATCTACTACTACACAGCTGTATTCTGCTTCATCCTTCATTGCAATTATCAGCACAGATAGAAAATGCACCTTTCTATCAGAATGCATTCTGTATTTATCACCCGAGAAGACTTCTGCATTGTTTTTTAACCACTTGACCTTAACAAATGGCTCATTTGTCTCACATTCAAAAGTCACCATGGTATCCTTCTCTTTGGCACTCTGATCTTCCAGTTGTTGTGTGAATGTAACAACTTGTTTTCCTGAAGCAAAAAAATCAAAGAACAGGCTGAAGTTTTCTCATTGCTCAAATATGCTTGTCAACATGCATCAAGATGTTGTAAAAATAATTTACCTTGAACCAATAGGAAGGCATGGCTCGAAGTCTCTCCAGCTACGTTTGTGGCTTTGACCATTACACTCGCAGAGTCTTCAGCCAAAACATTTTTGATAACTAATTCACAGACGTGATCCTCGGGCCAGTGCCAGTAAATCCGTTCAGATTTCTCCATTAGGATTCCATTCTTAAACCACTGACATTCTGGGTCTGGTTTACCTGTGACTCTACAACGGAAGTGCACTTCATCATCCAGGCAAACTGTCTGACTCTGGATTCGTTCAATGATCTTTGGAGCTTCCATACCAGGGGCGAGCACAACTTTCTCAGGTTTCAATTTCTGTGCTGTTAGCTTAGACTCCTCTTCTTTCTTCTTCTCTGCCTCAGATAGTAATTTTTTATGATGAAGAAGCTCCTCCTTTCTCCTTTTCAGCATTCCCTCATAAGATTCATCTTTCTTTCGGGACTTCAGCTCTACTGCAGTGATTGACTCGTAGTAACCCTCTTGGGTTCTACGCTTAAATTTGCTTTTTAGTTCCTCTGTCTCTTCAGTTGATTTTTCATGAGCCACCCTTTCGGTTTTCTTTAGCTTAACAACCTCTTTGGACTCTTCGGACTCGGTTGGTCTCTCAGTTTTAACAACTTTGAAGGAAACTTTGCCTGTATCTTGTGTTGATGAAGTAGCTTTAGGGTCAGGAGCTCTGCGCAGGATTGATCTGAAGTCTTCTCTCTGCTGGATTTCAAACTTCACAACATGGTCAACAATACCTTCAGGGTTTTCTGCCACAACTTTTACATCACCTGAATCATAAGACTTTGTGTCTGTGATTTCGAGGTAGTGAATGCCATCGTACTGTATTCTAAATCTTTTACTCTTGAGAATGAGCAGTCCATTAAGATACCAGTTGACTTTTGGGGTAGGGTAGCCAGTCACCCTAGTGCGAAATTTGGCAGTTTCTCCCTCAATGATTTTCACAGGTTCTGGTAAAAGAACAATCTCTGGCTTTGTCTTCTCAAACATCTCATCTTCAGTCACTCCAGAAGGCCCACCCTCATAGGCAATGCGCTCAATTTCATCCATTCTAGGTCCTCTCCTGCCATCTGGCAGCTGAGTTTCTTCCACTAGGCCTTTTTCATCCCTAACAAGTAGAGTAGCAGAGTTCTGATCAACTCCAAATTTGTTGGTGGCTCTGCATGTAATGACACCACTATCTCTGGAATATGCTGCTTCATAATCAAGACTGCAGTAGCCAAACTCATTGACCATGCGTAGCCTGTTAGCAGCATCCAGAGGCTTGCCATCATGAAGCCACTCCACAATCATGGTTGGGTCTCCAATAGGAGTCAGTCGACATTCAAAATGTGCAGGTCCGAATCGCTTCAGCCTCACTGAAGTAAGCTTCTTTTTAAATAGTGGCTTCTGTTGCTTCTCTTTGTCATAAAGGTCTCCATCCTCCCATTGTTCCTGACCATAGCGAAGATGAAGTGGCTCCAATTCTGGTGCTGCAATTTCTTTGGCCTTGTATGTTCCTTTGGGTATGACAAGCTTTCTCTCTGGCTGAGGCTGGACTGCTTCTACCTCAACATTGACTCTGCAGCGTGTGGTGTCTCTGCCAGCTTTGTTGATAGCAGTAGCTGTGTACCATGCACTGTCAGACCCTTCGCTTGATTGAATCTTGAAGCAAGCCTCTCCTCGTCCACCCTCAATCCTAACATGTCAACAGATATTTTACTTAAACAACAAACCAGAAAAATTATGGAAATATGTGTAGGTGCAATTTAATTGTACTTTTCCCCCATCATTTATTTGAAAACATACCTGACATTTGGGTGCTTGTGTGGGGAGATGATGTCACTGTTCTTCAGCCACACAATGTCAGGAATTGGATTGCCGATGGCTTTAACAGCCAGTTCAACCAAAGTTCCTTGTTTAACGCTGATGTTTTTCAGCTTCTCAACAAACTGTGGTTTCACCAAGTTTTCCTTTGCTATAAATGATGAACGCATGAACATATGTTAAAAGTTACAATGCTTCATTACTATAGTGCTTATATCAACTTCAAACATTAAATATAATACTACCTTCAACAGTAAGGGTAATAGAAATCGTAGTCTTTCCAGCTCTGTTTTGAGCAATAACCGTCCACTCTCCAGAATCATGAGGCATGGCCGAGACCACAATCATGGACTGAGTCCCATCTTCCTTCACCACAATTTTATGAGTGTAGTCATTAACCACTTGTTGTCCTGCACATAAAGGCAAACAAAACGATGTGTGGCTGTAACCAGAGCAACACTTGGGGTGAAGTGGTGATAATGACTAACCATTGTGGAACCAGTAGGTGTCAGGCATGGGTCTTCCAACAACTTTTAAGTCAAATCTAGCAGTCTGTCCCTCGGAGCACTTAACAGATGATGGCTTTTGCACAAAAACAGGCTTATAGAGCCTTTCTAGCTGTGCTTCATCAGTGTCGTCAAGTCTACGAGCAGGCGAGCGGCTTGTAGAACGTGGTGATGCAGACCTACAAAGCACATGTAATGTATTTAGCATTATTTATAATAGTTTTTGAGCTGTGTTGTATCTATAGCTCACCTCATTCGTTGAACAGATTCTGGCTGAGGCTGTGGTGCTCTGACTGCAGTGGTTGGCTCCACAGAGAGCTTTCCAGAGCTTACTGCATTACCTCTTATGTTACTTATCAAAGCTGTGTAGACTCCTTCATCTTCAGGCAGAACTGATGGAAGACGTAGACTGGCTCTACCATCCTGCAAAACCTCCATCTGATAACGGCCACTATGGAGGATGCGTTTGCCATCTTTGTACCAAGCGATCTATAAATAGTTATACAAACAAGAATATTTATTGTTTGGAAGCATTTAGAGTTAACAATATGTACACATTTTAAAGATTTAAACAGTTTGTCACTATTTACTAACCAAATAGAATCAACTCCATGATTTTGGTGTTTCATACAGTACTGTAAGTTTATTGAGTTTAGAAGACTTATTGAATAGTACGTTACTAGACTGTCATTGAATTGGTACCATCAAATTGTAATCTTAATACCTTAGGAAGTGGCGAGCCTGTCATCCTGCAGTGGAACGTAGCGCTCACTCCTGCTCGGAGTCTGTAACTCTTTACTGGAGTTTGAAAGACTGGGGAAACAGTATCATGTTCCGGAACACTGATATCCATCTGCTCTCCATCTTCAGTCACCAGCTCCTGATATGTAATCTTTAGTAAATGGAACTCAATCTCTTGAAGATATCTCTGCTCTGAATAAGACATTTGGAAATCCTATAAAAAAGAGAGATATTTTGTTAAATATATATTTTCAATAGAATTAAAATCTGCACAGATGTACTGCCATGCCTCGCCAGCAGAGGGAGGCAAGCGTGAGCTCAGTTTGACTCATTTCTCTGCTTCCGTGATTCATGTGTTTTTTTTTTGCCTCACAGTTTAATTCTGCTCTTGCTCACTAAACATATTTGCATGTAGATTTCTCCAAATTTCACTAATACATTCAACACACTTTATGAACACCAACATGTAAAAAAAATGATCATATGCATTTCTGAAACCCATTTATACTAAACAGTAACAGAATGTATCTATAAAAAACCCTAAATGTGGTTCATACCTGCTCTGCAATAAAGGACTGCATCATCTGGGTTTGTTGGGCCATCCTCTTCTGTATGAGCATTTGTTCTTTCTCAGCTACAGTCTCAACAGGAGCAACATCTGCCACTCTTGGCTCCTCCAAAGTCACTTGTGGTTTGACCTTCTCGTCCTGTTTTTTGAGGTATAACTCGTAAGCCTCTGCAAAAAAACGACAAACAAATAGGTGAAATGCATGCTCATGTTGATATGTTCCAAACAACTGCTGTATATGTAAGTTCTACTAACCTTCATCGAGGAGCATGACTGAAGCAGAGATCTCGCCATATGTATTCTTGGCAATGATGGTGTACTCTCCAGCATCGTCAGAGAAAGTCATAGAGATCTCCAGTTTGCAAGCCCCTGTGTCTTTATTGTAGGCCACTCTATACCTAAAAGATCATGGCAATTCAGATTAGAAATGTTTAACCTTTATTTGCCGATTTACTACTAACAGAAAGAGTAGACAAAACGTTTAAGTTATAGCACATACCTGTATCCGGTTGCTAGATTAATTCCACTCTTTTTCCAATAAATATGAGGCTTGGGGTTGCCTCCAACTTGGCATTCGAAAGCCACACTTCCTCCTTCAACAAGCTTTTGCACTGTTGGTTTATTTATGAAGAACGGTGGGCGTTCTCCACCAGCCTCCACGACTTCACTTAATTCAGACAAGGTCTCGTCTTTGGATCCCATAGGAACCCTGCTATTCAAACACCAGTGAATCAGCTGATTATTCTTGACCAAACGTAACAAATTGCAGTAACTTACGGCTGCACATGAGCAGGCATCTCAACAGCTTCAGAAACAGCAAATTCATCTCTGCTCTCAATTTCTTCTGAAACTAATGCCAAAAATGTTAGTGAGCAATCCTGATCAGGTGGAAGATCACATTGGTCAAAATGTCTCGTCTCATTACCTTTGACGAGCAGGTAGCATGAGGTGCTGATGGTTCCGGCCTCGCTGGTTGCAGTACAGGTGAAGCGGCCGCTATCTTCAGCAAAGGCCTCGCGGATCACCAGACGAGCGAAACTCTTCTCATAAGTGATCTGGAAGTCAATGGAGTTCTCGATGGTGTAATCCTCTCGGAACCACATAATGGTTGGAAGAGGGTGACCAGAAATCTGGCACTCCAGAGTCACACAGTCTCCCTCAGTCACGGTCACGTTCTTCAAAGCCTGGACACAAATAACAAGTACATTATGTACATTATATTTGTTGATATAACACAAATGAAAGTCAACTTCAGTTTGTTGTATCTAAATAAATGGCACATATAGGTATGTATATGATTAAGTTGTTACATGCAAGTCAAATGAATAATCCTCACCGCCACAATAGTCGGGGGCATCACTTGCTCTTTAGGGAAGGATGGAACGGTTGGAGCCTCAACCACCTGCTTTGCAAAAAATAGTAATGATAAATCATATTCAACTCAAATCAGATTTTCACCTTTATCAGTCTGCTTTCATTTACACTACCGTTCCAAAGTTTGGGGTCACTTTGAAATTTCTTTCTTTTTTTTTTTTTTTAAAGAAGAGCACTGTTTTTGTCAATGAAAATAATTATAATAATATATTGATAGTAACAATAATGAAAATTTTAACTAATCAGAAGTACACTCTATAAATGTCTGTAAGAGCTGTAAATGTCTGTTTTTTTTTGGTGCAATACGTAATGTATCTGCATGAAATTTAAATTAAATTGACCTAGTGTATGGAGGTCCAATTACAGCAACTGTCACTCCAGATTTAATGGTACAATGTGTTTACTAATTGTGTCAGAAGGATAATGGATGATTGTGAAACCCTTGTTTGATCATGTTAGTACTGCTGGAAACGTTTAGCTATAAAACTGATCTTCCTTTGAGCAGGTGGAGAATCTGGAGCATCATGGCCAGAAATAGAGAACTTTCATGTGAAACTCAATAGTCTATCCTTGTTCTTAGAAAATAAAGTGTGACTTTTCATGGAACACACTAAATTGTCTAGGTGACCCCAAACATTAGAACGGTAGTGTAGGTAAACTACAAATCTATGCTGTGTAAACAATCTATATGTAACGGCCACTAGGGCTCTCGTGGGCATTACACTATAAAATATATTTACATTTTCTTAAGCTACAATAATTTACAACTTGATGTAACTTGGCCCTTTTCATTATATATGTCTAAATTACAAATGATGCAATGATTAATTCTTTTAAATGATTTGACAGGAGCTCTGCTGACCTGGCGCTGCATGGTCAAAGAACTTTCCCACTGCTCCTTGTGGACAAAGGTGCTTGTAAGGCTGGACTCTCCCACAAAACCCTCCTGCTTCCAAGGAGGAAGAACATCTGCGGCTTGTGACACTTGCTTGTGTGTAGCCACTGGAGACTTCACTGGTCTGATGGGTGACACCGACAATCTTGAAGGTGAGGTAGGCCTGAAATTTCATTATAATCAGTTGTTATTCATTTAAAAGATCAAATTGCGCCAAATTTGTCTTTTGCAAACGTATTTTCATGGCACGTGAAAAATGATGTTTTTTAAGTTGAAGTTTGTGCGGAATCTAAATTCACGACCTGAAGTGTCGTCTTCTATGTTTTCTAGTTCTTATGAGTATGCGATTAATGAACTTTAGTTGCCTTAAGTTATCTAATAGGGACAAACTAAGTTTATTGTATTCATTTGAAATGAAGTGAATCTATTTCAAAATAGCTTAAGCGGTATCTAGTGGTTTGTGGAGCGTCACATTTTAGTGAAAAGTGAATCACAGGTAGAGCCGATCAACTTCTGTCTTGCCAATTTTTTTGTGCCTTAGCTTCACATCTGATGCCTGTACATGACCATTATATTGGGTGATTAAATCTGTTTCTTTTTTCTATTTCTTTCTTTGAAAAGTGACAGTCAGAGTTTGGGATACTTGAAACTCAATGACATGAAACTCATTTCTGTCATTGAGAAACAATTCTGACTTTATCAATCAAAATTATGTATTAAGTATGTATAATAAATATTCTCCATTTTGAGATGTATTTCAGAATTTTTATGTGGTGGATTTGGGCTCCTAAAGCCTGGGAAGTTACAAATTATGTTGATATTGTAATAGCTCTTCTACTAACAAAGTGACAATAGGTACAAGTTATAAGGTAGTTTTTTTCGGGACAGATAGATAGAAGATAGAAGATATAAGCGATTGTGTAAGTGTGTTTACATTACATAACTACTGGTCTAAAACTGAGCAACAAAAAAAAGGACTTAATTTTTTAGCTCTTGCATCATTTCACTTTTCTCACTCCAAATTGATGAAGTGTTTTGATTCTTAGTCTCGCAAGCCTACGTAAAGTCAATAATAAGTAGTAGTTAGTGATAACAACAGAAATACCTGTGAGGAGTGTGTGCCGGGGCTTTGACGTGTCTCACGGGGGATGGCGACTGATGGCGGGCCATTTTTGAGACCCCTCCTGGAGGTGTTGGAGACTTGGAGGTGGGCTTTGGTGGGACACGTGGAGGTGTCTTATGGGCCAAATCACCTTCCTCTATTTGCATTTCCATTAAAGCTGAGGACTCCATTCTCTGTAAAAGCACATGTGCAAGAAAATGAATGTTTTGAATGTTGTTTTCTGTTTTTAAGACCTGTTCACACTGGAACCACAAGTGCTTGTTTAACCGTATTAGACAATATCTGTATTCAAACCAAAGCAATTTCTGCTAAAACCAATGACATTCAAGTTCACTTCCTGATACAAAGTGGCAAAATTGTAGCCTTACAATTTTTGTCTTTTAGAAAAGGAAAGGTGGCTTTAGCAGAACACTTCTGGTGTTCCAAAGACCAGCACTCTTGAAAAGTTGAACACATTTTGAAAATTCGTCTTCACAACATCAAAGTGATGGCAACTCTACGTTCTGCTGGATTGTTCCTGAAGCTTGATTTGTTGAAGGTGTGTATCACAAGGAGTGAATACGCATGAATGTTGACCTGATGTACATTCAGATGTAAATTGTATTGTACCTTTTCAACTCTGGTGTGGACAGTCTGTGAAATCTGAGAGGTTGAAACGATAGTCTTGGTTTTCTTAGCAGGGACGGCAACCTCCTCACCTTAAGATCACAAAACAAACACGTCAGAATTGCAAGGTCAGGGACATTTCTCACTCGCCAAATCGTTCATACCGTGAACAAGAAGTTCAGCTGTAGAGTTCACACGTCCACTACTGTTTGAAGCAATGACCGAGTAGGTTCCAGAATCCTCTGGAAAGGCCTCGGCAATCAATAAACTGTAAAGATCTCCATCTTGAACAATCAGAAAGTCGGCAGAGCTCTGGATCTCCGCTCCCTCTCTGTAGAACTTCACCACAGGGGTCGGGATCCCAGCAACTCTCACATCCAATCTCACTTGGCTTCCTTGTCTCACAGTCACACTCTGTAGTCTTTGAGTAAAGCTTGGTGGCACAGTTTCCACTGAAAAGAACCACAATGTTCTTTGTGGTTACAGTTTATGGACTTTTTGTAGACGGAAGATCAGACAAAGCGGTTTGTTTAGGCACCTGTAACCAGGAGTTCAGCGGTGCTGGTGGCTTGTCCAGCTCCATTGGTGGCTCTCACGGAGAATCTTCCACTGTGTGCGGCGGTCACGGCGGGGATCATCAGAACAGCGCGGCCATCGCTGAAGGAGATCTGAGCGCCGGGCAGAGCCGCAGCAGTAAGAACCTGGCCATCACGAAACCAGCTCACCTCAGGAACTGGATTACCTGTGCAGGACCAGATGTGTTCACCGTGACAAAACTGCTCCAAATGTACAATCAGTTACAAAAACAACAAAACTAATTCATTAAAATTGTGGCGTTCAAGTCCTTATTCATTTGAAAATATGGTTGAACAACTATTAACAATTAACCAAGTAAAAGTTTGTGATTTCATTAGGTCAAAAAGACATGTAAATTTGAACCGCTGGTTATTTCAGATGACTCGATGCGACTAGATCATTTCGGTCCTAATAACCGGCTTGTTCGTTTGAGTAACATTAACTTGTCACTAGGACCTTTCTGTTTAAAACATATTACAAACACAAGACTAGAACTTATAAGTCTCTTATAAACTTTGCTTGCAGAAAAATACATTAACAACTTCTCCTAAATTAACATGATGCTCAGTATTAAAGTACATATGCAATACAGTTTTTAACAACTTTCTGCTGACAGACTTTTTAGAACAAGGTCAACAACAGCAGCATCGTAATCTTCTTTCTCGTTTCCCCGTGTCATTGAACCTCATTGTCAAACAAATGACAAATAAAATTCTATATTTTCGTCATCATTTTCACTTTCAATCTGCAGTGGTGATGAGACACAGTTCACTGACTGACTAAAGTGTGTTCACTCCTTTGTTCTCAGCTTCTTTTTCTTATTCACATTTTTAGCTAAATTAACCTGTTAATTTTAGTCCAAGTTAGTACATTATAGATATGTAATCAATATTATGTAATAATAATAATAATATTTAGTTCAATATTATTAATTAGAACAATATTAGGCATGTGTAATAGAATATGACTTGGTTCTTTTGGATTCGGTCCAAATAAGTGACAGATTAGCCAAAAAAGGAAACAGTTAAGCTACTAGTCAAGGTGGTCTGATTAACCATAATCAATGTATGTAATTAAAACTGAACAATAAAAGTACCAAACTACAGTTTTTACAAAATAGAGTTGCAGCTTTTTGAGGTACCATAATAAGGAAACAATGGAGGGCTTATAAAAAGATGAGTGAAATGTGGCAAAAAAACATAAAAAAGTTAATTGGGCCAATAAATGGATGGTTGGATAAATGTAGAAATAATGAATTATAGATAAACGTGAGTCCTGTGAGAGGACTGATATAGGAATGGATGGATTGTTTGATAAAAAGATGAGTGGGCATTTGGAATGGGCCGACAGGATGAATTATCTGGAGCTGTAAATGATCAATAGATAAATGGAGCGATAAAGAAAAGAATTGGTGGAGTGATAATACATTATAGATAAATGGTGGGAAACGGGGAAATAGTTTAACAAAGAAAAAGATGGAGGTACAGGATGATACAGGATGCTGGCATTATAATAGACAGAGAACTGGACTTGACTTACCACTAACTTGAGCTTGGAATGTGGCGGCACTACCCTCTAGTGCCACCACACTCTGAAGCGGTTGAGTGAAAGACGGAGCCTGTGTGGACATGACGGCAGCTCCTACAGAAACAAACACACCTTTCTCAACACCATCACGCATCTGAAATCTCCACCAGACCGCCGCAAAAGTCCCATGTTTAAGTCCCTGATCGAAAGTCAACAGATCAACTGGGTGCAAAGCCATTAGGGCTTCATCTCAGCTGACAGACACTCGACGTGACAGCAACAACTGCTGGGAACATTTTAAAGCCTGGCACAGTTTAAAACCACTCGCCATTTTTATCACAGTTACTCATGCTGTAGAGAGAAATAGACCCAAACACTCTCCCCTTACACTCTTTATGACAGAACTAGCCACATTCGGGTCGGTGAGGTAAAGCTGAGAGATATATAAAGAGAAAGAAAGAAAGGAGAGAGAGAGAGAGAGAGAGAGAGAGAGAGAGAGAGAGAGACTTTAAACCTCTTTACTTGTCATAATCTTTCATTTAAAACCAACGGAGTTCTAAAAGAATGAAAATAATAATACTTCGTAAATACCACATAGAGACACAGAGGGAGAAGGGACACTTAAAATGTGCTTTTATTGTTCTAGATCTCAGGTTTTTTTTTAAATATGGCCTGTAACATGAAATATGAATTCAAATACATATGTCTGTGTCATTCCTTCTTAGTTCAGTTGTTTCAGACTTCATAAGCATGAAAACCGGCACAATTATGAAAAGCTGAAGAAACTGATGAATGAAAATATCAACCACAAATCCAGAACCTGATCACAAATCAAGCGGAGAACTGGTTTCCACACTAACGTCAAGATTCGATAAAGACAGAACATCCTCTAAATGAGCAATAGCTGATTTCATCCTGTAATAAAGGAAACCTGGTGTCACAAAAGGCCTCGTCTAAAAATAGCCCGTCCTCAGTTTGACTGACAGTCACCATGTGGCACATAGCTGGGGGTGCAACTGATATCTCCGCTGTTGATTCCCTTAAAAAGTCATCAGAGCTCAGCCGAGACACCCTTCTAATGCTATCACCGGCTATTCTTGGCCTCGCTAAAATTACAGCTCCATTGAAATAAGCTTCTCAAAAGAAAAATCCTCTACTAAAAGCCAATCCCAGCATTTTAAAGACAATCCCAGTGCCACCCAGCAGAAAGCACAACACATACTTACTCGCAGCCACAGGAGAACCAGAAGAGGGACGGAGCCCAAAGGTCTTGCTCTCTGAAGCTCGGCCCTTATCCAGATGGGATTTCAGAACACTGAGCCTCGAAAAAGTGTCTGCCCCAAACCACAAAACAAAACTACACAGGGTCTAGACTGTGTAGTTTTGCTTTACCCTACGCAATCCCTTCACCCGAGGCTAGGCAGGGAATGCACGACTGCTCCGAATGCTAACATGCTGCTTTTTCTTTATATACCCCCAGACTGGACATCATCACCTCAGCGCCTCGCCCCATTGGCCGTCCCCCCCCCGAGGCATCATGGGAGGTGGAAGCCATTTTATGCAACCCCACACCTGTCACTTTACCAAACACAATCCAGGAACATTTGCTCGCACTGACCACAGCACTCGCACCTCAGAAACAGGAAATCCTCACCTTAGAGATAGAAATTCTTACTCACCTTATCTCACTCACCAACCACCACAGCAACTACTGAAGATTTGAGTTCCCAGGATAAGGAACCCGACAAGGTCTTGGACTGAGTTTCCTCATCTGTTTTGTGAATCTATAGAGTGAAGGCCAAATATTGTGTTCAGACAGTTAAAAGCAGAAGAAAAACATTCAATTGCATTTTTAGACGCTGCAGCATTCAACGTTTAGAAGGTGAAAGATGAAGTGACTTCAAGTGATTGCAAAATTAACCAGACAGTGGTAAAGTTATGACTAGAAATGCTAAGTTTAAATGAAGACCATATACAGTAAGCAATGCTAACCAGAGTACAGATTAAAAAAATATATATAAAAATTCTAAATGATTAATACTAAAGAAATCAGATCAAGTGAAAAAGAGAAATTAAAAATGATTTATAATTATTATTACGAAGTCAAGTTTTTTACTTGTAATAAAAAGAATTTTTAGCAAAAACGTGAAAAATGACCAAGTTGTTTAAAAATACATGATATAGAAACAGTGTTTTATATTTTACAGTGTCCACATTGGGCTCAAGTTGCATTACGACAAATTAAAAGCTTCGCTTGTTGAGTCCGATACAAAGTTCAAAGACATTAACAGCAACTTTGTATCGCAAAGTTGATTTAATGTTTAAGATTAATTTCACCTTGTTCATTTCGTGTTTAATCGATTCATCACTCACTCCTGGTGGTAGCTTGTGTGTGTGTGTGAGCTCGGACCCCCGCTGACCACCAGGATGACATTGCATGTAACCGGAGACGCCGCACCTCAAGTTTGTACACAAGGTATAAATTCAGTGACATGCCAGACACTCATTCAGAAGAAAGCACAAATGCTCAGTCTGACAACATTTTATTAAAATGAAAGATTTTTTTTGGTCAGTGAACAGTACAAAAATCAATAATTACTCTCTTCTCGTTTCCAGCCGTAATTCTTCCGACTTTGAACCAACTTGTCATGGTTCCATGTCGCCCAACTGTGGCATAAACTCAATTTCCCAGAATTCTACATTCCTTTATTATCCCAGTGTCCTTTGTGTTGTTGGAGCTCAGCTGGTCATCTGGTCATCAGTTATTCCTTTTTGTTTTACGCTTTCTCCCAAACATTGTGTGTTACGTGGCGCTTCCTTTTTCCCCATGGGATTTTATTTTTTATTAATGGGCAGGTTTGGGTACATTTATTTGAAAGGCGATTCAGCACAGCCCAGCACCGGTTATTTTAGGATTAATAGTTGGGGCAAAGTAGGATTAAAGAGCAGATCCATTTCAGCGCAGCTCGTGAAAGTGTGTGTGTGTGTGTGTGTGAGAGAGAGAGAGAGAGAGAGAGAGAGAGAGAGAGAGAGACAGGCTGGGCTGTGGCCACATGTCACTAATGTGATATTATATAGATTTTGATATCTATTTATCTATATAAGATAGATAGATAGATAGATAGACAGACAGACAGACAGATAGACAGATAGATTAGATAGATTAGATAGATTAGATCATTTTTTTTTCCATTTCTGATGCGTCTCTTGAACAGTGACAGAGATAAAACTAAGAAAAAATATTTCTGAAGAATCATCTGGTACATGAACATCGGATTGATGTATCATATTGAATATATCTATCCAAATGACAGCAGAAATAGAAAAATCAAATCAGTGGCCAATCACAGGACACACACACACACACACACACACACACACACACACACACACACACTCATTTTACCTAAGGGATGATTGTCTCTGTAGTGAACAGGCAACATGACCATGCAAACCCCACAAGGAAAGACCCAGACTGGATGTTAAACCTGGATTCTAGAAAAGTCCACATCTTGCCAAAAGGTTCTCCGTGCAAGAGAAAACCAACATCGATCAGAATGAATAATTCTGACAGAAATAAAACCATAATAATATTAGAGTAAAAGGATTTTCCCAGACTTTCCTACACTCACAAGTCGAGTGAGCTATGAGCGACCCACCAGGTCAATGCCGGCTCAGGAAATCCAGTGACTTCCATCTCCAAGGTGACCAGAGAGCCGTCCATCACAACAGCTTCAGAGGAGGGTCCACGTCTCACCTCTCCGGGCAGGATGGGGGGTTTGAGCGAATCAGAGTCTGTGATTGGGGCTGAAGGCATCACATTCCCAACCCCCCTACACTCAGTTTCAGGATTTTCCACGAATTGGGATTTGCTCTTCAAAATGGTAGAGATGGTGTTGGAGACGCGACTCGGAGCAGGAGCAGTGACGGGACTTTGAACAAAGTGAGAGGACTCTGCTCTGAATCGGACCCCCGAGGCGGAGGTGGGAGAGCTGCGACTGTGACGGGAATGTGACTGGTGCTGAGAAAGCTGATGGCCGTGAGAGCTGGAGCAACAGGGATCGTCCAGGTCGTTCTCTGACAGAATGATGTTGGACTCGGGGGTCTCTGATAGGGGCGGCAGCGAGATGTCGTCTGGCGAGGTGCATTCGTATTCGTCATTGGAGAAGGATTCTTCGGTGAAGAGGTCGAGATGAAGGTCGGCGTCTGCTGTGCTGCCTACATGCTGTGACTTCTCCTCTATGGAGAGATGGACACCAGTCTATTGAGGAAAGGTGAAGTTAATGCCGTTGTTCTTTCACACGGTCAGTCAACGCTTTTACAATACGTTTGAAACGCCATATTGTTTATCTGAGGATTGGCTGTGGCGCCCCCTAAAGAGACGAGACGGAAGAGAAGATTACATTTCCGAGTCTTTCCTGTGCTCTCTCTGTCCTCTATATTTTTATTTATTTATAATATAATTTATTTTAATATTTTGTATGCTCCTCTCGGTCTAGCATTCTCTCTTTTCCCCTCACTCACTCTCCTTTTCTCTTTCTCCTGATATTTCTTCTTCACTCGCACAATTTCTCGTTCTTCCACGTCTCACCTGCTTTCTCTTTTCCTTCTGCTCTCTTTGCCTTGCTTCTTCTTTCTTCTTTTCTTCATCTACCTCTCTTTTTATTTCCTGCCCCTCTTCAGCACCCATCCTCCTCCTAAGTCTTTCTACTTCCATCAAGTATGAGGGACATTAGGTGACATTTGTTTTCTTTCAAATGTTCTAATGTTGAAGTTATTCGTGCTGAGAATGATCATTAAAATTCACACAAATCAGCTCCATAATTACACACTTAGAAGAAAGAAACGACTGTTCACCTTGAAATCCGAGGGAGTTTTGTTTATTTCCAGACCCTGGTCCTTAGTCTTGGTGAAGCTGTGAACCTCGGTTCTGTTGCTGGTGACGGCGTCGCTCGGTGGATCTTTTGGAGAAAATGTAGTAGCTTGAGAATCCTTCCTGGTCTGCTGTGAGGAAAGCCATCTTCTGCTGCTCTGCACGGGGATGCGAGGAACTTTCACCGTGACAGTAGATCTTCCCGTCAGGGTTTCCACTGTGGTCATCGTGGACAGGGTTTGAGGAGCGTAGAGGCTGGTCGCTTTCGGCTGCTCTGGACGTCCTGGGCGTTGGTTTAGAGGCTTCTCGGTTTTGAGCTGTGGGTGTTTAATTTAGCTAATTTTTTGGTTTTCATCATCTTTTGACATGTATTTCTAAAATATTGAGGATGTACCGTGTCGATGACATCACGCTGATCTTCAGGTGTTTGAGGTCTCTTCGATGTCTCCAACTAGAAATGACATTAAGAAATGAATGTGAAAAAAGTGACATTTTAGAGCTTTTTTTGCTTTAAATTTTAACCTGTAGTTTAGCCTCAAGATCCAAGAGTCCGTTAGAAAGTTCTTTTATCGATTCCACAATCTGATGGTGTTTCATGACCGTTTTTTCCATATATCGTTTTCCTTCTGCAGGACCTTTGACAGACAATAGCGATCATTTAATGTGATCATTATGATTCAATGATCATTGAGCAATTTGACAAAATCAGCAAACATTTGAAATATATCAATGTGTAATGAATGAAAATACTATACTAGCTTTATTAAAATGTGTACGTTTTTCATAAATTGAATGCGTATTTATTGAAGTTATTTATTTGATGGTAATATGACTGTACACAAAATAATATTTCAATGAAAAAAAATCCCTATATATGAAGTCAGACCTTTACATTTAATATGGCCTATAATACAGTTATTTTGACCTCTAAATGACCATGTGACATTATACATATACAAACCGAAGTGTTTAAACGCAAACGTAATGCTTATAAAAGGACTTTAATGGTTTAAATGCTAATTTCTCACCATGTATTTGCACCGCCAGCTCAGTTATTTGATTAATTCGCTCTTCTTGTTGAGGAACAGTGGGTGACACAAACTTCTCAAACTGTTTGTAGAGATATGTCACTGCTTCCTGTGTCTTACACTGAGAGGAATATTTCCCCACACGTATGATGGTGGAGATGGCCTCGTCGCTCCAGAACTGATACTGCAGCAAAAACAACATGGACAATTCAAAGGAGAAACATTCTAGGAGGTGGAGTTTTTAAGACTAGAATTGGTTTTTCTATTGCAACTATAATTCAAGTAAAAACGACATTGAAGTGATACGAGTCACAGGTTAGGTTTGATAAATAAAAAAAAATTTGCATTTTAAGAGAAAATTGACGTAATTTAACCATACATTTTCGTCCACACACGACTTCATGAAGAACATCTTCACCTCTGCTAAGGCCTGCTGGAGCTTGACGTTCATGTCCAGGTTCTGTTTGTACGCATCCACCGCTCTGTCAAAGTCCCGCACTTGTCTTTGCAGCTCATTTAAAGCATGTGGAATCTCTTTGGAACAGTTTCCAATGGAATGGCCCTCTCTTCTCCCGGAGACCTTCTGACTGAAAACATGCAACTGTTCCTTCAAAACCTGGAAACCACCAGAGATGAAAGATCAATGAAACGATTCAAAACGAAAATAAAAGCAGGAATGGAAAACCAAAAGCTTGCCTGCAGCTTTTCCACGTATACGTCGATCTGCTCCATCTGGGTTTTTGTTGTCTTCGAGTTCTTTGATTTTGAATAGTCCATCTTCAAATTGTTACAGTTCTTCCTTAAATCTTTAAACAACTCTCTCAGCTACAAAGACACATTCAGCAGGAATGAAACAAGCTTTCACAAATAAAGAAATCTCCAAGAACAGGCCACAGAGAAGGTCTTATCAGACGAAAGAAGCTAAAATATAGTGCAGTCAATGACACCCATGAGAAGATCTGATCGACCGCGTTCACACAGCATCTAAAAAATCCTCCATCCCTCACCTCCCCAATCTCGTCTCTACACAGGAGGCAACAGTCGCTTGTTGTCAGGTTTTCTTCACACTTCCACGCCGTGTTCCCTCTCTTCAGCATCTGCTGATTCTCTGACGGAAGCTGAAGTTCTGCATCTCTGCTGGAGGACAGAAGCCCTGAAGCTTGTTTTAGCATGTGCTCACCCTTTAAAGATTGTTCCTAGAGGACGACAAGAAGATGAATTTAAATATCCCTGGATTCTCATTTAATTTTTTTTTTTTATTGTAGACTAATTCTTTGCAAGTTTTTGGAGAATTCAGTTCACGCTGTCCTGTCTGGACATGAAAGTCACAGTGGGATTTTTTTAAATAACTATTGTGATTTGAAATTTGGATTTATATATATATTTGCTTAGTTTTTGTTTAAGTTTGTGTTTTTTTGTTTATATTTTGGCAACACAATTTATCAGTGTTTTGTTTTTCCCACTCAGTTTTGTGATCGGTTTACTGGAATGCAGGAATTGTAAATAAAAGTTTTTTTTTTTTTTAATAACTCATTACTAGATCACACCAGGATTTTCTCTGATTGTTGATGGGTTGTATTTGGGCTTT
>CM051494.1:23754679-23791988 GCA_028031935.1 Paedocypris micromegethes
TTTTTTTTTTTTTTTAAACATTTAAAAACGATAATTTACCACGGTGATGAACATGCACATCCATTTTCTGCCACAAGGCGGTGCTGATCAACATTTTTTTTTCTGTTTTGTGAAAAGCGTGAGGAATAGCAAGAGAGCAGGACGCTTGTACAGACGTGCCTTTATGTGTGATTATTTCTAACCTTATTTTTCCATTCAAGCTCTTTGTGTTCCTGATTCAAATCCAATGATCCACCATGTTCAGAAGCCACACCCTTGTCCAAACACCCAGCAACCTGTTCAACATTTCAAATAGACACAAATAGAGAAGGTATTCTTCATCATTTCACCCTTGAGGAAGAGTTGGGCATGGTAAGGTCACACATTATCACTCATCAAACAAACGTACCTGCTGTTCCTCCAGCTGAGGTTTGTCATGGAGTGTTTCTAGCTCAGAGTGATGTTTCTTCATGCAAAGGTCCAGATGTCTGCATCTGTCCTGCAGAACCTCCAGCAAACCCTCGATCCTGGCTGAACTTCTCCAGGCCTGATGTGAAGCCTTGTCATCCTGCATCATCTGCTCAGCCTCCAGGTCTTTTAGCATGTCCAGCAGCTCACAGCTCTTGTTCAGGACCAGCATCGAACTCTGCAGCATCTCTAGGAACAGAACAAGAGTTGGATCCCCTGAATGAAGAACTGAGATGTGAAGCGCTCACCTTTTCTAACCAAGCTGTGTCTCTGCAGAAACGTCTGCTCGTGGGCCGAGCTCCGAAAGTCTTCTGCTTCATCCATCTTGCTGGCAAACTGGAAACCGGTAAGTCTGACTTTAGAGCCGATCAAGCAGGAAACAGTCGGAAATCCTGAATTCTCATTCTATTTTTTTTTATTGTTAGACTAATTCTTTGCAAGTTTTTGGATGTATAAATATCGAGTTTGTTCACACTTCAGCATGGATAAGAATGTCACTTTTTTACTTTTTTGTAAACAACTATTGTGATTTGAAATTTGGATTTATAATTTAGTTTTTTTATTTTTTGCTTAATTTTTTTTCCATGGTTTAATTTTTGTTTATACGTATTTTGGAAACATATTTTTAGCAGTGTTCTGTTTTTGAAAACGGCAAGTCTGAATTTAGACCTGATCAAGCAGGAGACAAACATTTTTACAGAATTGCTTTTATTTCATGTTTTTATACATGACTAAAATGATAAGAAGGGTTTTGATCTCAAATCTTATTCTGTATTGGCCAAGATGTTGTAATTTGAAACTCGCATTTTTAAACAGATTTATGCAGGATAAAAATAATACAGCTTTTTTAATTTGTAAAATGTTATTTTAAATACAAGACAACGTTAATCCAGAGATAGAAATGTCTTGGCACACAAACATTTCACGTACACTTCTCCATTTTCGTCTTCATTTCTTTCTGTACGATGCCAAGTTTAACAAACTTCTCCATAATCAAAACAAACCATTTCTTTTTACAAACTGTAATTGTGAAATTACCACAACGAAGTCTTTGGTTAATCTCTAGAGACAGGAAGCGTAGGACCGTTACCTTCACGGCACACTGAAAGAAGTCACAAGCCAGGAGCAGGAGAGACCTTCTCTTCTCCAGGTGAAGCATCAGCATGTCCCAGGCCGCACTGAGAGAGACGGCCATGGCCTCGTACACCTTCTCCTCTCCTTTCTTCTCATCCGCCGCTTTATCAGCCTCTCCCAGCAGAGCCCTCACGCGCCCTTCATTTCTCTAATCATCATCAGCACAAGACTATAAAGACACTTTTGCCATTATAAAAAAGCAGGAGCCAGAAAATGACTCCAAAATCAAGAGCTAGTGCAAAACACATCGATTCCCTGCCGTTAAAAAAAGTTTCAAGCCAAAACAGGCGGAAATTAACAAACTGTAGGCGGAGTCTAAGACTGAACCAATCACACTGATTTGTTCTCACAACTTATTCTCAAGATTTGTTCAAAAACTTTCATGGTGAAAAATATTTATACTGTAAGAAACACCTAAAGAAATTACGTTTGAATTGAATTTTAAAATAGTACATTTGTAGTCTACGTCGCTAGGGAAACGTACCTTGAGTTTGTCCAGAAGCTGCTCGTGATCGTCCAAAAGTCTTTTAGCCTCGTGGTGGTCTCCTCCGATCTCCAGGAAGTCCGGCTTTGCTTCAGTCAGCTGAAGTGTCAGACGTTCACCACACTTAAACACAAACACACACCAGAAAATCCACACAGACTGGAAGATCTTCTCCTCAGGGGAAACCACAGACGTGGACTGTTGAAGTCTGAAGGTCATTAAAATCTACACAGACGTTCAGCTGTTGGTGTGAGTCTTTAGTTTAAGCTTTCAGTTAATAAATGAAAAAAAAAGTCTTAAACTGAATAGAACACTGGCAAAAGGGAAATAGAACAAACCAGAATAATTCATGAAGTGAACATTCATTTGAAACGTAAATGTGATTATCTGATGTAAACATGTGATTTACAGTCATAAACCCCTTCTTCCAAAAGGCCTTTATAGTTGACATGCGAATGTTTTTTTTTTCTTCACATTTTAATATAGAAATAAAACAGAGAGCCACAGATCTGAACATGGCCCGTGGGCCGCAGGTTGAGCTTTCCTTGAAACCCTCATAAACCTTAATTTTGTTTTTCAAAACAATAATATATGTTTCCGAAAGTGAATCTCGGGTGTCAGTTACGAATGAATTGACATCGTCAGACGAAGAAGCGAAGAGTGAACCACGCGTTTAACGAATAAATCAAGTGAGGGGAACTTACCTTCAACACGGCCACGACGACCTGCGCGTTTCCGGTCTGCACGGCCACGGTGCTCAGGGTCGTAGTGGAGGGTCTGTCTGCAGCATCTCCGTCGCTCGACATTGTGTCTTGAAGTTCGGAAAACCCGTTATAAAACCCTTTGACCTGTAAACCAGACCGAGAGCGAAACAGCAAATCCGGAGCTCCACAAGAGGTTCCGTGGGTGAACTCGGGACTTGTGAAGGCTCCAGAATGCACTGGATGGTGTGAGTGCAGCTGGCAGTGGATGATGGGACAGAGATGCTAAAAATAGAAGCGGCACTTATCACGCCGACAATCGCATTGTTTGTGCTGCTCGCGCGCAATTGCTCTTTACACCTCATGGCGCGCGGACGAGTAAACGACTCTGAACCTCAAAACCATTTTAAATGTTACAAAAAAAAAAAAAAACAAAACCCAAAATTATTCTGACAAACGCACGCGGGACCAACGTGTCTAAATCCGTCCGGTGTATGCAAGTTTTACAATCACTGTACTAAATCGTGAACGAAAAAAAATAGATCGTGTTGCTTTTTACAACTATTCTCATTCAATTCTTGAGGAGAAATTTTCAAATGCATATCAAATACGTGAAATAAACGTCCAGTGTGTGTAATATGGTCAAAACAAATAATGAAATCAATGCAGTGTTACCCACAAACCCCTCCCGCCCTCCACACACACACGCGGTCTCAATAAACCGTATTTCTGTTAAATGTCTTATAAAAGGTATTTGTTTATACATTATATATATATATATATATATATATATATATATATATATATTGTATTATATATAGAGTCTTGTTTTCTGTGAAACAGAAATCTTTGAGCTAAAAACACAAGCTGATTGAATGTTTCTGAACACTTAAGTTTCAAAAACTCTTAAAATGAAACAAGTAAACTAAAATCTCAAATATAAGTTTGGGCTCCTGATTCAAGGCAGAACAGAGGAAGAGGAATTCAATGGAGCAGAAGTCCAGTGTAAACGGGTTCAGCTCGGATTCGACAGCTGCAAAGACAGCTGGGAAACTTCAGTCCAGACGGTCTGATCAACCATGACTTATTCTTAGACACAGTAATGACCGCCTCATCATCACAATCAGCCCAGGAGGCTTCACACAAAAAGAAAATCACTCCAAACAAGGCCAAACCAGCCTCATCAGATCATCTTGACAGAAACGGATTCCACACTCTTCTTAATTCTGCCAAGCTAAACTCACTATTGAAAAGCCTGTTGCGCTTTAATTTGAGCAGTGCCATGTTTTTTTTTGCAGCATCAATCTCAACCAATCACAATGCACGTCTGTGAAGCTACTTCCTAGCAGTATAAGAGTTTACAATACACGAATAGCCCCTTTCACACAAACAGACCTAACCGGCAAATTACGGTAAGTGGGCAGAACGCAGTGGCAATTTGCCGGCAAGGGATATCATTATAAATATATTTTTTAAGTTGATAAATAAAATAATCTATTCTTAACAGTTTGTAATCTGTAATCTTTCTATGTGAAGAGCAGTGCAAATGAAACAGACACGAAATGATTTCACAAACAGAAATATTTTTGTATAGACAAATGTGATATACAAGTTTATTACGCCCCGTTAATTGACAGGGGCTTGTGTTGTCCTCTACATAAATGGACTGAGAGGCGGGGCTATGCTAATTAGGTATACAAAGAGGAGCATGCGTTCTGTAAACAGTAATGACCTTGCGGATTATTCTCTCAACTTTTCATCTTCAGAAACCGATCAATAAAACACAGAAGTAAAATGAGAAACTATTTAACAATTGAAATGTTTCCTTCAGAAAATAGTGAATAAATATTGAAATTATTAATTCATGACATGCATCCACATGTAAGCTGCGCACAAAATGGTGCTGCGCTTCAAGCGTTTTCATCGGGAAAAACTCCCAACGCCTTAAAGAACGGCTTCGTTTGGTACCAATCGAGAATTTAACGTCAGCTCTCGACACGTCTACTGCGAAGGCATCAAGGAGGAATATGAAGAAGAAAGATCTGGACAGGAAGCAACTGAAGAAATAGAAAATACATTTCTTACTGTCAGGAAAGGCCTCAAAAATCTAGGGCACCAGGTTGAAACGGGGTTAGGATGAAGCTATATGTGCATGATATAGGTTCTGTAGCACCGTTAAAACCACGAGGAGCAGCAGAGCTCAGCTGAAGCTTCATCAGGAGTGCGGTGGTCTTAGTCTCCAGCTGTCCACCTAAGCCTGAGGTCTATCTTTAACTGCACTTGGTAAGAGAAGACGGTGTTGGTGAAGCACAGAGACGGAGCAGACCAGCTGGACACAGGCCCAAAAGAGTCTCAACTTTCCCTGGCTCCATCATCATCATCATCCTCCTCCTCCTCCTCCAGAATCTCCTCACTCAGCCGCTGCTCAGCCTCCTCCTGCAGGAACCTCTTCTCCTCCACCAGTTTCATCCGCTCACGGATGCTCTCGGCTGAGGACGCCATGTCTCCGGGGCTGCCAAAGAACTGCTCGCTCCTGAGGTAGAAGAGAGATGATCTCAGCGAGAAACCGAGTGAAGCCAGGAGAAACATTTTCACTTATAACAGCTGTAATCTGCAATTAGGGCATCCGGTTCATTAGTCTATGTACAATACTGCCATCAAGTAAAAAACTAATCACAGTTGACTCTGAATTTACCAAACATCACACTTAAATTTGTTTCACAATAAGCACTTCTTTGGCAGGATTGTTTTTATTTATTTATTTATCAAATGTACAGAATGATGTAATGTATACATACATCATATAGCTGTATAATATAAAACAGACATTACATAAAGTTTCTCCACTTTTTGAATCCATCCTTGCAAATGTTTTTCCCACTATAGTGCCACCGAGTGGCCAATCCAAAAACTGCTCGAGTGAGATGCCAAGAGAAGCGTTGCTCATGTTGTTCACGTTTTGTGCAAAATGTTCTGTCCTTGAGGTCCTGCTTGAGGTCCAGTGTTGTGAAGCTCTCAGCTCTTACCCATCAGGGAATATGACAGGCACGGTCAGCCGGTCCAGCAGACCTCTCCCCACCATCTCCACCTCCTCGTAGGCCTCGGCGTCCGGCCTCAGGTCAGCCGCTTCAGGACCGTCTCTCAGGATCTAGACACCAGGAGCATCAGCGTATGAAAACAGCGCTGTGGTGAAGCCACGGTAAGTAACAGAAGGTTTCTCACCTTCTCAGCCGCCAGGTGGAACGCGCAGGCCGTCTCCAGCCGCTGCTGCCGCTCGTCCGCCGTGACGGTGAACTGCTTCCACACGCGGTTCAGCCTGGGCAGCGTGTCCCCGGAGGAGCGGGTGGTGCAGCGCAGAGACTGGCACAGCACCACCGTGGCCTGCAGCAGCTGACGCCCGTAATCATAGGTGCTCTGATAGAAGAAGAGCATCAGCTTTAATAATACACGCGTGACGCCAACGTCAACACCTCAGATTTCCCTTACGATCATCAAAGTCAGGATATTACAACAACATTCTTCAGTGTTTTCTTTTCTGTGGCGTAAAGCATCCAGTCAAAAGCAGACGATTCATTTTACAAGAACTTTGTTTCGTGAAATCGGTTTATCCCAAAAATAACATTAGCAAAACGTGTCATCTATAATTAAAAACGTGTGGTTTTTTCTTTACTTTTAGACCGAATCTACGGATGCTCATTGCATTCACCAAAAACATTTTTTTTGTTGGAATTCTAATAAGTATGAGATAGTAAGTAATATTTATGACATGGTAAGTCATAATTACGAGATAGTAAGTCATAATTATGAGATACTAAGTCATAATTATGAGACCAATCAGCGCGTCACTCCGAGGTCACATGGCGGGTCATGACCTCGGACATCCGCGGACAGCCCCATGTTATTGTTGTGGCATAGCGTGTGATTATTAAGTGATTTATATTAATAGAGTCTGTAAGACTCTACTGTATCAAGGACTGTAGTCAATGATTTTTAGAAGCTTGCTTGTTGACCAATTACCCAAAAAGTAAACATGTGACCTCACCGGCAGGAAGTAATTCATAGAAAACACTGTGGCAAACATGAATAAACCATCCTAAATAATGATAATCATCACTGTTGATCAAGTTCAGCCGTTGAAGCGTCTCAATAAAGTCGCTGTTGCGGCCATGTTTGTAGTGCAATGAGGTCATGAATCACCATGTGACCTCTGTATGACGCGCTGATTCGTCAATTTATCTCATAATTATGAGTTAGTATCTCATAGTTATGACTTATGTATCTCATAATTATGAGACAATTCCAGCAAAAAAAAAAAAAAAATTGGGTGAATGCAACGTACGAATCAAACATATAAAAACATTTTTTGGGAAGAATGGAATGCCAAAAAAAAAAAACATATATATATATATATATATCCCACCTGCGCAACATCCACAAACTTCTTGTGCTTCTCCAGCAGGACTTTGGTTTCTTGCGAATCATCTCCGAGTCGTATGTGGGTCTTGAGCAGAGCATCCAGCAGCTCTCCCAGCCACTCCACCGCCTGCCAACACAACCCAGAATGAGGTCTGAGGTCGACACAGCCAGCCAGTCTCCAGCTCTGACCTGAGAAGCATCTTCCTCACACTTGAAGAGCTGCACCATCTGCAGCATCTTGAGCCTCCGGACGTCCACCATGTCCTCACACCTACAACACCAGAGCGGCACGTCACACATCGCACCAGACAGCACAGGCGTGTGGAGGAGACCTCTGTTTGCGGAGCTGCATGTCCTCCATGACACTGTGGACGTGATCGACGTTCTCCTTGTTCTCGATGGTGGCTCCGCTGGCGTAAGAGAAGGGCGTCTGCGAGGACATCTGGTCCAGGAGAACTTGTCCTTTCTCTCTTAAGCTTTGCAAGGCACTCTCTGAAACACACAGAGAATAGATAAAAAAGCCTCGATGGAATCACGTCCTGCCAAAGATCCCACAGGAGACCACGCACCGACACTCTTGAGCTTCTCCTCCAGGTGTTTCAGTGTTTGCTGGATGGCGGCTCCATCAGCAGGAGGAACGTCAGCACACAACATCCCCAACAGCCCGTCCAGCTGCTGCGACAACTGAAACAGAGGCAGATTCTCCTCTCAACATGCTGATTTTGGACAACTGTGGTCACACTTTCCAAAAGTCAAGGCTGAGTTCCGTTCAAGGTTGTATTACCAAGATGTCACAATTGTAAGGAAATCGGCAAATGAAAATATTTATTAACAAAAAATATATTTACCTATATATAGTTTGACCTTTGAAGTTTTGAATTATGTTTGTGTTATGACTATTGCTGTGCGAACAGTTCATATATATTTCTTGATTAGTTAATATAGTTGAATTACGCAAAATAAATATTGTACGATAGAGTATACATCATTTACAATATACAATCTGTTAATAAATTCAGTCTAATCTTATATGCACATGCTATATAGACTTTAGATTTGACTCAATTTATTATCAGGTTCAATATATTTTTTTGCATATAAAAACGTTAAAATGTAACCGTAATATCATTATACATATGGATACTTTATATTCAATATTTAACATCTTAAAAGGCTCCGACAATCTTTGCTACTTGCAGCTACATACCCAGTGAAAAGTTACGTTTTCTTAACTTAAGATCATTTCAAGTTATCTTAAGAGCCTCTTACAATACTAACTCAGCGCCCCCTTCTGTCAGGAGGTGAAATAACGTATTTGTATGTATTTCCTTTTATTTGTGACGTTTGGAAAAATGGGCACTTGATACACTCATATTTGAAATGTGCATATAAGAATCAAAAACTGGACTTGACTCATCGCTACTGAAAATGTATGCTTGTTAATGCATAAAACATAAAAACCATGCTAATGTAAGGGGGCTTGAGCAGGGCTCGGTTCTTACATCTTGGGCCGTCATGTGGAAGTCGTGGGCCGACTGCAGCACGTTCTGTCTGAACTCTAACTGACTGGCCTGACGGTAGCACACGTCACTGAGCTGCTGCTGGAGACTCTTGAGCTCAATCAGGTCCTCTTCATCGCCTGCACTCAGCAAGGCCGCCAGCTGCTGGTTCAGCTCCACGTAAACGGCAAACCACTCCTGCAGCAGACGGAGAAGAATCACACCAATGATGGAGTCTTTCAGTCAAGGAAACAATATAATAATCAAGTCACAAAAACTTTAAAATGATGCTTAGAAAAATTGGAGTCAACTAAAGGTTGATGAGGAGCAAGAGTGGAGCGCGGCAGGGACTTACACTGTGCTGACTCTCGATCTCCTCGTGTTTCTGCTGCAGAGCTTGAGAAGCTCGAATGGAGTCGCCGATGCCCCACTGTGTGCGGAGCTGTTCACTGCCGGGACCCTCCAGCCAGTTCACAACCTACACACACACACACACACCGTCAGGTCAAGCAGCACAAACTAATCACTCCATCTGGAACATCAAGAAAAACTAGATCGCATTCTTGTGATATTTACCAACAATTCCCAGAAAACAATTATTATCATTTGTCTTTTCTACAGAACAAGCACAAGGTCTTACTTTCAGGGTAGGTTCCAAATTACATGTTCAAACACAAGTGGACGCTTCGTCAATGTCAAATTCTGCTCCAAAAAAGAAATGTCAACGCAACTGTGGTTTTATGATCATAATAAATGTCCAAAACGACAGTGTAAAAAGTTTGGCAAGCAAACACAATTCCACTGAACAGTCGTCCGTAAAACATTGGCTCAAACATGCTGCTAAAAACGTCAGGCCAGAACGACTGAATAAAATAATAAACACCACGCGTAAAACTGCTAATTATTGCTCATATCTCACTTTTATTGCAAGAACACTTTCGAAATGAAGACGCAGATGTGTTAAAGCGTTGCCACTAGATACAACAACATGTACGACTGTATTTCTGACCAATCTGACGTTTAATGTAGGTGTGATGCAAACTATCACTTTGACTCCGCCCACAAACAGCAGTCACTTTCAGGTTCACAGACTATAAGCATAAACCATAAAAATAGATTTAAAAGATGTCTGTCCACCTTATAATACAGAAAACTAAAAGCAAAAGAAGACTTTTCTGCACAAAACCATTGTAAAAAAATAGAAATACAGAAAATGTTGCATCCCAGTAAGAAACTCAATCAAATCACGTCTCTCTCAAACTATTATCAATGCGATAATAATGACATTTCTTATCATTAATCCCAGAAAGTGTAAAGGGTTTGCACAGTAAATCTGGCGTCACACCTGCATGACCTTGGCCTGTATCTCCTCCAGCTGTGAACGTTTGCTGCGCTGCCGACACACTTCCTGGTATTTGGTGTATTGTTCCCTCAGAGAGTCCAGGAGCTTCATGACGTGAGGCTGAGCCAGCAGCTCATCATCCATAGGTGACCAGGTGGTCCCGCCTCCTCCTCCTCCTCCTCCATCTGAGCCGTTGAACCGCCGCTGCTGGAGCTCCGAGAGCAACTCATGTCCTGTCCGGAAGCAGAAGACCAAAGATGAGCAGAACATTACTTGCTTAGATCAAACACCAACTAAGGTGGACGAAGCTTGTGTCATACATAAAAAAAATCTGACATAATGGAAGTTCTTCAAACGCTTTGCTGTAGAGCAAGCTGGTTTCCTTTTTAATGGACAATCAGAAAGAACATGAAAGTAAAGAATAGTGTGTCCCTCACCAGTCTGAAGAACGGTTTCGGGGTCAAAGGAAGGCAGGACGCTGTCTGAAGACCTGCAGGAGACACATTAACATCAGATCGAGCTCAGAGGAAGTGCACACACAGACAGAGAGCGACGGGAAATCTACCGCTCTTTCTCCGCCTGGCTTCCCTTCTCGTTTTCGTTGATCAGCGTCAGCTCGTCCAGCAGAGACGTTGATTCCTTGGTGAATTTTTCAAACACCTAAAAACAACAGATTTCCATTAGACAGAAGCGTCAATAACAACAATACGCAACAATGTAAACACACCTTTAACCGTTTAGAGGAAACAGACACAACTCACCAATCTTTTGTTGACCCAGTCCAGATGATCGTAAAGCAGACTTCCGCCGAACTCGTCCGTCAGCTGACCCGGCTCAATGTAGCGTGTCAGTTTATTCGCCGACACCAGAATCACCTGGAACACAAAATCGAACGCATTCAGTTGCTTCTGCACAACAACACGATGGAAACCAAACATGCATCTGAATGTCATCACAGGTCAGTGTGAACAGATGTGAAAAAGGATCCGTTTCGAGGGATTTCAGGTCGTTCCTCATTGGGATCTCTGGTCATTCCTGGTCAAACGCAAGTCAACAAACACGTCTTTTATACTCTAACCCTAATAGAACTGATGAAATAAAACACAATGTTTCTCCTGTAAAAATAACAATGTCTTGTGACTTTAAAAATAGGAGATTGTAACAAACATGAATAAATGACAACAATAAAGGGTCTGAATAACTGCACCAGGCCTTGAAATGAACGACTAGATCCATCTTTTTGTATCTCAGTTTGTTTAGTGGACTCTGATTCCATCCTTCTTGCCTTTTTTTCAAACATTTGCTCATTTATTAAAGCTTCGTCTTTAATTTCCATGAAATTCAATGTGACCCGAGAACCAGCAGAAAATAATATTTCGAAAACTGCAGTTCATTTGCTTCAGTTAAAGCATCTGTAATAACAGGACGCTCTTTGGTACAAGACTGCAGAGCCTGAAGACAAGACGCAGAGTCTGTACATATAATTATGATCATTGGCTTTTCCAACAAACATTAGGGAAAAAAAATAAAATACTGCGCTTGATCTGTAAAGACCAAACTTTGGTCTGTAATATGGACAGCAGGATTATCACCATTTTTTCACAGTTATTTGACAGACACAATGCTAGTCACAGTTCTCCTGTACAAATAGATAGTTCAATTTGACAGTAAAAACATTTAATTGACACAATTAGCACAAATGGTAACCCTGGTAATGAAAACAGGAAGCAGAATTGGTCAAGAAAACTCTTTTTTGATGAGCTTGTCCTTCTCTACATGTTAGAGCTGCACGATTCTGGATAAAATGAGAATCTTGAATTTTTTGTTTAGAATAAAGATCACAATTCCTTCATGATTATGGAGTTTTTTTCTATTTTAAAGATTTAACCCTGGACATCAGGTTGTCAAAAAGAAATAGAATAACACGTGTTACTCGTCATGTGTTAAAAAAAAAAAAAAAAAAACTTTAACATTAAAAAAAAAAGGTAATCTTTTTTTTAACCGCTTAAAAGTATAAATAATAATATATGTATGAAAATTATGTAAATAATAAATAAATGTAAGGAAAAATAATGCTATGTAAAAGTAATGGTGTAAAGAGAAAATCTTTCAAATAATTTTATATCTGCAAAATCTTTCAACCGGTTTTAGTTATGTTGTGGTAGGCGGGACGGTGAGGGCGGACAACCTTTTTGTGATGGGTTCACTTTGACCAATCAGAGCCAGGAGTCAAATAAGTCCCAAAATCGCGATTTTTAACAATAAATTGTGCAGCTCGACTACGTGTTATTCAAACAGCTTCACTTTAACGTGTCTTTGTCTATTTTTTTCATTTTCAAAAAAAACAGCCGTTAACCAAACATTGTAAAGATAAACTCAAGCGAACGGTTCGACATAAAGACAAACACGCGTGTTAAACCGTTTCAAGTGGTTTGGCTGCAGCAGTAGAGCGATGCGACTTTCACCTGCAAATAAAACATCAGCAGCAAACCTGAAGGTGGATCTGTGTTTGATGACAAAATTATCATTATAAAAGGACAAGAAAAAAACAACAACAACAACAACGATTTAAACCCCAATCTTCAAAAGTGTCAGACGAGACGCCCGAAGCAAACATCCCGATTCGCCACGGATCTTCAAGTAGGTCAAGCAGATTTCACAAGCAGCTCCGCTCCACGAGCCGAGACACTGACCTCGATTCAGCCTGAACTGTGCCACTCGGTGGTTGCCGACCCGGAGCCGTCCCAGCAGAAACAATGGCAGACACACACACACACACACACACACACAGGATTCTATTGAGAGACGCCATCGTTTGATTCTAGTCCTGCGAGGTGTCTCATGCCCGGACTGGCTTCACAGTAAAGCAGCCGGAAAAAGAGCCAGTGGTGAATGAAGAGCATAATCAGGCCACGCTTTCTGTTCAGACTTCAAGCTATTTCTTCATGGACTCATTATGAAGAAAGTCTGCGATTCACCAGGAAACAGATGGTCCAAACCATCCATGACCACCACGCTCACACCATCCCTGCATTACAGCTCGAGGTGTTTGAACATGTACGCACACGCATCCTTCCCGGATCCGTCACATTTCCACTCACGGAAAATTAAGAACAAAAATCATATCAAAAACTGACCAGCGTGTCTCCAGCTAAAGCGCCCGGAGCACTGACCTCAAAACCCAGCCTGTCCTTCTCCTTCCAGAAGCAGAAATGAGTGACTTTCTTGTCCCAGAATTCATCAGGTTTGACCACACACACGAGGGAGACTTCAGCCGGAATGACATTCTGCAAGAAAATAAAACAATCCAGCCTTCATTTACTACATCTACGTTATTCTAATTGATCGTAATGGTCTACATGAAGACCAGAATCATCTTCTAAAGTAAAAAAAGCAACAAAAAAAAGCATTTTACGGGAATCAAAGAACTGAATTGAATCAATCTTGGCTGCACAAAAACACAATGGAGGGATGCAGCTAAAGCCACGCCCTTTTTTAAACATAAAAAAGGTAAAAAAAGGTTTGTTTAATAATCTATGAGAACAAACTTCATGTAAACACTTTGTTTATATCGACAAATCACAAAACAAACAGCGATTCCTGAGCCAAATAGATTCCAACTATAAATGCATATAAAAATCAATACTGCGCTGAAATACCTGCAACATGAGAACCACAGTCTTCACTATGTTCCACTGGGACTTCCTCCCGTCCACGATCACGGTGAAGCCTCGAGCTTTGCACTTCTCACTGCAGATACACACAAACAAGCGTCGTTATAACATCACACACAAACTAATCCGCCATAATTCTAACACACGCGGTTGGTTTGAAAGCAGGGAAGGTTTCAGCACTCGCCGCACGCTGGGCCGGATAGGTTAAGCACTTGCCCTTTTATAAAATGACTACAAGGTTTATGACGCTGATACTTCTGGAAGCATGTGTTCCATCATTCTGCAGCACTTCGCTTGCTTTAAAAACAGCATTCAATCTCGGCCATCAACGTGCCTCCAAATTGGATTATAAATGGTCGTAAAAAGAAAACTGGAAAAGCTCTCGTCAAAACGAGCCAAAAAAATGTGAGTCCTGTCCAGACGTGTTCTTGCCTGCCGCGTCACCCCTTGTGTTCTAGTAATGGACCCTAAAGTAAGTGTTACGGTTGCCTAAAAGCACATCTTTACTCCAAAAGACACCTATTTACTATTTCTGGGAATGGGCGTGTTATAAACCAGCCCACCAATGAGATTGCTGGAATCTCACTAAACGGCGTTTGTGATGTCAAACGTACGATGAAATATCTGACACCACTTTCCTTAAACAGACTGATGACGTCTCCGTCTCTAAACCTGCTCTGTTACGTTAACGTCTCAGACATGAAGAATTGCGGATTTCTTCTCCATGACAAGCGAACGTCACTACGATAAACTCTCATCGCAGCTAAGTTTGCTTAGACATGAACAGAAATAGTGCAAAAAGCAGAATTGTCTTTTAGTTGACCTGGGAATCCCAAGAAGATAGTCGAGAGTGGCACTGAGCTCCTCCATGCTGGTGTGATCGGTGCACAGCGGGATAGTGAGAATCAAACCGCTGCGTCTGTCCTTCCCCCCTGAAAAAACACAAAGCGTGGAAAGTTAGTGTGTTGAACTTGTGCTATGGTGGACAGTTGGGAGAGACGATGTTGTGATGTGATTGGTTGCCATCAGTCATGTGGCTTTGACAACCATTCACGTATCAGATCAGCTTGACAACATGATGTCATTCCATCATTCATACTTTTATTCACCACTTCATTCACCCTATCTATCTATCTATCTATCTATCTATCTATCTATCTATACATCCATCCATCCCTTTTCAAAAGAATTGCAATGCGCAATTTAGCAACTTATATTGTAATATTTGTTCTGTCTATCTATTTATTCAGTCCATCAACTCATCCATCCACCCATCTTTCTGTCTATCCGTTTTATTTATTCACCAACTTATCCAGCCTATTTATCTTTCAGTCAGACTGTTTTCAAAATAACCACAATGTGCGATTTAGCAACTGTTTACCCCATACATTGTGATATGTTCTGTCTACGTATTGATTTGTCTGTCTATCAAGTCATCCTTCCACCCATCTTCCATCCACCCTATTTCTTCAATTCATCCACCATATATATCCATCTATCCATCCATCAATCCCTCTCTCCATCTCTTTCTCTCAAACTACCCAACTATCTCTTTTCAAAATAGTTGTAGTGTGTGATTTAGCAGGCGTTTCTCTTTACATTGTGATACTTGTTTAGTAAATGTTCAATCAGCTTGTGGTAGAGGTGGATGCTCTTCACTCGTACCTGACAGGAAAGCCAGCTTCTTCTTCAGCACAGGCAGGATGCTGCAGGCCTCCATCACGGACCGAGTCTGATGGCAAGAATCTAGCTGCAAGATCAAAAACAGCTTCATCAGCATGACAAGCAGAGAAAGAAGCGTGTAAAGTCAGCAGCTTCGCACACGCGAGTGTGGTTAAAGACACAGCATTAAAAAAAACAGCTGATGTTTACTGCCCCCCATCCAACCAGAACCCACCTTCAGCACTGACGCAGAACATCCAGTCTTCTACCTCATGCCATTTCCTTCAGGTTCCAGTCCTGGAGAGACGAGGAGATGGAAAGGGAAGAAGCGAACCAGCGTTACACATTTTAGAAAGAAGTCCATCTTAAGCCTTTCTGAGTTCAAGCATCCAGAATTCCAGATTAAAGCAATAACATCCATCCAATCGCAGACTCTTCTCGGAACAGATTAAATCCCGAATCGGCAGAATAACAAACATCAAAAATCTCTCAGAGGAGCAGAGCTGAAGAACCAATCCACGCTACATGCAATCTAACAGAGCTCTTCATCTTCATCTGATATTGAACACACGGTACAGTGACGCCACAAAAGTACCGGTCTACAAGTCTGAAAAAATGCAATTAATAGATGAAGTGCGAAAGATACAAGTGGAGGATGCTTTTCCTGAGAAGATGAATTGTTCGAGTGTCCAGGAAAGACTTGACCTCTGGTGGACGATCTGATCCATCCATCCATCCATCTGTCTGTCTGTCTGTGAGCGGCAGATGTTCTGTCTATCACTGAACAACAGCTGTGGAGCCGCGGCGGCAGGAGAGACAAAGAGGCCGGTGTGGCCTAAACAAGCGCATCTGGAGGCTCGCGCGCGCGCTCGGCACGACTGTGCTGGAGAGTCCGCCGCTCATGACGCGACCACAGGCGGACCAGAGCGCGTTCTCGGGCGGCGTTTTTCACGGCCTCTGCCGGGAGCCGCGCGGAACTGACGGAACACGGAGAGCTTCGTGCGTCCGTCGCGACTTTCACACATTTTGGACGTAAAATCAACCTGCGACTAACTTGCCGTCACTGGCCGCTGACGCTGCAGTGATTGGCCGCTCGTTTAAGCGCAACTGACCGCGCTTGTGAGACGCTCGCGGCGCTTTATTAAACTAGCGGATTAAAAGACTCAAGACGAAATTACCTTCTTGGTATTGACGCGCAGAATCGACCCGCAACGTAAACAAATCCAGTATGTGCGGTTCCGCAGCGCGAACACAACAGAGGAAACCACCGGAACCGCTGGCAAAGTGTGCGCCTTTATAGCGTCAGACAGGAAGTGCGTGTGTGGTGTGGGCGGAGCCCACGTTCACTTGAACCGAGAGCGGCTTTTACAGTCAAGTACAGTAGACTGATCTAACAGAACAAGCGATAGATAGATAGATAGATAGATAGATAGATAGATAGACAGACAGACAGACAGACAGACAGACAGACAGACAGACAGACAGACAGACAGACAGACGGACAGACGGACGGTTGGATGGATAATTGGATGAATGGATGGAAAACTAATGCAAAATACAGATCGAAAAAGTACGTATATGATTAAGTCAGACAGAAGAATAAATGAGTGGTGAATGTCTCAACCAGAAAAAGATGGAGAAATGGATGAACCAAAAAAGGAGAGATAAAAAACGGATGAAAGATTGAAAAGACGAAGAAACAGAAACACGGATGAATGAATAGACAGACAGAAACACAGATAGACATGTATATAGACAGACAGACAGACCGATTGATTGAACCAAAACGGTAAAATGAAATAGAGTGAAGACAGTTCACAACGACTCCAAACATAGAATACCGTTGCTATGGCAATAATATTCGCAACGTGCGTTATCGTGTCAGCGTCAGTAACGCTGTTCCACCACTAGATGCCGCTGTTTGTTCACTGTTTCACTGCAGCGAGTTTTGCAGGAGCGAAACGTGTCAGCTATTTCATTATTACACAATAATATTTCATGTACAGAAGCACAAATGCTGCCACTGTTCCTTGCCTATAGGCCCCCGAGGAGCATGACGGGGCATCTGTGGCCCCCACACAGGTCTCAGAGGAGGCTTCAGCTGGACCGACATCACACCTGCTCCACACGCACTCAGAAATGTCGATGACGAAGCCAAATTTTATAAACATACATATTCCACTGTCAATACATTCAAAACAATATTTTGTTTATAGAAATAACTTTATTATAAAAATTTCGGTAGTTTTCAAGATGGTAAATATCAGATGAACCTTTATGTGTTTGTAGGTGACATGTGACATATAATACATAATCATAAACAGTTACTTAAAATAGATAAAACCAGATCATTGAAATATATTATTTTATTGAAAAAGCATCTTTATGTACAGACTCATGAAACACATTGACATGATAAAGCCTCAGCGAACGAAAACTTCCATTGTACTTCAAAAACAATCCACTGACTTCACTCAGTCCCTCCAGTTGAGAAAACAACTCGTATCACAAGCGTGAAGGTGAAGATGAAACACGGTGGAGAACAACACAGAATCATCTATACATTATTGCATCGTGTAGAAGCTCCTCGCGAGAAACCAACCATGAGTCTGATATTGCTCAATCTACTGAAATGACAAACGGAGGGTCTGGGACACGAGGAAGAGAAGAAGTTTCACCCTGACCGCGCCGGTGGTTCTCTAGAGAAGGAAGACCGCGATAATTCAAGTCTTTCAGGAAGCAGTTCATCAGTTTGTTTTTGTTCGTTTTTCCCGCTCAAATGCAAAAGACCGATCCAGGGTGTTGTGATGGCGAAGAAAGGCGAGGATAGTGTCGATAAACACTCTCAGGGTTCGCGCGTCAGTAAGGAGCAAACAGGATGGAGCCGGCGGTGTGTCGCACGGGCCCCGGGGCCGAACGCAGGAAAGAGTGCGGAAGAGACGCCGTCTGAAAGAGGGAGGCACTGGGCCGCTGATGGAACGAGATGGAGGGAACCGAGGGCGGCGAGAAGGGTGTGGGCAGGAAGGTGGGTGAGATGGGCTTCACCTCCTTCTTCATGGCTTGTTTGGCCTGAAGACAGAAGGAGAGAGAGAAAGACATTTAATGACAACACACGATAGAGAGAAATAGATAGATAGATAGACAGACAGACAGACAGACAGACAGACAGATGGATAGATATATATGAAGTGTGAGAGAAGGGTAGATAAAAACAGCAAGAAATACACAGAAAAAAAGAAAGGCATAGATATATATAGAAAAAGAAAAAGTAGGAAAGGATGGTGTAAAAGAGACAGACATTTCAACAAAGATAAACAGAGAAAAAGATCGAGTGAGGGAGACAGAATGAGAAATTGAGACAGAGCGAGAGACAAACTCGGACAGACGAAAGTGACAGACGAAAAGAGATACAGGAATTTAAAAAGAATTTCAAAGAGACAAAGAAAAAGAGTGAGAGAACAGGAAATGATAGAACAAAAAAGTGTACAAAGAAAGAGAGAATGATAGAGACTGCAAGAAAAAAGAGTGACAGAGATCATGATAAAGTATGAGAAACAAAAATAGAAAATGACACAGAAATAAGAAAAAAGTTCACCAGCGACAACGATTAAAAACAAATTTTAGTAGTGCATTCCTCGACAAAACTAGTCGAAACAATATATCAGCAAAATGAACGTATATAAATACATACATGTTACTTTGAATTCGTTTTGGCACTTGATCAATGCGAAACTTAGCGTGACGTTTATCTGAGGCGAACCACCATTTCTATCGGTATCGCCTGCTGACGGAAACAGGGGGCAATATTTTTGGTCTTGTTCAAATCTAGAAACACTCCTCACATTCCTGTGAGAAGACTGATCAGTAAAATCTAACTGTTACCAGGGAAACGTATCATCTCTTTCTTAAGCGAATGATTAATTAGCAGCTTTAAAACATTACAATGAAAAACACTTTCAAGGTTTTACAGGTGAGAGAATCTTCTAGTCGTGTCATTGTGAGCTAAAAAAAGCCTGATGTTGACAAAAACCTTTGGATTTAGAGGAGAAAACAATCAAAGTGAGGGTCCGAAGCCCCACAACAACAGCAGAGCAAAAGCGATAGTTCATGAAGTGAAGGAGTGAAGCTTTACTGCCTGAGAGCTGGAGCTCCGCTGATGTTTGTTGTAGGGGCTGTACTTGGGTTTGGTGGGCTTCCCTGCCACTCGGTCCTTGTGCCGCCGACTGGAGATGTGCTGGAAAACATCACACAACTCAACCGCTGAAAAGTGACTCAGAATCAGAATCCTCTATTGTCATCACACAAGGAAAAACGAAACTGTAGCAGCCTCAGATTGACTCCTGCATTATCTTGATGGGTTGTAAATTTCCTAAACGTATTTCCTGTAATTTCCTGCAACTCAAATTATTCTGTGTAAAATTTATGATCAGTTTTCCCGTAGATTAACTTCCTGTAGCTCAATTTCCGCTCGCCCAATTTTATGTACATTCATATTCAGCAACTCAATTATCTGTAGATCAGTTTCCTGTAGCTAAAAATCTTGTTCAGGCATTATTGTTTTTTGCCCGTGATACCATATACAACTAGGGATGCACCGATACCACTTTTTTGGAAGACGAGTATGAGTATTTGCCTTTCAGTACTCAGAGTACTTAATAAAAACATGATTTAAAAGTACAGGTAACAGATTTAGTCATATAATTAAAAAGGGGGCTAATATGGAAATAAATACATTCAATTTATCTTGGAAATCATTTTCAGCAGTTGACAAAATAAAATGGTTAATTTTACCAAACAAGACACACACACAAAAAAGGAACAGATTATTAGGTGCAGTGGCCATTCATTTATATTTAGGTCAAACATAGATAATAATTATTTACATCAAAGATCAGTGATTCATATGACTAAACTACAATTTAAAAAGTCAGACCATAACACACCAGCATCAATGATCGCGAGACGCTTCTCTTCTCTACTGGTCGTACCTGTTTCAACTGGATTTCTGAATTCACATGGACGTCGCAGATCTCACAATGAAAAGTCTTGTTCTGTAGGCCGGAGCCTTTGTTTGGTGCGGTGGTTTGAACTTTGAGTTTGGAGCCGGTTCTGGGATAGGCCTTGATGGGTCCGGCTCCGTTCCGCGCCTCCAGCATGGTTTTGTGCTTTGAACCTGATGGAACACACAGCATTTCTGTATCAGGAGAGAAGCTTGGTATATGTGTAGAGTTGTAATTTCAAAACGTTTAATTTTACGTTTAAGTTTCAGTAGTTTAAGTGCACATATTTAGACTATGAGAGTTGTGACCAAAAGGTGCTTGAGATCAGCAGGTTCCACAACTGATCCTTGTTCCTTGATCAAGACCCGGATCCCGACTTGCTCATCAGTAAGTTTATTTGAAAAAAAAGTTGCCAGTGGTGTAAAGTACTTAAGTAAATGGACTCAGCTACTTTACTTAAGTATTTTTGCTTAAGTATATTGGACAAGGTGAAATTGACATCTGCAGGATGCTGAAGGTACTGGATGCTATTTGATATTTGAGTGATTTTATTTTATTTTATTTAATACATTGAGGGGTTAAATTTTTATATTAGGAAATAAAGCCTCACAAATAAAGAGTTTCTTGATTTTCACATTTCTTGGTGCTTAAATTCAGTACGAGTGAAGTACTTCTTTTAAAATTAGAAACTTTATGACTTTTAAAGCTTTCTCGGCATTGGTGACTTGTAACTTGTAATGGAGTACGTAATTTCCACAGTAAGGTATGTACTTTTACTCAAGTAATGTTTTCAGCTGCTGTTTACAAATACATGCAGAGTGAAGATGAGTGACACCTGTGTTGTGAGCCTCCAGCTGTGAGAGCGAGTTGACGGCCACTTTGCACAGCGAACAGTAGAGGAGCTTTTTGGCTTTCTCCTCTTCTGACTCCAGGCTGGGCTCTGATGGGGCTGTTGGCACGGCTGCTGGTTTCACAGGGGTCTGCCCGCTCGGCTCGGTGGGTGGGCTGGCATGAGGGGCAGCTTTCTTGCATGGGCTGGGCAATGATGCCACCGAGGGCACGACAGGGGCTGGCACACAGTCCGAGTCCTGCTCGGGAAACGCCTCGCCGTTCTTCTCTGGAGAAACATGGGAGAAGAAGAACAGGAAACTCAGCAAGACGCATTACGTGCGGTAAATGCACGTAAATGCATTTTCCCATCTGTTTGTCTTTTTACGTTAAGATTTGACTAAAAGTGCTTGTGATGGAGGTGTGAGGTCTGATTGACCAGAACCAGAACACTGGTTTATGTGATGTCACTCCGCTGGTGATTTTACATCTCTGAAGTCTCACGGTCTAATGTAGTACACTAACCTGATCCACTAGGTCCAAACTGTTGCTTTTTTATGCGTTTTTGTTATCTAAGACTTTCAGCTCATTTCCTGGAACTGGAAAATATTTTCTGTGAGTCATAGATCATCCAAGGAAGTCAAAAATAGCTGGTTTGGGGTACAATGAAAATGTTTGGCAAGAATTTTCGAAAGTAACGGGAATCAGGGACTGTTCCAAGCCCTGGTGAGCTGCCTTGCTGTTCGAAAAGCTCTCCGCTGCCAACATCTACGTCATGTGCCTGCACAGACTCCACTTTAACACCAATCAGCGTGTTGCTTTTGTTCGGAGGCTGCAAGCTCCTCACATCGAGTTCTGATGGAGAAATCACCAGCGACACCAAACACACATCCATTCATTTGCTAAGTCACTTCATCCATTTCTGAGTCATGTGATTTCAGCATCTCTGAGATGGTGATGCGGACACGCCCCTAAAAGGTGGCCAACCAATCACAGGGTGGGGCTTCAATAGTAAATTTACATTTTCTAATCCACCTGACGACCAGGTTTTGGATCTTTGATCGAGGTTGAAGGTTAAAATACAAAAGAATTAATGAAAAACTTTATTGCGCAAATTAAAGTCTGAGAGTCAGAGTCTCCATTGTGTGGTACTTATATTTGGACAAAAAGTATTTGCGTTATAAACTCATATAAATATAATATTGTGAATATTGATACATAGTGAAATGCATACATATATGAAGTGTATTAATACATTCCATAGCTAAACGTTTAGAACAGACATTTATTGTAATCGTCTTGGATTGAGAACAGGAAAAACGGTCTGTCTAGTGTTTGAAATAAATAAAAAGTTCTAAAGAGTGTTTTAAAACCTTCGGCAATTCCTGCATGTTTAGAAGAGGATAAAGAGGAAAAGACAGGACAGGAAGGAAAAGCAAAAAAAAAAGTACAAAAGTGGGAAAGAAGAAGAAGAAGCTGGAAGAAAGAGCAATTACTGCACACACTTTCCAGAATAATCCAACACACTGGCAGATTACATAAAGCAGCCTCTTACGTAAAGCACTGGAGCTGGCAATTTAAATGATTTACTGCTTGAATTTTCCCTGGTAAACTAAATCTGACTTTACTTTGTGTCGCCGGGTTAAGAAAATCTGCAGTCCCGTATCATCAGTGCGCGAACACCACGCCATGACAGCGAGGACCCATAAGCCATCTGTGAATCAGGCTGACGCTTATCCGGCCTGATCTGAGCAAAGACGCTGCATATCAATGAGAAGCACCGCTGCCTTATAAATGAGACGCACCGGTTGAGCCGCGACCGGACAGGGGAAGCGGGCGAGCTGTGCGCCCCGCGGGCCCGGCGCCGTGGAGCGTCCCAGACTTGATTCTTAATCAGACACAAGAGCCTGAAATGGAGTAGGTCACAGCGTGAAGCGCAGATCAGATGATTATGTTCTCTGAAACGTAACACAAATCTAATTCGTTGGAAGACAAGGCCGGGGAAAAAAAAATATATATATGTAGAACCGCATCCCAGCATGCATCGGTCCACCCGGTCCTGCTGGGCGTGCGCTTTGCTTAATTAAAGATTTAAACACACACGGATAAGACAAAAAAGATCATGTGCTGGAAACTCAATATAGCAGATAATGACGGAACAAGCAAACCGAGCTGTCGGAAAAGTGATCTGTGGCTGACGTGATGAAGCATATGGCCGATCGCTGTCAGAGCCGGAACTACGTGGAGCTTTTACAAGACAAAAAGGGAAAGACAAGACTACGTCAACACACACATACACACACACGTATGGTGAGAGAATGGACAGAGTGAAGACAGGACAGGGAAGAGGAGCCATTAACCTGGTTGGTCTGAGCTGCTGGTGCTGGTGGCGTCGGTGGCGAGAGCCTTGCTGTCCGCGCTGGCAGTGTTTTTCGCCTTAGTTTTGGTGGAGTCTTGGGCTTTGAGCTTCTTGGCATGTTTACCGCCTTTGTAGTGCGCCTCGGCTTGGCTCTACAAAGGAGAAAAAATGAACCATCCAATCAGGCTCATTTCTCACACCGGATCAACACACACGGAGCTTAAGCGCACGCACACGTGCGCACACACACACACACACACACACACACACACACACACATGTGAGCACACATCCACACACACACATACACTCATACACACGTACAAGGCAATATCATTGCGTGATTCTGTCAATAGAGACAGAATAATGACACAGAAGAAAAACATACTAATTTTGTTCACCAACAGCCACTTGTTGAGGAGAGAGATAGAGAGAGAGAGAGAGAGAGAGATTGATAGATAACGAAAAAGAGAGGGAGAAAAAGAGGAAGGGAGAGAGATAAAGAGTGAGAGGGAGGGCGAAAGAGAGATGAAGAAAAAGAGAGAGAAAGAAAGTAATAAAGAGAAAGAGAGAGAAAAAGAGGAAGGGGGAGAGATAAAGAGTGAGAGGGAGAAAGAAAGAGAGAACAAGACAGAGACAGTAAAAGAAAGAGAAAGAGAGAGTGATGAAATAGAGTGAGAGACAAAGAGAGTGAGAGAGAGAGAGAGAGGGGGAGACTGAGAAAGAAAGGGAGAAAAAAGAGATAAAGTGAGTGAGAGAGGCAGAGAGAGAGAGAAGAAGAAGAAGAAGAGACGGTATATTGGAAATTTGACCGGTACAAAACGTAAGCTGAATTTTTCCTTTTTCTGACATCAAAGTGACAAAGTCCTAAAGACCTGCAGATGGATTTTCTCTCCAGCGTCACGTTCACTAGCTGTGAGTTTAAATAATCTAGACAGTACAGACTGAGCTTTGAGAAGTGAACTGAATGAATCTGAAGTTATAAGATGTTCCCCTTATTGAAAGAATCCCTTTTCTCTTGAAGAGTCATACTTTAGTAGTTAAATATTCATTACAGCCACACAGTCAGACGGACAGAAACAACCACACACTGACATCAGGTTAGAAAGACTGTGTGGCAGCAGAGAAACAGTGGAGCAGGAAGACGAGTGCGGCGTCCATCACTCGTTCAGACAGGCGGGACAGGGCGACTCGTCTCAGCTCGGCCTTAAGTGCACTTGACATTTGTAACCCGACTTTCTCCCGCGCCACAGTCCACAAGACTTACAGGAATATTTAAACTCCCTGTGCCTTTCAGATTCGTGCCCATCCGCTGAAGAGTTTTTCAGTTTAAGGAATCAGAAGACCCAATTCCACCAAGAAGCAGAACAAAATGGTTTTAAAAGAATTTTGGGTGATATCTAAGATATATTCTGGATTCATTCTAAATGTTTCAAATGTCCAGCTCTGTTCAGCTTCAAGAAAAGCTCATGATATCAATGCAATCCACAGTCTGGAGGTCTGAGATGGACACACCTCAGATCGGTGGCCAGCCAATCACAGAATCTCTGGGTCCCAAATGAACACATCCCACCTTTGGTGATCAGCCAATCTCCAAGCATCTGGATCTAAACCAGACATACCATGGATCATTGAGCACCCAACCCCAGAGTCTCCAGATAGAAACGGGCACAGTATGGATCAACGGCAAGCCAATCACAGAGTCTCTGGGTATAAACCAGACACATCCCATATTTGGCAGCCAGACAATCCATATTTGGTAAATTTGCCAATCCTCAAGCCTTTGGATCAAAACCAGACACATTCTGGATCAATCAACCAATGCCACGTCCCTGGGTCAAATTGGTGGTCAGCCAATTACAGAGTATCTGGGTCAAAGCCAAAAAAAGCCCAGATTTGGGTCAAAACCGGACACACCTCAGAGAACACAGTCAGCCAATCCCAGAGTCTGTGGGTCACACCAGTGACACCAGTCAATCTTCACTCTCTAAATGACTTATTTTGCACGATGAAGCGATGACTGACTTGAAGGTCTTAGAATTTAAATATTTTTTTATTTTTTATTTTTTATTTTAACCGTTTAAAAGATTGGGGTCACTTTGAATAGCCCTTAATTTTGAAAGAAAATAACAGTTTTTGTCAATGAAAGAAACTTTAAACTAATCATAAATACACTCTATAATTGCTAATGTGGTAAATACGTAACTATTTTAGCTGTAAATGTCTAGTTTTTGGTGCAATATCTACACAAGTGTATAGAGGCCCATTTCCAGCAACTGTCACTCCAGTGTTTTAATGGTGCAATGTGTTTACTAGTTTAGTGTGTTTGTAAAACCCTTGTTTGATCATGTTAGCACTTCTGGAAACAGTTTAGCTGGTTAAAGAAGCTATAAAACTGATCTTCCTTTGAGCAGGTTGAGAACCTGGAGCATCACATTTGTGGAGTCAATCAAACGCTCAAAATGGCCACAATTTATGTGAAACTCGACAGTCTATCCATGTTCTTAGAAAATAAAGTGTGGCTTTTCATGAAACGCAAATTGTCTAGGTGAGCCCAAACTTTTGAACGGTAAAATCTCTCCACTCAGAACTACAGACACACTTTGGCAGACTGTTTGCTGCAATTCCACCAGCAAAGATGGTTTAGATGATCAAATAAACAATAAATATTTAAAGATTTTGGAAACTCTGAGCGTTTGCGTGACCTGTCAAAAAGCAGCATGGTTCCGAACCCGGTTTTCTGAGCTCTGATGTTTCCTTCTCGGTTCTTTCAGGAACGAGGCTCTCAGGGAACACATGACGTTCTTCGGCGAATCCTCAAGAACACACAGGCTGTATTAATAGAAGGATTGCAAAAAGGCTTACAGGAAGAGAGCGTACCAGAAAGCCCCTTCTGCTGATATCTGCAAATAGAATCCATGAGCAACCTCACGCTCTGCTCACACACACACACACACACACGGTTCATCTCTCGGAAAGTCGGCTTCCTCACGCATACATGCGTTGACTTTACACAGGCCACAACAGTGTCAGACCAATCCACACTGACAGATTGTGTTTGCTGGGCTATTATTCATCCCTCGTTGCTCCCACGTTAGTCACTACATTCATTTTGTTCTTTTATTTTAAAGTCAGAAAGGTAAAAGTGTTAAAAGAAGCGGCGCGTGTGTGTTTGCGTGATGATGCGCAGTGTTCTCGCACCGGCAATCCCAAATAACCCAATTATACAAAACAGCGATTTTGTTTGTTCGTGCCAATCGCTTGTTTTTCATGTGAAGTCATGCTGCAGTGATGACACACTCTTTCCTCATCCCTCGCTCCAGCCGTTCAATCCATCTCTAGTGCCATAAACAGTTCAATCTGAAGGGGGAAAAAGCCACAAGCTCAATTATTACCCACTTCACACCCTCCGGCTCCGGGTAAAGAAACCCTTTTTGTGATAAAAAGCAGCTGTAATGTGCATTTTTTTTCACCTCGTCTGAGCACTACATTTTAACACGGAAGATTTTTTCATGGTGTGAAGTCCAGATTGAATTATTTCTGTGCTTCTATGGTGAGTCACTCCACTGCTTCACTACATGATGAGACGAAAGACCCTCTTAATTACTGATGTATAGAAACTAATACCACTGAAAGACAGGATTGATCGATGGATGCATGCTGCAGAAGGACTAAATGTATGGATAATCAATCAATCAATCAATCAATCAATCAATCAATCAATCAATCAATCAATCAATCTATCTATCTATCTATCTATCTATCTATCTATCTATCTATCTATCTATCTATCTATCTATCTATCTATCTATCTATCTATCTATCTATCTATCTATAGCCAAAGAGACGGGTGGATGGGTGGATGGAAGAAAGGAAGGATGGATGGATGAACACTGTAGTTGAATAGACACATGATGACAATCTGATGGATGATTGGATGAATGAATAGACTCATTATATGGATATATGGGAGGATCGAGATGTATAATGAACGGACAAACACTGTCGATCGATAGGTAGCAAGATAGATAAATAGATGAATAGACATATGATGGGTAGCGGGATGGATGGATGGATAGAGACTGTAGAGGAATAGACGCATGATGGATAGTAAAATGAATGGATAAATGGTTAGACAGTTTATGGATGTATGGATGGATCGAGATGCATCATAAATGGATTGACATTGTAGTTCACAATAGATAGATAGACAGACAGACAGACAGACAGACAGATAGATAGATAGATAGATAGGTAAGGTAGGTAGTTAGGTAAGTAGGTATATAGACAGATATAGATAGACAGACAGACAGACAGACCGACAGGCATACAGATTGAGTGATAGACACATATACAGACAGACAGACTCTAACTGTCTATCTGTCCACACTTTGAAGATACACAGATGTTTGTCCACAAACTGAAGTTCTGCTGAAACGTCTTTCATCACGTCGTAATGACAGAGTGTGTGCATCAGGAGCATGAAAGGCCTGATGGAAGGCACTGGAGGAAGCCACACTTCACCTGAAGTCACCCCGCGGCCCGACACACACCTTCAGATCAGGTAACCTGGAATGAAACGGCCTTTCTTTGTTCAGCTCTTTTACCGGAGATAAGAGAAACCCGAGAGAACAGCTCGCCTCATCTCTTTAATGGCGTCTTCAGAACACACAGCACGAGCGCGCCACACACACACACACACACACTAGAAGGGAAAATCAACTAAAACTTTCCCACAATCACTGTTTGTGCAGGTCACATCTGCAAGACTTTAGTTTAACGGGCAAAAATCAGGCCAAGACATTGCAGACAAAATATGAAATAAAATCAGGAATTAACCACCAGCGCTTTATGGATCTGAAAGCCGCCCTCGGGCTCAAACGCCTTTCCTGAAGTGAAGTGTGTTTAGCGTGTGTGAAAATCATAAACACTGCTGAACACAGCGGTTATACGAGGCTGACTGTAAATTTCACGACGGCTCTGATTGGGTCGTGGCTCGGCATTTACCACTTGGTTTTCCACATGGATCGGGACACAAATCACAGTAAATCTATAGCGAACACACACACACACACACACACACACACACACACACACACACACACACACATTAAGGGCGTCCTGATCTGAATTGAAGTATCAAGATATCATTTTTACAATATTGGGATCAACTGGCAAAACCTGAACTCGGCTTCGATTTTTCCGTCAAGGATTCATAAAGCATTGCTTCCTGATGATAATGTGAACTTTTCCACTGCCTGTGGATTACAGTGATACTAAAGCCAGTGTGTGTGTGTGTGTGTGTGTGTGTGTGTGTGTGTGTGTGTATGTGTATGTGTGTAAGAGAAGATATTAAATGGTACTCAGATCAGAAATAATATACTGTATATGTTATATATACTGCATTATAATTTAATTGTACTGAATTTATTTCAAAATCATTACAAAAATTGTTCTTAGAAAATATATATAGTATACAATTATCATAATATTTAGTATTGTTAATTACATATTAACAACAGCAATAATAATAATAAGTATTATTTGCTGTTGTTATTATTATTGTTATGATTGCTATTATGTAATTATTAATGCTAATTATTATTAACTACTACTATTTTCCATGTTTATAATACTTATAAGAATTATAACTATTATTATGATTATTGTTATTATTAATAATAATTTAATAATTACAATAGATTTATTAGAAGAATAATCATAATAATAATAATTATATTAAAAATATTATTTTTATATTTTTATTAAAATGCAAAATAGTAGCAAGTACCAACCCTTCCAGAAAAACAAGCGAGGGAGGAGAAGTTTCTCCTCCATTCTGAGCAGAGATCATCTAGAGCCGAGATGCCTAATCCGGGGCCCGAGGGAAGGTGCTGTCCCCGGTGTCCCTTAATTCCACTTGTCAGACTAATTTGGTTATTTCTTTTAAAAAAGTCGAGTTCTGGCGACAGTTAAAGGTGACTGTATGTTTAAAGCCTAAAGCTTTTATAGAGCGATACGTTTCCCTAAATCAGTGTGAACTTGAAAGGAAAACATTCCCCCTCTCAAAATCTAAGAAAGTAAGAAAGTGTAAGCTCTAGCTAGGCAGGATGACATTGCGGCTCCACTGCGTGTGATAAAGCAGGAGTCACGTAAGAGTCACGCTAAATGACACGGTGACTAAACGAAGAGGTTTAAGTGCAACGTAGGTCCAAGTGTCAGAGTCTTCTGCCGCGTGTGACATCAATGCAAATCTCTGTCATTAAAGTGGGACGCGGTGCTTGGCGAGGCTAGCACGCCTGATGCGTTCTGACATGCACGGCGCTGGGGTCTGGGCCTGTGGAGGAGCATCTCCAGGGAACATCCAGTATCAGACTGCAGGAGGAACCTTCATTAGCTCATCATGACCAAGCAACCTTACATGTTCCAGGCAGGAGAACAAGAAGCGGAGATGTTCATCCAGAAGAAAGAAGCTTCCATGTGGACCTGAGTTGCAAGGTTGATTTGCGTCTGGCTTCACTCAGCCGCTGTTTCCTGTCTGTTTGTCGGGGTGAAGGAGACAAAGACCTGGAGATGTGTGATGGTGCTCCTGCGTCTGGTTTCCACTACAGGAGAAACCTTTTCTCAATTACCAATCGCAGTGGGAAGCCTGTTCCAGCCAGGACTAACTGCCACCCTGTGCCGCTCCTCTCCAATCAAACGGCTTAATCAATGCCAAGGCCGAGTGGAACAACATGGCGCTCAGAGTAATTGCCCTAAAGAGAACAAGGCGAGTCGCACCTCTGCCAGCAAACAGCGTCTGAAGACCAACACGCCACTACTGTTTAAGTGCAATGTGGAAGAGCTTTACTGTCTCACTGGATAATGACTATATAGATGTAAGAACATAGTGATCACCTCACTTTCCTAACACCACACATAGTGATCACCATCACCTCACTTTCCTAACTTTCCTAGCGGAGAGACCGAGGTTGGTTCTGTCGTGGTAGGTTGTGGGTTCGATTCCCAGAGAGAGTTTGAGTTTGTCTTTAGGTAGAACTGCAAAGCAATGTTAGTATTGCATAATTACTAATAGATAACTGCAGTCAGACTAGGATTGACACAAGGAAACTACTAACTACTGTTATATTTTGGAAATGCTTTAAAAGTATGAACAGATTGCAACACAGACTCACACAGAGACACTGAGAGCAAGACTGACAGACAGACAGAAAGCTAAAATATATACAATTGGACGGAGAAAGATAGACAGAATTAAGTGCCACGTAATCAGAGCTAACTTAAAGTGTCACTGAGGAACATTTGGACGGAGAAAACTGTGGAACTGTGTGTGTCTGACTTCACAGCACAATTTCGATACGATCCCTAGTGCCAATGTTGACGTGTTCAGTTTTTAAAAACCAACAACTTCACACTTTCCCTGGGAATGGAACCCAAAACTATTCCAACCAGTCTGTGACCAATCGTGAGTCGGGTTTTTGTACTCACATCTGAATTGAAACGGATTTGACAGATGTTGCAAGAGATCACTTGCTTTTTCTTGGGAGGGATGGAGACTCCAAACGTGTGGTTGATCACGGCCTTCTGGACCGGGTCCATCTGGAAGACAAACGGCACAGGAAGACTTGAAATGATTCTAGTCCCTTAAGTGTGTCCATCTTTTACTTTAATCTTTTCACACAAGTTTTTAATAGTTATAATTGAAGTAAGGGGATGCAGATTTTGATTTTATTATATCAACCAAAAGACTGGACTAAATCCAACATTTAAAAATATTTAAAAATATTGATATATTTGTGTACGCGCAAAACCTATACAGCTATACTGTTTAATGTGATGTTTATTGGTATAATGGTTAGTTCTTGAAGTTTGCCTTATTTCAGAGCATAATTATTACAATTATTTGTGTTGGTTTAAGTATTCTCTTATTGTCAAGATCTGGAGTTCCCACCATCAGTGGTTTCATGCTCCCAATCACAAGATGATGATGATAATATTAATAGTAATAATAACAATAATAATAATAATAATAATAATAATAATAATAATAATAATAATAATAATAATAATATTGAATGTTGAAATTATGGTGCTTGATAAATAAAGTTGAGTTGAGTTAATAAATAATAATTATTTGCCGCATTTTGAGAACCACAAGGTCGCCTTACAAAATTATGTTTTAATCAGTTTTTCTGACTTTTCTCAACAACTTTTTGTAAAGCACTTTGCTAAATAAGATTATTTAAATGTAAACACAGTGGAATGCAATCAAATCCAGCCAATAACATTATTGCAAATGAATACATTTTCCACTTGTTGTTATTGTTATTATTTTACAATACACTTGTATTATTTCTCTTTAACGTTTATTTAATTTATAAGTCATATATATGTTACATATTCTAAAAGAATGTTACACATGATTTAGTTGGTATGATGTCGTGCAGACGGGCTGCGCGCGCACCGTGAGCGTCAGAGTTCACGCCGAGTCATTCGCTCCCTATGCAAACAAGCCCTCACAGCCCCTTCCCACACACACACTCACTCGCGAAATAAACACACTTATCTACCTCACAACCTCGTGTTGCTTTACCTGGAGCAAACAGGAAGTGTCCACAGTGCACGTCTGTATGAGAAGCCGAAAATTCCAGCAATGTGACGCGAGCTTGACGAACGTCTGTCCTCGCGCGCACGCCAACACGCGCACACACACACACGCACGCGCATGCGGCGCATCTGTCTCCAGACTCCGATGATGAGCTCTGAATAACTAATAAGTTTTAGTAAACAGGACTCGACACTAAGAAATCAGCTCGTTCATCAGGAGCTAATCTGAACTCACTGCATTAAACATTTACCACAATTACTCATCAAGCCGGATGAGCCGCTCTCCAGACTGCCCTTTATTTACATGTCGCTAATTCAGGGAATAATTCGGCTGCTGATTGATTTCTCAACGTAAAAAACATACCCATCGTTTCCTGATTAGTAATCCGCTTCATCTAATTCATCTTACTCAAACACACACACACACACACACACACACACACACACACACCACACACACAACACACACACACACACACGCACGCAACACACACGCGCGCGCACACACACACACACCACGCACGCACGCACGCACACACACACACACACACACACACAAATACCAAACACATGTGTGTCTTTCCAAGTGCACAGCATTGTGTTTCACTTTATGAAAAAGTTGCAACTGAAACTTTCAACTTAAACCATGCGTGTGTGTGTTTGCGAATTTATATGTAAATAGTCTCTCAATTTTCAATGTTCCATTCCTACGCCTCAAGCAGACAAGTATTTCTGTGATGTACTGAAACACACACACACGCACACACACACACACACACACACACACACACACACACACACACACACACACACACACACACACACACACACGTATATAGAGCTTTACGGTTTTATTTCTCAAATTCTCCCCGCTCTTCAAACTGTGAACAGGTTCATGACGTAAATAGATTTTCATAAAATGATTTGCATATATATCGGGGAATGTAGCAAGTCTCTTCACTTGAAACAATTCCATCCAGTTATTACTTTTTATTGAGTTTTTGCATTGATTGGTCATGATATAAACTATTATATGACGGCGATCTTGAGCTTCATGGCCAGTCATGTATTACACGGCATTGAACGTCTTCCTGCTCTGTGTTTGACTAGGAGACGACTGAATGGACAGGTCGTGGTTCTGTGGTGACCTCTGGGGGTCACTAATGCAGTTCCTCTACTTGACCTCTTCTATTGTGACCCTAGACTGCTCATGGACACCCTTGAATTTCTTGAATTTTATGAATTTCAGAATGGAAACAATTAGTACAATTGCTTTTGGCTCACTGATCTCAATTGCACGTGAGCTTTGAAAATGTATTGAATATATAACAAAAAATGTATTTGAAAAAAAAAAAAACCACTGCTTTCCCAATAAATATGAATTATTATATACTCCCTATATTAGAAACCCTATAATATTTGAATATCAATACGACCCGAATGTGGTCAAAATGCACAAAATCTAAAAGTATGTCTTTGACTGAAGCTAACCACAAAAAGCAAGATCCAGCAGGAATTATTTCACATCTTTAGTGGAACAAACTGAAATGTTATTACTCACTTTACCTTCCATTATTTTCTGTTACTTACTTTGCCTCACATTACCTGCTATAAACGGCTTACTTACAATACTTACCATACTTTACTCACACTAGGTAAATACATTTACCTAATTTAGTTGCATTCCTTCCTTTACTCACCCTAAATACATGATATCCTTTGCATACAATATATATTACATTACTCAGGTACCTTACATACTTTACTTACATTGCGTAACATGTATTCTTTTACTTGCTTTATGTACCATATTGCTTTACTAGCATTACTATTTTAAAGAACTTTAATGAAAGTGAGTTAAGTACAACTTGAGTAAAGCATTTACTCCATTTATGCTCTTTAACTTGTGCATTATTTAGACTTCTTGGTATTTAATATAAAGTGTTCTTCTCTTTATGTTTGAAATGACAAGAACGATGGTTGAACTTGGATGGTTGGAAAGTTGGTTGACAAGAAAGCAAGTTTGATGGAACCAATCAGTGGAGAGAAAACCTCGACCACCAACAAATTACAGAACCTTTCATTTTTGATGTTCTGATTTTTTCCATAAATGGTTGATATGTGCGGCCGCGGATCTCAGTGACCTTGGCCGGGCCGGAGAAGCAGAGCAGATGGATAATGTGGCGCTGTTCTTCACGGCTGAGCTCGGCCGCACACGCTCTGTTGTGACTCTGGCAGCATTGATTTCAGAAGAGCTCTGTGAAATCCGCTGGAGCACATAAACACAATCACACTGATGACTGACTTCTCTTTATCCCTTCTCATCTCCTCCGCCTCAGCCATAACATCCATCCCACTGATTTCTCTACCCAGGATGCATATTGCTCCCTTCACACTCACCATGTTCGGAGCTTTGCTTTAGAGTCAGAAATAGAGCAGAAATGGCCGCAGTCATAACCTCTTTTATTTGGGTCAATCCAGGGGTCACCGCGGGGCAAACTCTGGCTTGACCCCTGAATTGACCCAAATAAAAAGTTATGACTACGGCTGAAATGTGCGGTAGAGATTACTGATATATCGTGGAGTACAATTGCTTTTGGCTCACTGATCTCAATTGTGTGTGAGCTTTGAAAATTTGTTGAATGTATAACAAAAATCTTAATATTTATTTAGAAAAACAGCTTTCCCAAAAAATATTTATTATAATAAAAAAAAAACTACCTCCCTTAAAAACCCTATAATACTGTATATGTTTTTAAAGCACAGTATGTCATTTAAGTCGGTTCCTTTTGTTAATTTTTTTTAATTAACTGTAAATAGTTTATTCGAAGAAATGGACAAATCACTGATCATATGTTGGCAATGTATCAAATAAGGTTTATTTTGAATTGAAATGTTTCCCCTTACACAAAAATAAAAAATAATCGACCACAGAAAACTTGTAAAGTTGAAGGCAACTGAATATTAATAACAACTATTGAACAAATTATGGAACACTTTTGCTCAAGCTTAAACCTTTCAGTTTCTATAAGTTTTAAGACGCATCTCGATGCATAATTCTCACTGTGTGTGTGTGTGTGATGCTGTAATACTACGGCGAGGTGACGGCGTCCGGCAGCTTGAGGGCCGCGGCTGGACGTCTGCTCCGCGTGTGCTGAAGCTCTAATTATACATTAGACACCTGCTCATGATGCTCACCAGCAGAGAGGCATATGTCCACACACACGCCTCTTTAATGCAATTACACATCACGCCCATACATTTACAAATAAATCACAGGGTGCCATGCACTTTTATTTCGAAATGAAAGTGCTAAATTGATTTGATTGGTCCAATACATAAAAGTTCCAAAACTAGCATATCAGATTGAAGTAACATAATATGTACACACAATTCACTTTAGGTCACGCCTACAAATCACAATGGTCGACAAGCAGGTCAAAAGAAAAGTCCCGCCCTTCCTGTACATAGTGTGTAGCGTTTAACAGCTCTTTAACTCTTTTAAACGGTCTATTAATTACTCAAAAAAAACTGTTAATTACTAGGTGTACTTGTGCATACACTCCTACTCCTTAAAATCTCAATAAAATATACTGTATTTAGGTTTGTTCGACCCCTAGATTTGGTTCCATTTCTCATCAAATCTGCACTTTGTTTTGTTTATTGGTCCGCATTGTACTCTTTTATAATAACTCATTTATAAATATATGTATTATTATTTCCCAATTCATAATTATTTGACTTTTTATGAGTGTGTGCAGGACAAATAAAACTAGAATTAACACTTGAAAAGGTTCAAGGGGTGTATAAATATATGACAACCACTATGTCAAGGCGCTGTATAAATGAATGCTGTACTATATATGCACACCTACTTGCTGAAAAAGAAAGGAATCATGGGAGAAGAATATCGCTGGTCACGTGACGCATCAGCTCCACCACCGTATGACTGTGATCAGCCTCATTAGAAGAAAATTCTTCATTACACAGCCTTGAACGGAGACGCTATAATTAAACTCATTTGGTGTGTGTGATGGCAGCGTGTGATTTACACCAGCAGCCGACAGTATTACCGCGCAGCTAATGTGTTTATCTACGGCGGTCAGCGCGAGGAACTCGCCATCGGAGTTCCTTCTCCTGAGTGATGCAGAGTGTGTCATTCTGAGCCCACCCCAGGTGACACACACACACACCAGAATCACTAGATTAAGAGACAAAGTGAAAGAGAGAACCTAAAAAGACGAGAAAGCTTTCAGCTACACAATAACAGCAACAGCAGTAACACTCGCCCTCAATTCAGAAAGACTTTATTTATATTTTCCCATCAGCCCACTCTCTCTCACTGTCTCTATTCGCTCTCTCTATCTTTCCATTCATCCATTCATCCATCCGTCCATCCATCCATCCATCCCCTCCCTCCGTTCGTCCATCCATCCATCTATCACCCCCAAATTTGATAGATACGTAGATACTCACTCACTCACTCACTCTTTCTCAGTCTCTCACACATACTCTCTCTCTCTCTCTCTCTCTCTCTCTCTCTCTCTCTCTCTCTCTCTCACATCGTCACCACAGCTCTCTGGGTTTGTGGAGATAAAAGCACAAATCGATTTTGCTCCATCTCATTTTAGGGTCTGGATCTGAGACTGTAATGGAAGTGAGGGGTCGACACAGCTGCACACTTACCTTCAGACCCAAAAGATCTATGGAATGTGCTGCTGTAACACACACACACACACACACACCCATACACACACTCATACCTTAAAAAGAGCCACTAGGTGTTACTTTTTGGGGAAATTGCGTACATTTCTATTCAAGTCGAATATTTAGTCAAATCCATTGATCATTTACAGTCATGTCGTCATGATCTTTTCTAAATTCAGTCACGTTTCCAGCCAGTCAAAAGTTGCGGCAGACGAAGGAAACGTTAAAACTTTGATGGGAGATGCTACATTGTTACATTCAGAGGAAATGCAGCTCGTCTTCTGATGTGACGTGCACAGAAAGACCGAGAAACTGAACAGAAGGGAGAAAAAAGGCGTTTGTTGTTTGATTCAAAGTGAATTCTATATACAGTATATGGCAATGGTGTGTGTGTGTGTGTGTGTGTGTGTGTGTGTGTGTGCGTGTGCGTGTGCGTGTGTGTGTGTGAG
>CM051494.1:23791997-23847248 GCA_028031935.1 Paedocypris micromegethes
GCGTGTGTGTGTGTGAGTGAGTGGTTTCTGTGTGTTTAATACACAATTATATATATATACACACACATATATATGTATTGTACAGTATACTGAATATATAGAGCATATATATTTTATACTGATTATATACAAATAGTGTATATTTGTGTATATGTGTGTTTATTTTGCATATTTGTGTTCATGCTATTGGTATGCATTGTATACATACTCTCTGAGTGTGTTATACATGTATATCAGTGTGTGTGTGTTTTAAAATGCATTGTAGATATGTATATGTGTTATGTGTGTTTGAAAAATTGTAACTGTGTGTTATTTATTCATTGTATACCTGTCTGTTTGTGTGTGTGCGCGCGCTATATAAATAAGCCTTGTATAACTGTGTGTCTCCAGTTTCCCATGATGCAGCTGTTCAGAAAAAGGACTGAATGATGTATATGCGTCAGTGTGTAAGCGGACCTGAAATCTTCAGCATTAGCTCTCCTTATTCCTTTTTCTTCTCTTCTGCTATGCTTTTAATTCCCATCAGCGTCCACCCACGCTGGAGCAGACCCACATTAAAGGCACAGATGAAAGCCGCCGCTTACCGTATTGAAATTAGGGAAGAGGCCGACTGGAGTAGAACTCTCCACAGGGAAGGTCATGAAGGGCTTCATGTCCACCGAGGACTGCATCATCAGAGAAGAAGAGCGAGTCAATGCCGGGAGCACGTTGTTGTGACAGGAGCTTCCTGCGGAGGGAGAAGAGGCGAGGAGTCAAGCGAGGAGGAGAACAAACTTCACATCTCTGGAGGAAAAACACATGCCACCTACTGACCAGATCTGAGGGGGGTGGGGCTAATAATAAAGAAGGAAGAGGTGTGTGTGTGTGTACAGGTGAATGTGTGTGTGAGTGTGTGTGTGTGTGTGCGTGATCCCTGCGTCTTGAGAGCCGGAGAGAACAGGTGTGATGGTGAAGCAGAAGGACACATATGGAGCGAGTATGAAAACACCCTGAGCGGAGTCAGTCAAGCAGGATGAGAGTCTGTGCACAACACAAATTAAACATGCAAACTGGAATAATGGTTCGCTTGTGTGTGCCATGGTAAATAGTTTACCTAGTTGTTCTTGGGTATTTTTGCAATGTGCATGCGTGTACATAACAGGACAAGAGAGTGAGAGACAGACTGAGAAAGAATGACCGAAAGAAAGAGAGAGACGAGAGAGAGAGAGAGAGAGAGAGAGAGAGAGAAAGGGAGAGAGAAAGAGAGATGAGAGAGACGAGAGAGAGAGATAGAGAGAGAGAGAGAGAGAGAGAGAGAGAGAGAGAGAGAGAGAGAGAGAGAGAGAGAGAGAAACACGTAAACCAAGAAAGAGAATGCCAGAGACTGAGAGAGAGACCGATATGAAGAGAGAAAAACGAGAGACATATAAAGCCGGAAGACAAGAGAGCGAGAGAGACAGAAAGAAAGACTAATAAAAAGAGAGTGAGAAAAAGACAAAACGAGAGGGAGGGAGAAGTAGAGCAAGAAAAGTGACAGAGAGAGAGATAGAGAGAAAAAGAGAGAGAGAGAAAGAAAGAGAAAGAATGTGTGTGAGACAGAGATATACAGACCGAGAAAAAAATACAAAGAAAGATAGACAGAAAGGAAAAAGTGAAAGTGAAGCTAGAGTAAGGGCGAGAGAGATTTAGTATATCTCTCTATATACTGTATGGTATATTATATCTCTTACTATATATGGTATAGTAAAACAGGAAGTCATTTAACCGCAGCAGCGAGTATTTTAGCCCTACTGAATGTTCCTGTGCTAGTTGCAGTAACAATCTCCTGGTAAATTAGATCCTGGAGTGAAGGTGTCACTCAAAAGCCCCGCATCAGCACCGCCAGGCAGGAGTAATGACCGTTACCCGGGAAACCCAACGGGTCGTGTGCTGGGATCTGCATTGGCCGTGATGATGAAGCGGGTAAAAATAATCTGTTTTTTGTCGACTCGATCACACATGAGATTATTATCTTAACGGTAAAAGCATCACCAAACCAGCGGCCAATCGATCCTTAATGATGCCACAACGCCGTCTGCTTCAAACTCACTTTACTTTAAGGAAACAGCAGTTAGAAGGCTCGCTGCGTGTCATCACCACGAGCAAAGGTGAAATTGTACGTACATATATGTACGCATATATACATCGCCAAACCTGCGTATAATTTTTGGTAAGTTTACATGCATTTCATTGATCTTTCTACAAGTAAAAAAGTAGCATGGTGAGATTTTCTGTGACTTTAAGTCAAGTAGTAACCAAGGTTGAGGCCTAGTTGAGTTCTGTAGATGTTCTGGCCATCAAGAGACATGTAGAATTGTCCCGAGGCCGGACGCAAAGACTTCAACACGACGGCGAGACACTGAGAAGACGACTCCACACGAGAAAAAGCCAAGATCAAGATGAAGAATTTCTCACGCCACATGCTAACATGTTCATATGCACTCGAAACACACACATACACACACACACTTTAACAAGCGAAGGAAAGAAAATTGAAATTGGAGAAGGTAAAGAAACACTCGCTCCGTCTTGACCCGAACTGTCTTTCACTAAAGTTTCATCATCACCTCCAGCGTCTGGCGTCTCTCTGAAGATTCTCTCTGAAGAAGTGACCAGATACTTCAATACTGATTGTCACACTGTGTCACTAGCTATCAGTGCGTCAAAAATACATTACACACACACACACACACACACACATATCCATACTGTATATTAAATGAATGAATTACTTTCATAGGAAATGTCTTTGTACAATTTATATGACAATATATTGAATTTATATTACAATATTTCTGCAAAGAGTAAAAATATTGTCATGTTGTTTCTACTGTAACATGAATAATTTACATTAGAATATTTTTAACAAAGCATTACTAAAGAACAATTTTGCCAAAAATCCATTAGATGATTTAATTTTTTAACCATGTAATTCAACCTGCAAGCAAAAGCCGATACATTTCAAGGTCTCTTCACAACAAAATTAAGTTCAAACTATTTAATAAAACTTTTTATTATTTTATTTTAATAAATCCTTTTACTGTGTAAAAAAACAAGCGGCACCTCCATCGCATTCATTCGCCGGCTTTGCATTAACACGCCATTGCTCATTTTTCTTGCAAATGTCATAAAACTAGCCACTAAAAATCAACGATTTTAAAAAAATCTGTCCTTGCTTTCACGGTGCAACCCGGAGCAGCTCTTTTTTCAAAAAAGGGTCTTTTCAGCAAAAAGACGGATACGCGTGTTAAACCGTTTCAAGTGGTTTCCAGCTTAGGCTGCAGCTGTAGAGCGCCACGACAGACATGTAATGTTCACCAGTTAATAAAGCAGCAGCAAATATCAAGATGCTTTTTGTTCGTTTACAAACGTCTGACTGGGAAAGCGTCACATAACACACACATACACACATAAAACCTTTACATTTCCCCCATGCAGTGACAGGCACATTACGGGATTCTGTGTAAACCTGGCCTTGGTTTGTCGGAGGAGAGAAGGGAGCGCAGTAATATTTGTTGTGGTGATGGAGGGTGGGGGCTTCTACTGCAGAGACCCTCCGTTCACCTTCAACCTTTCGCGATTCTACGCCACTCTCTATGATTGCACTTGACATCGGAAAAATCAAATGGAGGGGCGTTGCTCTCCTGAAGGTTAACACACGCAAACCTCGTCTAGCACTGATGTTCCGGAAGACAAAAACAAGACATTAACAACCAGACGCCATCACTGGAAACTCTTCCTTCCTTCCTTCTGGTACTTTAAAGTTTGATTTCATGTCTATGTCTCCCTCTCACACACTCTCTTTTCTCATTCTCTATTTTTCTGAATGCTCTCTCTCTCACCTCTCTAATCACTTTTCTTCTCATCTCTCTTTTCATTAGTCTTTTGCTCATCTCTCTCTCTCTACACACACACACTCACACACACTCACACACGCACACACACACACACACACACACACACACACACACGTTTGCCTCTGTCTCATTCTTTGTTCCCTTCGTCCTTCTGTTACTTTATCTTTTGGAATTTCATTTTCAATGTCTTCAGAAACCAGCAATGAATGAAAAGTAAAATGCTGTGTGTGTTGACTATACCGACACACTGAATGGAACATTTACTGCAGTAACATGTTCCATGAAGTTGTGAGTACATCTACCTCAGCCCCACAGTCAGACCCTCATTTCCCTCCAGATGAGCCGTCATGACATTTAAGATTGACCCGGAGAAGAGCGTTGCTGGTGGAGCAGTTTAATCCCATCATTAAACCACTACGACTGGAATCATTCGCTGCTGCTCGGGTCTCGGTTTTCATTCCATCGCTCCCGGAAAGAAGAGGAAATAGTGTGTGTGTGTGGGAGAGAGAGAGAGAGAGAGAGAGAGAGAGAGAGAGAGAGAGAGATAAGTGAGCAATAACAAGAATTAAGTGACAACAAGAATTACAAAAAAAATTAAGAGAAAAAAGATAAGAAAGAAAGAAAGAAAGAGAGAGAGTGAAGAACTTAAGTTGCATAAAAGAGAAAAAGCAAGAAATAGTGCAATACTATAGGAAGAGAGTGGATGAAAAACAGTTAGAAAACAGAACGATAGAAAACAGAGACATACGAAAAGAAAGTGAGCGATAAGAAAGACAGAAAGGGAGATAAATATGGACAAAAATGAACTAAGATAATAAAGATAAGTTATAGGAATGCGCAATGTTATAGGAGGAGAGCGGACGGAAAGACAAATAGGAACAGAGTGAGCAATAGAAAAGAGAGAGAGATAAGAAAAGACAGAACAGACAGAAAGAAAGTGATAAACAATAGCAATGTGAAAAAAATAGAAATATAGAGAGAAATGAACAAAGATAATAGAGACAAGAGCAGGAAGCAAAGAGTGGTGTCTGTGTGTGTGTGTGTGTGTGTGTGTGTGAGGGAAAGAGAGAGAGAGAGAGAGAGAGAGAGAGAGAGAGAGAAAGAGAGGGAGAGGGGGGGGCAGACAGAGAGAGAGGTAGAGAGAGAGACAGACAGACAGAGAGGTAGAGGTATATATATATATATAGAGAGAGAGAGAGAGAGAGAGAGATTTAGAGGTAGAGAGAGACAGAACACATTAAACCAGCTCAGACCACATTCCCACCCTAATCTCACTCGCCTAAGCCACTGCAGAAAAGCAGTGAAGCCGTTTCTGCTGATCCGTCGTATAAAACACTCCTCAATTAGTGCAGTGGCTGAGGAAGACCAACATCAGGACGGAAAATGAGTGAAACTTTTTTATGGTACTAGCAAAAAATTGAGCAGAACTTTTTTTCTCTCGTAAAAGAAGCGGTTAAATCCGGAACTTTCTGCGGACCCAGCGTTTGAAGAAGATCCAAATCCGACTGAAAGAGTCTTTTCTCTCTGAACTTCACAGCGATTTCACTGCTAATTCTGTAAAAAGGCCTTGTAGACGGGTGTGTTATTAGCCCGGTTTAATGTTCCTTAAGCTTTTGTAGAAGGAAAAACAGATATTGTGGTGATGACTTCATGCTTTCTCAGGCCGTGACTACTGAACGCGTGGAAACCATAAGCTGAGGTCTGAAGCAGACAACAGTGCAAAACACATTCATTACTGACAGTCTGAGGACCATGTTCTCTGCCAGAAGAGAGAAAAGAGCCACTTACGGACCAACACTTGTTTCAACAGCCTGCCTGAAGAACAGCGTTTACTGTACATTCTACTGTACATTCCTGTCATTCTTTGTATGTACTGCAAGGTGCATAAAACATTAATATAAAAATGTCATACACGTATGACATATACCAAAAATAATACCAACATAATAATATAATATAATACCAGGCCACATACCAAAATATAATTTATTTGGTAATAATAATCTAAACAAAATATTAAAATAATAAAAAATAAAAAAATTAAAAACCCGATTAAAAATAAAATATGGTATCTGGTTAATCAGACCACACAGGTCCAGATTATTTTAAACGCCCTTCACGATTCGCGACATGCACCGTGTTCACAAACATTATGTAATATGTCATTATAAGCCTTACTGTTCAGAACACGTGTACATAAGACAAACTGTATATTTCTATCATTTAAGGTTTGTGCAGTGATGAATAAAAGCCCAGTCGAATCTAGATGATGCCACCAAGATTGGAGAATCGTCTCTCCATAAAGAACGAAAATCCAGTTGAAATGACTCAATCTTCAGACAGGTCAACCTGGATGACGAAGAACCTCCACAGATAGTGGGATAAAAGCATCTCCAGATAAACACGCTAAGCTAATAAGACGGGTATATGTCTCATGCCAAGATATTTTTAGAGACGCCGCGTCTGTTCCTGCTATCGACTGTCTCTACACAAAGACGGGCAGGATCAAGAATGGCATTGAGAAGTAAACAGGGGGCAAATTCCAGCCCAATCTCTGTCAGGCCGGATGACACGGAGCGCGACATCGACTGTCTGTCTCACGGAGTAGCAGCTCTAATGAGATGCTCCACGCCACACCGTGCCACGCGGCCACTCACGTGCACTTCTCAGTCGAGCCTCACGCGGCCATCGCTATTTGAGGCAAATCTAATAATGTCAGAAATTCAATTTACATGCAGAATTACAAGCCAGCGATTCAGGTCTTCATCACAGCTAGACGGAACGGATGCAGGCTTGAATGCAATTTGCGAAAATGAAGCTGGCGTGGTTTGTAATAAAAATCTCCTGACAGCGGGCTAAATAGAATCAGGCCTCACGGCGAGACGCTGCGGGAAACACTTTCACTCCTGGAGACTGTCAGGTGATGCAACAGACCGCCTGAAATTACCAGAAGATCCAAAATCTAGTCTGGTTTTACACGTCGACTTGAGATGGATCAGAACTGATAGGCCTGAAAATGTCAGTGTTGGAGTTTTTGTCCTTTCAAGCCGCTAAATATTCCATGATGTGAGCCGCTTTTCTGCATTTTGACAGTCAGCTAAAGTGTGTGACTTTTGGGAAGTAATTATCAATAAATAATTACATATATAATGAAATCAAATGTATTTTAAACTGCTGAAAAGAACACAGTGAATTTTTAAATTCTCCTTCTCAAATGAGAGCTCAGCTGTGAGGTTTAACCTAGTCAGTGATTTATTCATGTTTCTGAGAGTGTGTAAACCAAGGACGTGGTAAATAATTCAGAAACATCCTAGAATATTTTGGATTTTTACTTGTTAGAAAGTTTTCTCTCCTGTTCTGTGTAGAATTCTAACTCATTGATTTTTAATATTAGTGTGTTGTCATGACTCCTTCTTTCAAATGGAAGATATGGCCCACGGGTCGCAGGTTGGGCATCTCTGCTTTAAAAATGTATTTGTAAATTGTGCAATTATTTTAATTAAATGCTAATCGAAATATCAAATCAAACAAAATCAATCATGTTATTGTCACATACACAAAAAACACATCTACCGGTAATAATAATAATAATAATAATAATAATAATAATAATAATAATTATTATTATTATTATTATGATTAATAATAATAACAATTTATCATTAATCATATAATTAATAATAATAATAATAAATGTTATTTATTGGCGCCTTTCAACACATAAGAACACTGTACAAAAAAAACACACCAATTTCAAAAATTTACATAATTATTAACTTCTATTTAGGTAAACAGCGTCATAGATCTTATAAATCATTTTCTTCAAGAGAGCCAAGACAAATCAATAATTCTTTATTTATAGCTCAAATCGGAATGCTTTGGTAAGCGTCCAATACCAGTTACCGTCATTACATCACAAGGTGAACAAACCTGTCTTTACAACACAAGGGAACCTAACTCCAGACATTTTCTATTACAGGAAGTGTGTGTTTTTGTAACGTCCCCTGTCCTGCAGCTAAATACCCTGGCCATCACAGTGTAAGCGAAGTGAGTCAGCGTGTGGAGATCATCGTGAGCAGAGAAGCGTGGGGCTCGTGCTCTCACAGCGCTGGATCTCTCCGCACTAAGAGCCTGTGTTAAACAAAGCGAGGTCCTTAAGTAACGTGAACGTTTGCTCATCTCCGACCTTTTGTGTAGGAGTGGGAGCTACATTTATTTTTGTGTCTTGCTCCAAATATGCGCCGTAGGATGACTCGCTGAGACTCGCTGGATTATTCGAGAGCTACAGAATACGAACTGAAAGAAATGGAGGTGGAGGGGGAGGAAGAGGAGGTAGATGGTGAAAAAAGAAGGTTAAAAAAATATGCGTCAACTAGTTGGGAGAGTTTGAAAGCTGCAGCCAGATTCCACAGCTGTCAAACCCTTGACATTCAGAATGAAGTGTGTCCGGGGAGGGATGATTCACTCGGACGGGGTCTCGTGTTGACAGATGGATTAGAGGGTCTCAGGAGGCGAGGTGAAACAATGCGCTGGGAACTTTCAGGAGATCCATCACCTGCTTTATGGGCACCTGTGAACTCACCGCACAGAAATGTGCCAGCGAAAACACCGCCACTTTGGCACTGAAAATAACAAATTCGCTCCCCTGAGAAACCCGGCGGCAAAAACTTGAAAGGTCTCGGGTCAGCACGATGCGCTTAAAAAACAGCAGAGGATACACACTTGACTTTTGAAAAAGCTCTTGAGGAATACAAACACAACAACGATGCTGATAATCTCTCGAGTCGATGGAGAATCCTTTTCTATAGGCTCCTTTTTTAAAGTCCTTGTAATTTACGCGAATAAGCACCACGCAACTATAAGCACCCCCCTGGTTTTCAGGCCAAAAAAAAAATTCCATAAAACAAAAAGAATTGTTAGATTTTTTTCATTTCTGCCTAATGTATGTAAATTTTCTCTTAAAAAACTATTTTTTAACATACTTAACATGTGACTCGTATCAATTAAATGTCATTTTACTTGAATAATAGTTGAAAAAAAAATATTTTTGTAAAAACTCAGTCTCCCATAGTCCTTAGCGGCTCCGCCTCCCATGAGCCTTTGCACAGCAGACTACAGTAATGCTGAGTTCCGCTTTTGCTAGACATAAATATCAGAACAGTGTTGTTTTAGCGGGTAGTGGAGAGTAATTTGATTGTGTTTGACTCGGGTGCTCTTCGTTTTGAACAGTTTTTTTCAGCTCTGAAACTGAAAAACTGAAAAAAGGGTGCATATATTTACGGAAATACGGTATGTTTGAAAAAAAAAAAAAAAAAGCTTTGTTTGTAGGAAGCTTGACTACAAACACAAACAACGTACCTTAGCATCATCCGCAGACGTCAAATAAAAGCTGAGAAATTCTTGTTGTCTTGACATTAATAGTTAACTGTTCTTTATACAGAGCAACAAAACACAATCTTTTTATAACTGCAGGATGTAAGACTCAGAGAAAACACCTCTAGGTGGGAGCACCTTTAAAAATAAAGTCTCGCCAGAGCAAATTAAAATCTTAGAAACTTGTAAAGACAGCTTAAAAAAAAAACCCAGAGTACCAAGGCCAGAAAAACAACAACTCACAAAGAATCATTAAGTTGCCGACATCTGCTCTAAAACGAGGAATAACGGGATCATTAAAGGGGCCGTCACTAAACCTCTGACATTACTCACACGAAGAACAGATCTGCTCAGAATCAGAGTGAAGAGAGAGAGAGAGAGAGAGAGAGAGAGAGAGAGAGAGAGAGAGAGAGAGAGAGAGAGAGAGAGAGAGAGAGAGAATGAAGGACTTTGTGCATGTGCAGTAATTAGAAATGTGTTTTTTTTTCTCTTTGATGTTTTTCATAGCATTTCTAGCTTAAACGGCTTGTTCACAGTTCATAATCATGTTACAGTTACAGGTCATAGTTATAATTTGTAGTCAACACTTTTGTTTCTAATTTTGACCAATCTTACAGTGGCAGAAAGCCTGAGCTCAATGTTATCACAAGCATTGTATAAAAATACTCCAGTGTATGGTAAAAGTCCGCATTATTTAAAGACGCACACGTGCACCGCTGCATGAACACGACGTGGTTCCATTGTTTGTGGCTGTTCATGACCTGAAATTTGGAAAAATGGGCGCATTTGAAATCTGCGATTATAAGCACCCCCCCAAGTTTTTGATTGTCGAAAATTCAAAATTGTGCTAATATTTAACACGGTATATAGTTCAAAGGGAATAAACACATATAAAATGCAGAACATGTCTTTTTGAAACAAGAGCACATAAGACTACGGTGCATGAATGAATAGGAAATTAAAATAAAACAGACAATAATGTAATATTTGTCAATTGAAAATTAGGCATGAATGTAAGGGCAGCAGATAAAGAATTCTTCAGGAACCAGTGACAAGATTGAAACTCTCTAACCACTAGGCCACAGCGCCCTAAAAACAACCGTCACTGCTGAGAACAGTTTAAATGTGAAATCACACAAAAAGCTGCTGACACAACTTATGGGCAAAACTGTACGAACATCGATCGTTTCATTTCAATCTCATTTTTGACAGAATTGCTTATACAAGGGAAACAGCCGTGTGCCAGCCGTGCCACTCTTAGGCGACTGAGCTCACTGTGTGTGGGTTTAGGTCTGAACCAATCTAGGAATCAATGTAACTATGAGTCACACGATGCATTTAAAAAACGTATTTAGTATCGTGTAGTATCGTTTAGAATTGTAAAAAACGTATCGTATTTAACCAACAAGACTGGTCAAGTGGAGAACACGTTCCATTCTCTTTAGTTAGAGTTTACAGCCATCAACGCAACACTCTCGCTGTGCAAATGACTAAAAGACGTGATTTTACCAGCAGCTTGTTGTTTCGGCACGATGGTTTCCATGGAGACTAAAAAACATGCTTGAACCATTCTCAACAAACTCCGTCCTCGATGTTTGTTTCTGGTAACAACGTCCCCTGAGCAGACAGACAGACAGACTGAAGAGAGAGCGACACTTGTGTCAACGTGCTTTGGGCATTAATCCTCAGAGCTTCTCCAATGCTCCAGATCAGTGTTGGGCTTTGAATCCTCAGAGCTGGACCGGATCGTAACGTCCATGATGAGACGTGGGATAGATTCGCTCTGGAGGGGCGTGTTGATGCTTCCAGTGACTTCTTTCTCTGGATCTCCCCAATGCATTCCAAGATTTTACTTCATCAAACAATATCAGACATTAAAATTCAGAGCGAGGAGAAGCTTTCGAGTTCATGCAAATCCAATCCTGTCATGAGGATTATTGAATCGCTCAGAGCTACGGCTGACATATTCGCTGTGTACCTGCTCCTCCTGGGCACCAGGCGCACTTTTCTGTCAATTAAAGGCGAAACGGCATCTGTATTAACCTGAGGTCAATGCGGCTTCATCACCGACCCTGTGACGGAGTCGTCTCATATAACAAATGTTTGCAATTACGAGTTTTTGCTGTGGCGCTCGGAGGAACGGTTCGACTCTAATGACAGATAAGAGAAGCGAGACCAGGATGCGGATGATGACCTGGGTAATTGTGGTGCCGTTTACCATGGCAACATGTCACCTGCAAAAAGCCGCTCGTTATAATGATTTGCTAGTGTTTTGCAGAGTCTTCAAACGGTGTTTTGCATATTGATAGAAAAGAGCTTTATAAACGGTGTCAAGTATAGCTTAAGATTCAATAATAGAAAATAAACGCTTTGAGGCCAAGTCATGCACACGCACGTTTCTCTCTCTCTCTCTCTCTCTCACACACACACACACACACACACCCACATACACACACACACACACACTAAAAATTGAGATGATTTTACTCCCAAAAGTTTCAAAAGCACTGAGAAAATGCACTTTAGGGGAGAGAGTGAGAGAGAGAGAGAGAGAGAGAGAGAGAGAGAGAAAGAATAGTATTAGAGAGTATTAGTGTGAGAAAGCAAAAGACAAAGCGAGAGAAATAGACAGAAAAAGAGAAAAAGTGAGAGAGAGACAGAAAACAAGAGACTGAGACAAGTAAAAGTGAGAGAAAGAAGGGGAGAGTGAGAGAGTGATGGTGTGTGAGAAAGAGCAAAACATGTCAAAACACGTAACTGATTTAAATCTTAATATGAAGAGAAATCAGTCAACACGCATATTACGACTATGTATTTTTCCAGATTTACCGCTGATCGAATTTTGCAGTTTCCCATTATTGCAGATTTGCACTGAGGATCTTGAGTTTGTTCATTTCTGGTTTATTGCAGAATTACGTTTCTTCTGATTCTGTCAGTTTCCTTCCGTGTTCTCTCACAGATTAAGCTTTTTACTGTTTGCAAGTTGATCATTTTTACCTCTCCGTTGTTGTTGTGCGTGTGTGTGTGTGTGTGTGTGTGTGCGTGTGATCCCTATTGTGTCTGACAAAGTCTCTCAAACGAGAAAAACCACATTCCTCACACTTTCTCTCACAGAAGAGAGCGAAACATCTCTCCTGGCTCCTCGCAGGAACGACGCTCCAACACAGCGCCTAAATATTTCATTACACACACCAGTTTAAGAAACGTGATTATGCTAATACCTCCTCAATGAGACATCACTTGATGCAAATTAAACGGCTAGAGTCTGCTTTGAAACATCATTCCGGGCATTTGGAAGGAAATAAATGTTTAAATGTAGCTGTGTGGGCAGAAACTCCAGCGGAAAAGGATGAAGCAGCAGAACATTCTTAAAAAACGTGAAAGATGAAACATCTCAGGCACAGATGGGGGAAAAGCACTTTATTTAAAGATGCAATTTCACATCCACTTAACCAACCAGCCGAATCCAGAAGATGAAATTGAAACCCCTAATAATGTGGTTTTCCTCTTCTCCACTAACTAGTCCAAACAAACAAGCCAGACGGAACCTCAGCACTCACCGCTGGACCACAGCAACACGAGCGTGAAACCACTGCGCTGGGAGAAACCGCAGCCGTCAGCTTGTTGACTGCGTCCAACTTTAAAGAGTCTGTTAATGAAGCTGCAGAATTCTTGCAGAGCGAAGCCTCGGGTCTGATCCACGGGGGGCTTCAGGAGACCATCCACACGTCTCACCATTAGAGCTGCCAACAGAGGCTTCCGTGACATGTCAGCGCTCGTACCACGGTGATGGAGCTGACACTCCGCTTTAGCTGCAGGGCTTGTGATCCCAACGTCTTTTATCACGTGTCTGTGTTTAGCAGATGCTTTCGGGTTCAGATTCAGCAGCTTTGCGTTAGAGTTTTATTAAGGTAAACAACAACTTCCTAGGATTCGAACCCACAACCTACAGCCTGACAGACTCGAATCAAGCTGCGTTTAAATCACATGCACGTCTCAAACGAAACACTCCTGATCAACAATTGGTCATTCTGTGAAGTGGGATCTGGATCTCACCTCCGCTAGTTTCTCTCCGTCACAGTGTGAATCAGCTCGGATGAGAGAACTTCACGCTGCTCTGGCGATAACTTAACCGATTTAAACTAAACAATGCGACTGACATGATCCTTTACATAAATCCTGAGCACGGTCGACTTCACCAGCTCGGCTGCATGGCAAACTATCCGAAGAGAACCGACAGATAAAAATACCCCCGTGTGTGTAGGTTTAAGACGAGTGTGACGTGTTTGAAGCATGCAGAAGCGTTAAATCCACGTCTCTTCCCCGGCGCGAGCTGCACTCACCTAAGAGCATGTCTAGATCGGTCCTTGTAAGAGCGGAGAGAAGATCTGTGCTGCTCTTGTGATGAAGCAGACTGTACCGTACAGCGCTGATGGAGAGAGAATGAAGGCGTGCTGAGATGAGAGAGAGAGAGAGAGAGAGAGAGAGAGAGAGAGAGCGAGACAGAGAGAGGGAGAGAGAAATTGTATGTGTGCGAGAGAGAAATTGCATATATTTTTAAAGTAAGGGAGAGAGATATTCGTGCGGGAGAGAGTGTATGTGTGTGTGTTTGTCAGAGAGATTGTGTTTTGAGAAATTGTGTTTGTGTGAAAAGAGACAAATAGCATTTGAGAGAGATTGTGTTTGTGTAAAAGAGAGAGAGAGAGAGAGAGAGAGAGAGAGAGTTGTGTTTGTTTGTGTTCATGTGTGAGACAGTGAAAAAAAAAGAAAAAAAGAAAAAAAAGAGAGGTTGTGTTTTAAGAGAAAAAGCGAGAGAGTAAGATTGTTTGTGTGTTTGTGAAAGAGAGTGAGTGAAAAATGTATTTGTGAGAGAAAAAAATAGACCAAGTCGTGTGAGTGTGTGTGCGTGTAAGAGAGAGAGAGAAAGAGAGAGAGAGAGAGAGAGAGAGAGAGAGAGAGGTTATGTGTTTGTATGAGACATTGTTTTTTAAGAGAGAGAGAGAGATAGAGGGGTCTATCCAGGCAGAGTTGACAGATGCGCCTGCAACGGTTCGTGTGAGCCGCAGAGGAAAAATCTGGGTCTCTCCACTGTGGATGTGGCACGAGAAGCTGCACGAAGCAGCTGATCAGAAGACTTTTTGGCCGATCTGCTTTGGAAATTGTGCACCTGGCTGTGATTCAGCTCGCAGGAATCTGGATCTCGTAAATCCGGGGCAACTCCAGGACTCGCTAAGTGAAATGAGCTGACACTCAAACTCGACCTGTGGAGACTCTGACTAAATATGGCATAAAGCTTAGCCAAAGACACTGGGTGAAAAGAAAAAAAAATCTGACCACAACATTTCTAAGTAGTCACTCCATCTACATCCACTGATGAGATCAAATATTATGAAATGTGGCCAACCAATCACAGGACAAGTAGAAAAACCCACAGTCACACCTTCAGCATTGGGTCTAGGGTAAGGACACACCACAGAAAGGTGGCCAACCAATCACAGTACAAGAAGAAAAACTCAGTAACACCTTCAGAATCTTTGGGTCAAAGGGTAGAACACACCCCAGGAAGGTGGTCAACCAATCACAGTACAAGAAGAAAAACACAGTCACACCTTCAGCATCTTTGGGTCCAAGGCTATGGCACACGCCAGAAAGATGGCCAACCAATTACAGCATCTTTGGGTCAAAGGCTAGGACACATCCCAGAAAGATGGCCAACCAATCACAGTATCTTTAGGTCGAAGACCAGGACACACCCCAGAAAGATGGGCAACCAATCACTGCATCTTTGGGTCAAAGGCTAGGACACATCCCAGAAAAGTGGCCAACCAATCACAGGAGGAGAATTTTACGTCACACCTTTACGTCCATGTTGTTTTTGCTTGATTGTGTTAAAATAATTCCCCCGATGTTGGGATAAGTTGGGTAAAAAAATTCTACATATCAAATGTGGTATAAACAAAGTATATAAAGTATACAATTACTCACACACATTAAAAGACACAGAAGAAACATCTGGGCTTGTCCAGGGCCCTTCATCTGGTGTTGAGTTTCCCAAGAAATTAAAACAAATTCTCAGAAGATCGTGTTACTGCAGCAGCTTGTGATGAGATCAAGACCTCCCATCTAAGAATACAACAGTTCACGCCATGTAAAAATCAAAGGCTCTTAAAGTGGAGAGCGAGAGGGAGCGCTAGAAAACATGTCATGCACTAAAGCTTCAACAAAACGACAAAACGACATTCTATCCATCCACTCCTGCCTCAACACAACCTCCATCTCACACCGAGATCTAGTTTCCCACAACATGCTGGACCAGAACGGAAACTCTTAAACGCATACTGGAGGTATTATTTCAGACGCTGGGATTATGTTGCAGAGACCATTAAAGTTACAATGTCCCGACAAACCCATAACAAGAAGCAATTTCAGAGTGGTTTATGTTGGAAGCGAGGTTCCAGGAACGACGCGACTCTGATTGTCACCTTCCCCATCAGCGCATGAAAGATGGCGGCGCCGTAAGAGGTGGCGATGTGATTTACGGGGACAGCGGCATCTGTTTGCAGCGTTTCAGCCACTGAAAGTTTCTCTCCTTCTCTGGTTACAGAGCCGGACACAGCGCTGATCACTTAACACACTGCCTTCATTACGTGCCCAATATTACTCTAACCTTTCTCTGTTTACAACAACATGCGAAGCTAAGGGGAACTATAAATATATCAAGCGTATTAGGGATTCTTTCCGATGACAGAACAATGCAGACTTTTGGAGAGTTGTAAAGCGTTACAGATGAAGGCTGCGTTCCACAATGGATTTCGCAAACTTCAACACTCCGGATTTGGCCGAAAGCGGCGAACGCATTGTCAGCGGAAGCTCTGCGTGGCACGGCGAAGACCGAGGGTGCCATTTTTCACCCCGGTGGCGTCTTTGTGACATTTATTGAAGATCTTTTTCGTAAAGTGCTACATGAAGATGTAGTGCATCAGGAGCCTGATAAAGCAGCATGTGTGGAATGACTGTAAATAACGCCAGACTTTACTTGCCCGGCTTCCACGGCCATAAATAATTTTCTGGACAGTGTAGGTGAGCAGAAAGATCTGTATCTACAGGACACAAGCAGAGCTTTGTGTGAATCGCTTCAGACTCCCATAATTGGTTTTATAACATCTAGTTTAAGACGTAAGATCGTTTTCCCAAGAGCCAGATCAATACATTTAAGAGAACATTTCATAGAAATGAGATGGAAAATACGAGTCATATTGAAGATTTAAAAGAAATACTTCTGAATCTGTCTGTCTATAGTGTGTCTGTCTGTCTGTCTGTCTGTCTGTCTGTCTGTCTGTCTGTCTGTCTATCTATCTATCTATCTATCTACCTATCTATCTATCTATCTAACTATTTATCTAGCTATCTATCTAGCTATTCATCCATCCACCCATCCATCCATCAGTTTTTGAGGCAGAGACAAACATTCTCTATTTTGGTTTAACCAAGACCACAAAATCCTCCAACAGAAGTTAATATTTCTCCAAAACACTCCAAACATGTAAAGTTCTGGACTCCGACGTTCTGCCAAACATTGACTAGTGCGTCTATTTTTATCTCTCCTCAAGCAAGTTTACAAGAAACATCTGAGCCGACAACGGGAAAATCCTTGGAGCAAAAAGATTTGGATTCTCAGAGGAAAGGAACTGCTAAAGTTTCTCCATCTCCCCGGCATCAGGTGGACACATCTGCAGACGGCTTCCGCCACACACGCTCACTAAAGCGTGATTAACTCAGAAAGTTAAAAACAGCGTCTGTCTGCACGCACACGTTTGAACATGCGAGGGTTGAGAAAGCAGTTGTTAAACACACATTATTTATCAATTATACATGAAATTAGATGGATAGATTGAAAGACGGATACATGGATGACATACAGACAGATAACATTCACTGTGGATAATTGTGAAAAAAAAAACGTTGAGGAAGAGAATAGAGGAGAATTGTACAAAAAGCCGATGAACTGGCACCACGTGTGCTGAATAGTCGCACTGACTAATAAAATAAATTTGCATTACAAAAGCAATCCATGAGTTCACGTCAAAGACGGAGTCTCCTGTGATCAAGTTTGAGACGCTCTCATTAAAACCCTGCTGTTGTGATCCAGCCAAGACCTGAAACCTGGCCTCAGACGGAAAACTCTTAAAACCAGTCAAGCTGATTTCACACCGCTTAGAATTCAACAATATTTCACGGATTTCTCTCCACGCATGAGATCGGGACGACACCACTACAAGATTCCACTTGTGCAGGTTCACATTTTCCCAATTTGCAGATTTATTCCTTGCTGTCAATGGTAAGAGCTGGAGATAAAGGGAAAAGAATCCCACTCCGTGCTCCTGGGTCCGAACTGGGAATCTCTTCACAGCTGAGAAGGAATATTTCTCTCAGCGCAGCTGGCTGCTTGCAGCCGGCCGTAAATCATTCCGTATAAAACTAGATGACCTCTACTCTAGAAGACAGTGGGAATGAAAGATGTTAGGCATATTGGACTGATGAACTCCATTGCGGACGCGTACCTCGGCAGGAGAGTCGGATCTGGGCAGGATTCTTCAGCACGCTAGACATCCAAACACAAGGGATCGAGAAGCGTTTCCAGATCTCCACACTCCAGTCTGTCTCTCAGTGTCCTGGACTCTTCTCCACTCTCCTCACGCTCCTTCACCGGCCTTGTTTCCCCGCAGACGTCTTTATCTTTGTCAAAGACGCCACTTGAAGTGAGAGCAGCTCGTGGTGATTGAGTGAGTTGTGGTCATGGCTGTAACCCCTCGGTGACCGGAATGATCACTCCCGTCAGGTGCGGCACAACTGCTTAATCCTCGCAGGAAACTCAATCCTGCTCCAGCCCCTCACACACTCTTACAAGGCTTGAGAATAGAACAGGAGCAAAAGGATGGGAATGGTTTTAATGCCTCACGGAGCCTTGTCAAAGTATCCGTGTTTCAACAAGTCCGGGAAACTACTTGATGCTTTTCCGGGGACTCGAACCTACACACCCTCTGAAAAAATTGTACAGTTAACACTCAAATGCTTTCAGCTTGCAACAGATATGTTCTGGTTTCAACTCCCAGTGGAAGTGTGACGATAGTTACCATCATTGTAATTCGAGTCGCGTCTGTTGATGATGCATAATCGCATTGTGAGCAACAGGCACGGTGGAGATGTGCACAGCGACTGTAAGCTCTTTATTGTAAAGACATTCGGCTTGTGAAATGGAGAATTAAACTGCATATACAATAAGTTTAGCACTAATTGCTCCACAAACAGGCAGGTTTTCTGAAAGTCGCTCTCTACATTCAAAGCTTTTAGAGTCAGAATATCACATCAACGTGTATGTGCAGCAGTGGCCTGCTGGGAAATTCTAACTACAGAAGCTCCATTGTAACCCAAAATTGAGCTCAACTGACTCCAATTCCGCATTCTGACGGACTTTAATCACGCTCGCCGAGTTAACTTCTCCAATAATTGGCTGTCAGAGAGTCTTCTCAGCCACGCACACCACCATTTGCCTGGTGTCGGAGAACGATGGCATCACACCTTATGAGAAAGCTCATCAAAAATAGATTACAGAAACTCCTCACTGAGGCTTTTCCGAATAGAGGTTGAGCGCCTTGAAGCATCCGCGGCAATGAATCTCGGAGAAATCGAGGGCTTTCATTGAACATCACCAATTTTAAAAATTACACTGCAAAACTCAATTTGTTCACATCTCCACTGATGCCACGTGTAAGGAACAGTGTTAGAAAGCACAATTATTATCTAGACAGACTTTTTCTGATAGCTAATTTTTCATCTGGCTTCTGCATTCCCAGTAACTGTAGTAAATTGGTTTTACAACATTGCGACTCCGACTAACCAATGACTTTTCAATTTGCACTGGCTTCTGTTCAACACCAACCCCAGCCATGACATTCATTTCTCTCGCTGATTGACTTCAGAAGAGATCCATCATGTTACTCTCATCGTGGAGACTAACCAAGTCAACAACTCAAAACCATTTAGCAGGAAATCCACATCTAAACTCATCTACCACTGCCACCAAGCTCATAAAAGCACATCCGTTTGGATTTAAAGGACTTAGCAGAGGAAGAATCAAGCATGTGTGCTGTTGAGTCCGGAGACATGACAGCTAAATGACATCCTGTCAGAGTTAACCCAGTGACTTAGTGCTTTAACGAAGACAAGAAACTAGCTTGAAAGGTTCCTTCAGAAGTTGAAAGTACAATGACTAGACTGTAAGAAGAACTTCCTCTGACCTCTTATAAAACTCCACGTAATTCCCAGTTTTAAGAGCCATGGAGCAATAAAGCTTAAATTGCAACCTGTAATGAACAGTGAGTTCATGAACAGAGCTAATAAATGTGGTTCTAAAAAGGATTTCTTACTAAGTTTCTCATGTTTAAGATTTACAAAAAACGTGTATTTTGTAAAACTGCAATTTGAAATTCTAAAGCGAGAGACAGATGTAAAACGGTCAATGGGTGGTTTTTCTTGAGAGGGTTAAACTCGCCAATGCTCAAAAACTCATAGACTCTGTAAGTTCTTAATTTTTCAAAAGTTTAACCCAACATAACTCAAGTAATGTACAGCATGTGGCCAAGAACTCATGGTCTACTAAACTACACCTTGATCTACTAGACAAGGGGATAAATAGAGCTTCTTTACTTGCTTACTTTACATATATTTAGCAGCCAGGAGGCTTTTCCCAAAGAGACTTGTGTTTGCCAAGGACACTTCAGTTGTGGTACCAACCAGTTCTGGTTTTAAACCTTTTAGTCACAAGGCCACTAGGCCACAACTGCATACAGACCAAGATGTAAAGAGGACACCAGAGTTCAGCCATTACACCTTGACATTCAAAGGAACAAGTTAGAGAATCTGGTTTGTCAGACGTCCAGGAAAGTGTTCCAGACATTTCCCATTGAAATAAGGCCGAGGTGAAAATGTGTACTCAAGGCAATGAGAGGTGAGAGCATTAAATAAAGATGCTGGATGGGAATTTGTTCAGCCTTCAATTCAATAAAGACAGTGTTGGGAAACTATAGTAAAGAAATTGTGCACAAAGTTGGGCGGCAGCCAATCAGAATGTAAACTTTACTTTAGTCATTTAGAATACGCTTTTATCCAAAGCGATTTAGATTTCATTACTATTTTTACAATTCAATAAGTAGACATCCAAAAAGGAGAAAAACTAATGACATTTGAAATGACGGAACTACCAACATTTGACCTTTGTCAGATAGTTCCCAAGAATAGAATGTATAGTAGATACATGAAAGTTAAGAATTAACAGACGGTGGAGTTCTAAGAAAAATTAAGGTTAAGCTATCAACCCTAACTGGTCAGATTCACCCACAATCCCAAAATTATTTAATCTCAGAACGTTGAAACGTTGACTAGCTACTTGACTAACAAAGATGAAAGTCAAGTGTATGTTTAATTTGTGTAATAGCAAAAATCTTCTCTGCACAGTGTGCTTAAGTCCCCAGTCACTTGCACAATATGATTATTTAAAACACCAATGCATGGTTTGTAATGTAACGGCTGAAGGAGATCTGAGCGTTTCGACACATTAAATAATGAAAATCACTTGGGTCTGTGACGCTGGCAAGCTTTCCTTGGACTTCAAAGATGTTCAAATGTGAAATATCATTTTATGGTCCATAAGAGATACAAATAGGTTCAGAGTGAAGGGAAAGTGAGGGAATGATTACAATATTCTAGCCTAAACGGTTCCTTAAACTCTGAATTGTTTTTGACATAACCGCAAACTAAGGGAAAGACGTTAATGGGTTTGTTACAGCGCAAAGTAATAGCCACGCGTGAAGGGAATTCACATTTATGTAATGCAAACACTATGAAGGAAATCAATCACAGTCGACAGCCACATTCCGCCGAGAGCCACACATTTCATTACGCCAATATTACGGCAATTATCTCCCGCTTGAATCCAGCACGCTGAAGAGGAAAAGACCTGGAGACCAAGCAGCGTGGGATGGAAAACAGGTGGAGGTTTTCTGTAGCTATCAACATCGCCCGATTCTTCAGCTAACCTAACCCATGTGTAACACTTATTGAAAGGATGAAAATGAAGTTCGACCCGAGGCTTGGAAATGTGAACCAGAGCCAGAAAGTACAATACTCCGAGCGCCCCGATCCAGCTGAAGGTTTTCACCATGACATCATCCCAAAATAACACCGTTTTAGGGAAAATTGATTCCAGACAACCATTGGCGTCGCTTCCTAACGAAAACCGCAACTATTCACTTACTCTCGAGGACTTTAATTGGAATTTGCATCCAAAAAGCCTTGGATGTAGAGATCGACAAGAATTTGTACTTTAAAGACAGAACAATTGGCTGAAAAGCTGCTTTTCATTGGCACGTCATATCCAGAGCTTCCCCAGAGAATCAATCCACGATTGGTGTTGCGAACAGCAGCTCTACTGACTGATCTACAAGTAAAGTTTATCAAAAAATTTTTCCTTCCCTTTGAAGAGCTACTTCTATGAAGACAGTCAACTACATTTTGATATGTTCAGTTTAATTTTAACAAGTTTAATATTATATTTGTTCATTTGATACATTAAAAAAAGTGAAAAAAGGGAAAAAAAAACAAAACAAAAATAATTGTGGTTTCGGAGCACTTATAGGGTTAGGGTTACACAACTGTAACCGTAAAAAGCTGAAACTGTCACTAATTCTAAATTGAACGCTAATAAGAAAATAACACAAGATGTTTAAGAACCAACTCAATTGCATGTTTTAGTTAAAAAACCTCCTGCTTAACACGGCGTGTCGTCTCGTGATGTGGGATGATAGTCTCGCCCTAGTCCTAGAGTTTTCTTGTATCTACATTAGCTGTATGGCCGGTCATGCAGAAAGCTTCTGCTGAATGGTTTTCCTGGAAGAACGCAATATCAGGTTCAGTGAACCGGACCTTCAGGCTAAACTCTAACGGACCGTCGGGAAGCTAAAGTCCACGCGTCCCGCTCAACACTGGAGTCTGGAATCTGATTTATTCAGACTGAGGCGAATGCACAGGATTATTCAGCATTTTGTCCTGAGACCAGGTTCTGGTTCTGGTGCAAGACCAATGAAGCGTTAATGGAATCACATTTCTGCAAAGGATATTTGACTTAAATGAGTCCATTGGTAAAAGAGCAAACTCGTTGGTAAGTTATATATATTTATATGTCCAATCGCATCCTCATTCTCATGACAAAAATGTACATGTGTATCTGTCCCACTGCTTTTTCCATTTGTGGGACACAGGGAGCCGGTGCCAAGTATCACGCGTAATTGCTACTTACAGATGCTTGTACAAATAGTGCTTTTTATGAAGCAGACCAACACACTGGCATACACACACACACACACACACACACACACGCACATACACATTTGTGCATGTTTGTTACAATTTAATGCTTCAGATCTTCAAACCGATTTAAGCTTTAGTCAAAGGTAAACTAAAAAACAACTGTTTATTTATGATTATACATACACATCTTCAACACGCTCTCTTTTATCCTATTTAAAACATACAGTGTGATTTATATGATGTAATTTATGAGTGGACTCTAGAGTAAGATAGTAGCTGTCTGTTTTTTACGACTGTACAGCCTTTTATTCAGAAAAGCTTCTGGAGAAGAAAAGGCCTTTACCAACCCAGTACAATAAAGACATTATCAGCTGTTCACGTCTCGATCAGAAAAGAAAGAAATTGAAAACATCCAATTTAAGAACACAAATTCTTCAGAGTTATTCGGAGAATCAAACTCGAGCATTAACAAAGGAGATTCATTTCCCAGTGAGCAGAACATCTGTCCAATATTCATTTTCAACTCTGTTCAGATTATGCTTGACATTCATATGCCGCTTTAATCCGAGAGCATAAACAGTTTAACTTGGCAGTCTGAGTTTCCAGTCCAAACGAAGGTTTGAAGCGTAATGGGATTGCAGAGGTGAGTGAGCGTTACCGACGCTTCAGAGCGGAAAATCACTCCACACTTACGTAACCGCTCCAAAAAGCCTAAAAATCAGACTGACAACCAACGGAAGTTCCACAATCAGCAGGAACCTGATAAAAACAAGTTCCAGAATCTGGGCACACGGAGAAGAAACAACCCGTCAATGGTCCGCGTCATTCTTTGTGTTGTTTGCATGTTTACCCCGTGTTCATGTGGTTTCTACAACATGTGTTCAGGTAAAGTGTGACCGCGTAAATGTGTCTCACTCCAGTGTGTCTTGCCTTCAATTCAAAGATGCTGGATCCAATCCATGATTGTCTGAATTCTTCTCAATGCCTATCTATCTTCTACATATGTCAGGCAGTCCAAGTTCGTGCTCACAGCAGAGCCAAACTTCAGACGAGTTTTCCTTTTTGCACACCGTTACAAAGATGAGGGCGGATTCACGGTTAAAACATCTGCATCAGCTTTTTATAGATGTTGAATGATGCCAGTCTTCTGTAGAGGTACATGCGGCTCTCATTCCTCCTATTCGTCCTACACAATCCTTCTTGATGGTTTCATGCTCCAGTTGGGACGTCTGCCCCCAGAAGTCCACCACCATTTTTGGTTGAGGTCACATAATGTTCTGAAATAAGTTCCTGTATTGTTCTTCTTCTCCATTCCTCAAACATCTCATGACATCCGAAAACTTACCAACTCATCAACATTAAACTCGGTATTTTATGGCTAGAAATTTGGTGTTCACAAACCCTACATTGGTGGCAGACCAATCACAGAGCAGGACACATAGATTCACACTCTCACTTATATTTATGGCCAATTTTCCATTTTTCCCAAAGACGAATCAATTTAAATAAGTTATTTGCAAAGTTATGAATGTAGGGTCGCTTGTGTTTCAGCCGTCATCAGTCACATTAACAGCTTGGTGTTCATGTGCATTTGAATTCCATCCTGCTTTAACAGCAGCTCATCAAACATACATTCGTTAAAACGATCAATAATTAAGAAGTCGCAGTTAAATTTGCTCACATTCATAATGAAGGACGCAAATGTCGCTCTGCTATTTCATCAGCTGTGTGCATGTTTGTAGGTGTCCAAATCCATTTCCATCTTGTGCGATCCAGAAATCCAACCAAGAAATTGGATGAAGTAAGAACAATAAAGATGTTTCTTCAATGAATCAAGGAGACAACAATTGTCTTCTTCGAAATTCCACGTTCCAGCAAAACTTAAACCACTTCCAGTAGAAAAAGACAAGACCGAAACGGCCGTGATGATGGAGATCAAGCATCGTTGTGTTTTAGTTAACACATATTTCTGCTCTTGACAGTTGTGAGGAAAAAAGAAGCTTTTACCGGTGAAACAAATTGGAATAAATAACAGAAAGGTCATGGGAGATTCAGACCAGTTTGAAGCCACACATTTTCAATTACAGCCACAAAAAAGTCAATATTCTATCAACTCACTCTATTGTCACTCAAACGCTTCGATTAGGCCAGAAAACCTCCTCAGATATATTAGAGAAATTTGGTCTCTGAAAAGAAGCTGTGGAAGGGCAAAGACAGAAATTCCTGCCATTCAATCCCAGAATCAATATCTTTGAGAGTTAAAAAGCTGGTTCGCAACAAAAAAGGCCCAAACCTTATTTTCAGCAGTTGCTTTTGTCTGTAATTATAGAAGATTGGAAACTGAAATACAACACAGAAAGAGAGGAACACCAAAACAGACAGACACTTCTGTAGACAAACTGAAATAATAGGGGACGGTATGGATAGTTAAAATGGACGGAAAGACATGGAAAAAAAATTAGACAGACAGGTAGTCAGACATTTATTGGATGAATGGACAGACACATGGATTGAAATTAATTTTAGTAACAGCTAGACAGTGTATTTTAAAAAGTTATTTTAAAAAAGTTGCAAGCAGCAATGACGGGATTCAAGCCACATTTAAAGTTTGGTGAAAACTGTAAAGTTTTCTCCTATAGTCTATGCCAAATACAGACAGACAGAAAAATGTATCAAAAAAGGGTAGACATATAGATAAATAAATGCATGGACACAGAGAGACAAACAGAGAGACATTTAGACTAAATGATAGATGGGTGGAATGGATGATTGGACAGACATCATATACAGACAGACCGATGATTAACTGAGTGGACAGACACACACACACACACACACACACACTGAAAAATAAATGGACAGACAGATGGACAGCATAGACAAAGAAAAATATGTATTCATGAAAGATGCATGGATTTATGTACATTAAGAGAGGAGAATACATTTCTACCCTATTGGATTATTGGACAGACTTAGATATAAGAGTCAGATAGATTGTAAGAAAGACTAAATGACTGATGAAAGGTTAGACAGATCCGTCCCGTGTTATCAGCTGAGGATCAGTGTGGTTGTAAAGGCTAAAACAAAAGACCTCAGCGTGCAAAGCGATTGCATGCGAAAAAGAACACGTCGGCATCGGCGTGTGTGGCCTGATGGAGAAAAATCGATTAGTGGAGCTAATAAAACCCTGCTCTGAAAGCGAAGCGACCCGCCACGGCTCTGCTGACAAACAGCTCCTTCACCGAGACCTTCATCGACCCGCAGAGGAAGTTCATCGTCAGCCACAACCATCAGTCCAACGCCGCTCGGGATCAGACACACGTGCGCGTCCTGGTTACTATGAGTTAAAGCTAATGCTGTGAATTAATGCAGTGATGCCATCGGCGTCTCTGTTGGCTGTTTAAAGCGCTTTATCTCCTACAGACACCTTGCCTTTCCTGATAGCACTTCAGGACGAGAGACAGCAAACATCCACACACTGACCACTGCAATAAAGGAGCCAGAAGACATGGGGGGAATGTCAAGCGATTGTAATTTCATGCCTTCAAAGCACAGAGCAAAAACCAAGAAGAGCGGTTTCAGCTCAAAGGTCCGGTGACGTCGCTCACGCCGAGATGATGGTGCAACTTGAATAACAAATGCAAAACCAGACAGACGGAGACTCATGTAATAAACAGATAAATAAACAGAGGAGCGAGAGACAGGAAGAAATGAAACAGAGAAAAGCAAAAAAAAAAAAAAAAAAAAAAAAACAGAATAAGAGAGAAAGAGAAAACGAGAATGAAAAGATAGAAACAATAGAGGTGGGGGAGAGAGAGCAATATATATATAGAGACCGAATGACAGAAAGAGAAGGAGATAAAGAAATAGCAATATTTAAAAGAAAAAAGTAGATTTAAGGGATGCTAAAACAAGTGAGAAAAATGAGACAGTGAAAGAACGACAGGAAAATATGAGACAGAAAGCATAAAAGGAGAGAGAGACAAAGAGAGTAAAAATAGAAAACATTGTAATAATAGAGATAAGGAACAGAATGAAAGAGAGGGGAAAGGAAAAAGTAAAAGCAGAGTAAGTGAGATGACGAGGTAAAAAGAGAGAGAAAAAAAGAGAAAGACCAAAGTTAGTTCAAAGTGTGGCAATGTCATAAAAAATATCAACTAGACACGTATCATGTAATAGAAAATAAGAAATACAGACAGACAGACAGACAGACAAACAGACACAGACAGCTGGACAACTTGATCTTCGGCAAGCAGTAACTCATAACACATTCCTCAGCACACACACACGTAACTAAACACACAGTCAAACAATTGAAACTGTCGTCTCTCCCAGCATCCTCTTCTCCTCTACATGTCACACTCCATTGACTCACACGCAGAAACAAGCCGCAAATGTGTTTAATTCACCCCCGGATACAGAGACGGAGGCAAAAGTTCCACCCCCAGCCATCATGCCCTCCTGCTGACCCAGTCTAGCAATGACTTATGGATGAATAAACAAACACACGCACACACACACACACACACACACACACACACACACACACACACACAGAAAGCCAACCTGCCCCAAAATGAAATCTTCTCCTGGTTCAGTTCTGTCCAGCTGGAGTCAGTACGTGGATCAGGATTCATTTATTGGTCACATTGATAATATCTTTCAATAGTACTTTCTAATATTGATAATGTGATTTAAAGTAAAATCTCAGATGAAATCAATCAATTACGTAAATAACAATTTTGAAATCTCATCATCGAAATAAGGCCACATCTCTGCAGCTTTCCTTCTGAACACTTAAATGGTTCAAATGTAATTTTTGAAAGTAAAAAAAGTGATTCATAATTAAACTGCTTCACGATTGAAAGGAAACATAATAATAAAATGAAACTAGAATCAGAAATAAACTACTGTACGTGATTTAAATGAAAAGGCAGCGTGACATGTCGACTCTTCATTCCTGGTGAAAGTTTGATGTACAGTAGAATGGAGTATATGACTTCTCGCTCAACGCGTGATATAAAACGCTCACAATACTCACGTATGTCAAAAATAAATCAGGGTTAATCGCTAGTCATTGTGTAGGATTCAATACTGTGAAGAATGAAACACAAACGGATCTAATGCTGCAGCTTCCAGAAACGATTAAAGCAACCACTGTATTACACACAAACACACTGTTTGAAGTGACGGGAACATTAAACACAGCGGGGGAAATGAAGAAAAAAATGCTCATTTGCACGAAGAAATGACTCACCTTTGTTGAGGAAAGTCCTCCACATGTTCACAAATGCTAATGTATTCATGCAACAAAAGCTTGACTCTGACAGACAGAAAAAGCCCAACCATGAAAGTGAAATCCTGAGTCTCAGCCTCACGCTTCTCGCGGTGACAACAGTCTTTAAGATCAATGCTTGCTCTCTTAGTGCACGTGACACACACACACACACACACACATCACACACACGGGCACACATGCGTTCAGACACAAATCTGCATGAGGAGGAGGAGAGAGGGAACAAAAGAGAGACGAGAAACAGAGGTAGAGAGGACAAGCAAGGGATGGAGAGGGAGAAACAATAGTAGAGAAAGAGAGAAAAAGAGGGAGAGCAAGAGAAAGAGATTGAGGACGAAAGATGAAAACAAGAGAGAGAGAGAGAGAGAGAGAGAGAGAGAGAGAGAGAGAGAGAGAGAGAGAGAGAGAGAGAGAGAGAAACTGTGTCAGGCAGCTCATTAGCTCGGGTCATTGAGGCTCATTGTAATGTGCAAACCACATATTTCCTAGCATAAGGATAAACTCAGAGATAAACCATCATTATCTCTCTCCTCAACATGACACACACACACACACACACACGCAGCAGTTTGAAGGCTGAAAAACAATTTTAAATGAAAAGCAAAAAAATGTTGACAAGTGAAAATAAATGTATTTTAGGACAGAAATGTAGTTTTAGAATAATAAAAACTAATTATGTGTAATAAATAACATACATTTTTATTTATATTGAGAGAAGGACAGATAAAAGGAGAGTGTGAGAGTCTGTGAGATTGAAATAAAAGACTGAGCAAAAGAGAGAGAGGAACGATAGAGCGTAAAACAGACAAACAGAGATAGAAGCCGAGATAAAAAGAGACAGACAGGAAAATGTGAGAGAAAGAGAAGCGCAGAACGGCAGAGAAAGAAAGACTGACATCCTCGGCCATGGGAGGTGACAAAATAAATAGTGAAGTGTCTTGCACAACCTGACACGTGTGAGTAAACGGCTCCGCTGTGCGAGTGTAAGTCAAACAGCTGCCAAACTACGAGTAACCCAAGAGCAGCCACGCTGACCGATCACCGTTACATCCAGTCATCGTTTCTCAGCTAGATCACATGTTTGTCGATGTGTTAATTACAGACGGTCTGAAAACGGTTGTTATACATGCTCGGTGTTTAAGATGGTAAGTATCTGTTTCGGTTGGTTGTAGATGAATCACTCAGTCAGTTTCACTCTGGTTTCTCTCGCAGACTTGTAATAGTGGCTTTAGATGTTTCCACACTGCTGCTACAACTTCACTGTGTCATTAAAGTTACAATGTATCACTGAAATTGTTTTAAAAACCATTTGTTTATAGCAGAAATGTGTTTTCAGCTTCATAAGACAAACTACTTCACAATCGTCATCTTCCCTTTCTGGTAGTACGACAGGTTTTTACTTGTACGGCTTTTTATGTTGTTCTTCTGCTAGTATTTTGTCCAAATCTGTTCTCTTGATTTTATTTGTGTATCTTTTTTCCATCTCTCTTAATCTACTTTATTGTAAGCCAACTGGTCGTTTGCAGTCAACAAAAAGATCTTGTGAAAAAGAAAGAAAGAGAAAGATCTTGTGGTTAGATCACACGACTCAAACAAAAATAAGACATCAGTCTATCGTCGATCCTCATTGTGACATGTTGTTTGATCGAAAAAGTCTTTTGAGGAAATTCCAACTTTTGGATGGGTGTATTACCTACCGCACAATAGAATAAAAGCATCTGATAAATGACTGTAAAGTTTTACTGTTAAAAAAACAATGCAAAAACCATAAACAGTAACTACAACTTTTGTGATTCCTTGAAATGTTAGCTTGAAAAGTCAATCATTTGCGAAAGTTCACCAAGCTGAAATACCAGACTTGGCATTAGTGTTACTCATACATCTCTACACCTGTATGACACCACAGCGGTAAATAATAGCAACCAATTCTGCAACGGTTTCTACACCAGAGCAGAGAAACTGTGACGTTCCTGCTATTAATTAAACCAAGTTAACATGCCTAACAGCAGAATGCCTAGCCGTTTCTGAGTAACTTACATGCTTCCAAGTGTGAATAAACTACACCAAGTTTAAATGTATTAAACTCCCATAATGTCCAGCTTCAAGCGAGTGACACGTGGAGAAGAGAACGATGTGAAACGCTGTCATTACTACAAAGCATTAGCCGAGAAAGGACGCTCGTGTTCAGCGGCTTAAGAGCTCCTGACAATCTAAACAATGAGCCGTCTAACAGCCTAACAACCCCATGTATTCAAATCCACCCGAGCCCGGGAGAAAATGATTGGCGCAATCATCCGCTGAAACGTAGAGTGTACAGTCATCGGCGGTAATGAAATGTCACACCTTCAGAAAAGCTCCTGCTGTGCTCCTCATTTACGTTCCCCTGGGTCTCCGTATCCCAGCTCGGTTCAGGCCTGATAGAGAACCTTCCAGTCGCACCTGCAACAGTCATTCCTTCTTCACCCATAAGTCACCGCCGATGACCAGGATGTGGCATGACGCAACCGCTAACGCTACTGCAATTTGGTGACGCTGAACATGTCAAGCATTTTTACGCATGTGATTTGTCACAATTCAGTGGCGGAGATGAAGAGACGTGCGAGGATGAAGAGAAGAAATAAAGGTGTGAAATGGCAGTGTGGTTGCATTTATGTAAAAGCTTGATTGAATATTTCATTATTGTATAATACATTGTCCAAGCCTTGAACTCACAGGAGATGGATGGATGGATGGATGGATGGATGGATGGATGGATTTGTATTCTTTATCTTTTTTTAATTGTTTAGCATTGTGTAAAATGTACTTGATAATTATGGTGAATGCTGTAAAATGTACATTTCTCATTGATTTCACTAAAAAAGTTTTCTTCTTTTCGTCTTCTTAAGAATGTTTGTGAGATGAACAGACTAACTATGTAGAGAAAGACAGGCAGACAGATAAACATACGTACAAATAGACAGACAGACAGATGGAAAGATAGACAGTAAAATTAACATAGAACGGGTAAAACTGAGTGAAGGATAACTGTACAGAGCTGCATCTCTTCCAGAAGCCACTGCTGAACAGATAAACGCAAAAATAACATGAAAAAGAGACTATAAATAGAAGTAATAAAAATCAATACATTATTTTTTTTCTGCACGTCTACACACATGGTCCCATTCTTCATCTTCAATTGTAGAGAATGGATTGTTTTTTCTATAACAAGGTGCGGAAGGAAGAAAAAAAGAAAGAAAAAAAGCCTCAGAACGGACAGGACTTGAGGTCACGCAGGGAAAGGGTTACGTCCTGCTCTCCTTCTCCTCCAGACATGCTTCCTCTAAACAAGCTGAGCAGGTGCTGGTGGTCCGGCTCAAGGAAATGAATCTGAGTAATTGCAAATTTTCTGCTGCTTAATGGAAGAGGAAAGCAACACGAGGTCTCGTGTCGGATGGAATCACGAGTGGATGGATTCAGAGATGCTGAATATGAGCAAACATCTGGACTGGAAGTTGAGTTCATTTGTGTGACACATTTCACATAAGAAGATTAAACAATTAAAATAATAAAACAGCAGAATGTAATAGACATCTACAATTCAGTAGTTTGTATTTCATGCTTCTTTGCATTTACAATGTAAATGAATATGAGTGAAAATAGTGTCTGGTAAATGTGAGATTGTGCTGTCGGTGCAGATGGTTCTGCTTGAGACTGTGTGTCAACACCTCAGAATTCAAAGGATTCTTCATCACACACACTTCACAAAGAGGTGACGATAACAACAACCCAACAACACACACAATGTGAAGATGATTAATATCACTGATGAGAAGATCACCAGATCCAGCCCTGGATAAGCAATGGATGGATGCATAGATAATAAAACACATAATTTAAAAACAACTAAAGGATGAAAGAATATGATACAAATAATCATACAAGAAGAACAAAAAGTGAAATGAATGTCCATGTGGCCATTAGGGTGGAATAATTAAAAAACAAAGATTTTTTTTTAGAAATTAAAGAAAGAAATTAAAAGGAAACTATAATTATCATTTTGAAATAAATGAATTGATAAAGTATTTGTAAAAAAATGAAATATACATCTATTAGTGAACCCAACAAAATATGATCACAAATGAAATCCTTCAAATCTCACATTGAAAAAAAGCAGAGGATGACTACACACTTTCATCACGACAAACGTCAGTGACTTGTAAGCTGAGGCACGTGTGCTAACAGTGAAACCGCGCCATCTAGTGGTGAAAGCTGCTGTGGCCTGCACGGGTCATGCTGTCTGTACACGAGCGGTCACACTTGCGCTGAGACGGGACGGGCCGAGGTGGATTGGCTGTCGGTCAACACGCCACCTTCCCCCAGCTGTAATTACATATGTCCGGCTCAGACTACAACAAATAATAAGACTTGCTAAAAGATTTACAGCCACCAATCCAGCGCCGGCTCTTCACATTCACACACTTCTGACTTCACTTGAGCGCACATGACTCTGAGATTCCAGACTCCATCAGCACGAGCGTTGAAGAGATGAAGTCTCTGCTCTCAGCATCAAGGTCCCGAGTTCGACTCTCCGGGAAAGCGTGAGATTGATTCAGTGCATGTGACTGAGAAATGTGAATTGGATGTCACTTTGAGAAAAAACATTTGGCACAATGAGAACATGACGTTGGCGTTAAAGCTAAAATACTGTATTCGTACAGTAAGTGTCCTCCACTGCTATAGTGCTTTAGTGAGCTGCTGCTACACAAAACTATTCAGTCCGACAGATAAAAAGGAAACGAGAAAGAAAGAGTTTTTGCACATGTGCCACATTCGTATGTTATTTTTACCTTGATCTTTTGTTATTCTCACTGTGAAGCAGCACAGCTACAATCCTTTTGAAAATACAAAGTTACAGATTGCTCATGTCAAGAGAGCAAGATTTAAAAGAGAGAATGTGTGTGTGTGTGTGTGTGTGTGTGTGTGTGTGTGTGTGTGTGTGTGTGTGTGTGTGTGTGTGTGTCTGTGGTTGTTAGACAAAAAGAGATAGAAAAAACTGAGAAAGAGTAGTAAAAGGAGACAAAGGTGAGAGAAAGAGAATGATAGGAGGCAGGCAAAAAAATAAAAAGAGCTGAAAGATAGAAAGCAAGAGAAAAGGGTGGTATTCAGATAAAAGGTAGAAGAGTCAGAGAAAAATAGATTGAAAAAGAATGTAAGAAAAAAGTAAAAAAAGAGAGAAAGAAACAGAAAGTGAAAGACAGCAAGTGAAAAAAAGAGGATAATACAAGAGTGAAAAGAGAGAAAGAAGGAAAGTGAGAAAGAGGAAGAGAAGAAGATAGAGAGAATGAGTGTTAGGTATTAGGAAGATAGAAAGAAGGAAAGAAAGGCAAAATTGAGAGATGAAAGAGTGAATAACAGGAATAACACCACAGAGATTTGCATCAGATCCAAACACACAGCCAGAAAATATTCTGATCTCGTCTCGCCTCACACACGTGTGCGACATTTACTGGCGTGATGGGGTCGTTGGGAGGGAAAAAGCGCTAAACCTGCTCTTCCTCATTAGAGAAGAATCCTTCACAAGACAGTTGTCAGAAGCACAATGACCCGAATCAGACTTTCCATTTGGCCTTTTAAACCGTTTCCCAACAGTCTGTGTAATGTCTAACGTCTCAAGTGTGTGCGCTACTTTTCCACCGGACTAATGAACGCTGGTCCGACCGAGTCCACGCTCCAGTCCGCAAGCGAGGACACGATCCGGGTGTTTCCACGGTAAAAACCAGCAGATTATCACTGTTTTTCTTAATACTATGTAAGACATACACAACCAGTGGCTGGAATGTCTGGCCTGATCGGGAAAGAATCGTTTTAACAAGTTTGGAATTTGGCTAGCCAGTGCGCCATTTGTCTTTCTTTCCCCTGGAAACACAGAAAGCCTTCCCTTGTTTGTTTGAATGTGAAGGTGAACTCGCATCCATCCTGATCCAGCTGCCCAGCTTCACCCCGGGCCGAGGGAGCCATTACTGCAGCACTGTGGACACACCGCTAAAGTGTCACTTACTGGAAAAACCTTTGACTGCCATCCGCACGTGCCAGCTCCACCGCAGGCCGCTTAAACACACACGTAATTCCTGGAGGTCGCTGGAAGAATGTCACACACTCCAGAGAAAATAAGCAGTGGACGGCAAAGACCGAGAGGTTAAAACAAGTGAGAGGTTCAGTGCTCACAGATCAAAACTCGTGGAGAAGATGATCACACTACTTCATCTTCACGCTTTCCTTTACCTTCATCTGGGATGCAACGCCAGCTAGATGAGTATCTGTAGCGTAGCTTTGTTGATATACACTAGTAAACACCACTTAACTACAGAAGCACATACAGTGGTACCTCTCTTTATGAAATTAACTCGTACGGACAGCAGTTTCGTAACATGGAAATTTCGTAAAATGGGCCGCCTCTTACGTGTAAATTCGATAATCCGTCCCAATAAAAAAAGTTTTCATAATATAAAACATTGTAATAGCTGTATTAAAAAAAATGTTACAAGTGCAATCTTGAATCTCGTGAATAATCGCTGTGATATAGCTTGATCATCGTGGACCCTGACATCGCCGAATGTTAGCCTAGTGTCTCACTTGGGTTGTACTTTTGTGCATAAACATAATGAAACAGCACAGACACTCTTCTGAACGTCTTCTCTCTATAATGTTGGTTGCAAAATAAAACCATGGTAAGTTGCAGTTTATTTCCCCGTGTCTAACAACTCGACCTGCATTGCCTTTCACCGCCACCTGGTGTCGCAGTTTCACAACAAAGTGGCACAGCTCTTTGAGACGCATCATCGTTTCCGGAAATAATATATGCATAAACATGTTAATTCTGTTGCTTTTTATGTTTACTGATGTATTTGAAGAATTAAAAAAAAACTGTTTTATACGTCGGGACTCTTTCACTCTCTTTCATTTTTCAGATCTCCCTGCATATTAGTGGTAAGAAAAAAACTCGCTTAACATTCTTGTTGCTACAACACCACCAATTCCACAAACTTTTCAAAAATCAACAACGCGAAGAGCAAAACATTTGATTTCGAGATGCGTGTTGAAAATCTCTCCTATTGGGGTAATGACGGACCTTCAGTGAAGTTATAGCTGGACTCACCCTGACTGTGTGACGGAGCAGGAGCGGCACTGGGAATCTCCCCGTGATTCAGCTGCTTGACCCTCCTGAGGTGAGACTTGCCGTTGAAGTGGACCTGGGCCTGGGCGGCCGAGTGAAGCTGGATGTTGCAGACCTGGCAGAGGGAGTAGTGCGCCTTCTTCGTCTCCTGCTGGAGCATCATGTCTGCGGTGACCTCATCATACTCGTTTATCTCCACAAACCCAGGGAGAGCAAAGCAAAGTCCGTTTTCTACCAGCTGGGTGGGGCTCAGCGGGGTCTTCATACCTGCAGAAGAGACACAGATCTGGAATGAGGACTCACGGTTGGACTTCAGCATCACACTGAGCTTTTCAAGTTGGGATGGGGATCATTGGCGTCATAAAGCCACCTTGAGTGGGCTTCATGGGTGAGCGAGTATTCCTCACTTCCTGAGCACTAGCTCCGCCCCTCAGCATGCTCAGGCCAAAACATGGAGTGGGCACAGAGCAGTGGACTGACCTCCTGTGCCCATCTGCCACATTTGCTAAGGCAACCATTTCACATGTCTTGAACCCATGGGTCTTACACAACTCGCATTGGCAGAAGATGCATAACCTATTTTGTGGATGAAAACTGCTTCTGAGCAAATCACCCTCTTTCTAAAGTATCACGATATGACTTGGTTGGAGAAGCCAACACATTTTTAAACATGAATCGAGGATCAAGAAGATCTCCTGTTGCTTTGCGTGCAGCTAGAAGACAGACAGTGTGGAGTATTCACATGCATGTGTGAAGATAAATTAGCTCAAGGAAAAAAAGCATCACTCCATTCCAACGCAAACACACTTTGAGTATTTTTCAACAGTGTGTTTCCTAAAAGCAGTAGATGACGACTGAACAGCAAATATCTGATGAATACTACAAACTGAGTGGTGTTGGTGGCTTTTGCTAGATTTTAGGAAGTTTTAGTAGATCAAATAAAAAAAAAACTGACCCAAAAAAGTCAAAATGTGATAAAAAAGAACAGAACAGCCAATGTGGCTGGTGCTGACAGTGTATGGTGGTTTTCGTTGGATTAGACCTTCAAGACAGACCAGCGTGAGACGTGGGGCTGTAGATAAGGTTAAATTACTCACCTCTCCTGAAAAAACACCTGCATTTTACATGTGCTGATGGGTTTTACGTTTCACCGCCACTGGTGACTTTACTACAGAGCCAGTTACAAACACACACCACAACACGTGGCCTCACCCTCATCAGCCATAATTTGCCAGGTATGATTCGAGAAGTCTTTATCTTTACAAAAACACACATTTATCATACAATTGTGTAATTCAGATGCTCAAAACCAAACACACAATGCACCTAAAACCATTTTTAGTAAAGTTGACTTGAGAGGGTGAGATGATGAAAGTTCTGGAGCTTCAGAGGGGAGATGATGCTGCTCTGGACAGGTGAGAAGAGGTATGATGTCGTACTGTGTCGTCCATGTGATGGATGGAGATGCATCTGGACCAATCAGAAGACACTGTTCGTCCAGCCTCCGGAAACACCATCGCACCAAAACTGTAAAGTCATAATGCCAAAGGTGACTGGCACCAGTGAGCTGCTTCTTCATAGGATTTGTTTTGGTTGGGGGTTGTTTTGTTCCTGGCCACTGTGGTCTTTCTGCTTGCTTACTGGACACAGATTAAAGAGAAATCACTACAAATTGACTGTTTAGTTCATACTACTTGCAACTGGGAAAAACCCTTAAAAAATAAAAGAAAACATAACGAATATATTAAGCTCATCATCAATACAACTTTATCCAAAGCAACTTTCCAGATAAAATTGCATATGGCACAAAGATCATGGGCATTTCAGTTCTGAAACCTGTCAGTGTGAGATTCTAATCTTCAACCTGTCACAACCCTCTAACCTCTAAGTCAAAAACGGACTAAATGTTACATACAATGTGTATTTTTTAATGTATCTTACTCTGTAAAAATTGCTGTAACAACCTCATGGTTTTGCGGGGACATGAACTCAGAACCCTGAATGTTGTGAATATTCCTTCCGATCCATCTAGCTGTGAAATATGAGGCAGACATGATGGTGTTAATCCTCCTGACAGTGTCTTCAGTAATCTCTGCAGACTCTAATCCCTGCAGATAAACTTCCTCTAACTTCTCTCCTGCCTTCCCGAGGAATATCTTGTGTTGACAAAAAAAAAAAAAAAGCAAATCCCTGATGTTAATCGCTTTCTTTCAACACTGTGAATCTATTTTTTTAGCCCCCTGCTATGACTTAAGCTGAAGCTTTGCTCCACTTTACACTGAAAATGAGGCCAGAGATGGGGGAAAGGAAGATGCAGTGATGTTGACCTGTATACGCCGGCAGGATTTCTCCAAATGTTGTGTGCTCTGCATCCAGGGGTTTAGAGGAAGTGAAGCTGCTGATGTGCATCTGATCAGTCTGTGGCGTTTAATTTCGACAAATACTACCGTGAAAATATTGACTAACGTCAACGGAAACCATATGCTTTCCTGAGAAACATCGGTATTGATCAAAAACACACAATAAAAGAAAATGGAATCACAGCTTTTTCCTTCTGAGAAAACAAAAATTATATTATGTTTGTATGTGTGTGTTGTTTCAGCAAACCTTTGAATCAAACAATCCCACAAAACGCTAATAATAGAAGTTTGAAACGTGCATCATCGCCTGCTAATCTCCAAGTCCTTTGTGCATCTCTTTATTACGATGCTTTTAATGTCGGATCACAGAGGCTCTATTCAGCCTTATCGACCCGACTGATCAGTGAAGCGTTCTGACATTATTGAACAACTTCTCGTCCACAAAGCGGCTCTTTTAATACCATTTCTTAGAGGTTTTCCTGAAAAACTCTTTCTAATGAAGCGAGAAAAAGAGGTTTCTTTCATGCGTCTGGTGAAACAGCCGTGAGGCGGCTTGAAGACGCAGCTTTCGTCGTCACATATGCCTTGTGTTACAGTTACAAAGTGACAAAAAAAACATCACAGCACATTATTTTGGAGAAATACAAAGTATTCTACTAAAGAAGGTCAAAGGGCATCACTTCTTAAGACACTCAGGCTCCTACACACATGTCTTCGGGGCTTTTGGGTTATAAAAGAAAATTATATTTCTTAAATATAGTATATGAATATTATACACAGCACTGTCCTGTCTTATTTATAGATGCAGTAGGTCTTAACACTCGTCATCAAAGCGTCATCACAGAACTGTTACGTAGGCTTGTAAAATTCAAGCATTTGACCGGTGTAAATTTTTGTTTAGCTTCTTCCAATTCTGGGTCACGGCTCAGCCGTATGAAGGCAGGACACACCCGCAAGACCAGTGGCCAACTAACCATATGGTACCATATCACCTACAATTCAGCTGAACACGTTCCTAGGAAAGTACGAGGAAAACGGAGACCCTGGGGAAAACCATGCAAACTACATAGAAAGAACCAGCCATCAAGCTTATCTTGAAAGGGTCTTTCTGAGAGATCCAGAGAGATTCCGACAACACCGCCGGGTTGTTCATTCACACTATATTAACCTGCCTGATGTTCCCTACACTGATAAAGGTCAGCTGATTACATCACAGAAAATGTTGTGGTCTGGTCAGATGCTTCTCAGTGTTTTACCGACCACTCAATGAGGACATTTGGAGTGTGTGACTGCGTAGGAGTTATGTTCTGTGTGTGTGTGTGTGTGTGTGTGTGCAACTGTGCTTGTAAAAGTCAGATTAGGAATAGGTATCAGATCCGGCTCAATTTTATATAACACGGATCAGGAACCCAAAATGAATTATATAAATCTGTCGAGCGACATGATGGAGCAGTGGGTAGCGCTGTGGCCTAACCTGAGATTCAGACTCAGAGTTTGCATGTTCTGCTTGGGTGGGTTTCTTCTGGATCTCGGGTGTCCTACCATCAGCCCTAAAACATTAATTAATGAGACTGGATTGGAATTTGAAAATTGGACCAGAAGTAAGCGTGAGTGTGAAGGTTTGTGGCTTGGCTCCATGATTGGTCGGCCATCAACACAGTGTGTTCCGCCTTCCGCTGGGAAAAGCGCTCCAGAAAATGAATGGATGGCTATATTTATATCCATATTTACATACCATATGTACACCGATATAAGCACTTCCTTCATTATTCAGGCACAAAAAAAAAATCACAATAAAAGAATAATATCTGGCTAAATACTTAATTATACGTCTTGATAATACTTAATAATAAAAAAATTGTACTTAATAATACTTGAAATACGTCTTTTTCGTATTTTAACAAACCTAACTTGTGACTTGTATCATTTCAATATAGTTTTACTTGAATAATACAAAAAGTATGTATATATACACACATGTAATAATGGCCGGACACAACAGAATCTAAGCCTGTGGACAGGAACAGGATAGATCTAGTTTTCGCCACAGCCTGAGAAAGAGCGAAAGTCTGAGAGAAAGAGCACGTAGTAAGAAAGTCATGTCTGCGGTGAAACAGCTTTAAAGGTTTGTGGCCTTTGGCTTTGTCTGAGCGTGGCGTGGGCAGGTGCCGGTAAATACACTGGCACACGGACTGTCTCCAACAGTTTAGACTTGATTCACAGCTCTCTTCATGCCAGTCTGAGGGAGTGAAATAAATATAGTGACCGTAGCTAAAAATCACCATTTAACTACAAACCGCAGGGAGACGGGAGGCAGAAAATAGAGAGCAGCAGAAAGTTGAGCTGCTGCTCTTCCAGTTGCTTTAAATGCCACATTAAATGTTAATTTTAAGACAATAAAAATTTAGCTTTTTGTGTCTCTCTCTCTCTCTCTCTTTCTCCACTAAGAAAAATATACAATTAATGTGTATGTCTCACTGTGTTTCTGTCTACGTATCTCTCAATCTTTTTCACTTTCTAGACATGCCTAGACATCTCTTTTATCTTTTCTCTGTTTTGTCAACTTCAGTATCTCTCGCTAACCCATTTTCAATTCATTTTCTCTCTTTACTCCTATACCTCTTTCTCTCTTCCTGTCTGTCTCTCATTCTCTCTAAATAAAAAAAAAAAATTAAGTAAATGTGTACGTTTCACATTCTCTGTTTTGTCGACTTCAGTGTCTCTCACTTACCACCTTTCAATTTCATTTGTCTCTTTGTTCCCACCCCCCTCTCCTTCACTCTCTCTTTCTCTCTCTCTCTCTCATCATAAAGAGTAGAGACGCAGCAGGTCAAGCATGCTTACTTACAGAGCCCATTATGAAACCCACAGCTACACAGTCACAGATGGAAAACTCACGGACATGTTTCTGCGGCCTAATTCCGGCTAATGCTTTTCACTGGAAGCTCTTAGCTGAAACGCAGAAAAATAAAGGAGAAACCCATCCATCCAGTGGCGGGCAGGGTGGGATTGGCGCGTGAATGGAGAATCAGGTGAGGAGAAACAGACCCTCATCACAGATGTCCTCACTGGGCCTTTGACCAGGACATGGGGATAATATCGGAGCTCTTCCCTATCAATGACGCCTGACAGAGCAGCGAGGTTGATAAGAGCTTCTATACGTTTGCTGAAGCGAGAAGAAGCGCAGGAGTGGTATCTGCTTACGAACACTCCAGCTTTCCCACACATGCTGCCGGTCACACTGGAGTCTGTTCATTTCCTGTGGAATTATCCGCTTGATAATGGCAGAAGTGTTGACTGGAAAAGCCAGAGTCTACTCAGCACATTCAGAAAACAGCTTCGCACCTTTTACAAAAACAAAATTACATGTTGGTCAGTTACAAGATTTATCTAGTAGTCAAAAAAGCAAAAATGGCTTTTTATTTGATTGAATAAGCATATCACTGTTGAGTTTAGGAAATGGTTTATGAATATTTATTGGCATTACAATGATACCCTGTATTATAGTTACTTAATGTTACTACAATTCATTAAAACCAAAATGTTTTTTAATAATGAACACTAGAATGTAATAAATGTCACTATTAGAATATATGAATACAAGTACAATATAACAAAAATATGTTTACTGAATTAATGAAATTAATATTACAGAATTTTTTATATTTTTTTATTAATTTTATATTAATATTAATTTTTTAAATATTACTGAAATATTATTACACTAGATCCATAAACCTGTCAAATATCTCATTTGTGTTACAAAAAAAGGCTTTAGGTATCCATCCGTCTGTCTATTATCTGCCTTTCTATAATCTAAAAGGAGGTAGTTGATTGAATGGGATTTTAACACATTGAAACGTTCATAAATGTCAGTCAGAATGGAACTCAGGTCGTTTTGCTATTAGATAAATATCTTGTGATTCTAGAATCTAGACTTTCCTCTTTATTGAATTTCTTCCTCGTGGAATCAGAGGGACATTTTTTATTTTAAAAGAGATTATTCCGTGACAGAATGACTCCAGGTTCAGCTGCATAGACACATTCTCAAGTGGACTCAAACCAAATGGAAATAAAGTCTAATGTTGGATTAAACATCAGAAAAATAAGAAGCGTTGTATTGTTAACTGTAGAAGACGAGCAAATGAATCGCTTCAGACATATTAATAGCTGAAGCATGTTTGTGTGTGTGATGGAGGTCAAGGTCAGTGTTTTAGTAGAGACGCTCTCAGACGGGAGAACGTGATGCAGCTACTGATGAATAACAGTGAGAGAGAGAGAGAGAGAAGTCTCCACCTGACAGTTCATCGCCTCACAGAGCCAGCTGGAAGACCCTCGCTCTGGGCTAGAGGTGCATCACTTCCCCTCCACCCTTCAACATCCTCTCTACTCTCCCAGTCTGCCTTTCTTTCACTTTTCTCTCATTTACTTTGCGTCTCGCTCTTCTCTCTTTCTCCTAATTGCTCTGTCTTTCATTTCTCTCTCTCTCCTTTAAGTTCTTCGTTTTTCGCTCTTCTCTAGTTTGGAACGTCTCATGCTTTTCTCTTTCATGTTTAGCGGTTTGTCTCTTATTCACTTTTCGCTCATTTAGACTGACCCTCTCTCGCCTCTCAATCATTCTCTTCCTCTTTTGTCATTTCCTTTCTGAATTCTTTGGTCATGTCTCTCTTTCTCTCTTTCCATTTATCTCTCCTTTGGGTTATTCTCTGCAGCCTCTCCTGTTATTTGACCAGTCTTTCCCTGCCAGTTTATCTCTTTCGTCCCTCTATCTCTCTCTCTTCTCACCTTCAATTAGTCTCTCCTTCGCTCTTTTCTCATTCTGTTGGTCTCTTTCTCTCTCTCTCTTGATCATTCTCGTCTTCTTCTGTCATTCCGAGTCTCTCTCTCTCTCTCTCTCTCTCTCTCTCTCTCTCTCTCTCTCTCTCTCTCTCTCTCTCTCTGTCCCTAGTTTACTCTTGCTGTCCATTTCTACTGATTTTGCCTATCAGGCAGATACGTTTTTTCAAAACAACTTACAAAATGAAGAACATTCTAAGAATCGTGTCTATAAAATGAGAGAATAAATGCATCACCGGTAAATACACTAGACAGAATATTATGACAGTTTGTTTTCTTTATTCAGAATTAAGGTGCTTTGTTAAATCGTTGTCCCCACCTTCTTTCACTGGTCTCCTGTCCTTTTTTGGTCAGACTATCTTCTCTCCATTTGGCCGTGTTTCTCTCCTTTTCCGCCTCTCACTCTTAAGATTTCAGTCTCTCTTTCAATATCTCTTTTTCTGTCTCTTTCTATTCATCAATCTCTCTCTTCTCCTCGTGTTCTTTATCCCTGTTTGGCCTCCAGCATAAAAACTCAGCAGCCTCACTGAAAGCAAGGAGACGGCTCAGAGGAACCATCATCACATTAGTGGCACTTCCTGTCACTAGGGAAGTGCAAAGACGGGGTGTAAAGTCTGGAGAAGAAGCAGCAACATCCACACGGACATTGGTGATACAAAAACCAGGAGGAGTTCCTCTAGAAAAAAAAAACAGGACCATTCATTTTAAAACCATGGTCATCGCAACACTGAAACAACTTTTCCCATCTCGTCAGGACTTGGAAATGTTCTCGAGCAACACCAGGATGGAGGATTTGATTCCCAAAGAAAGCAACAACTGATTAAAGGTGTAACTTGACAGCGATGCAATCCAAGTGGTTACGGCTGAAAGCATCTGCAAAATGCATAAATGTAATGTAAAGCTGGACGATGGAGGTGAGACGGAAGGATTCGTTCATTAGCGTTGTCACTAAACATGCTGTAAACCAAGATGATGGATAAATAATTCAAACCACTCTAAAACTCCAAGAGCAGACAGACGCTTCATCAATAGGTTTAAGTGTCTGAAACGTAAAGGGCTGTAATGCAGACGGTGCGAGATTCAAGAGACTTTCAAAAGCACGAAATTGACATCTAGCCCCAAAAAACCCACATGATTTAACTACAGGAGACCAAATACCGGCTTTATTTTGCTAATATTTCAACGGGAGGGTCGGGAAAAGGCCGTGCCATTATAGGATGAAGAACAGCAATGTCATTCATAAAGCAACTGGATTACTGCGCAAAAGCGATTCAACGTCAGGAAAAAACAGCGGGGTTGAATTTTTTTCAGTATAAAAGCAGCGCACGCACACAAAAAGCCATGTTGCTCTGTACAGCTGCTGCACATTCTGGATTTGGGATTTGCTGATAATTATCTGGGAGTTAGTAATCCATCGCGGACCAATCATCTCAGAGAAGGGGCTTACAAAGGCCGGCTGTTACTCTACATGTACGGCCCTTTATGTTATAATTTGTAGCTACTGTGCATCAGATTACTCTTAATCTATCTTGCATCCTCACTGGACATATAATCTATAAGCTTCGTGTTCCGAGAACGAGCGAACGCGGAAGACTGAAAGAGAAAAAAAAAGCGCAGCTGATTATTGTTTTGTACTTCATTCCATTTTCTAAACATCTCACAGGTTCATCGGCTGTAGTGGAAACATCAATGTGAACGGAAGAACAGGGCAAACCCTCCAGACTCGGATCACGTATAATAATCGAAGAGGTCGACGTAACATTGATGACAAACGTATTCACCTTAACAAACCTGAAATTCAATAGGGAAAGGCAACTTGCAAAAAGTCACTTTGACAAGCATCTAAAGAACATCATCAGCATCTTTGTGTGTGTGTGTGCGTGTGTGTGTGTGTGTGTGTGTGCGTGTGTGTGCGTGTTAAGAACGTTTGTATGTGTAATAAATCATAAACAGACATTAATCATTGCTACAAAACAATCAGTAAAACAGTGTGTTTGGGTATCATCTTTACAAAGTGAGTAGATCTTCATTAGGAGGAGCATCACCAGCACTGGCAGGTGAATCTTTGTCTTTGCTATCTGGAGTATGAGTTACTGCTCTCACACTCTGGTGTCAGTGTTGAAAGGATTAGAGAAACCTTAATGTTTCCCATCTGTCACCGAGCCAAACCAACCCTCGGCTCATCTCATCCACAAGCTGCTTCTTTTCTCCCAAATCACATTTACCAAATGACTTCTCGGCCTGCGATTAATATCTGCATCCTGTCAAATTCTCTGATCTGCATGAAACGCACCACAACCGTCCTGACTGGATCAGAACTCATTCCTTCAGACCGTCACGCTGTAAAAGACACATTGACTTCATAAAAACTCAAACATCCTCCGTGGCGTTATACTGGGAAAGGCCGTGTTGAGCTTAAACGCCACAGATTCATGGTCAGTATGACTTCACAGTCGGCAGCTTTGTTGATGTATTCTGAATAAATCTTGCTTCCATTCCAAATGATGTGAGAGCTGAGAAAAATCATCCATCAAAGTGTTTTAATATGATTTACATTCATATGCATTACAGAGGAGTGAGAGGGGGAGAATGATGGAAAAAGAGAAAGAGAAATAAAAAGTAAAAAAAGAAATGGGAAAACGAGAGTGCAAGAGACAGAGAAGAAGAAAAAAAGAAAGAGTTGAAGAAAGTGAGAAAAAGAAAAAAAGTGGGGAGAGATAAGAGAGAGGGGGAAAGGAGAAGGAGATGTAGGAAAAAGACAGTGAGAGAGAGAGAGAGAGAGAGAGAGAGAGAGAGAGAGAACGTGAGGACAACATTTTCATCTTCTCCTATTAGAACAAGGTTTGACTAAATATATTCAGCTTGTGTCATCGTGAAAACACATTTGCTTATCATTATTCAATGCAAAGAATATTTTTGTCAAAATATAATTTGATGAATGTAACCATAAAAGCATGGTTCTTAGAAGAGCGTCTGACGGCGACTGCTCTGATTAAATTACACATATTTATCGGAGATGAGATACATGGCGAAATTTCAACACGTGCCACATTCAAGACTTCAATCATTAATAGACATGCTGAAACATAAATAAAGAAGAGAGGCTTTTATCAGATTTTCGCAGGGTTACGTGTCCTGAGGTGACGCTAAATAAAACAGGAACAGTTAGCGATCACTCGCTCGCTCTCTCTATTTCTCTCTCTCGCTCTCTATCTCTCTCTCTCTCTCTCCAGACACACGTAAAGTGTAAGTGAGGACAGAACCAGCGACAGCCATTCAACCACTAGACTCCAGCCAAACCAACAGCTCACGTCATGATCCACAAAAAATATAAAAGTTTATAGTCAGTTTTAAAATAAGTTAAAAGTTGAGCTTTAATCTCATAAATCAAGCAGCACAATTCATCATGAGCACAAGAAAACAATTTCAATTTGAGAAATATTCTAATCACACTTTTTTATTGTACAATATATACAAATATATATGATATCACTTATTCTTCAATAAATGTTTCCCATAATAAATTATTGGTCTTATCATTCACATTTATTGAGGTAATGCTTAAAACGGTGGACAATCAGAGTCCCTTTAGAATCATAAATAATGAATGAATGAAAATGCGTTAATTTGTCCCACAGCGGGGAAATTGCAACGTCACAACAGCAGACAGAATATAGAGGAAAATGTATATTATGGTATATTTAAACACATCTATATAAAAAAAAAAAGTAAATAAATAAACATGCATGAATTAACATAAACAACACAATACACACTATGAATAAATAACCATAACCATATACCACCGCACACATCATAATGAATCAACACAAACACGACCATAAATAAATAGCGCTCCACACATCATGACACCAGTTCAATTCACCAGTTTGACACAACTGGTTCAAATTATGGAAAGATCTGCGATATCTCGATTGTCTGATCACAAGAGTATTTGACAATAAACGGAAATTACATTATTAATATAATAAAGTGGCTGTGACATCTACATTGAAAAGAAAAACTGCAGAAAAAAAAGAAACAAATAACAGATCTAAAGAAACTAAAAAAAGGTTCAACAAGATGAATTTCACAAACTAAATGAGAGTGTAAATCACAGGACGGGTAATTGCTGATGCTGTCGGGCACAGCGGGCAGCGCGAGGCACGAGTCTGATTATAAATGGCTGCCGTTTTTACCACATCTCTCCATGTGAAAGGAAAGAAAGGATTAGAGGAGAGAGGGATGATTCACGTAGCAGACGGACGCTCTTGATGTATCTGTCGATGAATCTCAGAGTTCCTCGCAGGCCTTTCTGGACTTGGTGTCCTCACTTCCGGACAAACGGCCTGTAGGAACCACTGACGTAAACTTTTCTGACATTTCAGACCCTTATAAACACATGATCATGTACGTTAAGCTGTGGAAAAGAATGATTATGATTAATACATTTCTATTTTGTCAAACAAGAGGCAGACTATATTTTTCCTCTGTATTTTATTTTTCAGTTATATTACACAGTTATATATTCTGTGAACAAAAAAAAATGTTCAGTTATAACACATTCTGTGAACCAAAGAAATTTCTTGTTCTAAAATCCTGCTCAGGCTCATCAGAATTAATGATCAACTCTGATTGTTTAAACGTCTGCAAAATGCATTATGTAACATTAAGAAAAGCATAATAATTAATAAAAAATATAGAGGAATCGTTTGCAGCCTTGTGCAATTTAGAAGCAGCACGGTACGTATGAATATGGATCCTACTTGTGTACGTCTGTACTGAACGTGCATTTGTGTATATTTGGACGCAAGTATTTACTCAGGTGCTGCATTATCTAACTGTGTGTTTTACATTTACCATGTCACTACATAATGCAAGAGACACTGTAAGTGACTCTCTGTGGGGAAATATGATGTCGGCCATTCTCTGTTACATCTGTTCAGTCTGAATCCCACTTACAATCCCACTGCCTCACACACACACACACACACACTCTCTCTCTCTCTCTCTCTCTCTCTCTCTCTCTCTCTCTGTGTGAAATGTCTTATTTATATTTTTAACTTTATATTTTGTAACTTTCTGTAATTTACAACTTAATTGTATTAAAAAGTTTAGCCTTTTATCATAAAGAATTTCATGAACATTGTGTCCAAATCTGGAAATAATAATAACAACCACATAATTAATAATACTAACAACCACAATAATAAAAATATTAATAATAAATCACACACAATCAGCCTTAGAGAAACAATCGAATTATCTGCAGCTGCATTTCCCCCACATAAAAAAAACACTTTACCCTTTTTCACCTTCCATCTTTATCCCTCCTGCTAATTACTAAAACTAGCCGACCTTCCCGATATCCTAGTTTCCCATCTACGGTTATCATTGGATAAACTCCGCAGAGACACAGAGATGTGGAGGCAATTTATTCCTGCCCCATTCCTCACCCAGCCGGAGCAGCGGCCCCTCCCGGGCCCCGTCAGTAAAAATAAATGTAAGGTCAGAGGAGCCGCGCACACACACACACACACACACACGCACGGCGACAGAGATGCGCGCTCACACGTGTGTATTGGCAGCTCCGCGCAGGATAATTCAGGTCGCATTAGACGTCGAGCTACAATCATGGCGTTTCACAGCAGTTGTGACCTTAACAGGAAACGAGTTTTACATCATTTAGCTGGTTAAAGGAAGTAGTGGTTTTCCGTAATGTCGGGGCCAAAGGACAAGTGACTGACTGTAGATTAACTGAGGTGTCTGTTAAGTGAGGCTTGTAGGGTGAAGAACATTTTCGCTCGCTGTGATGCTTTCATATTCCCCCGATTTGGAACAGGATTTTGAATCAAAACGATAAAAAGCTAATCAAGATTCGATTTAAAACCAAGATTTGAATTGTGCTGCATGTTTATGGCCATATTTCTTCACACACATTACAACAAACCGGAATCAATAAAGGATTAGGTAAGAGATGTCAAACAACTGCATGGGGGTCAAAACACAAAGCCCACCTATGTAACACATTTTAAGTGGCGGGCAGATACAGAAAAAACAAATTATAAAACGCACTTTAACTAAACTTTTTTTTAAACACTGATATGAATAAAACACACAGGAAATTATTATTGCAGAATACATACATTTTAACTACATACAATACATACATGCAAATGACTGGTCAAATATTCATATTTTGTCCTCCATAAAAACACAGCATTATATATTTGATTTATTATTGATATTTGCATTACATAATTCTACAAGTAAGAAATGTGTTGTAAATTTGCGAAAAAATGAAAGAAAATGAGCTTCTGAAATTAAGTAATTGCTACAACATATATACTTAAACATTTTTAAGGCAAGGCAGCTAAAGCACTGCATTATGGGATTTGTAGTTTGTCATCAGTGCTTCCTATCCCCATATAAGAGGATCTTGCAGGCCGAGTAGAACGGTCACCTATGAAACAACCAATCAGAGTTGTTCTTAGGCAAATTCAAAAAATCTTTAACAATAAGCAAATACAGTAGCCTCCCGTTTTAGTACACATCCCAAAAAAGAATGCAACACTTTCTGCAAAAATTCAAAGCTCAAGATTTGAATTTGAGATTTATGAATTCAAATCCAGAAGGCTGATGATTTTTTTCATAGTTTTCTGGTTCATTGAGACACTTGGGGTTTGTTACTTGGACTTGAGGGAGTGGCCAAAACTGATAAGACACACCTCCAGGATAAGTACACAGGCACAGGTTTGCGTACTTAGCATCGTCTACCTAAAATAAAAAATATTTGAATGATTCTAACGATGATGTCACTGACAAATAGCACTGGAGGAACTTTATATATGTACGTACTGTGCAGAATCATAACACAAATGTAAAGTCTGTGCCAGTATGGTTAACTTACCTCTGATTGGCCCAAAGATTGGGTAACAAATCTTAATTGGTTAAATTAGCAACATGCAATCTTGACAAACTCCAGGTTTTCTGTTTTCTTGGTCATTTCTTTGCTCACTGGATGTTCTAAGCTACTGTTTCCCATCCTGATCTGATTCCCCTTGCACATCAGCAAAGCTTCCCGGTTTCATTTTCAATCAAATCCAAGTGTTTATATGTCCCCATGATCGGATTATAATCCTGATAAGGCAGCTATTACAATCCCTATAAAATCTCAATCAGATTGGGCCAATTTTTTGGACTGAGAGGGAAAAAAGAAAATTGTGTTTACGTGAGAATATCATCTAAATTTGAAGCCTCTTCATTGTTTGTAATAACTGTAAAAACAGCTAATTTTGATAGAAATATATATCTATAGCTTATAGAATATTTCTATAAGTCTGTCAAACAGAAAAGTGATGAAATGACACTTAACAGTATATAAAATTTCATGATATGAAATACACTAAACTATCACGGAAAATATCCCAGTACAATACTGACATGTACATATGGCACGTGATTACTGTACTCGCTGGTATCACGCAGCCCTGCGCTTGACCTTTTCAGTCCAGATGTGCTTCCAACATCATGTAGATCCGATTAGATTATTTGGCATCCACCTCTTCGTGCTCCACATCTCCATATGTGACAGGACACGCACAACATACAAAGAACATGCCAGACCGTGCCATGTTATTAAAGCCAGAGCCAGAACATATCATCAAGACCTCGATGTGCATCCGCACCACACCAGTTTCCCCAGAATGAAAGCTAGAAACAAAGGCTGTGTCCGGTCAGCTCGTGGATCACGTTCACGCATGATGCTGAGCTCCATAAATCACAGCCGACAGAATGGGACTAATTACAGTCACCTATACAGTGGTTTCCCAGCTGCACGCTGGCGCTCTGGACCGGCACAGGAGAAGCAGAAGATGCCTAGTGCCCGAGTCGAGAAAGAAATCTGAATAAGCGCACCCATGAAGTAAAGCATTTCATTTACATGGTAGCATTAGTACAGTGTGTGAGTGTGTGAGTGAGTTAGCGTATTCAGTGCAAATCTTTCTTACCACTGCTGTTTAATGTATAGAGTATATGTATGTACTGTATTGTATATGTGTGTGTGTGTGTGTGTGTGTGTGTGTGAGCACATTCGGTTCAAATCTATAATCAATATATAATGTACGTGTGTGTGTGTGTGTGTGTGTGTGTGAATGCACACATCTGGTTCAAGACTTTCTCACCTCACTGTAAATATACTGTATGTTGTGTAAATACTGTATAACAAATGTGGCATAATTACATAGGTATAACAAAATATAGACTGTTTTCTAAATATTTCATACTTTACATTTACTTTACAGTCATTTAGCAGACGCTTTTATTCAAAGCGACTTACATTTCATTACAATTTTTACAACCTGTAATTACAAATTACAAATGTAATTTAAAATTACATAATATGTATAATATGTTAAATATTATTTAACAAAGAATAAAATAAACACAAACCATGAAAACTTAAGTGTATATTTTTTTTGCAAACTATTTATACATGAAACCAGTTGTTGATGAAGTGCATTTAGTACAAAATCGGATTAAATAATCTCCAACATAATATAAAAACACGCATGTATAAAAAAAATGAATTTTCCAAGAGCAATAACACTTTTATGCCATCCTGTACTTTTTTGAGTGTTTTTGATACACAAGAAAAGCCACTAGAGCAAACAGAAACAACTCTCCAATACTCAGGAGATATCAATATTTAGCAATTATTGATCTGTGACGTGCAGCTACATCCACACCGTCATGTTCTCCTTCAATCTGTGGAAGTCAAGGGCGACTGAACTCCTCTAAACTCAATCCACCACAGGCAGGACGCCAACCAGCATCACGACTGACGGCAGAGATGCTCCTGCTGACCTTCAACAACACGCCAGGACACACCACACCGCTCCACACACTAGCCACTCAAATACTCAGAATATAAGAAAAGTTACTCCGATTAAATTCATTCTCAAACCATTCATTGTGCAGCATCTTTAAAAAAAAACACGTAATTGATCTAAAATTTGATAGTGTTGGAATAGAAATAAGTGCAAAACGTCAAGTATGCTGCACGTCACCGATAAATAACGAAACGACCGTGACGTAATCACAGACACAATAACATCACGTCAAGACCAAAAAAAGCCTGTGATTGGATCCACATGAAAGATTCACACACTGAGATCTGAGATACGGACATCAGTCGTTGTTTAGAAACTTCCACGGACTGAGTCGGACAAACGACTGAATTCATGTTCACCTCCTACTTTGTCCACTTATATAGTTTAAACGCGTGTTATGTACTTAGTATACACAGACCAACACAGAATCGACGTATGCAATCGCATGATCTATACATTTGCAGCTTTTCTGTCATATGCTGTAAATTAAATTTGCACGAAAAATACACGCGCAAAAGAAAACACTGGAGTCTATACATAAACCTTCTTTTAAGAAGTGAAGAGCTGATGACAAATACACCTCTGACATCAACGCCGGACGATGATGCCTCACAAATAAACACAAATCAAATAAACGCAGATTAAACGCACGAGCGCAAATCGCACTTTTTTTCTATTTCCGTGGAAAAAACTGAAGAAAAGGAGCCTCGAGCTTCACTCACCTGAACAGCCGAAAGTCGAGCCGTCCTCGTCTGACTGTGCGTCGCAGGTTGAGCGGCGGAGGCTGTGAGGCTGACACACGTCCGGACTCAACTTCACCAAACACACTATGGCGTCTCCCGCCTCTGAAAAGCGCTCGCGCTCTCATGACACCAGCGCCGTGCATTGGGTGGTATCAAAGCAACGTCACTCAAGCCTCATTACTATTCATGAGATTATGAACCAGAAAACCAGACGAACTTTAATTAATATTCAAATGACGAACTTACCTATTAGATGACGTAAAAGTCTGTTATACTGTACTCATAATGTCAACATTTTAAAATGGATAATTTGCCGCTATTAATATTATTTAAACGATCCTCAGACTTATATGAATTTAACATTTCTAAACTTTATGCACGTGCAAAGTAAAATTTTAATAACTAATACAGACGTTTGACTTTGTGCTCATTTTTATTTTGCTTTGGCATTTTAATAATAAAAATAATTTGAGTTGGGAAGATAAATACTGTATAATAAGAAAACGCTTTAAAAAGATTTCCTTTCTCTTACGTTTATATTATTTGACTTGAGAAAATGAACCGTCTTGAATTACATTTTTAAAATCTAGACACGTGATGAATCAAAACACAACCCACTAGTGATAAAACACTACAGAATACTATCTAAATCCGAAATTAGATGCTGATACAGTCGGTTTAAATAAAATTCTTAAGCCATTATATTATGCTTTAGAAATGTGCAACTATAAAAATATACAACAGATCAAACAGAAAACATCAAGCAGCCCAGACAAGTTTGACTTGATTCGAACTCATCCTGAAAAAGCTTCATCAGAATATATAGACCAATGATTACGCGCTAGATGCTTCTATTGTAGTGTTTGAGGAAGCAGCTCCGCCCTTTCATCAGCTTCCTGTAGTGAAGCTGCAATCACAGGTTCCTCAGCACAGGCCTCAGGAACCAGACCAGAGACACGACAAACGCTCACAAAGACAGACACGAGCAGCACAAACGCATCAGACGCTGCTGCCAAAAGTGTCCTGTGTGATTCATGCCTGATTCCAGCCGTCGTTCTCACTCCTACAACACTTCTTGAATTTGTTCGCGTGGTTTATTAGCATGCGAACGACAACAGTTGTCACAGACAAGCTTCTCCCCACCGAGTCACTTTTGGATCCTCAAAACAAGTTTCGACCGTCTAGAGCCAGAACGGCAGACAAGACATTTGTGTACCAAAATAAAGGAGTCATCTATTATTTACACTACCAAGCCACTCCAGTCTTCAAACGGACAAACGCAGAGCTGAGGAAATGTCACGGCAGCATTTAGTGGCAAAACATCTGGATGGATGTGAAAAAGATGTGATGGAGAGAGAAATAGACAAAGAGGAGATAAAGTAAGTGATGGAGTGGAGAACAGAGATAGATGATGGTGTGAGAGACAAAGATAAAGCTGAAAAAAAAATTCAGAGCGGAGGTTGGGAGAAGAACATGATTTATCAGTTACATTCCCAAGTCTCTTGTTTGTTCAAAATATTATTCGAGCAGATATCTTATAACAATCTATGAACAAAGGCTGTATAAGTGATGTTTAGTGGATGAAGAAACAACCAGAAGTATCTCAATTTTCATCTCACTGTGCGTGAAAACAAGAAAATTGCTGAATAAAGCAGATACAATTAACTTTGAAAATCCACAAAAAATGAAAATTGTAAATTGGTCCTTAGCGTCTCACACTTGCAATTAAAGTTCAAAATGCAATCAATGTACCAACAAGCTGCCACAAAATGTAACCATTTCATTTTCTTACTACAGGGTATCAGTAAAAAAATAAAAACTAAAATGATAGAAAATGAGGTCTATTTTCTCTGTGGTTCTGCCACTGGTTTCACTGTCTCTGTGTCCACTAACCCCTGAAGGTTACGCCTGACGCACGACAGAAATCACTTGGGTTTTACGTGTACGGCAGATGCGCTGTTAAAAACATGGCCGTGAAATTACACTGGATGTGAAGAACAGAAAGGAGGAGTCAGAACAACCTTCAAAACATCAGGAGCACGGTTTCTCGTAACCCAACCAGTGAACTTCATCGGTTTTTAATAAGCACAAGAGTGATCCATATGTAGCAAAGATCTGGTTTAATCTGGTCTTCCCAAAAAGTCTCAAAACAAACAAAAAAACACAACTGGCAAAAGATTGATAAAATAGCAAAATAACATCCGGACAATATGAACACATCATTTAATCTGACAGAAACTGTACATCTCTCCTCCTTACGCACGGCTGATTGATTACAAGAGGCTAAAAAGCAAAATCGTCCAGGAAAGTCACAGTAAAGCAGGAGCGAGGACATGACCTTGTGGATCTCCTCTTCATCGGCGTCTCCTGGGTGAGATCTCCCTGCTTCTCTGCTCTCTCCTGGACTCTCTGTAGCGCTCAGAATGCCTGTTCTCCTTGTCCGCCCTCTCCGAGCCGTTCCGGTGCGAGTCCCTGGAGTCGACCTCTTTGCGGCTCCTCTCGCGAGACTTCGACCTCTCCTGGCTCCGCCTCCCACGCCTCTCTCTGTCCGGCTGGGGGACGTTTTTGCCCCTGTAAGTGTGCGAGTCCTCGTGGTCCTGCCTCTGCTCTCGGTGTCCTCTTCCACGCTCCGGCTCTATCTGCTGCCGAGCTCGAGGAGGCGAGGGCTCTCGTCCCTTCCGTCTGGGATCTTTGGGACGTTCCTCGCTGCTGTCGTCTCTCCTGCGGTTGTCCTGCCGCTTGCTGGGCCGTTCCTCCAGAGGAGAGCGCCGCTTACCTGCTTTGCCTGACCTCGGCTCTTTCTTCTTGTTCTTTTTCTTGCCTGAGGACTTTTTGCGTCTTGAATCGGAGTCTGAAGAGGAAGAGACGTTTAGAAGAGAATAGAGCAATGGCAAAAACAACTTAGTCATGGTTTGAATACATAGATGCGGCTTCCTTTTTACAAAATCTCGAACAACCGCAGCATGACGGAATCAAACTTGTTCTTCAGAGAGCAGAAACGTGTCAAAAATACACAAAAAACTAAAATACTTTGAAAATTTGAATACATTTAAATATGTTTAACAAAGATGACAAAGGTCTCAACAGAACTGAAGGCAAAAAAAATGACGATGACAAGATAAAGCAGAAAAATTGCAAAAAGAAATAAACCTTTCTGACTCCTAAAATGTACAGTACTATGCCCTTTGTTGGAATGTTGTAAGCAGATAAAAAGTGAAAAGTATAAAGAGAGAAATTCATAAGAAGAAAAGAGGGAAAAAAAGAAATTAGTGAAAGTTTCAATGGAAGAATTATTATTTAAAAAAAAAATTAACACTAAAAATAAAAAGTATTAATCAAGTGAAAAAAAATGTTTGAAA
>CM051494.1:23847269-23896701 GCA_028031935.1 Paedocypris micromegethes
AGGAAGAAAAAAAAATTCTTATTAAAAGGACATTTTTAAAAATTAAGAAAAACACTAAAAAAAATTATAAAGCAAAAGAAAAAGAAAAAAAAAATAAATAGAAGAGGGAGAAAAAGTTTTAATCAAAGAAAAGTGAAAGTAGTTGGGGTTACTGAACAAGCCAGTGGTTGATTTGAAAGAAAAGCATCAAAACCTGAGGAGCTGCTGCTAGAGGAGTCGCTGTCACTGCTGCTGCTGTCACTGTCAGATGAGGAATCGGAGGAAGAGGAGGACGAAGAGGACGACGAAGAGTCCGATGACTCCACCTCCTGATTCTGGGTCATGATGCGCTTGGGCTTGTTCTTTAGATGTTCTCTCAGCTCGTCCCTGAGCACAAAGACGTAGCATAAGCACAGGTTTCATTAGGATTAAGCCTCGACTGAAGCTTCACCAGCTGGTTACTCACGTGAGTCCACCGAGACCAATGGAGGTGAAGAAATTCACAGCAAAGATAGTGTTCTTGGGGTTGTCACGGGGGAACAGGCCTTCAAAGAAAGGCTGGAGAGTTCTGAGGTCAAAGGAACAGCAAAGGTCAACGTCAATGTCCATCAACATCACAGAATAAAACACACACTCACATGTCCTTCAGCCTCTCGTTCAGTTTCGGCAAACCCATGTACGCGCACAGCTCCTGAAACAGAATCTTCACAAAGATTCGACTGGAGGACGTGGTGGTGTCTTCACTCATTCTCACACACTCCAGGACCTGGAATAGCACAACACGCTTAGAAAGCCCAAAAAAACACTGAGATAGCAATTCCATCTAAAAGTTGGGAAGTTCAATTTTTACGAATAACATTCCAAATAAAACTTGACAGTTTGTGAATTGTATTTTAAGAGCATTTTGAGACGAACGTGACTGAGATGTTAATAATAAATGTGAAATCTGTAAAATTGTGGACATTTAATCTCCAACAAGTCAATGAAAATTAATTCTCTGTAAACTGTGTGCCACAACTTTAGCACCAAACATTAACCGAGTCATTTGCTCTGGAGTTATTCAAGTGAACGCAGACTAGCGCCTTGGTGTTTTGAGCTAGAGACACTTAGCATGTTTTTATCATGACCACAGTTTGCAAACTCCTGGCCTTCCACAGTCCACGGCGACGACGGGAAGAGCAAATCAAATAATGTTACTCACGCTCCACGGAACAGAGTCGGTGTAGAGGAGATGTGCAAACATCCGGGCGACGTTGCGTAATTTGTTGGTTTCCAAGCGGTGGATGGTTTCGTACTGCTCCTGGAAAATGGCCTCAAAACTCTCCATGTATTCCTTCTTCAACAGACAGAACCTCTGCAGCACAACAGAACTTCACGTCATACATAAACATCATACAAACATAACAGAAAGTTATAATTGTGTAACTACACACTACATTTACTACATTCAATACAAAATAAAACTATATGAATAAAAATATATATAATTGGGAATCTATTACATGTTAATAACGTAGAACAGTTCGACATCTGATTACTTATTGCGATTAACAATCACCTTTTGTGCATTAAAATGACGACTTCACATTTTTCATTCATTAACCAGTCGTGGTTTGAGGCTTTTATGTTTACTTTACAGCTACAGTGTTTAAAGACAAAAGCATACAGCTACTTTGATTGGTTCTTGGCCGTGACCACTGAGCAATATTAAAGGAGAAGATTAAGGAGCGACTCACCCCAGCCAGGAGTCCGAAGAACTTCTCGTATGTCCTTTGCTGGGCACAACAGTCCAGGATCATGTTACACAGCTCTTTCTGTGAGGCAAGGAGACACACAGGAATCAGACACTGTAGACGCTGAGTGAGCGTCCATCTTCACACAAACTCAGCACTTCCACATGGCCGTATCAATTCCTTGAGACGCTTCTAAACATTGATGAGATGGTTTCAGGAACCATGAGGCCAACTTGAAGGTTCTGAGAGCGTGGATTACGAAATCCAGCGTTTATATATAAAAAAAAAAAAAAGTCTCTTTCCAAAAATCAAACTTGCATTTCTGTGAAAACAACTAGGATTTCCCTGCAAGTCCACACTGGATCCAACAGGAGAAAATGAATGGTATGAATTACACCGTTCAGACGGATTACATGTGTAAGTCCAGCACTGCTAATAGCTGCACTTCCTGTATGAAACGGGGGAATCACTTAATTAAGCGGCGTCCTTGACTTGTGCGGAATGACTGTGCAACAGACCGAGGAGAAGAACAAATCCAAGCTTATATGTTCACAAAAGACTAGCAGATTCACTTATTAGCATCGGGTTTCAACGATTCCAGGCAGATGAGGTCAGACTCTTCAGCCTGAAGATGTAACACTAGACATAAATAAAAAATAAACTGTGAAAAGAAAGATTCCTTAAAAAATGGTGTCAATTTGTTGTGCTCAATCTCAAACTTAGAATTGTACAGGTTACCAGGAGCCAAAGTTAAACAATAAATCACATCACAAAGACAGTGTGTGTAATTGCACGTGGTCATGTGATGAGCGACAAGACTCTTCTGCGTAGAAATGAATCCTGAAAATTGCGGCCTCACAATCACATTTGTGGATTTTCTCACAATCACAGTTTCCGCTCTGTGAGAGCGTCAGGTCACAGAAAGATTAAGATGTAAAAATCACTTTCCATCTCCGTTTATGTAGATGAAATATTTTAGTAATTTTGGTTCGAAAAAGTTGCTGTAAAGTACAGCTTCATCAGCATCACCGTTTTTTCCTGAACTGACACCAGAATGCGATTGCAGACACGACCTTCCTGCTTCACACAAGATTCATTAAAGCATTTCCTTTCCTGTAGGTTAAATTGAAAGGACTGTCCGACACAACCAGACGATCGATATCCAGTGGCTGTAGGTGAACTCCACACCAAGTGTTTGTTTGCTCCCAATGTGAAAACTCGAGAGTTTTGTGTGGAGAATTAAAAAGATCAACTGATTCACAGGAGCCTGTTGAATTTCTATCACACAAGTCATCACTCCGTCTGCTCACTTGTCTTTTTGTTGAACAAAAACCAAAACCCAAACCAAATATATAAAATGGTTCACAAAATTTCAAGAATGTTCTACAGCCAATGCTTGATTATTAAACCATTGTTCTATCGACCTAAACAATCAGAAATCATCAGCGGAAATCACTAACTCAATCTGTCAACACAATTTATAAATGTCAGGAGATTTCACTGTTGACCTTTAGTGCTGGAAGAAAAGGGTAGAAACGCTCTTGCTGAAGCCTGAAGGACATCTTAATCTGCTGCTGAAGCTCAGGACCACGCAGCATCACTCCACTCAAACATTCTGGGACCAGTTTTCTCTTAGTTTTGCTTCCTAGTCATTGTCTCAAAGCGCACGTGTGAATATGTAAGAGAATTGTTGCTTTTTATTCATTTGATCGTCTGGTTGTTGGTGTTAAGCAAATGTCTATGATTATTACAAAGATCATTACAAAGGATATAATGATTACAAAGACCAGTGAGCAAGCACTAATGCGACAGTGGCCAGGTTTATAAAAAAAAAAAATCATTTATAAAGGCAGGTCGCAGGGTTTTGTGTCCCAGGTGGAGATTGAAAAATATTTGGAAGGACGACTGCATTAAACAACAACTCTTCTCAACCCATAAAAACCGTTCCATGAAAAAAAAAATGTATTCCTACCAAATTAAAGTCTACTAAATCAAAGTTTAAATTTGATTGCACAATAAATGAAGAAAAGTGGTATTAACGGAACCTATGCTACGTTAAACACAAAAAACGCCCAGGCACCACTGTGTGCGCCCTCTTCACAGTGTGTATTTACACTTCACTGGATGGGTAACTGGATTTTCTTCTGCGTGCTGATTGGCTGGGGAGGTGGAAATCGACCAGCGCGGGAACCTGTGCGGAAGGATGGAGTGATGTGATGAACACTATTTTCCTCGGGCCTGACGACACAACAGTCTCGTGCATCCAGCTTTCTCAAACACCTCAAGAAGCAGAAATGTGATGATAGTGAATGATCTACACTCTATACTGGACCACCTTACGAGATAGAGTTCAGCATTAAAGGAGTTAATTAATTTAATGAGTAAATACAACAATGGCTTCCGTGTGCTTTGCTGATGTTATGTCGGTGACATGTAACAGGAGATTTCTTTATCTGACAAATAGAATAGACAAAGCTTCCAGTGTCGCTTTTCAAAACCGTTACAGACTAAAAAAAGTTTCTATTTTTCAAATAAAAACTACAAATTGTAAAATAGTCCCATTTCTGCTAACCTTATCAGTTCTAAAGCAAACTCATGTCAGTGTGTGTGTTCTCAGTGTCCAAATACAGAGACCATACAGCGGAAAAGGTGAATAAAATCATTCTGAATAATGTCTAACAACAAGCTAAACCATAAAAAAGGCGATTTGAAACGCTAGTGTTTCGTGATGCGCGACTCGCAGAGACGACCGGACGAGCTGCTGGAATCACAGCCTGATGAGTGAAAGAACCGTTTGAGGAGGAAACCATTAGATCAGTTAAAACAGGAGGGAACACCCAGCAGCCATTAGTCCCCACTGTGAAACGGCAAAACAAGGATATTAAGATGACAAATGTTACCCCAGTGACCACAAAGACACAGATTACCTCTGTGACCGCAAACAAATATTTGGATGAAGTTAAAGGCTTCAGATAAACCGCCGAGTGCAACGAGACGGAAAGCAAAGCAGATCTGACGATTTCCGCGGAACAGCCGCAGTTATTTACGTACCGTTTGACTCTCGGGAAAATCCATCTTTATCAACTTGTGAGCACATTCTTCAAAATCCAAACTGTACGGATAAAACAGAAAGAGAGAGAGAGAGAGAGAGAGAAATCAAACATAATCCGATTCAGGCATCTATAAATGCTAAAAAAAAATACGAATAAAACGGCTGAAATGGAACAGTTGTGAACCACTGACAGTTATCTAATGTAGCGCATGGTTATTCAGTTTAAATTAATAAAATGTTGTGTTTGTTATTAACTTAGTCCCGACAAAATGATCTTTACTCCATCACGCATTTTATAAAAACAGCTGAAACTGAAAAACAAAAACAAAACCATAGTCAATACACTTTATAAAAAATATTTTTATTTTAATAAAATAAAACTACACACACTTGGTAGAGTGTCTGTGTCTGTGTGTGTGTGTGTGTGTGTATCAAAGCCTAATTCATTGCAAGTCACTGCTACTTACTAAAATGAATTCTGCAAAAAAATTATCTCATTTCGTATACAAAAACCCATAGCTTCATGAGTAAAAGGAAACATTTATAATCTGGTGTTAATGAATACACAGGCATTTTGAAGCAAACCGAGGCAGCAAGTCTCCGTCTTCACAGCACAGTCATACATTTCTTCCAGAATTCTGCATCTATCAGTTACTTTCACAGTCTGCTGACAAACGCAGCCACGTGACGCAGGCGATGCACACACAGTGCTGGGCTTACTGGGTCATTTAAGGTTAAAGGATGTCTGTATATTTAGGATTATATATATTTTCTTTTCTTGCTGCTGAACGGTTTTAGAATCGAGGGCAAGAGAAGCGGCGGCTTGACTTTCCATGTCCCATGATGCAGTCAGTCCCGAGGAGGATTCTCACATAATGTCACTCAACCCTGTCCCTGCATGCATCACTAGTCACTAGGGGTGTGACGAGATCGCGAAATATACGTTGCTTCTTAATTCTAGAATTAGAATTTTGTGAGCAGCTCGGGTTAAGCGCACACGCACGTATCTTTGCGCTCACGTTTCAAATCGAAGTTCACTCACACTCAACTGCGCGGACTTGACATCTCGAACGAGTTAAACTGTAGTACAATTTGTTTATAAAATAAAACTGACTCTTTTAAACTGTCATTAACACATACGTTTACTATAAAGTGGAGAAAACAAACTGCAGTGGTACAATATGAGAAAACGAGCTGATTAAAACTCTGGTAAAACGGATTCAGATGATGTGGTTCTCACCAGCGACATGAAGAAAAGATCCTCACATCCTTCACTGGTTCTCTGACTGGACATTTTCAATAAATATTGTCTTTTTTGTACATGTTATGTTATGCCATGTTATGTTCTGCAGTGCAACTTGAAATAAAAGACTTACTTTTAAGAGCTAAAATCTAACACGCATATAATCATAATGAAGTACACGAACTTGAAGCCAAAATGATTCTACCATTCTTTGCAAGTTGCTGGTAGACTTGTCTTTGTTTATAAATGGTGTTTATTGCCTACACTTAACAGAAAATTCGATCAAGGACACTTGTGGAACATTCTAGGGATTCAAACCAACAAAGCTTGGGTGACAATTACGCAGAGCACAATTTCGATGTGGCCCCTAGTGGCCATAGCGACAAACTGACTTAAATTTACCATTAAACCTTGAACTTGAAGTGGCATGGGCATCTACGAGTGCGTAACGGTCACATGACATACCTTGACTGGATGGCGAGGTAGATGGTCCGACGGAAGGCCACCAGGTTCACCTCGGTCTTGTCAAAAATGGTGACTTTTTCTTGATCTAAACAGAGAAGCCGCAACAATCAGGCAGTACGAAAGAAAGCAGTTATGGGATTTGTCTCCCTCCAGAGGATATCAGCACTTTTATTTTACTTTATTTAACCAGGAAAATCCAATGCCAATTGAAAATGTAAAATCTAATGTCATTGAAATTGAAAATAATCTTCTAAAAAAGCACTAGCAGTAACAGCAAAGTGGGACAATATTAAATAATAATTAAATCAATAAACAATAAATAAAAATATTCAGAACATAAAAAACAGCTTGCAATTACAAATGTTTACAGTTATAACAACCATTATTACATTAAAAACATGTGCATGTTAAGGAGTGCAACTAGCTCCTTCAATATCCAGTATTGCTGCAATTCATGCAAAAGGTGCAAAACAGCCAGATGCCCATTTCCCCAGAACAGTAAAGAATTCAAAAAGAGGTCTTCTGTTTACCAAGTACATATGTAACTAGGCAAAAATCCAGGCTAAAAATCTAACTATCCATCCATTTTTCTCTCCATCCATTTATTCTACATGTGGCTGCAAGTTTGATTCGTTTCTTCATAAACAGAAAGTATTGCACGTATTTCTGAAAGTTATGTATGATTATTTTGACTTGTGAATAAGTAGAAGATATTTTGCTAGTGGCCTCGGGGAGAGAAAACAGGCCAGTAAAACAAACCACTGCAACGTTTCTCCATCTCAGAACAGGAGTGTGTGATGTAAATGTGAGAAGAGCATCTCCATCCATCCACCCACACGTGGAATATGAATGCAATCCTAGTTCTTCACAAATGATCATGAGGAAAAGCACAACACAAGCTCTACCGTCTCCAGCAGCTTCCTCATCGTTGCCTTCTTCCTCATCATCCTCATCACCGCTGCCATCAGCATCCTCGCCAGAATCGCTGCTTCCCTCGTCTAAGATCTCTGCGCAATGAAAAGACACACAGACGTGAGAATAAACCACAACGACACAACAAATTAATATACTCCTCATGCAAAGTCTCAAGTACCATGTGAACACAAAGCTTCCCTTATCTAGCAGGAAAGATCTAAATGTTGATTAGATTAATTTGGATAAAATGTATCCATGTCTCCCATCTAAATTATCATTACAGTAGATGAACTCACCTCTTTTAAGGGTCTTGTACTTCTCCTCGTTGTCCATGAAGTTGGGATCCAACTTGAAAACATCTGCAAGAAAGAGCACAGGAGACGTCAGACCGATGGACACTCGCAATCATGCTTCATCAGTAATGAAGCGGGAGCCGATGAGATGCCATTATCCAGGCAGAAAGAGCTTGATGTGATAATGGCTGTTCCTGCTGCCTGAAGGCGGCTCAACTAGAATTTCAATTAGCATGTTTTGTCTCGCAAGTCTAGAGAAAAGGATTCTTATCTGCAAACGAACAAAACATCAGTACAAACAGCAAATATCAACTGGGAGCGTAAAAGCCTCAATTACACAGGAGCTCAGCAGCGTCTCAGATCACGAGAGCTAAAGAAAAGAAAGTCTCCATGACTGAATCAGTTGTCTTTATTGCCACCCAGAGAAGAATAAATGAATAAAACGGTCCTTACTTAAAATGTCCTCAATGTTATACTCGTCTTCCAGAGGAAGCATGTGAGTGAACTGTTCCTCCTCCTCCACCAGGTCAAGTCCATCTGGGACGACGGGATGGTCCTTAAAGCCATCCTTCCTGATAGCAAACATCACCTCGATCATGTACTGCACACGCTTATCCACCTCAGACTCGTGTAAGATGTTCCTCAGTCGCTCAAAAATGGCTGAGAAAAAAAAAAACAAGAATCATGAACAATCCCATGAATCTTCAAATACTTTCTAACGAGTCAAACAAACCGTACCATTGATGCCTCGTGGCGAGACCTCTGTGAGTTTGAGACCGCACTCTTTCAGGAAGCTGATGGCCACCTCCACACTGTCGTCGGTGGGTCTCTCCAGCAGCAGGGTTAACATCTCCAGGCACAGGACTTCATGAGCCTTAATAAATCAAGATGAACACACGTCTCAAATAACCAGCGCAGCCTCGGTCCAAACAGCGAGGAGACAAAACTCACCACGTTCTGATTGATGAGGTGAGCCACAAACTTTGATGCTGTCAGACATTGTTGCTGAAAAGCAGAACCACGTTAAACTTCTCAAATAAACAAACTGGACTACGTACACATCCACAAGGCTCACTTTATCATTCCTCCGGTAACCTTTCCGGAAATTTAAGATGAGTCTCTTGAGGATGAGCTCTCCGATCTGAGGGAACTTGGAGTTGATGATGGCCACCACTGCAGCGTACACGTGGGTGAAGATGGGAGACGCAGATTGAGCGGCAAGTGTAGATCTGGCCAGGAGACCCCTAGCAGGACACAAGACCGCAACAGTAACAGATGAATGGATAGATACAGACAGAGCAAGCAGGATGGATGAATGAATGGAGAGACAGGTGGTCTTTACCTGCCCCTGACGATGTTCTCCTGCAGCAGCTCCTGAATAATGTTGGCAATGTTGGAGACGTTGACTTTGTTGATCAGACCGTTGATGGATTTCTTCAGAGCCTCCCAACTCATTCTCTGATACTCCAAACTGTGCAAATTCACAGGAAAGACGATCAATTATGCAACTCAGACCTCAACACACCCATGTAAAAAGTTAAACACAGCACGGCTGATCTCAGGCAGAATGTCCCACACACTAAACAACATTTCGTTTTTATTGGAAACACGTCATGGTGACAAGCTGATCTGCTCCCAGGTTTATTATCAATCCAGTGCCTGAAAACATTTTTGCTCTGGGATTCAAACCTTGCAAGAACAACACTTTAGCCATTAGGAGACGTACCTGCTCTTATCAGTGATGCGAGACTGCATCATGCGCAGTTTGGCAGGAGGGATGTAGGCCCCGCCCGTGCGGGTCAGGATGGGGTCCAGCCCTTCTTTTCTCTTCTTCAGTGGGGGCTCCTCTGTGGGAGGAGCTTCGTTCCTGGAGGGGGAGCCTGACCTTCCCCTCCTCCGGTGTTCATAATCCCGCTCTCTGCTGGAGCGCCGCTCATACCGCTCATAGCGATCTCCGTCTCTATCTCGATCACGATCCCCGTGTCTGACAGGAGAACAGATTGATTCGTTTTTGTTTATTGATATTTCAGCTTCTGACATATATAAACATTTGAATCAACTTTTTAGTACAATTGAAAACATACAAGATTGTATCATGTCAAGATAAGATTAATAAAAGATTTCCACAAACATATACATATAAATATTTAAATAAGCTTGACAATATGTGTTTTTGATTAAAAACTAAATCTAAATTCTTTAAAAGGAGAACAGAATAACGAGTCTCAGAAACAAGATGCAATAGTACCATATCAAAATCAACTTCCTCACCTACGACCTCTTCCATAACGATTTTCAGGAGAGCGGGACCTGGAACGGGATCTGGACCTTGACCTCCTTTCGTAACAAAAAAAAAATTGTTTGTTGATTTGTATTAAAACAACTAATTTATAAGAAATATCTGGATTAACAGAAGTTGTACCGGTCTAATGAGGTACTTCTTCTAGTCTTGCTTTCATCATCAGCGCTGCGCTGAAAGAAGAAAACAACCAGTAGGAAAATGACAATTTGCCCTGATAAAATGTAAAATACACAATTTAATGGAAAGTTCCTTTAAAAACTGCAGCGAATAAAATTACACTTAAAATATACTGTAAAATATCTGTTTGTCTGGCGGTCTCACTATCTATTTTAATCCATGATCTATCCATCATCTCTCTCTTCATCCATTCACACACACCTCTATATAAAAGGTTGCTCACCTTGATGTGTGCAACACTGCTCTTCATTCTGTGCACTACACCATCATCACTGTCGTCTTCACTGCTGTCGCTGTCCGAGTGGTCGGATCCTGGACTATTGCTGCCCACTGGTGGACTGGTGTCCCTGATGTCAGCCGCCTCAGACCGGGGTGAACCAGACTCCGCTTTACTGGCACTCGCTTCATTATTTACTGGTTCCTCTGAAAAGAAAAGCAGAAAAATATAATGTCAAGGTAGAGAAGAACCTCCTCATCCGTGTCTTTGAAGCTAAAGAAATAGCTGAGTGGTTGTGAAAGCTGAAGTGACATTCAGATCTCTAGAAGAGTAAAGAGCAGCGCTTTGTTCAGCGACCCAACGCCTGCTGATGCTCCTGCTGGCGCTTCAACACGCAGCATTCCAGCGCCAGTTAGAAATTTGTCAAGGTGTGATTGTTGTTAAACGACCCAACAAAGAGTAAAAAGCTGCTTTAGTTTGTCAATGCTGAAACACCATTTCACGTAATGTGAAAATAAAAAGAGTGAAATACATTGCAAAACATTATTTTAACATGATTAAATCATTCTAAATGATGCACATGCTGATATCATGAGACATTGCTGATTCCTTGAGACAACACAAGAGAACAAAGGGAGACATTTTCTCCTTAGAAACCATGTCTTCTGAAAAATTTCACATACTTGCACAAACCCAGAAAAGACTCACCGTCATCTCTCGGCTCACATTCACCTTCCTCAGACGACACATCGGCCTTCTGACGTGGCTCAGATCCTCCTGAACCTGAAGGCTAAAACACACAAGACTGTGTTAATAAAGCTCAGAACAGAACATCCTGCTAGGAGAATGGGCTTCTAAATAAAGATCGGAAAGAACTGAGGCAGCATGACCACAAAAAATTCTAAAAATTAAAGCAATCTGAAATGAAATCACAATTAATCTAGATTATTCTCTGAATGAATCGTAGCAAATATGTTTTGCCTGTATCACTCTTTGTAAGCACGCTGTGAGTGTACCAGTCCGGCACCTTAAGGATCAAAGCAGGCCTTATGCTGCCCACAGTCCTAAATGAGACTGGCAATCATATGATGGGTCCAAAGACACTCTTGTGGACTACAGGGTGCAGGTTTGAATCTCACACCGGCAGTAAACAATGACCAAAGCTGCCAAACAATTCACATGCCAAAAGAGGAAAGCGTCTGTCTGGTTACTGATAGTTTCTGTGCATGAGTGAAAGTCTGTTATGCCAAGACCAAGAACGTGGGATTGTGGCCAGTGAGTTACTAGTGATTTTAGAACATGACTTGATGGGTCAGGAACACAGTGATGAACGACTCTCAAACAACCTCGTTTGAAAAGAAGCCATTTGTTGAATTGGTTTGATGGATAAACATCATACAAAACTCTTAAGTAGAAACAATTTAATGACACTAAGCTGAAGGAGGGACTGCGAGGTCTTGATTGGTCCAGTCTGAACCAATCACAGGTCAGAGGAGCTACAGTATAACGCATTTACCGGTCTTTGAAACAATGATTGTGTTGCAACAATAAAAAAAATTTTCAATAGTGATTTAAAAATGCTTTAGACACAACGCTACGCTGTACACATTTGGATGTTTTTTACTATTAAAAATGAAGATTTAAGCTATAAATACAGTAGTGGGAGAATCAGCTCAAACATTGACATTTCTGTTCACATTTAAAAGTCCACGACATACCCACAAAGAGAAGTATAGCAAACGAAACTAACACGGTTTTTAAACACGTTCTTGTAAAACATGTCGAGATAATGGTTTCTAATTTGAACAAAGGCTGGTGTTACTTGTCCTGATTTAAAAGCTTGACGATCCGTGTTATTTCTAAAACACTGTAGACACTGTTAAAAAGTATTACGTTAGCCTGAATCTAAGCGACTTGTTATTACTATTAAACGTTGATGTTATTGTGACACGCGGCTGATCTCACGAACTGAAACGGCGCCGCTCGCTCCATGTGTACGGGCCCGTTCTGACAAAGGCCTGGAAAACTGACCACAAACCCCATTCAGAGTCACAAGACGGCTCGGTGTGGTTCGATGTTATTATAGTTAAAGAAAAACAAACATAGCTGTACCTCATCTCCAGATTTAGGGCTCATTTTCGTCTCCGTTTCGCACTCCTTTAACTCTGTCGCCATCTTTCCCGCCGTCGTCCGGAAATGAATGTACGGAAACCCGAGAGGTCCCGATAAAACACGAAACGCGTTTTCAACACGCAGTCGTTTGTAGCGCATTGAGTCGTTTTTGCGTAACACCTCTTTTTAAATTATTGTTTATAAATGGCTCGAATTAAATGTAATACTTTAATGAATACAAATCTTAAAGACAAACCTGTTTTAACACGTTTTACTTGAATCTAAAACGTGAATATTCTCGCTGCATTTAAAATATAATACGGTGCTTTACATTTACTGAATGTATCTTTATTTAAGACACAATGTATTTAAAAGCAGTGGTGTACCGTGTACGTAATAAACTTTGACCATTCCTATTACAACAGCGCCACTTACTGGCGATAGCTTTTCCTTTAACAGCAACGTTTATTAAAACCTCGAAATTTAAATACAGTATTTTCCTAAACTGCTTTTCAATTTCAGGGTCATTGGGTCACGGATCAATCCTCCTATAGCTAGGATTAAAAGCATGACACAAACACACACACATTATTTGGACATTATTATTTCTTTATTATTTGCTGAACTGTGAAATATTTCATTATTAATTCTCTCACAGCGCTGCTTTGGCTAGTGGTAGGGGACATGGACTCGTGTCCGAAAGGTTGCAGGTTCGAATCCCCCCTACTATGCTTGGGCAAGACACTGAACCCCACAAAGGGTGCCACGACACGGCTTTGTGTGTGTTCACTTCACTGTGTGTATGTGCACTTTCACGGATGGGTTGAATGCAGAGCACAAATTCAGTATGGTCCCTAGTGGCCATATTGCCGTCACCTCACTTTCCTTCCTTCCTTCCAACATGTACTCAACTATAATCTATGCAATTTCATTTATTTTTACGTCTTTCTAATTAATTCTACTTTTCTATATTCTAATACTCTACCATATTTCACTCAATTGTAATCTATTGTAATCTCCTTTATTCTGTTCTAATCTACTCTATTGTTCCAAAATCCAACCTGTTTTACTTCCGTTCTGTTCAGTTCTATTTAATTCTATTCTGGAGTAGATATTCCACTGCTGATCCATAGTGACTTCTCAGATGAAATCTATCTGCCCTCAGCGGATGATTGCAGAAAGACTTTCACAGCTCTGTGAACACAGACCTTCGCTGATATTAAATCCCATATCACAGAGTCAGATCAAATAAAAAACACAGGTCGAACTTCTTTTATCGTGTCCGGGAGGAAATGAATAAATTATTTTCCCGCTAAACCTTTCTCTGTTCCATTAAGTGTGACTAATGGGTTCAGGCGGTGATTGTGTTTATCAGCCTTGAGCTTTATTCATTTGGCCGTGACAAAGACGACATTGGTGTCACCACAGGACACAAGAACAAGAGGATAATACAGAGAAAGAGATTTTATTCCCCAACCAAGTCAAATTAGGCAGCAGTGCATGAGCCAAAGTTATTTATAAAGTAGTTCTTTCTACAAGATTGTCAGGAAAGAGGAAACATTTACGTTTCAGAAACGGTAGCGATGTCGTCCGCTTCGACACACAAGTCAAACGTTTCTGATCAAGAAGAAATGAACAATGTTGTCCTTACAATGTGGCGGTGGTGGTCCTTCAGGTGTGATTGATCCCCCGTACTCCTGCCCACTGCTCCGGGTTTGTGAGGTTGGTGATGGTTAAATGCAGAGAACTAATTCCATATATTTCATAATGACAAACTCACTCACGGAGGTGGATGCAGAAATGAACACAAATCAGGGGGTGGAGCCAGTGATAGCATGGGTGGGGACACATTCAAGCCAGCCAATCACAGGACAAGACGAACAGGATAAACACATGTGAACTCCACCCAGACAGGTCTCAAACTGCCAAAAACAGCATTTATTTATGCCTGCTGGGAATGTCACAGTTAATTTAAAGGCATGTTTTAGCTGTGGGTGTTTTCTGCTTTTGATGGAAACTCCTACTCCATGATCATGTGATCCTCCACTCGGCTGTAGTTGGCAACAGATGAGAGATAAACATGTAGATGAATGCCTTGTGGTTTCCACCACTGCTCCATCCAGACAATTAAACCCAAGGACGTCGGGTCAGAGAGACGTGTCAGACGCCTGGCATCTGGAGCACAGCTCGGTCAGATGGAAATGTCATGGCTGCATGAGACATCTGCCTGCGAGCATCCTGATGTTTTAATGGTGAAAAGATCTCCACAGCCAAAAATACAGATGCAAAGCCAAAGATACTGACACGTGCAAAACAAGCAGCGTGTGAGACGAGCCCCTCGGCCCCGTGAGCATCTTCAATGATATTAATAGCAGCTTTACTAGAACTTTGAGATTCAAGTCAAATGGAATTGTACTGGTATGATACACAATCCAGTGAGATAGAGTAGAGTTGGATGGAGACACACGGTGATGAGAAGGCGAGCTGCGGTGTGTGTTTTGTCGCTTTGCTGTAATTACGTAATCAAACTCGACTGGCTTGCCGAGTCGCCTTTTCATTAACCCTGATTTAAGCTGTCATCCGGAAAGTTTTGCGAAAGGGAGTCTCGACTTTGTAGTGAAGCGCACCAAGCGCACTTTGCTTCTTCTCTTGGATAAAACTGTGAACTGTCGTCCATTCTGGAAGTGTCGACTCTGTCCTGTTAAAACAGTTCAAAGGAAACGTTACTTTATTAGATCAGGTTTTTTCACTCAAACTTGCTCATTCACTCACTCACTCATTCATTCAAACTTGCTCACTCTCTCTTTCACTCAGTCACTCACCCAGTCACTTACTCACTTAGTCGCTTAGTCACACACTCAAACCCACACTCACTCACTCACTCACACACTCAAACACATTCACTCACTCACTTACTCAAACACATTCACTCACTCACTCAAACTTGCTCACTCACTCACACTACTACAAGCAAGTTCTTATTATCTTATTTCTTCTGACATAAAATATTTCTATTGATATAGAAATTATTCATTCATTAATTTATACAACAAATAATACAATAAGTAATATATTATTAGCATACAATAGAACTAATAATAACTAGTATGGTACAATTATGAAACATTAAGCATATTAGTATTATTCAGTAGTAATACAGTAAACATTTTTCGAGTTTCAAGGAAGAGACTTTAAAGTCCAAACATCTATTATTACTTCATGGGGACAAAACAAATCAAACACAAAAATTCAAAAACACAAAACACTTAAGAAGACCTAGCATGGCATCGCCAGAGGGAATTGACTGTGACCTTGACCTAACTTGATCTACACCTCTTGACCTTGGCTCTATGACCTTTGACCTGAATTAATCTAGACCTTGCTTGACTTAACTTTGACTTGACTTTGACCTCATCTGACTTGACATTGATCTGACATTAACACAATACAAAATCTATTCCATTTGTATCCTATTCCATAATTTTAGAAAATGTTTATATTTTCGGAAGAGCAAGACATTTTTTTTGTACATTTTAATAATTATTTTCTTTAAACTAGCATATCATTCATACCATGCTGACATTGTTTCAAGACCAGTGATCAGCCACGGTGAAGAAGAGCTAAGCTTCCTCATCAATATCATCTTAAACAAGCATCGCAGTGCTTTACATCATTCAGCCTGATTCAGACTCTGAGCGTGTGTGACGGGGGCTTCGCTTCACGTCAGAACATTCACAAGCATTACTGTAATCTGCCTATAGATTTCATTAATTTTGAATAATAGCGTTAATGATTTGGAACAAAATGTGTAATCCACTTATGACGACACAGGCTGATGGATGACTCTGCCGGATGAGCTGAGAGAGAGAGAGAGAGAGAGGGAGAGAGAGAGAGAGAGAGAGAGAGAGAGAGAGAGAGAGAGAGAGAGACTTACACAGAGAGAGACATGAAGACTGACAGAAAGAAAACTGACTGACAAAAGAGATAGTGAGAAAAAGTGACACATAGTGAATAAGTATTTTTTTTCCACAGAAAAACAGTCACACACAAAGAAAGAGAGAGAAAACCGAGAGACAGAAAGACAGGCACGCAATAAAGAATAATGTTAAACGATACACTGCTTTTTCCTTTTCTTCTGCAAATCACTCAATTAGAGGAACACCAATGTGTGAAGCACATGATCGCACATTCAGCCACGAGACTGGTTTCCACGGCAACAGCCCGTGTGATGGGTTCAGTTCTCCGTTGGGTCACCGTGAGATGTTCTTCCTCCCCAGGACTCACATCACTTACTACATGAACTTCAGCTCGCCAGAAAGATCGTCTGGAAGCCTCTCAGGTCGCTGCAAAAAGCTTCGCACGTCACGTGACCTGAGACTGTTCAGGCCCAGACCAAGATTTTTACAGCAGAGAATGTTGATCAGCACAGACAGTGGAAGTGAAGATGGACTGGAACGTCAGAACAAACGACAGACAGACAGAGACAAACATATTTTTCATGTTAAACATAATAAATGTGTACAAAGAAATGTGAATATAGTGTGATTTGTGTGAAATGTGAATTATTTACCATCAGAATAAAACGTCAGACCTAAACAACTAAAACAGATGAATAAAAAAAAATAAAAAAAAATATGAATCTTAAAAAGAAAAGATTGCCAGATTAGAGATATATATATTTTTAAATATAAACACAAAAAATCAACATAATAAACCCATGGAAACTAAAGATTGCTTAATCGATGACGGAGCATGACTGAGGTGAAATAACGTTCTCCGAGGAAGAAGAGGCTGATTCAGATTCTGCTCAGCTTCATCTGGAGATACAAGCAGAGCATGACACTAAATGTCAAGGTCACCAGAGCGACCAGAAAGTCTTCTGACCCGTACACTGTCATTTAACATGCCACTTTATCTGTCAGTCCGTCTATCTATTTATCTGCCTGGCCTTCCTTCCATCTACCAATCTGCTTTTATATCCATGTCTCACACTTTATGTTGGATCCATTCATCTGCAAGTTTATCTTTCAATCTATCCATCTACCTGTCTGTCTGTTTATAAATCTATCCTTCCTTTCAACCATATACCTGTCTGTCCATCTGTCTATCCAACCATCAAACAAAAATACCTGTCTGTCTATCCATCAATCCATCTGCATGTCTGTTCATCAATCCATCCAACTGTCTGTCTACCTCTCTATCTTTCTGACTGTCTATGCTTCCATCCATCCATCCATCCGTCACATTGTCTGGTTTGTGCAGTGTCAACAAATGACATTTCTGAGAAAGACAAAAGTGGACTTGTTCCAAGATATAGAATACTTTATATTCATATACATATGTCTTCTCATAACATCTGTGGGCAATTCTTGACATTCTATTTAGCACACAAAACACAACCATTTTCGACAATTCATTTTCAAAAGAGCCATAAAATAGTGTCATAGGAGGTAAACATCTTGCAGGCAGTTTTTACAGTGAACTCCAGAGGCGCGGCAGCAGCAGATTATTCCCTGTGACTGTAAAGACTTCATTAAATTTTACTCATGATGAGCCCTTGAGGACACGAGAGCTTGTGAAACACGGCTCTGCTTCTCCAGAGACATTTCAGACCGAATAGAGTCACACACTCCAGAGAGAGGAAGAAAAAACGCTTCTTAAAATGGTCCAATGTGTGGAAAAAAAATCTCAGGTTCAGATGCATCGAAGATTGAAGAGATGTATGCGTGATCTGAGAACAGAAGATGTTTTTTTAAGTTTCTTAAGAGAAAATTGGCTTTTATGAAGAATTGGCTCTCACCTGCTCTGGACTGTAACTATCTTCTGTACTGTATCTTAGCTAAAACCACTGTAACTACCTTCATCAGCATCATCATCCTCAGATTCTATTTATACCATCCTGTGAATCCATTTTGTTAAACCAATCGAGCATCTTTCAGAAGCAGAGGAAACCGGAAGCATTTACTCAAACAGCTGCTTTACTTTTCAATATGGAGAGATTTCTGAGTTGGATCGCTGTTAAGCTTCATGGCACAATGACCTCAGTTAATCACATGCGGGAGCAGATGATCCATATTTCATGACAGTACAAGGCAAAAATCCATGGCAATCTCGAGGCATTTTTACACATGAGTGTGAGGTCACGACTCATTTAACAGACGCTCAATCAGGCGGACGAGCCCTTGATTAATGTCCCGGCGCCGCCTTAAAACAACCATATGAAGCACGTTTCATTAGGCAAAATATCAGTGAATGGATTCATTAGTGGAGTCGTCTGCATTAAGCTGGGTCACGTTTGATTTCAGAAGAAGATATAAAGGCAGATCCATCAGTCCCTTTAGTCTGGAGCTTGAATCAACAGTGCGAATAATAATCAGTCAATAACTGCTGGAACAAATACTTCAGAGTGATATAAATTAGTTTCATAAAGAACTGGCACATACATTTGTAATATATTTATAATATAATATAATATATAATATTCAGCCTTCTCTAACAAAAACCAGCATCTTAATTGTAGAATTAATAAAATACAATATATATATAGTTGTAAATAAATGTACATAAAATATATACTATGTACAGTACATATAACTATATATATTCATATATACTGCAACTGTAAAGTAAACAAACACAAATACACAGAGACAGTATGTAGTATATTACAGTATTTATTAATTAACTACTGTATTAAAAAAAACATTAATCCATTTTCTTGATCCATTTCTGGGTCACGAGGAGCTGGTGTCTATGTCAGAAAACTGGACACACACTCTGGATTAGTGGCCAACCATTTGCTGAGCAGGACACACACATTCACACTCTCACTCACACCTTTGGTCAATTTTCCAATGCAAACTCACCTGAAACCGTTTTTAGTGTGGAAGAACCCGGAGTCCCAGAGGAAACCCAGGCCAACACTGGACCGTCATGGAATCACCACACCAAAAAACCCAGATCCAGGCTGAGCTTCCCATCGAGTCGTCAATGCCACAGAAATAAACACATCACACAGGCGCTCATCATCACATCCCCCAGCACCAGAGTAACCACAGCAACCCCAGATGAATCCAGCCGAGAGCTGCTGCACGTCTGACAGAACCGGAGCATAATGCTGCCTCAGACCTGAAGGACAGAGGCTCTTTCTCTTCTCTGAAGAGCGCCGGGCTTCGGCAGAGATGCTTCAGTGCAGGGGACAGAAGTTATGGCTGTGCTGGACGTCTCGGCCTCCGGCTGCTGCTGCTCGCCCTTCTCCTCATCACTGACATCTTGTTAGTGAGCGCTGACTAGCTCAAAGAACAAGAGTGATGGACAACGATGACACCTGGTCAGTGTCGGGTGCCGGTTTGCTTTTACCAGCTCGTGTAGGTTTGTTACAAGTTACGAAATAAACATTACTTTATATTGACCTTCTATATGAACTGAACTTGCGTATAAATGTAAAGATCATAATTGAACTTACATGGCAACAAAATACATATCTCAATCAAGAAATTATGACTAGTGTGACACACTCAAAATGTCTTGCTCATGCTAAGTTTGTATTAAAAAATAAATCATTTTCAATTCTTATGGAAGAAACACATTGAAAATTCTGCAGAATTGAGTTGTTTCAGCTTTGGTTCAGCCCTTCATTACATTTTCTTTTTCTCATATGGTCCCCAGAGGCAACAAATGCCCACCCCTGAGATTAGATGGTGTTGGACAACCTGTAGCCGCACGCAACCAGACATATGTGCAAATCATTCTAAATCCAGTTTAACCTTCAGAACACAGCTGAAGATGGAGCTAAGCAGAATGGATTTGGCCCAGAGTGTGGGAAAAAAGCTGGATCACTTCATCATCACAAACCCAACGCAGCGAGTATATATATACACACATATACATATATACGTATTGTACACACACACACACACACACACACACACACACACACACACACACACACTATGGTAGCTAAAGACTTAAAAAAAACAGATTATCATTAAATAAGTCAGTACACACTAAATGTATTTTGTATTTTTTGTTGCAGTTACACTGATAATGCAACACACAATATCATTTTTCAGTATTTTGGTATAAATGTAACTTCCACCTTTAATTAAAAATGACGTAAATCCACATTTCACTTGATACATTGTTACAACTTCGTAATTTCACAAAGTTTGTGCTATATTATCAGACGGTTGGTAAGTGCACGGCTCGGGAGCTAAACACCAGCGTTTCCCGCAGGATTCTGTTTCTGGACATTTGCAGCAGACATTTGCTAAACGCTTCACGGTCAGGCTTCTTTAGTCAAGTCCAGACAAGCAAAGCTAAACCAACTCTGGGACGCAGGCCAGGGTCCAAAGACCCCTTGAATTCGACATTTATTCCGCTGTATCGATGCCAAGCGGCTTCCAATGGCATGAGGACTCTGAAGGGAAAACCAGAACTCAATGCTCTGCCTTTCTGACTCGACCATTTCCCAAATGGCTCTCGGCTACAGGACAAATCATTAAAATTTGAGGGCGAATGCAAATAAAACCTGGCCGGCTAAATGTCTTAAAAAAGTGCTTGCTGTGGAAAGTGCTGCAAAGATAACGGTGGCACGGATATGTGGCCGGCATCCTGGAGAAACACTCCCATCAGCAGCACAACAGGCCGATAAGATCCGCTCCACTCAGATTGGTTTCTCACACAAAGCAGAACGGCGGTGTGACAGTGATATTCCAGACTTTAAATACACCAAGGCCAATTGGCTTTGTGTAAAATCTGAGAGCCAGGTTTAATGGTGGAGCCCTGAGGGGGGATGTGAAGTAATTGGTGGCAGCGTGAAAACAAACAGAACGGCGCTGCTCTGAAACCGCTAGATGGATTGCAAAAAGAATTTGTGGTAAGACGAGGTTCAGTGCACCAGTCGACTTAAGTGCGAACCAAAATTGTACGTATTGAATTTGTCGTTTCTGAAGTTGCTCGGCAAAGTAAAACAAGAGAGAAAATATACTGAACCACAATAGTCAATTAACAGTAGCTTTTCTTGCGACTCAATCGGTAAGATGAAAATTAGCCAGCCTTATTTTTTCTCTAAAAAAAAACGGCTTGAAAAAAAAAAAATGGCTTGATACACATTAGAGTGAGAATCTATTTGAAAAGAATGTTCAGGTCTTGTTTGAAAGATAAACCCTTATTATAAAGCAAAGTTTTGCAAAACTTTGCAAAAAAAAAAAAAAGCTCTGTTTTGCAATGTGATTGGGAGGCAATAAATTGGCAGCAGGTGTGAGAATGGAACTAGTGAACTAATTGTTGTATTTCAATATCTTGATTGTGATTGGATGGCCACCTGTTTGGCCCCGCCTTCATCCAGTGCTGTGGTATAGAACTAAAGATGACAAATTGACTTGTGGCTGCTTTTGGAAAGTGTTTTCGGAAGAATGTTATTGACTTATGTCTCTCAGTCTCTTTGATCCAAAGGGACTCTGCAGAAACTCCATTCTTCCTCTGGGGATTGAACCCATGACTTTTGGTGGTGCCAACATATCTCTACTGATTGAGCTACAGAAAAGGTCTTTGTAGCATGAAGCTGAAACACAATGGCAAAAAGTAGATTTGATCACCCCCACCACTGTGCTGCGGCCTGAACTGAAAGCAGCAATCAGAAAACGGTGGGACACTAACAAGAGCTTTGCTTGAGGACGGGCAGAAGAGGTCTGTAAAGAGAAAGAAAAAGCTCTGCCAATCTATTACAGAAAAGCCTTTTGTTCCCAGCTGAATGTGAAGGCCTCGGTCCAGGGTGTTCTACCCTCCTCCAGCATGGCACCTCAGGTCGTGTCAAGTCCTCCATCTCTGGCGAGAAGCACCACAGGGAAGCGGCCCGGCGATTAATAACCTGTAAGGGCTTGAAAAGCCCTCCGATCTTCAGAGCGAGAGACCACTCTCCGGTGGCACAGAGAGCGATTTATCATGGCCAAATAAAAGCGGCTCGGGCAGAATGGATCTCATTCACATCTCTGTCTGTTCAAATTACACCAGCCACAAGGGGCCGCCACACAATGAGCCTTGTTTTGGATTTTCCTGATGGATTTTTCCAAAAGGCCATTCACGGAAACACCTTGTATGAATGGAACACTGGCGGCTATTAAGCATGGAGGATGTCCTATCAGTCTGAAGTGTGTGAGCCGCGAAGGCCTAATAGATTGAAACCAAGCCACCAAACATCCATCAAAGCCTCGGCACACACAGGAATCACTGAAATGTTTATAAACCGCAGTAAAAACGACATTAATATGATATTATAAATATAATATCCAGTAGGTGCCACAACTCAACCTTTTTGAATCACATTGCACCGTTTACATTTCAGGTAATTATCATGATCCATAACCTCGGTTGCTTGTCCAAATCGATCCCTTTCGGTGATGAAGGACCGTCAGTGGCCTTCTGTCTTCACAGTTCAGTGCAAAGATACTTAAATTAAGACCTGGTGGCTAAATTTTCCCCCTAATGACCAATAATTTGTCCAAATCTCTTTATTGGTCATAAATGGTGCTCAAATTAAAACAAGGGGGACAAAAGTGGTCCACATTGACACCTGGGGTTCACATTTTGGTACTCTATGCTATGGTACTAGACAGAAACACATACGTGTTTGGTATATATATATATAGTATATATTATTTTCGTATATTCAGGTCATCCTTGAAGGACAGCGAGGGAAGACCTATTCTGTAATACCGGTAAAGAGACGGATGCTTCTTTTCAAGTGGAAGAGGAATCGCTCCTAGCATGTGATTACTGTCATGCTGAAAAGTCACAGTGAAAACAGAACGGTTCAGAGAAGCCTCAGCCGGGCTCTCCACACACTCACGCTGAAGTTTTATGAATGGACAAAAAAAAGCACAGTGATGAATAATTCATTGACTGTAAAAGAAACGTCTCCATCCAGTAATGCTGCTGTTTGTTTGCAGTGGCGGCCGCTGCCGTGGGGAGACGTTTAACACAATCTCTTAGCCTGTCTCCTTCTTAATCACTAATAGAGCTATCGTGTGTGTGTGTGTGTGAGTGTGTGTGTGTAACAGATCTGTGTTGCAGATACAGTCATTATGAACAACTGAGCTTGAGAGAGGAAATGTGGGGAGAAGGGAAGAGACAGACACGTGGGGGGTGAACGAGAAAGGAACGGATGGATCATTACAGGATGTTAGAGCAAGAGAGAAGGAGGGAGACAAAGAGGGGGGGGGTGGAGGGTGAGAGGGATAGACAAAAGAGGGAGAGAAAGAGGAGGGGAGAGAGTGAAGGAGAGAGGGAGAGCTAATTACAGGATGTCAAAGCATGACCGTGTGTGTCGGTGAGAGGAGAGAAAGAGAGAGAGCGAGATAAATACAGATTGTGAAAGCTAGTGTGTAGGTGTGTGAGGAAGAGAGAAAGAGACACGAGAGACGGAGGAGTGAGAACAAGAGAGAAGGAATATTACAGGATGTTAAAGCGGGATGCTTTGTGTTTGTGTGAGAGAGATAGAGAGAGATAGAGAGAGAGAGAGAGAGAGAGAGAGAGAGAGAGAGAGAGAGAGAGAGAGAGAGAGAGAAAGAGAGAGAGAGAGAGAATGTGGAAAAGAATGAGATTTTTACAAATTGTTAAAGCAAGAAGATGTGAGTGTGTGTACTGTATGTGTGTGCACATGAGAAAAAGAAAGTTAGAGTGAGAGACAGAGAGTAAGTGAGAGATTTTGTGGAAAAGAAAGCAAGAATTGTTTTACAAATTGTTAAACAAGATGTGTGTGTGTGTGAGAGAGAGAGAGAGAGAGTGAGAGAGAGAGACAAAGAAGAGGGAACATAACCTGTAAATATAGCTCACCGACTGTGTGCTCGGCAGAATGAGCTACTGAATTATTAAGCATTTTCCAAAAGAAAATCATTATAAAAAGATACTGCTAAAAAGAGCAAAGGGAATAGACTCCAGAACACCAGAAGAACTGAAAATCCTACAAACGCTCCTCGCTGGAAATGTTAAGCCGCGATTCTTCTCTCTCAGACGTGGAGTTCAGAAGATCCTGACGCTACAGAGAAATTAGTATTGTTAGATTTCTCTGTTTGGATTCTCAGTTTCCACCTGGACCTGAAGATTCCCTTTTAAACATCTGACGAAGTTACGACTTTATAGTTTACACGCAACAGACGCAGGTCGTCCCTGTGGAGTGTTTGAATCCTAATGAGATCCTCTACAGAAGAAATCAGAAGCGCTTACAGGAGATCAGACTCGCTCAGATCCGTTCCATTCAGTTCCTCATGAGGTGGAAGAAGAAAAGAGGCAATTTCCTCCTAACATCTTTTCATTCCATCATATGATCCTGGTGAAAAAAACTCCCAATCTTCAGGAAACATGATTGCTTCACATTTACTCATTTGGACGACACTTTCAGCCTAAGAGAATTGCATTGCAGTTCAGTCAAATATTGAACTTCAATGTTTCTATGGAAATCAAACCCACAACCTTGATGCAGAGCAGTTGTTGCCTAATAGTGAGAAATTTCGATTTGATTTATGTCACAGGTTTGAATCTCAAATCAGCAGGAGCCACTAAGATCTTTCACATTCGTTTTTTGGAGGCGAGAAACTGGAAATGCATGTCACTACTACTAGTACTACTACTATGTTGCTATTTCAAGATGAATAAGATAAATATAATCCTTCATTATGTGCGTCTGTGTGTTCTGCTGTGTGATTGGTTGGCCACCAATTCAAGGGGTGTCAGGCCCGGAGTTGCAGGGTTTAGCTCCCGTTCCCATGACCAGAAAAATTATGGTTCAGAAAACAAATGTTTGGTTGAGATTGACGCTTATCACCAAAATAATTACAAATGAGTGTAATTCAAAATCAATTGTCTTTCACATTTCTAAAAATTGTAAACAAAAAAACATTGAACCGAATAGAACACTCAACCTCACAAACAACACATTCTACTGATCATGCTAAAGAAAAGTCAAATGAATGTATTTAGATTAACAAAGTTCATCACTAGTGAAACGGAGATTTTGGGATCTTTGTTTGTGGTCGTAGTAAAGAAGGGGTTTTATTAACAGAGCAGCGAGGCAACTTCCGTCTCCTCAGATAGAAAGCAAGTAACTAACTAAACATTAATCAAACAATCAATTTATATTTATCAGGTTGTCACAGAGATTCCATGGAGATAATTTGGTGTCAAACACTTGTGAACGTATAACTGCAACAATGATATAAAATGTTCCACAATAATGAAATAAACCAATATTAAACACTCAAGTATTGTACCTTCAGTAATCATAAGAAAGCAATAGAATAGTGAGAAACACACAGTTTATTACTGTACACTGAAAGTATTATAGGCAACCATTAATGAAACACACATTCTCCTTCTTTGTATAGACTTTCTGTACATTGCATTTTTTTTACCTTTCATTGCTATTGTCTTATGGAATTAAGACGTCAAAATGTTCAATAATATACACTACTGTTGAAACATTTGGAGTCACTTTAAAATGTCCTGATTTTAAAAAAAAAAGTTTTTTTTCAATTAAAATAACTCTACAGAAATACACTCTACACATTGCCAATGTGGTAAATAACGATTCTAGCTGTAAATGTCTGGTTTTTGGGGAAATATCTACATATAGAGGCCCATTTCCATCAACTGTCATTCCAGTGTATTAATGGTACATTGTGTCAGAAGGACAATGGATGATTGTAAAAGCCTTGTTTCATCATGTTAGCACTGCTGGAAACAGTTTAGCTGGTTAAAGAAGCTACAAAACTGACCTTCCTTTGAGGAGGTTGACAATCTGAAGCATCACATTTGTGGAGTCAATCAAACGCTCAAAATGGAGCAAAACTTTCATGTGAAACTCGATTGTAAATCCTATTCTTAGAAAATAAAGTGTGACTTTTCATGGAATAAAATAAAACACATAAAATTGTCTAGGCGACCCCAAACTTTGCAACGGTAGTGTATATTTTATACATCGGTATTTATTATACAGAATATCGATAAACTTTGGACATATTGTGCATCCCTGCTCACTTTCTTTTTTTTACATTATCCTACTAGTAAAAGCTGTTCTCAGTTCAGTCAGATGAACAATAGAAGCGTTGAGCTCTTCACAGACGTCTTTCAGAAGACATTGAGCGAGACAGAGCCATTCCAAGGTGCAACGAAGCTCCACAAGTGCAATCTGAGAACACCAGATCTGTCATTTTTGGCTGTGTATTTTTAGACTGTGTTTGGGTCCAGCGTGTGTGTGTGTGTGTGTGTGTGTGTGTGTGTGTGTGGGAGAAGGATTCCACCATCGCTGCCCTGGCCTGTTGTGGCTGGTTTTTCTGCTGATGCTGCTGTGAAGTTTCTTTCCAAATTACGGTTGGCAAACGCTTTTTAGCTGTCTGTCACTGGCTGCTGGATTCTGGGCTTGCGCTCATGATTTAAAGCGCGCAGGTGCAGCTCGGAATTAATGTGCAAGCTCATCTCTCCAGTCACACCAGAGCTGAAGATGTGCAGAACACGCAGCCACGGCGCCCGGAGAGAGTTTTACAACTGGAAGCGTGTTTATCAAGATTGATGTGCTTTACAAGAAAACATAAATTAAAAATGATAAATCAGCCGTGGTCTCCAGTAGCTGCGTTGATAGGGTGTAAAAAGTGGAGCGCAAAAGTTCAATTTGGACAAGTGTCTGCTAAATTCTTTTCTTTTAATCATATGAAAATGGCTGCAAAAGAAAACGAGAATAGAAAACGTTAAATAATACAATTACAAATACAGTACGTATATGCAAATATATTCATCATTATTATTGATCAAGTAATTTTCTGCCAAAATCGAAAAAATACAAAAAAAAAAAAGAAAGTTAAAAGCAACTTACTGTTGTATAAGAAACACATACATTGGTTTTTGGTTTATAATATTTTAAAAATGAATTATTATAAATACATTTATTTATTATTATTATAATATATTTTAAAACAATTAAAAAAAAAGACAAATGTTAAAACTAATGAAATAAAAAATGCCGAATAAAATACACGTAGAATGAAGAAAAAATAAAAAATGGAACAAAATAATACAAAATTATGTTGATTATAAATACGTATAACCATAAACCGTATAAATTTTTTATACTTTATATTACCCTACACTGTGTTTTTTGAGTTGAGGTCCGCACTGTCCTGTAGGGAAACCATCATAAAACATCCACTGCATCACAGCAGGAAATTATCTTTTTAATAGCTCGCTGGATGATAATCAATTAGGCCGTGAGTGCGTATCAGAACACATCAGTAAGTGCTGAGGCTGAGTGACATTGACTCGTGTCCTGCGAATGGCCATTAACAAGAGCTCATCGGAAATGCCTGTTTAACCTCTCCTCTCACAGCTTAAACAAGCCGGCGCAGCGCCCTGGGCTTGATGGGAACAGGATCTGGCCAGTGAGACCGCGATGACAGCCGCTTTTCATAGGGGAAATTAATTTACTGGTGATTCGCTCCACTGACACACTTCACGTCTTCAACAGTCCATAAAACACCTCATCCCCAGCTTGAATTTCCTTTAAATGAATCACGGCACAATGACATCGTGTCGACAGGAGGGTCAATAAAAGAAAGCGTTTAGTGGCCTGTCCATCCGTCTGTCGGGCCGCGACTGAGCTGATGATGCCACCAACACTGCGGATCAATACTCTGGTTTACATATGGGAGAAGAGGCACATTGTGAATCCTAAACCAAGCCATAATCCGAGCTTAGTGCAGTGCAGAGACAGTGAAACTATTATCTATACAAATATCTATCAAGATTAATATGGTAAAATAACAGGGGTCAAACACAAAGTTACAGACGTTAGATTTTTCACATTTATTGGATATTTGTCCCAATTTCAGTCTCATACTTCAAGCATCTCATTTTTGGCGTTTGGTGAGACTCTAACCACAATTGTTGGTCCTGTCCAATCAGTTGTGTAGACAGATTATATAATAACTTTCAAAAGAAAAGTTTGAATCGTTCTATTGATTTATCAGTATGTTTAATATTTTCCCAAACAGGCTGATTGCGTGAATTAAATGAGAGGTTAAACAGTCCTTTTTTAATCAAACCAAGGATATTTCGTTTAGATTTTTGTAGAGCACAAACGATCAAAATCTAATAGGGCTTGTTGCTTAATTGTGTTTTTACACGTCAGACGTGGTGGGCACACACTCACACACACACACACACACACACACACACACACACACACACACACACACACACACACAAACAAAGGTTTACTATTATTGCGCTGAATAAGTCACTGATTGCTCACAGCAGCACTGGTATTACAGGCTTTATTCACTGGCTGCAGCGGCAGGTCTGCTGGTGTATAATATACAGCTTTACACACATTTCTTTGGCAGGCTCTTTCATCCAAAGTGGCTCATAAAATAAGGTCCATTAGAAGCAAATCATCCTGTGAGAAAGCGTATGCATTCTATGATACTGGACGCAGATGCTCAGCTGAGCTGGCCAAAAAAATGTATTATGAATTAAAGCACAAACACAACATTACATCAAATAACACTCTGTAGAGGTTTTCTTTTGTGATTGCAAAAGTGGTACAGATGATTTCTATTGAATTTAATTTTAAGTTCTATCATTCAACTGCACCAGGGCGGGCATTTGTTTTTTTATCCAGCAGCCACATGAGGATAACAAATAAAGATTGTAGAAGAATTCAACCTTGCAGAAAACTGACTGTATCCCTTAACAAAATCTGTTAAATATGTGATGTGCTCCTCAACCTAAACACCGTTTTGCCCCAGACTTCAAGAAATAAATATTTAGCAGCTCCGTTTTTAACGTAAACTCTAATTCAGCGTCTAACACGAATCAACTTGTTTTTACTCTGATCAGCGTTTGTTATATTTGCACAGGCATAGAAAAAAAAACTTCAAAAACAAACCAATGCAGTTAGAGTCCCTGCAGAAGGTCGAATAAAAATATGCTTACGTGTTTTATAATATTCAATGAACCGGTTAAAGTCAACTGAAGGAGCACTCGTGGCCCCGGGGTCCGACAATGACCAGGTCTGCACTGCACTAATCGGCCAGTGTAACATCAGATTATAACGTACACACACAAAATGAGCTTAAAGCTAAAAGCGGTCCTTTCTGAAACACCATTTGCTGCTTCTGACTCCCCCTGGTGAAGTTCAGCTGACACACAAGATCTTCCTGCTTCAGTGGCTCTTCCTTCTATCACATCTGACCGCAGGGAGCTGCCGCTACCCACCAGCACACACACAAATCACCAGCGCTGCGGCATGATCTGCTTCTCCTCCAGCTCTCGTCCTCCACATCACCCCGCTCTTTATTAAACAACAGGTGTGACAGAAGACATTCAGAGATAAGATGAAGGGCTTCGGAATCATCAGCAAATAGAGGAAATAGCATATCCACAAGGCCTTAAATCTATTAACAGGGTCCTCAATTCATAAATAGCAGTATTTTTGTGATAGTGTAGAATTGGAATACAATAGATTCATCATCCAATCAGTAACTTTGATTTTTTTTTCCTCAGCCCAATATCCGGTAAAACTTTTGATGATTTGAAGCAGGTAAAAATGACTGAATATAGTAATCTGAGTTACAACACTAATTAAATAAAGAAATAAAGATCGAAATTATTTATGTGCTGCAATCTAACTATAGTAAAATTAAACTTGCTTTAATATTTTCCCTGTTCAATCATTTGTTTTTTTTTTTCTTCCAATTTATTCAACTGTATGATTATCCAGTCTGAATACATTAAATATGCTTTTAACCAATATTCGCACATTTACATATTTATGAGACATCTGTGTTTTTATCCACATTTTTCATAATTAATACGTTTGACCTCCTGATCTATCCAGCTAAAAAGAAACGAAACAAAAATCAAGTGGCAAACGTCCCAGATTAACTGAACGACTCTTGATGTCTTAACACAATCCTACTTAGACACATCTGAAGACTCTCTTGAATTGACTGTAAAGAAATCAGAGTATCCCCATTACAAAAGAAGACAAAAGGGATGAGAAAAGACTGCAGTGATGAAACACATTATCAGCCGTCTTTGCACACCCTGTAATCCCTCGCTCAGCCCCGGGCCTTCGCCGCAGAAACTGGAAGTAATGTCCCCAGACAACCCAAAGACAACACCCATGGTGTTCACAGCCCACACCCATTTCTCACTCATCCCCGCTTGAAAGCCAAAAACTGTTGCGGTGACTGTAAATATGCTCACATTAATAGAACGCGGCTTGTTTTGAAGCGTCCCTCAGGTTGCTGAGAATCTCTGATCTAAGTGTTTTCTAACTCTGCCGAGAGTTGCTTTGGAGCTCTAATCTGTCATAATCTTCCTCGTGCAGATGCTATTGTTCACATAAAAACACTATATTGTAGGCCCAGCACTGCGTGCAAACAAAAATTCAAGATGGTGAACAATAGGTCTGGGGTTCTGGAGACTTTCTCAAGACGCTCACCTAACCATACTTGTAGACAAGATGTTTAAGCCTTAAACTAAAACTTGTAATATTTAACCCCAAGTCCCACTAGGTCTTATTTCCAGAGCAGTTTAAAATGTTACTTGGTCTTGTTTTCAAAATGTTATTAGGTCTTATTTTCAGAGCAGTATGTAAATCTTACTAGGTCTTATTTCCTGAGCAGTACAAAAAAAAAACATTTTTATGATACTTACACTTGGACTTATTTCCTGGAATGATCTTATATTTTTGACACATTTTAGGAGCAGAATAAAAATATTACTTTCGTTATTCTTTGGACAATAGGGAGGAGCACTGGGTTATGAGGCACACCATTAATTAACCACTTTTTAATAATTTTTTCTCTGGTCATTTTACCGTGTTTAAATGAATATAAGCACACCCCTGATTTTTCAGGTACAAAATAAAAATTTCAAGAAAAAAGAATTTTTCTTTTTTTTTATTTCTGGTGAAAAGACGTTAATTTTTTCTTAAATACTACTTTTTATTTTAATTAATAAACCTAACGTGTGACTCATGTCACATCAATGTCGTTTTTACTTGAATAATAGCTTAAAAAAACCCTAGTCCTAAAAACTCCCACTCCCATAACCCTCTTGACTAGAAATGTGGAAAAAGCGGGCGCTTATATTTACATGCATTTTAGAAACCGTCAAAATATCAGTTTTTTTTAGATTCTAAAATTGAAAAAGGGGTGCTTTTATTTGCATAAATATGGTATCCCGTATTATGTAATAATTGTCCCTTATAAGTCTGAAAAATGTGGTAAGTCTTGTTTTCAGGGAAGGCTGAATATTTTATATCCTTGAATATGATTATTTTCTCATACTTGTACTATATTTTAGAGTAGTCAGAAAATACTGCTACATCCCAATTTCACAGCAATACAAAAATCCTACTAGGTGACCATGCATCCACTTATTTGCATGGTGGCAAATAAAAAAAAGAAAACCTAAAAAGGTACATTACGATGTTAACTATTAACTGATTTCCAACACTTTTAGAAAGACTGCACTGCCATCACACACAACCGGCAAATATCACCAACCAGCACATTCAGGCTGATTTAAGGAGCTAGTTTAACAGCAGGAGCGACTAAAGGAGTGGAAAAACAAAATGCAGCAGCTATAAAAGCACCTCAAATCAGCCCACCATTACATTCTCTCACCCATCAGGGGAGCCAGGGATGAAGTGGCTGCAGATTGCAGTGATTAAAAACAAACCCTGCCAGCGAGCAGTCAGAGGGGAGGGGCTACACTTCACTTGCAGTGAGCTGAATAATACAGCTGCTCCTCCATACGGAGTGGGCTCCCACTGAGGGTCTGCAGCCCTGGGGACGCCGTTTGACAAGCCTGTGCTGGCCAACTAAAATAACCAGTGAAGACTTCCTGGCCCTGACCAGCCTGTGAAAAACTCAAACCAGAACACGTAGTATGGAATGCCAAGACCCGTTGATCCACACAAACCAAACCTATGAAGTAGAGTCACTTATCAGGGAAATCTCCAAAAAAAAAAATCCATAACAATTTTATATCAGACACATTGAGACGTTTTAAAAGTGTATTTAGAGTTATTTAGATTTAATGCAGTTTGGCTGACTAGGGTTGCATGATTATTAGAAATGTTTATAGATACATGAATAATCAATGACTAATAAACATAATAAAATAAACCAAGTAATAATTAACAATTTGCATAATTACAATTAATACTGTGGCAGCAATTGTGATGGTCAAGGCTTTATTTTCTGTGTGATAGTCAAGTGAGCAACAAACATCGATAATGTAAATTTTGGGAAAATCTCAAAATCTCTAAAATGGATTCTAACCTGTATAGCGCCACCTATAGTCGGATTTGGTTCAAACTTGATACAATCTATTGTACCAAGACAAACATTGCGTCAGAGTTTAACTATTCGTTTTATTTTTTTTTAAAGTTATTGAATGTTCACACGGATTCTTAACAGTTAAACAGTTAATAAACAGTGACAAAAACAGTGAAATTAAACAGTGAACTTCTATGTTGTTCTATGTAAAGCTAACACAACCTTTTACACAATTATTTTAAATAAAATCTACATGTTTGCACCATGTGATAATATACTTATCGTCATACTCATACTTACACATATACATATGTATATCTCGCATGTATTCAATGCATATACGGCAAAGTAACAATTTCATTGTACAGAACAACCTGCACACATGACAAAAAAAAAACGCTTTGACTTGATACACAAGTGTTACACATGGATAAAACAGTCTAGTTAGCCTGTACTACCAAGGCACGGTTAAACAACATTCTCAACTCTAAAGTTCAACATTCTACAGCTTGTTTACAATATTTCCAAGTGAGTATTTACTAAAAAAAGGTGAGCGATTTTCATGCTTCCAAGCAACAATGATCACTCAGTCGATTTCCATTTGAACGCTCTGCCAGTGGCAGCGTAGAAATTGCAATGTCAAAGAAGAATAGGCCAAGTGGAGATGCAGAAAAGAGCGCGGAGAGGGGGCTGGAGATAATATGAGTTCAGCTGTATGGTAAAGCATCACGCCAGAGGCAAAGAAAAGACTAGAATCCACTCAACCTTCAGATCAGGTTTCCAGCTCTATCATTGTAAATCACCTTCAGCATTCAAACTGTTCCATGACTGACAATACACGTTTCACGCCGAGGATCAGCTCCTCTTCAGCTGGGTAAACAGCGCTTTTATTGATCTTTATTTCCTCAGCGGTTTTACTGCTTCGTAAGTGCACGCTACAGGTTTGTTTTAGTCTATGACAAAAGTTTTTATTTTTTTTTTAGATTTATTATCTTTTTAGATAAAACATTACCTGGGTATTGAACTCATGACGCATAGGTTTGTGATCACATTAGTATAACATTATGTTAACATTATATATAACATTAAGTGACATATAGAATGATAGAATACAGAAGATATATGACATTAATATTGATGTTATAACATTATATAAAACATGAATATAACATTAGGTGACATATAACATTAATTTGTTGAAGCTTTTACTATTTACGTACATTATTTATCCTTTACGATGCAATCAACAACTAATCAAATAGTTGAAAACTTTATTATAAATGACCATAATTACAGCATATATTAATGTATTTAAATTAATAAATATAAATTTCAAATATAGAAGAATACATATATAAATATTAAATATAATATTCGTAAATACTCATAAAATACATATTTCAATTATCATAAAATTAAAACCAAAATACATACTTGAAACTTTAAATCTTTACTAATATATTTTCACAGAAATAGTGTGATTACAACCCTAAAATAAAAAACAATTGATACAAACCCAAAGTATGTGAAGAATGAGAAAATGTGCTCTACAAACCTCAAGCGAGCACCAAAATCTCCCAAACACGGATTGTGAAACTCATTCTAGACGCCGCCTGAAACGCTCAGATAATTGATCTGTTGAGCAGCGGCGTAAACAAACTGACCGACATTCTCACGCTAGTGGATTTCTAATTCACTTCCATGTTCCAGCGACCACTGAGCTAATAACAAACATGAGAGTTATAACTCTAAACCAAAGAGGCTTTTCATCTGAAAAGAGAGCCGAGTTCTTCCACTGCTTCGCTGGAATCCCATCAATCAATGAGGCCTTATCTCCGCTGCAAGTTCCTGGAGTCCGGCCAAGCAAATTTACACAAAGCAAACAAACACACACATGCTCCACGTCTGGCACGGTTTATAGAGATGACGACATTTTAATAACCAGTTATCAATTTCTCAAATCATCAAATAGATTTAGAGCAAATACCGTTGTTTAAAAAGAGGAAAATCATAATTACCGGAGGACAAATTAGAATTCAAAAGCTCTGTACTGTAAATGATAAATGTCTCGGAGTGTCTGAGCGTTTCTTAATGAATCCGTTCTCATTATTGATGTCATTTTAAAGAGTTCAGACTGATCAGTAATAAATCCTAATATGTAAATGTACTGTAATGTGACTAAGCTGCTTTATTAAAACAAGTTCAACATCATTTAGCACATTAATTAAAAATGACTACAATAAAACACCATTTTATTAAACACCAGGCTTTTCCAGAAACACAAACACACTTAAACCCTATATCAAATCATTATCAATAAATAAAATCTTGACATTCTTGCCAAACCCACTCTCTAATTTTCAAATAAATGGAGATTTTTAACTTATGAAAGAAATTACATTTTTTTTTATCTACAAAGTTCTTTACAAATGTTATATTGACCTAGTAATTTAAATGCATTTCAATATAATACAGTGAACAATATGTAGTCGGCTGCAGTATTTTTGTTTCGGGCACATTTATATTCAGTTCGGCAGCGCTGAAAGTGTGAAATCTCCCGACAACATCACACTTGTGTTTATATGCTGAAACTGCTCATTTTTAGGATGGATGGATGGACAGGCAGAAGGACAGAGAGTCAGTTTCTGCTTTTATTCCTGCTGAGTTTGTCAAAAACCTCACTGACCGGTATTTTATAATCGGCTTCACGCGTCTGTCTATCTACACGGTCGTAACCTGTGAGAAAATGAAGAACAGATTGCAAACAGCTGCTCTCTCAGTATCTGAATACAAAGGCCGGTGGAGAAAAACACGGTTGTTGCTAGAATCTGGTACTTAAGCAATGGCGAATAAATGAGCTATAGAGGCTCTTCACCTACAGAGAGAAACTCATCACTCATGCACTGCGGACCAGCAGAATACACAGGAATAAAGGCACGTTGACTTGTGAAAGTGACCGGGAAACAAAGGCCATTATAAATACTGTCAGGAATTAGCACAACTTCACCGGAATAAGAGCAGTAACCAGCTGTACCATGAAATATTCATGTTCTATATGTTGACAGTCTCATTAGAAGCTCATTAATATTCATGAGTGCAACAATCATGGTTAAATCAACTCTTTATGAAACTGTGCCTTGGCCTTTACAGCACAAAAGTGGATATAAGCAAAAGAGGAGTTTATTTCTACACAAGACCGCATGTGTTGCCTTCAATCCATTTAAAGACGAGATGGGTTGAGGAAGGTCAGTGACAAACGTTTTCCTGGCAAGAATGATATCCGTAACCGCTTCCCTTGGTGTCGTTCACTATTATTGTCTATGTCCTTCCTGCACATGTCATTCCACACATTTTTCAGCCAGAGAGAATACATTTAATCAAATAAGCCTCACTTGCAGAGCAAGACACTCAATAAATGTAAAAAAAAAACAAGTGGCAAAAAAATGACTATATTACTCTAAACAATTTTCACAACAAAATTCCAGCATAAACCTTATTACAAAATACTGAATGCGGTTCCTTTGTTACATGCAGCCGCATTTTTATTTGCATCAAAACACGAGTTCATGCATAAATGACTTCACACTGCACTGTTTGTTGACACTGAACCGCATACTTTTATGTACGTACTACATTTGCAAAGTGTTATGCAAAGAGCAGAAAACTGTTTTAAGGCTCTGTGTCAAATACAAACACAACTCTGACACTGTAATTAGATTAAAGTAAAGGAAAATCACACAGAAAGGCCCCGAGCTGAAAGTCACAAAAGCTAGTCTATCCACCCTGAAGTTAAATGTATTCAATTAAAATTCTTGTGCACTTTGACTTGCAAAATTACAATCTCTTTCCGCTTTCACTCTCTTCTTGAGACTTATTGTGATCTAAACTTCTGGGTCACTCAGCAGAGGAAATGATGTCTCACCTATTATTTAAGAGAGAGAGAGAGAGAGAGAGAGAGAGAGAGAGAGAGAGAGAGAGAGAGAGAGATAGAGATAGAGACGCCAATCATCCAGGAGAGGTATAACGTTGTTCCTCCATTGCCGGAGAGAGAGAACAGTTCCACTTCTGGAAGAGCCAGATGATGAACATCACAGATTATGGATGCTGAGGAGTGAGATGGCCTGATTCTGGATCCCTCAGGAGTGAGATGCCATCTTCAGCTTTCAGGATTCAACCGAACACGAAACACTGGACTTTATGAAGTTAGAATGCCAGAACACAGGCATCAAATTCTTTCCTAGTATTTTTCTCTCTCCGCTTTTGTCCATTTCCTAGCCAACGTCACCTAATGGCTTTCATACTGGTCATGCTCGGTGGTGGTCATTTTGTATTATTCTAGACTTTTCTGAGATCTCTCTTCATTCTTCTGTACCGCTGCGAAGAGACGCTCTGTGACCATAATACCGCTCTATAAATAATCTGACCTTGACATTTCTCCTTATAAAGATGTAACTACTGTTTGAAAACGACTGGGAAAAGGTTATATCTGTTAAAGTTGTAGATAAAAACTAATCAGTCACTTTCGTATGAATTATTCCTCCTCGTCTCAAAGTCTTTTATCTCTCCTCTTCGGTTTGAATAATATCATGACTTACGTGTCAATCCTTTGACGTTCAGTGGTGAAGCATAAAACCCACATTGCTGTTTTCTTTTCCTTCCCCTGCTGTCAATGAGATGTCACCGACGATAAGCACAAAAACCAGACACACGCTCACATCGCGCTGAAGAAAAAACTAAACAGAAACACAAATACTACAGCTTCTAAAACCTTCCCTGCTCCCGCATCACCTGATATTATCAGTGAGAACTGCTGCCCTGCAACCCTGCACACGGGTTTAACAGACTGTGACATCATGTCGTTTAAGGGAGTCTTTAATCTAACATTTCAAAGCCGCCAAAACTGAGTTTGCAGCTCGACATGGAAAGTGACATTAAAATGCAGTTCTGTCATCACACAGACATCAGGCCAAATAAGCGCTTTGACGGGTTTTAAAACGCTGACTAACGAAATGACATAACACGGCGCATCGAGTGTCAAATGTAAATGAATGAAGCTACATTTTTATGCTAATTACGACCTGGTTGTGTCAGCTACTTTGTTACTAGTGATCAATGTGCACGTGGACGGTTTAGAAAGCTGGGAAAATTGTTTAAAAAAAGGTCAAACGTGATTAAATAGAGTAGTTTGATAATGCATGAAATTCACTATCTGAAGCTGGAAATTAAAAAGACACTAATTCTGCAAGCGTTTAGTTACCGTAATACCACACCAAGCTGGAGACTGGAAAAAGCTACAGAACTAAAACTAATAGCATGAAAATAATCATATTGTACTATACTTGAACTTTATTATACAATATTATGTAAATATGTATTACACGTGATTTTTCCATAAACAAACAGCAGTATGTACAATGGAGCCCTGTGTGGTATGTATACCTGAAAGAAAAAGGTTGAGATGCACAATAGGCTGCTAGCTATGAAGTGTCCACTATATGCTGTTATTGTAAACTATGGTGGTAAATTACACCTTTAAGTATTATGCGGACTAGGCTTTGCAGTTTAGAAAAAGAAGTGTTAAAACAGAAGCAAGTAGCATTAAGTATAAATATGTACACAGTAAGCTACTAACTCTATAAAGTGTACACTACAAAGCAGTGTGTCATAAAGTGTTGTACAGTACTGAGGAAAATGTGTTCAACAATAAAAAGTCATGGAAACCTGTATTGGACCCACCTGCACTGGAATTGCAGCCCACCTTCTCACCCACTCTAGAAGTTTCCAGAGTTGATTGTAACTCTGACAGCAACAACAACACGTCTAATCTTCCTCCTGACGCTAAAACCCCGCTTTGGTCTCGTCGACGGCTCCCGTTTTCGTCCTCATGCCCGGCAATAGTCAATGACCGGTGACATATCCTCCTCATTCCCCCTCAGGTGAAGTGAGTGATGTCGTTTCCCGGCGGCCAAAGTGGTTTTGTGAGACTGGTCACGGCGGCGAGCACGCGCGTGCACACACACACACACACACACACACACACACACACACACACACACACACACACACACCACACCACACACACACACACACACACACACACACACACACGCCGCGCCACCTGTCGGAACAGGACGGAATTGCAGCGCCTCCTCTCCTTCCTACTCTCCAATGTTCACAGCTCGGCCGGAGCCCGTCGTCTTCCCGGCTCCGTTTCAACTGGATTTTTAACACTCAAAACCAGCCCAGATCAGGACAGGACCGCGGCTAAGGTAAAGAAGAACGTCCGGGGGTCTCGTAGAGTCCACGTTAGGCGGCATAACGTCGTCCTTTTTTTCCATTTTGACGTCTAAAGAGAAGGGAGCTCGAAACGGACTTCACGCATCAGTTGGTACACCATGCTGATACCGGAGTGTCTCCCACCACAACAAACCTATTACAAAGGATTTGAAAAGATCCAATCGGAACCGTTTCGCCTCGGCGTGGTTCGGCGACTCGTTTTCCCCCCCTCGCGACCCTTCTCGTGCTATCGCCGTCTTCTGTTAAAGTGAAGGGGGTGGACATGCTGCAATTACCGCTCTTGAAATCTCCTCAGCGATAGATTCTGGAGGAACCGCCGTGTGTTTTACTCGTTTACTACCACCAGCTCAGACACTTCCACCTATCGAGTCGATGGAACGCGAATAGAAGCGGTTGTTTTGGCGGAGGAGGGTGTTGCGAAGGTGTTTGTCGCTGCAGATCACAACATTCGCCGCGAAACTGATACAATGTATCGCGTCTTCACGGGGAAACGTCATAATGGTTGCAACAATGTTGCCGCCGCGCGGTGTTCCGACACTGTCAGCTCGAGCGCTAATGGATTAAGTTGGCGTGTTTGTGGCTTAACGTGTGAAAACGTGGACGTTTGTCCTTCAAAATGGCAACAGTTTGATGTAATTGGATCACTTTGGGTCTGATGCGTTTGTTTGCCGTTTTCAAACTCCAAATATTTTGGATTCAAAGGGGTGTCTTTTTCTTTTGATACGCGAGTCGTATTTATTCTTGCAGAATTGATTCAGGCTCCTGCTTCGTTGTACAGATTGTTTTCTTTTAATCTCTAGTTTAAGTAATCCGACACTAACTAGTAGCTTCATTTCCCACTCATGCCTGATTCATTAGTGGCGTCCGACTGTGTTAGTCACTCGTACTTTCTTTTTACCATTAGTCTTCGTTTTCTACTCGTCAGTGTTCCCCCGTTCAGTAGTGTAAAGCTGTTAGCGATTTAAATCAATATCTTTAGATAGATGTCATTAATTGTCATCCTCGTGTGCCGGAAACGCTAGTTCGCTTTATTAGAGACTAGCTGCACAACTAACCAGCACAAACATTAGCTAGTTTACTTTTCAGAAAACGAAACAGAATCTCATTGTATATTTTTCCTCATTTATATATATTTTTGTCATCCTCTATCCATCCATTCAACTTTCTATCTTCCTTCCTGTCTATTATTTTCTTTTCCTCTTTCTCTCTCCTTCCTTGTCTGTCTGTCTCTTTGTCTCCGTTTTTGAATGTCTTTATTCTTTCTATATCCATCTTTCTATGTTTAATTTATCTCTTTCTCACTAGATAGATAGATGTGTATATTTAGGCATCATTCAATAACATCACATTTTGCTCCCTGATGGTTTGAAGAAACTGTGTAAAGAAGTTTTCCTCTCTACATACATTAGAAGATATGGCGTGTGCTTGTGTTTGCTTACCCTCGTGGCGAGATCAATGAATGACTTGTTCCTGTTTGTATTTAGAAACTTTCGAGTCTTCCAAGCAGGGTGAAGGTTTTCTATAACCTCTAAACAAACGTGAGATCTGTGGAATCCTCACGAGACCTGAATCACAGCCTCTTGTCTTTATTCAAAGGGGGTAAAAATGTCCAGTGAAAGACAACGGTCAGACGATGAAAGCCCAAGCACCAGCAGTGGAAGTTCTGATGCAGATCAGAGAGATCCTCCGGTGCCAGAACCAGAGGAACAAGAAGAGAGAAAGCAGCCCACGCCACCACAGCAGCAGAAGAAAACCACCAAACTCTCCAGCAAAACAACAGCCAAATTGTCCTCCAGTGCAAAGAGGTACAGATCTACTCTCATTAAACTTCACAGCAGCGTTTAGTGTTGCATGTTCAGCTTCTCATCCAGAGATTCTTTAGATAATTGTTCACAAGTGCTTGTACTTGTTGTTTTTAAGGTGAAAACAACTACTGGTTTAAAATTTCTTAACACCTCTGACACAGGAATGGTTTGATGTGGAATCATTTCATAGCTGGATGGATGGATGGATAGATAGAAAAATGGATGGATGGATGGATGGATGGATGGATAGATAGATAGATAGATAATGAGCATGGTAAGCTTCTAGTACAGATCTTACTATAGAACATGCAATGGCTACTAATTTTTTGATGTATGATCATTCCACATGTCAATCCCACATGTTCACACCTACAGTGTGATGAGAGGAGCGTGAAATAAGGAAAGGGAGAAGTGCATTGAATCAGTGTGCTTTGTAGAGCATTTTTCTATTTCTAAATAAAGCATTTCTGATCTGCATAGTGGCGTTGAGTTGGGGAAACGTTACCAATCAATTCACATGGCTGCTCATTAGAACTCTATAGACTTTCTGGATGTGGGTGGAATGACAGATCGGAAAACAGTTATTCTTAGAAATGGCAAGAAATTTTGTCCTCGTTCATCTTATGCACTGTTGATAAAGCTTCAGTCACCGCAGCAGTGCTCTGCATTAAAGCTCTTGTCAAATATGACCCCCGACCACACACACACACGCGCGCACACACACACACACACGCGCACAGGCAGCCTCTCACCTCATTTGCATATAAGCTTTAAAAGAAATCTATTGTGCTCAGGGTGATTGAATGAGGCAGACGAGGGGTGGGTGGTGAGGTGAGGGGTCCGGGTTTTGAGCGGAGGTGAAGATCAGCAGCGTGCGACGCGGGAAAGGGCAGAACCCAGCTCGGCAAAGTTTTCCTGTTGCGGGATTCTGGTTATGCCTCGGAGAACAAAGAGGAAGCAGCCATGTTAGCTGTGCTGAAGGGAGAGCCAGCCGTGCAGTTAGCGCAGCCGAGGTAGAGGGCAGTGTAATTCCCCCGGCTGCCTTCTCACCGTCTCTCTCTCTCTCTCTCTCTCTCTCTCGTAGAATTCAGAAAGAGCTCGCAGAAATCACTCTGGATCCTCCACCCAACTGCAGGTACGTGCTCTCTCTCGCTGTCTGTCATCCGTTAATGTGGGAAAGTGATGTCATTCCCAACCAACCTGACTTTTCCAAGTGGCTGTTGCCTGGTTGTGTTGTTAATGAAGCGGCAGATGCTGCTCTTAAGCATATGGCTTTGATTTTGCATCTTCATGCTGAACTTGCTGCTGAACCACCATTTGTTTTAATGAGCCGATCCAGAAATGCCAGAACAAGACGAGGGAGCTTTTAAAATCCCCTCTGGCTGACTTCTTCTCGGCTTTGATGGCTGTTTGTTCTCCAATTGTTTCTTGCCGTTTTTTTTTTCAAGTCTGTTTTTTTCCTCATGATATTGGAAATGTGTGTTTTGTGCTTGAGCTGGTTTGTTTGATTGTGTGTGTGAGATTGCAATATGTGGGATTATATTTTCCTTTTGGAGGGATTTATTGAAGAAGACGATGGGTTTTCGGAGGTTGAGGTGTGCGACTGCGGCTGTTAGTTTTGTGATGGTGTGTTTATTTGTTGAAGCGCGTGGCTTTGGAGTAGTTGTCGTGTTTCTCTATTTTCCGAGGACTTGTCAGTGTCTCTGTTTCCCCACACCAGATAAAGACGTGTCCAAAGTCTAAAAGCAGCCATTGAATCGGCCGGTTCATTTGATCCTCCGTGGTGTCAGAGACGCTGCAGCAGCTGGTCTCAGATCAGTTAACACCTCGCAGAGAAAAGCCCCTCGTGTCAGAGATTCCGTCATCTTTACACTGCTTCTGTAACTCCGTCGCTGATTTGATGTGATGAAGATGGATTTAAGATTTGCGTGTGAGCAGTGTCGAATGGTTAGAAAACCTCATCCATTGGTCTGTGAACCAAAAACCAACTTTAATGCTGCTTTACTCTAGTTCCTGTTTAACTTCCTAATAATTACATTATTCTGTTGCTTTATTGTTGGTTTTGACATTTCATTGTTATACATTTTTTTGGCTTATACTTATTTTTATTCATCTTTTTTTGGTTGGAGATCTGTTTCTTTACCGTTTATCTTTTCATTTTATATATCTATAGTTAATTTTTAGGTGTATAAATTGACCTTAAGTACCTGTTAATTCTATTTGTATAGGTGATGGTTAAATAAAAACAAAAATGAACCCACAAAAGTGCAGCTAAAAATATTTTTTTGTACTGTAGCCGTCTTGTGCATTACAATAAAACATACATAAAAAATTATTAAACTAAGGACGTGTTAAGTGTCAAGTGTGAACACACGCTGACACATACTGAGCAATAGCCAGTAGTGTGAAAAAACAAAGAATTTGCTCTTTTAAACGCAAACCGTTTTCCGATGGAGAAACGCACCGTGCAGTTTGTGCTGCCTGACGAGTTCGGTGCCACATCAAGACGTTTATCCCGTGACTTTTGTCAATAGCTGCGATTTATCTGCAGTCTTTATATCACACATCACTCTTTATCTGAGGAGGAAATGTTGGAATTGACTTATTTACCTCAGACCTGGTCATCGTGGGACCCCGGGGCCACACGCGGCCCTTTGGTTGACTTTAAAGGTTTGATGGAGATTTTACTTGTGGACTGCATTGGTTTAATATTGAAGTGGTTTTTCATTCACGCAGACAATGACACATTGTGCGTATGAAGGAATACGTGTATATGACCCTTGAGAAAAATAGTTGTCCACCTCTGCTTCAGAATATTTTCTCATTTTTTTTTTTTTGCCTTTCACTATGAAAAGTTCACATTTTAAACATAAATTGAAATCCAATCGTAATCAACACAGAGACAATATGATAACATTTTTGCTACAAAATCAATCTTTTTTATTGTTTCAAATTTAATAGGAATTGAAATGATTTCTGTGATTTGGAACAGAAATGTGAACTTAGCTTTGCATGTCACAGTTTATTTGTTCTAATTGGCTGTGTACAGAAATACACCAGTATCAAGTTCGAAACAATGTACCGTAGTATCCCGCAAAAGTAAAAAAAAATGTTTTCTTTGTTTTGTTTTTTTTATCAGTATTACAGTGTTCCCTTCTCCATCAGATGAAATGATAATATGGAAGATAGGGGATATTATGTATGATTTCCTGTCTATTAGGATTGTTTGTTCCTTATTCATTTTCCAGTATATCTGTTTGGTGTTTAACACACGTGAACACACACACACAGTCGACACTGCGGCGCTTTGAAAGCAGATCAGATTCTCGCTCAAGGAAGTTCAGCTCTGAAACCTGCCAGTCTGGATTCGATCCTGCAATCCTGTGGTCGCAAGTCCAGCTCTGCACAATTCGTCTTTGATAGTAAAAAACACTTGGCTTTTATTCCTGTTTCCAGAACATCTCTACGATATGCGTTACTGAAGAAATAAGCGTTTTGAGACGACGTGTCTGGAGCAGGGAAATGCTTCTGGTGGTTCGGTTTCCTGCAAACACGCCTGGAAGCCCCTCTGTGCTTTCTCGCTCGCCTTGTCATCGTGATTTACTGCAGATTTCAGCGGCGACGTCGAGTGCGCACTCGGAGATTTTTAAGCAAACTATTAAAATTCATGCCGTGGAGCCAGAGGTCGACCGTTTCTCGGCTCAGATCTGCATGTCTTCATAAAAATGCGCGGTAAAACTCCAAATGCCTCTAAAGATGAGTGATCGCCACAAGGCTGAAATCAAAAAATGATCGTGAGTTGTTTTCTCTGCGAAGCGGCCGGCGGAGAAAAACACGTGTTTGGGTAACGGAGCAGCACTGGGTAATTTTAGCCTCTTGAATTGTCAGGTTTGTGTAAACCGAGCACAAACAAGTTGTAAGTAATTCCCCGAGGCTCTTATTAACCAGACAGTGTGTGTGTGTGTGTGTTTGAGGAAGTAAGAGGCTTTGACACGATCTCATGGTGTTTAACGTGCATTACTTTACTCTAGCTGTGTGTGACGCAACCCTGCAAAGAACTATTGATATCTTGTTGTCTCGTTGAATTGTGTTTCTTTGCTGGGAAACTAGTTAAACATTGGAGCGTCTATCTATAGATTCTCTTCTCTTCCACCTCTACTTTTTAAATCTTAGTTTTTTTGTTTGGATCTTTAGAAGGGTTGTCCATAACAATGGAGAATTCTGTAACCATAGCAACAGAAACAAGACTTGGTTCAGAAGTGGCTGACACACACACGCACACACACACACACACACACACACACACACACACACACACACACACACACACACACACACACACACATTATGGCTGAATGATTAATTGTATACATTTTTGTTAAACTATGGTAAAATGTGAAACATGTTAAAAACAATACTTAGCGAAGTTGTTTTATTTGTTTTTTTTTGTCTGCGAAATATTTTTTTTACAATGTAGTACTGTTGAAATGTATTTGTGTGTGTGTGTGTGTGTGTGTGTGTGTGTGTGTGTGGGGCGGCACGGTGGCGCAGTGGTTAGCGCTGTCGCCTCACAGCAAGATGGTTCCGTTTGACACTTGAGGTGTGAGTTCAAGGCCGGCCGGGGCCGATCTGTGTGGAGTTTGCATGTTCTCCCCGTGCTTGCGTGGGTTTCCTCCAGGTTCTCCGGTTTCCTCCCACAGTCCAAAAACATGCGCTTCAGGCTAATTGGAATTGGAAAATTGACCACATAGGTATGAGTGAGTGTATGAATGTGTTTGTCTGTGTGTCCCGCTCTGCAAATGGTTGGCCACCTATCCAGAGTGTGTATCCTGCCTCTGGCCCTAAGACGCTGAGATAGGCGCCAGCTCCCCGCGACCCTGTAAAGGATGAAGCGGTAGAAGATGACTGACTGACTGTGTGTGTGTGTGTGTGGTGTTGTGTGTGTGTGTGTGTGTAAAAATGACTTATTTTAAAAAAAGGTCTTGTTCTATTTTGTTAACTGAAAAACTAAAGTTGTACACAAAAAGAGCATTGTGTTTTGCTGTGATGTTCCTCATAAAGCTGTGTTTGGTGGTTTGGTTGTTGGTGGAGAGTTTGTGATTTCCGCATCGGCCACATCCTTGCTGGATGAAGGTGTTTAGCTGATGCAATACTCTGAAAGAGATTGCAGATTTTCTTGTGCTTATCGCCTTAGATTTGCTTGATGTTTATCCTCAGATTGACTCTCAGCTTCTGATCATTGAGCTGCAGTTTTATACTCACTGTGGCTTATTTAAAAATTCTGTGACTGTGTGGGAAACATTAGACAGATTTTAAAAGCTGTTTGATTTTGCCTTTTTTTAATACTTTGATTTTGTCTTTGAATAGAGTTAGACAAAAAAAACTAACAGTCTGTGTTGCAATACGTCATCTTCTCAAACTTCTTCTATATTGCAAACTGAATCAATAAAGTAATAAAATCACATTAGCAAAAGACACACACATTTTAAATATTTTGTTATCTGTAGCACACGTTCAAGGCGTATGAAATCAGAGTCATTCAAAAATTGATGGATGCGAATAATTAATTTATATATATTTAGTAATAAATAAAGGATTTATGTTCTATATTTCTCAGCATTAACCTCAATCTGTCAATGTCAAGTAAAGCACGGTTTGTTGTCTCCATTGCCTTTTAATCTGTCTTTTTTAGAATTCACACGTCTTTTTTTAGTGACTTCACACTTTTTGCAACTTGTTGGAATGATTCTGGTTGACTGTTCAGACAGGGAGACGTTCTCAACTAGCCCTGATTTGCGGTTTAAAGGGAATTAGCGGAGTGTCATGGTGTTTAGAGAGACGATGAGACTCATTAGTGACGGTGGGTTCAGGAACTCCTCTGCCCGAGCGCTTGCGTATCATCATGGCCGTCATTAGAGCTGTCTGCCGCAGCTACTCCCCTTCATTATTCTGGAATAAAGAAGCACAAGGACAATGAAGGGAAGAAGAGGCTGACGCGGGGCCGGAGCCGGCGTGCTGGGATGATCTGGGTAAATATTTAAAGAGGACTCTTGGCAAGATGGTGTAATTGAGATCTGATGCTCATCCGTGAATCAGAGAAAGCAATCACCATGCTAATTATGTTGGCTCTGCCGATGGCCGTCGCTGGTCTGTTACACGCGGGTCAGACTCTCCACGGGCTGATCCTTCACTTAAAGGCCCAGCAGATGTGTTCATTGCTCACTAACCTTGTGTCTGAATTCACTGTGGCCCTGTAACGAAGCCTCGTGTCTCCTGGTTTTTCTTCTCCAGCTTTGATTCTCATCCCATTGGTTTTCTTCCTGTCATACACTTGAAGTAAAGCTGCACCATTCAGGATAAAATGAGAATCAGGATTTTATTTTTTCATGATTCTTTCACGATTCTGGATATTTTTTTATTTGAAATATTTATCCCTGAAAATCAGGTTGTCAAAAGCAATATAATAACAGATATTACTGTTTTCTTTAAATAAAAAATGGAATGGAAAATAATGTAATTTAATGTAAAAGTAATGTTGTAAAGAAAAACAAATCAATATTAAACAATAAATAAATAAAAAGTATAAATAAAAATACCAAGGAACAGTATATATAAATTATTATATCTGTTTAAAAACACTTTTGAAACGCTTATCAACAAATGATTATTTCGTAAGGGGACTAATAATTTTGTCCTAAACTGTGGATGTTCTTCTGGTTTTTTAACCGCTGTAAACACAAGTTACTAAGGTCCGAGTTGATAAAAGACTTACTTTACCATTGTTTCCTCACTCATTTGTTCTGTTTATTTTTAAACTCGGCTGGCGCAGGTAATAACCGCACGTGACCACTGCGCGAAATACCACGCACACACACATTCTGACGGAGAGACCACTTGTCGTAAATCAGACGAGTTTGGCAAAATTGTATAAATGCTGTATTAAGATCACAAGGGGGTAGAATCGGGATCGCGATCTTTTAACGATTAATCATGCAGATCTTGTTCACTTGAAATTGTATTTTTAGTCCAGAATAGCTGATATTGACTCACCCAGGTTTTTTTAATAATTAATTTGTGCTGAGTTGCTGGGCATAATTATTTTTTTTAGGAAATTCAAAGTTGATGGATTGAAAATACGTGTAATGGTAGTTTTAGTTCAGCAGTAAATATTGAAAGTTTGGGTTGAAATTAACTCTAAAAGCATCCAATATTCAAAAGTGTAATGATTGCTCTGCTGATTTAATCCAGTCTACAAAAATAAGTGTCAGACAGATGTTTGGATCCTTCAGCAGACCGACTGACAGATATATAGGCAGACAGAAAGATGAGCCGATGATTTTTATTCTAATGTTAAGAAATATAGACGAGACAGACACAGACAGCTACAATTTATAGTCAGACAGAAATATTGTCAGATTATTTTTAACAGAGAAAAAAGACAGAGAAACTGACTGATGTCACCGTGTTTGTATATACTGAAGATAATATTGTTTTCATATACTGGCAGACAGGTTGGTCTTTAGACAAATTGGAGTACAGACAAAAGGAAATATACGTAGATCCAGAGATAGTATATCAATTTTGGTTATATAATTGTTACTAAAACCTCTGGTACCTCGACTGGCACCATTAAAGTATGTTTGTGTATGTCCAAGCACTTTACTGCAGTAGATCTACTGTACATGTGCCGTCACATGTCTTCATTTCTCCTGCTTCAAACGCTTGACTTGTCCTGACCACAAACCCTGGAGCTGTTTTTGAGACGCTCTTCACTGGTAAAAACCGATCAAATACCGTTTGTTTCATGTTTTCTTTGATGTGAAGGAGACTTGAGAAGATGAAGTAGTTGTGCAGAATATTAAGAGAATCCAGAAGAGCATAAAATGTAGATGGTGTAAATCATCACCTTCAGAAGCTTCAGCTGCTCATGTTTCTTGGGTTCACTGACCGAACGCTCCTCTTCTTTACGTGAAATGCCTTTGATTTATTAGCTGAAAGCAGTTATGGCCAATAAAGGTGTGTTAATCTGCCAGTTTGGCGTTAATGGACACTATTGGCTCATGCTGATAAATCAGATTAAGCAGATAATCATGAGCCGTTATTTCTCATTCAAGTACATTCCGCAGAAAGCAGAACGGAGAATGTTGAAGTGCATGGATTACCGTATTATTCCGACCATAAGGCTTACTTAATAATAGTCTAATTCCTAATCTTTTTTTATTCACATTTTCATATTATTGAATTCTTAAGAATTAAATGCGCCATACATTTCTCAGAATGATATGAAATGCTTTCACCATGTGATGTGAGTCGCTCTGGCGTCAGGTTGTTATTGTGTCAGCGCTCACAATGGCCAAGCGAACCGAACGGCCTCTCACGCCAGTCAGCGATATGTCGTGTCCCTGTGTCTGGGACCGCCCGCGGACCCCCGGCCTGTCACCAGCATCTTCTTTGCACTGCGCTATTGTTACTTTTAATGCTTTTTTTTTTTTTTTTTTTT
>CM051494.1:23896713-23907799 GCA_028031935.1 Paedocypris micromegethes
TTTTTTTTTTTTTTTTCCAAAAGCTGTTATTTTGTTTCACTACTGTGCTCTCGCTGTGCTCATCAGGAGCTTCGAGGTCTTTATTCTTAGCTTCGTGTTTGATATGATTATTAAAGAATGTAATATGTTTCACACCAAAGATGAATGCCAGAGCAGAGCTGATAACAAGGCCGGTTTTGGGCTGGTTTCTCCTCCTCTGACAGTTCCAGGCTGTCCTGACAACCTGCAGTGATTGTCAAGTAGTGTGAGATAGGACTGCACGATTATTAGAATGAATCCTAATATTATAGATATTGTTTAAAGATAACAATAATGAATCTGGCCGTCATCATTCTGTTATCATAAATAGCTAGACAATGCTGACAAGGTTAGACAGAATAGTCTAACTACCCTAACCATGTATTCACACTTTATCCAAATTTGGGTCTCTAGGGGACGCTACAAAATGATGTAAAGCAATTTTTAAATACTGAGTAATTGGTTAACGGTGTAATTTATTGATGTTTATTGTCCACCTTGTGGCAGTGTTGTGTTATTTGATTGATGGCCTGAATACCGCAATTGCAGCTGTTTGTATCACACTAATCACTTTAATTCCCATATAAATGATAACGACCCAGCACAAAACAGAACGGTATTGCAGACCTAATTTGAAAAAGTTAGCAAACTCTTAATACATTGACAATATGGTGGGCACACTCAACGTGTTCCAAAATTCAAACACCAAAGCGAAAGTGAGCAAATGTAAAATTCATATCACAAATTGAGTTTGCAGGTTGAATTTCCATTTGAGTTTTAGCCATATCTGCACAAGGAAAACAAAATTGCGGAAATAATTTAAGATAAGATGAGATAAGATAAGAAAGTCTTTTATTGGTCCCACAGTGGGAAATTTTCCTTGATCCAGCAGCACTAAAAAGTCACAAGCAGCATAAAAAAGTATATACAGCTTAGAAATTATAGTTAAAATAGGTTATAGAAAGTTAAAGAATGTAAAAAATATGACGAAAATTATACACACGTGGAAAACTATTTGCAAGGTCTTTCAAAATCTGTCGGAAAAATAGTTCAGTAGAAATCAGCTACTGTTGGTTGTAAGTTTGCCAACACTGGGCCTCCCTCTTGAAAGCGTCCGGCCTGTTAATGGTGCATGATCCTCCCCAACCCCCACGCACACAGGGCCGTTGCTCCATCACCCGCGGCTGATAAGACGGGGGAGGCCTGGCACGGCCCGAGCGTCTGGCCTGCTCCTCTGATAACCTCCTCAATGCTCAGCCACATTACCATCACATTCTGTGACTGATAACCACGCCACTTTTACCTCCTCGCGTGCGTGCCCACACACACACACACACACACATTCTCTTTCCGTACCTTTTTACATGGACACGACTGTATTTCTACAAATATCACATGCGTTGAAGTATTCCGTCTGTTTTCCGTCTCACACAGAAGTTCTGACAGTGGCTGCTTTGTGTTTTTTAGGCATTTACTGATAAAGTGTCTCATTCTCTGACACGGAAAAAAGGAAAGGACTAAATAAAGCCAGGGCTTCTGTTCAGACAGTCTGTTTGTCAGCTGAAGCCCACAGCGTTTTCATTCACAGCATCATCATCAGAATCTTTCTCAAGCTCAGTGAAGATTAGCTCATCTTCTCAGCTACACCAGAACAGACGTGTAAAATGTCTTGTGGTCGAGCCGATGGACGGTTAATTTGCGGCTTTGGACATAGCGGCAATGATAGAAGTTCATGTGTTGGAAGAGAGGCACTGAACCATGTGAGGCTGTAAATCTTGGAGTAATGTGGAGAAGCTTCAGGTTGATCCAACTTGTTCCATTCTTTTTTTTTTTTTTTTTTGGGAAGGATGGCATCCAAGATTAATTCTTCCAAGATTCGTGGGACCTGAATTGAGAGGAATATTGGGAAGGCAGATTTTAAAGCATTTATGTGTGTTAGAATTCAGTCCTGAGCCTTGTAGAGCAATTTCAATCTCATGGAAGACTCTCAGACAATATCTTATTCAAATTGGCCAACGTGTTCAGTTTAATCCCATGAGATTTTCAGGTGTGAAACTGATTTTTCGTGTTCCTCTGTGTGTTTGCTCTGAAATCACGGGCTGGTTGTGTTTCCTGCTGACACGTAACTTCCATTAGGTCATGATTTCTGCACTAAAGTCTCCCAGACGCCCTCGCTTTACTGAACAACACCCAGCAACAGGAGACTAAAATTCACTTTATTCAATTACTTTTCCTCTTGTTGTATATCGAGTTAGCAGGTCCACTCCAGTTTGAAGAAGATTTCCTTTATTCATTGCTGTTTTGGAGTGTGTAGTAGAACTAAAGAAACATTAATTCACCTTTTAGAGGCGACTTAATCGGTTTTCATTATCATCACCATAACCTCATGCTTCAAAAAAGGTGTAAATGTGTACATTTACATATAAAAAACTATCACTTTTTATTTGATTATTTATCTGCAGTGCTTTAGCATATTTTTGTTATATTGACAAACTACTATTTGACAAACCGGTAAGTACCGGTAAACTTTATTTTAATAGCACATTTTACATATACAATAACAAAGTGCAATGATGTAGGACAAAATAGAAATTGAGACACCACAGACATAAAACATAGTAAAACAAGCAAACAAAACTTGAAAACACAAAATGACAGTAATAATGCAGCAACAAAGTTTAAATTATAATGACAAATTATTTGCAAAATTTATTGAAATTGATTTATCCTGATTTATTAGTCCTTTTTTGTCCATAGTTCCGTTTTGAAAATATATACTGTAATTAGGGTTTTTTAAACGTTTATTCTGTTCAGCCCCTGAATTCAAATGTGGACACCTGACATTAAAGCTTTGTATTTTTTGTAAAAAAAAAAAAATTAAAAACACACGTAGAATCATGAGTTTTGCCATATATTTACCCTGTTTCTTGGTGTTTGTGCTAGACTCTGATCCACTATCTGCAGGAGTTCTTCTCCTCTGACTCGGTGTCTCTCAGCAAACCTGTGTTGTTTAGCATAAAGGCCACGAGTCTGAGAGAGATGAAACAAAAGAGCAGAGCCCGAGGCCGAGCGCCGTCCTTCTCCAGAGGAGGCCGCATTGAAAACATGTCAGCTCTATTGATTAAGGCTTATCCTCTGACCTCCACAAAGGTCCTTTTCTCCTGCTGAAGTGGCCTGTCATGGAAGTGTCTCCTAAAATGCTGCTTTTTGTCAGATGGTTTCTGTGATCGGTGAATCTCTAGTGAGAGATGGTGGGTCGTTGCTTTGAGGTTTTTCTCTGAACAAGCACGTAACATGAGATGCTTGCGAATCACATTTTTCAAAAAGAAGTTCTTCCTCGCACTCACAAACACATCTAAAGGGCTGCAGGATTTGTTTTTACTGATATCGCAATGAAGATATCACTTCCCTATGAATAATAAATGATCATTGTTGTTAATGTGTAAAGATCCTTCTGTTTGATTCATTCTGATTGATCCTTAGGTTATGCTTTAACGCAAAAATAACATAGTAGCGCATTTTAAATATAGCTGCAATCAAAGATTGCAGGTTTAAAGTCATCACTAAATGTACTACTGTTACATCGATAAGTCAAAACTCTGCATGAATTTTGCAAAAATGTAAACTGCTGTTTTAATTTGTCTTTGATCGTTTTTGTGCTAATTTGTCAATAAAAAAAAAAATGTGGCCACTGAAAATCAAGCCTGGTATGCAAAAATTGCCCGGAATCCTTTTTTTTATTCCGAATCCTAATCCATTTTTCATTATTTTATTATTGTTTGTTTATTGTTATTTTTTTAATGCTATCTATATATATATGTTATTGTTAACTTGATAACTTTTGAAATCGAACACAACCATTGTCTGAGAGGATCTACGGGATTAAGTCATTAAGCCGTGTTTACTTTTCAATCCGATTTAAGTCTATATTTATTAATTCAATTAGATTTTTTTTTCTTTTGTTTGAAGACATTTTTTTCCACAGTTAAGCTAAAATTGGGATCCTGGGTGATGTAATGACGTTTAAGTGGATTTAGGAATGTGGTCATACCCTATATCCAGATTATCCACACCGATCACTTTACACCAGCACTAATATGTTTAGGCCGTTTGGCGGGTGGCTCTGTTTCACAGTTTGTGGTAAAGAGCTTTAAGTGTGATTCGAACTCTTACGTGGTTTGCGTTTAAAAGCAGCTGTAAATATTGCATTAAAACCACTTCCTGTCGCATCACAGGGGAATACCACCATATTGAATTATTCGCTCTCCGGGGTTTATTTCTGTATTACATGAAGAAATGTTTTTCTTTTATTACATGTGATTTGATCAAGTGGCTGTAAACCTTTTACCAAACCATCACTAATTCCCAATCTTCACACTCTCATTCCATCAGACTTGTGCGAAAAATGCGTTTAAAAATATCATCTCTCCAATATAATGAATAGTTGAAACGCTAGATGGATCCTGACAGGTTGTGATCAAACATCCTTCGTACTGCAGTATTTCCTCAGTATTAAATATCTCCCTGTCGACTGCTTTATAACAGAGTGGAAGTGATGATGATCAGCAGGAAACCACACCAGAAAAAAAACGAAGCGCTTTTGCTGAGAGAGTTTGGATCTTTCTGCAGAGCTGATATCTGCAGACCTCTAAGCTTCACGTAGCTTTCAGATTGACTCTTAATGGGGGTTTTAATGCATTAGGAAAGAAAATAGTAAGAAAACCTTTGAAAGTTCCACAGTGCCAAAATTGAATTGTAAAAATGGTAAAAAAAAAGTACAGAAAATGAAATGTCTAGATCAGTCACCCAACCCAACCGGTGACCCACAAACCGTGAAGGTGTTAAATATGGCCCGCTCTTTTATTTCTGTACTCGCATATTAATTTAGTGATCTTGGTCCTTTTGAAAGAAAGTGGTGATTGTACGGTAACGTTAGAACAACTTTGAGTATGAGACGACCTTCAGATGTTTCTGAAGGATTTGACATTCAGATGTTTTTGAAGGTCAAATTTCGAAAAAGATTTTTACCACGGTTTTCTGTCCACATTGGCGAAAGAAAAAAACACTGTTTTAATTTAGAGCAAAACCTGGGTCACCTTCTCACATTACACACAAGCACTTTTTATATTCTTTGTTGATATTTTATCATTTTAACTATATCGAGACATGAACTTTTTTTTTTCGTCTGAAACTAATGTTGAGATGCTGCTGCTGTTTTTTACTCACTGCAGCCAGTGTCAGATCCACAAAGATAAAAAAAATCGATGTCCGTCTCCCACTCGTGCGCACGTGGAGAGTGAACTTCAGCTTCACCGGTGGGAAGAAAAGGACTCAGCCGTGCCTCCTGCAAACATGACACAAAGAGACATTGAAATAAACGTTTCTATCACTTTGTGTGTATTTCACCAATAATAATATTTTTTTGCAGTTCTTTTCCTTTAATTTTTATTTGATTATACACATTTTAATCTGTTTTAATTATTGTCCCTTTTGTATACGAGATGAAATTCAGTGCGTGTAAAAGATACAAAAGTGGCCGCTGATTATTGTTTATTTGGTTAAATATCATTAATTCAACTTTTTAACTTTTATTGTTGAAGCGTTGTTGTTTGAATCTTAGCTAATGTAATGTGTCAACACGAGTGTGAAGCAGCCTCTTCTTCTACCGTTTGTTCCTCAGACGATTCGGGAACCGAGGTGTGTTTATCAGAGTGTGTTTGTCGATCTTCATCATCATCTTCATCATCACACTCTCTCCGCTGATGTCTCAGCACAGGTTTTATACCCGCAGGCCTTATTGACTCAGGGCTTATTTTTGCTTTAGTGGCTTTTCATGCTGAGCAGAGAAAAGCGGCGCTCAATCGGGTTCCTGTATCGACACACTTTCCACCGCTGAAAGCTCCATCTGACCGGAGGTTTAATAACACACACTCTTCTTGAGAGCAGCGCTATGACTGATGTTTTGCGGTGATTGGCCGCTTTTCATTGCCAAGCACAGGAACAAGAAGAAGAAACATACAAATCGGCAGTTGCATAAGTGTGTGTGCGTGTGTAGTCTCATAAATGTGTGAAAAAACCTAACAATCCGATTGAGTCTGTTATAATCTTTGCAGTTCCTACAATTTCAGTTTTCAGTATTTTTACACAGGTGTCCAAAAAGAAGCGCATTATATGTTATATATACGTATATACACACACCTTTCCCATTTTTCATGTGAACGAATTTTCTCTGCATTCCCAAAGGAAAGTGATTTCTTTGTCCATTTTGGCCAGTTCCATTAAGAAAGTCTGTTATATAAGGATTTAACGGCGTTTCTGTCACTTGTTGACTGCTGTCTTTTATTCAGTGATATCAACGGCATGATTTATCTGAAGTATCAGATTGTTCTTTCAGTAGAAGTGCCTGAGCACATATCGGGCCTGATAGAGACATCAGAATCGATGCCTCTCCTCTCTTCATAATGCCGACAAATCGGGGCATCAGTCAGCATTGATTGGCTTTATCCGTCTGTTCATTACGATCTGTACAATCCGTCTGCCAGTAAATAATGTGGAGCGATAACAGGGGAATATGAATGAAACACGCCGGCGCTGCTGCATTCACGTGTGATTAGATTACAGTGTGAGTTCTGCCTTACTCAAACACTCAAGGCATCTCATTAATTCCTACTGAGCAGATCCGCGAGTGCGCCGCTGCATTTCAATGGCCGCTCTAAATCAATGTCAGGAGGGAGAAAGAGACAAAAACACCTCACGCCTTTCAGCCCGACGAATCAGACGAGTTTTCTGGGATCTGTTCCGCTCGTCTTCAACTTTGGTTTATATATGAAGCGCTTTTCTCTGTCGCAGTCTGAAAGCAGCTGTAAAGTGCCTGGTGAGCAAGCAAACAGGCGACAATGCCTAGGAAAACAAACGTCTGTGAGAGAGATGAAAAATGCAAGAAGTTCCTTACTAGTTTTTTATTTGATGATGGTTCTGGAGGTCCAACGGCTCTCTGTAATGGTCTAGAACCGGGTGGGCAAACATTTTGAATCGTGGGCCACAATGGGTTTCCAACATTGGACAGACATTGGTATCAGAAGCAGATTGAGTGCTTTGGCAACCTCACCTCACTGGAGAAAATCTTGGGATTTAGTGTGAATATATGCTTTAATTCCAAATGAAAGTGAACAACATTTACTGCAAAAAATCTGACATTCATTTCATTTTTACAAATTCAGCGGGCCGGATTAAAACGTTAGTTTGCCCATGCCTGATCTAGAATGATGCCAACTCGCTCACATACGACACAGAAGACGCCAAGACTTTACCAACGGTCCATCATCTCCAAAAACTGATTCTGTCCATCATGTGAGCAGAACTGAAGATCTCAAGACGAGAGTGAACATTCCTTTAACTTTTTGGGGTTCAAGTGATGTATTTGAATGTCTGCAATACACTTGAGAGAATAAATATTAAGGAGATTTTTTTTTCCTTCTCGTTTCTCTTATTGTTTGATGAGGAACAGATTGTCTGAATGGTAGAAACAAGGGCGCAGGGAATTAGCGTTGGTTTTAGTTCAGTATGAAATGAAACTTGGGAATCTGTCAGTTTTGATGATCTCGGTGCCCAGTGGATTTTGGACTTGCAGACTTTCTTGTCTTTGGATCTAATACAAATCGACAGCGACGCCAAACAGATGCAAACTCTACATGTACAAGACGTTTGAGGTGTGCACACACTGGGAATTACAAGAAAAAAAATATGTGAATGCAAAGCAGAAAACAAAATGCATGTCATTTTGTGTAATAAAATGTAATAAAAACATGAGCAATTTGGATTGTTCATATTAGAGGCAGCAGTCGAGAACAAGCCGCCGAAAAGCCTGGAAATAAAGTCGTGAGTTATCATTTCTATCACGTTTAATCGGATATTTCAGCGTTTTGTGTTATCTGAGAAAGGTGTAATCTGATCAGTGTTTTTCTGGCTCCAGGCCTTTTTTCTTGCATTGTTGTCTTGCTGGATGCTCTACAGGTCGGCTGTGTTGCTTTGCCCTGAATGTGACATTTCACGAGCAGAGATTGCAGCGATTCATAAAATGTCATCGTAATTACAGCGCTCACCGTGACTTCATTCCAATTGTCGGATAAATAATAGAGCGAGATGATGCGTGCACCAACGCCGCCGCCCCCGCAATTTCAAAATCAGCAGCAGGTCATCGACTCGCCAACTGACGTCTGTTTGTTTACAGCTGCGTTTATTGTCAATGGCAGAAGACTTTAGAGGTAAAGTGATGTGATTTAACCCTGATGAGCAGGTTGAGTGTTGCTCCAAGACACTGTAGAACCTGCAAACTTCTAGTTGCAAAACGACTGTGTAAATCACGTATGGGGTAGAAATGAAGGCTTTTAGAAATGAAGGCAGCATCTTCTATGCCGTGGTCTGCTGGGGAAGCAGCATGAAGGTGGCTGACAGAAACAAACTGGACACACTCATCAGGAGGGCTGGCTCTGTGCTGGGTGTGAAGCTGGACCCTGTTCATGTGATGGTGGAGAGGAGGATGCTGTCAGAACTCCACTCAATCCTGGACAACCCTTCTCATCCGCTACAGTGTGCTGGTCAACCAGAGGAGCACCTTCAGCCAGAAACTGATCGCTGCTCAGTGTTCCACAGAACGCTTCAGGAGATCCTTCATTCCCGTGGCCATCAGACTGTACAACTCCTCTCCATAAGTGCTGGGACTTTTCCTTTTCTTTTCACTTTCTATGAGCATTATTGGTTCAACCCGTCTATTTTTCCTGTTATGTGCAATATCTTCACGCTACTATTTATTGTTAGTCACTCTTTACTTATTTGCATTATACCGAAAATTTTATGCAGATTTGCATTTTTATTTTTTTGTTTCTTTTATTATTCTATTTCTTTTTCAGTGTGAGCAACTGTAACCGAAAAAGCAATTTCCCCCTGGGGATGAATAAAGTTTTTTTGAATTGAATTGAATTGAATTGAATTGAAATTGAAGTGACAGCATGGAGCTGTGCTGCTGATGCGGGCGATACGGGTTTGAGGTTAGCTCGCATCATTTCCTGTTTTCGTGGCTGGTGCTTGTTCTGCTCGCGTTTCTACCACTCCTTCTTCAAACTGGTTTCACCTGACCCCGTTTCTCTGGGTTATCTGCGCTGACGGATGGAGATGGATGCTGGATTTGATGTGTTTGAGCTCAGGTAATGACTTTCTGGAGACTGTGTGTTTCTGAGCTCTTCACAGCCAAAGTAAACAGCTCACGCCGCCTCCATCGCCTGGTCTCCACGGTCGCCTTGTATCTTAAAAGCCCACCGTTTTCCACCAGAGTGTGTGAACGTGAGCTGAAGCTTTTGTGTTAATGGCTGGAGTTTGCTGTGCAGCGGTGAAGGCTAACAAGTCCTCACTTGGTCATTAAAGCGTATGTTACTGGAAGCGCTGGACTGCAACCATGTGTGTGTGTGTGTGTGTGTGTGTGTGTCTGCACCTCGCGAGATTACACAATACTCCGGATCTGAGCCGCGCGCCTCTGGATTATTGAGGTCACTTTAGTTTTTCAGCAGGATTAGCCTGAAAAATTCACCGTTAACACACTTTGCAAGTTGTTTAACATACATTTACTTCTACGACTCGTCCTCTTGGCATCATAACCTTGAATTGCATCTTAACCTTGAAATGCATCATAAACTTGAACCTACACTGCTGAAAGTGACAATACAATTTTTTTTTCAAATTGTGTACGATATCAGTATTATTGTAGTTGGGTAAACGACAGAAAATAGATGGACGCCGATGTGGTTATTGTACTACTACAAGATGTGACTGTGAAATTGTACATTGATAAAATGTTCAGACCAGCTTTTATAAATTATCAATTTGATTTGTTGAGTAAAAAAAAAAAAGAACTAAGATAACATGTTTGGGTAAGAACCGATTCGGCAAGGATCTGTTTGAACCAACACAAAGCTTGTTTGGAAAGAGCAGCACGTATTTCGTGTGTTGCTGCACATGTGAATTAACTTTTGTTTTTTATGCTGGTTTTACCCGAGAACCAGCCATTAATAACGACGATTTTTGAATCTATTCTTGGTTTTGCGGTGGATCATGAAGCCTGGTGAGCGCTAAACAGATTCAAGTCGTTTCCACATTTGGCTTCCAACAATCCTGACATGACAAAAGAACATCTCGGCTTTTGCTCATTTTTCCGCACTTTTCCTCACATTTTCAGCAGCCGATCCTCTTTGCCTGCTGGTTTCTCCGTGTCTCGTTGCAGCTCATGATTCACTCTTCAGTCGCTGTCAGCTGATCTAAGAACACACTCTGTGTCTGAATGGTAATGTCTGTCAAGACAAACACTAAATTTAGCAAAGTATCGTTAATCACTCATGGTTGACGCTGCCTTATCAATAATTTAGTTTCCAATGTTATAAAGTTCTGTTTTTTTTTTAATGAATAAATTAAGACACATTACTTTTCTGCGTGTGATTACAAATGTCTGTCTAGTTAAGCATCGAATACTGAGACAGCCTAATCATTTAGCCTCGACGCTGCATTGTAAAACAAAGTCGTATTTTATCTACGACTTTACAGCACAGCAAAAATGAACGTAATAGCAACCCCGATCATGTTCTTTTTGTTTGTCACAGTGCGGGTCCCAAAGGCGACAACATCTACGAGTGGAGATCTACCATCTTGGGTCCTCCAGGCTCCGTCTATGAGGGCGGCGTGTTCTTTCTGGACATCACCTTCTCCTCCGATTATCCCTTCAAACCACCAAAGGTACAAACATCTTTACACTTCCCATAATGCAACAGGTTTCCCATTACACTCTTCATGATAGTTTCTTCACATATGACTTGGGTAATTCATCAGTGTTGAATATTGTTGATGGGTTTGTTTTATTACATTTTGTATGTGTTTTTGGAAATATCTGTTTTGAATGTGTATACACCCAAACACACACAAAACAAATTATTATTATTTGTAAAGAAAATGTATAAAACGATTACATATTGACCCTCTTTACTGGGTCAATATATTGTGAAAAATTGTGTGTGTGTGTGTGTGT
>CM051494.1:23907811-23924769 GCA_028031935.1 Paedocypris micromegethes
GTGTGTGTGTGTGTGTGTGCGTGTGTGCGTGCATACGCGAGTTTTCATAACCTGACGCACACACAACTGTATATATACTGTTGACTAAGGTGGTGTGATCGTGAGATAGACTGGTCTGATCGAGAAGCTGCTCTTCTTCAGAATCATGTCAGATCTCGTGGAACAGGATAATCAGGACGGGCCACACGCCAAATACTGCAAGATTTATGACATTTATCTTCACATCTCCCCGTGGCTTCCCCGTGAAGCCGTCACACGCTGCCGAGGCGCTTTAATTGAATGGAGAAGAGCTCCGACGGCAGCACAAAGTGACTTTGGAAGGTCTGGTCTGCTGCACTGAAGTCAGCGGTGCGATGAAAGTGCCGCGGCCTTAATTAGGATTTATTAGGCCCAGCAAGGACACGTCTGTAACTGATCATTCAGAACAGGTTGTGACCTCCGCTCAAGCACCTGAAGGATAATGTGATGATGCTCCTGCGCTGGCTGAACACGCTCCAGATATTTCCACTCTGCTTCAGGTTACATCACAGGTCATGAAGGTCAAGCGCAGCCTGGCTTTTTTTTTTTAGTCATCGCTATATTGTTGGTCTGTGTCTTCACTTTATCACTACATCTTGCGGAAAGCTGTGTGTGTGTGTGTGTAGGGTGGTGTATAATAATAATAATAATTCATTTCATCTATTTGCAGCCTTCGGGACCCTCAAGGTCGCTTTAGAATAGATGACAACACACACATGCAGACAAGTACCAATTGCCCAGCAGAATAACTGCGCCAGCGTTTGCTCTCACCCGGGCATCATCATCACACACACACACACATTTTTCTAATACATATTCACCTGAGATGCATGTTTTTGAACTGGAAAACGGGATACTCGGAGGAAACACACGCAGGCACATAGAACATGCAAACTCTGAACAGAAAATCCCCAATCGGCCACAAACCGATTTTGTGTGTGTGTGTGTGTGTGTGTGTGTGTGTTGGTATCCAGTGTATAATTGTGTAATATAATCAATACCTCTGTGCTCCTCACGCTTCATCAGAACAGCTTTGGCCTTCACAGTGGCAGCTGAATGTTGACGTTCTCCGTGCCTGCGCTTTCTCTCACTCCCACTGATCTCATGGTCTGTGTTGACCAGCAAGCCTGCGGTGTGAGTGCAGACCACCGCGCTAGAACAATACCAGCACTGTGCCAGACACCATGTGACGGACGTCTCAATGAGCACCAGCACCAGGCGAGCCGTGTCTGGTCCGCAGAAGACTGATCCCACTGGCCGATCGATAGCGTTCAGGATTCAGTCTGGGTTTCTGAAAGAGCACTTAATAAGAGTGAAAGAAGCTTCAGCCCGTGTCAATCCCGCTTCTCTGTGGGCGCAGGTCACCTTCCGCACCAGGATCTATCACTGCAACATCAACAGTCAGGGTGTGATCTGTCTGGACATCCTGAAGGACAACTGGAGCCCGGCTCTGACCATCTCCAAGGTTCTGCTCTCCATCTGCTCCCTGCTGACAGACTGCAACCCTGGTGAGTCTGAGCTTCTGGAATCTTCTATGTTCTCTTGTTTAAAATGTCCCTGCGCTTTTGGGTTTTTGTCTAATAAGGTTGATATAATGTAAAACTAAAATCTTAAAAGATCTTAATGACTGTTTTTTGTAATATAAGCACCGACCCCCCTGATTAAATAATGTCCCCTAGTGGGATTAATAAAGTCTGTCTATTTTTCTGGCAGAAGATATATTTTTTTTAAAAGTTACTTTTCTGTTTAAATTGTGTTAATTTTCTTTTAAAATTTAAAAACAACGTGTTACTCATATCACTTCAATGTAGTTTTTACTAGAATAATACTAGTTTAAAAAAATCTATTCTAATCATAAAAACTCCAACTCCCCGAATTCTTAGCTAGGGATGAGAAGTTTTCTGTGTATATACATGTTTACTGTACTGTATACTGTATATTTTTATATATTTGTATAAATATGTAGTATTTTATTTTTAGTATTTTAATTAATCTTGTTTTATGTTAAACTACCAATACACATTTGAGACTTATTTAAAACCAATATGAAGACATTTTTATTTTTCAAAACATATAAATGATTAATTAAATGCTGTCTGCACTTTGAGATTATCCAATGGAAAGTGCGTTATTAATAAATACTTGCTTCGAAACGGCACAAGAGTTTTAATGACTTCTTTGACTAAATACTAAAATGTATAACTCTAAAGTCACGTTCCTCTGCTGCCCGTCCTCTGTTCCTGCTGTCTCCAAACACCATTAGAACATTCTAGAGATCTTCTGGAGAAAGTCATCGAGTTTCATTCCTGCTGTAGAATCAGATCAGGGGGGATTCATTTCCTCCAGCTCCTTCATGATTGTGTCAGTGTGTCTCACTCCTCTTTTTCTGTGGTCTGGTCTCTCAGCGGATCCACTGGTGGGAAGCATAGCTACTCAGTACCTGACCAACAGAGCGGAGCATGACAGGATAGCGCGACAGTGGACCAAGAGATACGCCACATAGAGGGCCAGCGCCGACCGACGCCTCTGCCAGCCCCGCCTACCCAAGCCCCTCCCCCGACCCGCCCTCTTCCCGTCACCCGCAGGAGCGTAAAGATCCAGGAGAGGCCACTTTACCACGTGCGACAGATCTTTATAGCCTTTACGATACGGACTTCTGTGTAAATGTCATACCGATTCTACCCCGTGTTTTTACCCGATACGGACTGGGAGCGAGACCGAACCCGCCACGGCGTGAAGGCCGCCGGAGTAGAATTTTGTAGCTGTAGATTTAGTTCTGTTTAAAAGCCTACTTGCAAGTCTTGCTTCTTTGGGATATAAAAATGTATTTTGTGATGTAATAAGGAAAATGTTCCTCAAGTCAACCAAATATTATGGTGCATTTTAGCCTGGTTCATTATCTGTATGAAGAAAGAAACTAAAAGAAAAAAAAAACGAGGAAAAGTTACAAAAAAGGAAAAAAAAAACATTAAAAAGAGGAAAACATGCTGTAGATGAGTAGAAACGATGTCATTTATAAGAGAAACACACTCATTTCCAGTTCTGTGGTACATGCTGTTGTGAATCTGTTTTACCTTTTGTGGGTTTGTAATGGAGCGATCTCATTGGACGAGACGAGTGGCCACTGTAACGTCCCCTCAAACACAATAAACGCCTGTTTCCCGGGGCCATGCCTCTTTTCTCCGCCTAGCGCGGGATTAGTCACAGGAAGATCCTGTTATAGGGGGCTCTCTTATAGTGGACCCTCCACTTTAACAGTTGCCTTTAATGGTGTCCTTTTTCTTTGCAGCACTAAATTAAATCAAACTATTTATCATTTATTTGATTGTTTCCATAAACGTTTTTTTAGTTATAAATTGGGGCAGTGAATGAGTGAAAGCGGGAGAGGGAGATGAGACAATAAATGATCAAGTTCAAGTTTTTATAGTGCTTTTCTTAGTTCAAGACTAAGAGTTGCTAAATTGAATGAATGAATGAAAGAATTAATGAATGAGTATGATGGGGAGAAAGTTAATGAATGAGTGAGTCAAAGAAAGGGAGAAAGAGAGTGAATGAGTGAGTGAAAGGACGAGAGAGAGATGGAAAGAACGAAAGAGGAAGCTAATGAATGAAGTAAGAGGAAAAGTATTCTGCCACTAGAGGTAGACATTTCACTTATTTTCTTTCATTCTCTCTGGACGTCTCTTTGCGGCTCTTTCTCTCCTCGTCTCCATCTCTCTTTCCTGCTGTCTGTTTTTACGTTTTTCATCAGCGGTGCTTGAATCCTCGTGAGCAGGTTCTATCTTCTGTGTAAGAAGTGTCGACGTTCTTTAAGTAGATTGTCTTCAGCTCTTATTAACTTCTCCTAAGCGGTGTTCTGGCTGTTAACCCCTCCGTCCCCGCGGCCCTTAATACCTGTGAGACAAAGGCCGGGGCCGCGCTGATGGGGCCGCTACAAGTGGACACACAAAGGCTTGATGGAGATGAAGTGACCCGTGGATTAGCGCGGACCCTCACGTTGACTGACAGCGGGGGCTCCTGACGGGGGTCGTGGGCCGGGGACACTTGTTTCTCAAAGGCCTGCGTGTTTTCTTCTCTCGTGAAGTGTTGCAAGTGGGTTTGAATTACCTGACCACAGTGGAATTGTCTTTGTTTCTTGTGTCTTGAGAGAATGTTTTTTTTTTTGTCTTTTTAATGTGCTTAGATCGTCTGTCTTGTTAATGTAATTTGTAACATTTGATTAGACTTTATTTTAATATCTGTAACTTTAGAAAGGTTTAGTTTGTTAAGGGTTTAACTGTTGCATTGATTTCATTTGAAAATGTTAGAGTTGTGATTAATACTCGTTACTATGTACGTATTAGTTTTATTCTTTAGTTAAATTGTGTGCGTCCAGATAATGCAGAAATTAATTATATTGAGCAGTTACACAGATAAAAGCCAAAATATGAAACAATGAGACCTGATGGAAAGAAACGGTTTATTGAGATTAACGGAGATTAATTGTTGTCTTACTAGGAATAATCTTTGTTCTTTTATTTCATTTTAAGTCCATTTAATTTAAATAGTTATTTTTTATAAAAATTTTAAACTGAACTGAATTTGTGGATTCGGTTAGCAGGAAAATGTCAAGTTGTATGAAATGAAACGGAAATGTAGTCCATATATTTCGCAGTAAAAAATGTAACCTACCAGCAGATGGCGCTAGATGGCCACTCTCTGGCGTGCGTCGCGCGGTCTTTGTCTCCATGATGGCGGCGTCAGCGTCACGCGCCGCAGCTGCTGCAGGAACCACTGCACCGTTAACCTGTCAACGTCAAGAGCCGCCAGCGATCCGCAGGAATGATGCCGACAGGTACACCCTCCTGATGGGAGGAGACGCCCTGACAAAATGACAAGATCTTCCATCAATGAAAATAGTTTCATCATTACAAAGAGTCTATCAATATAACAGTGTTACTATTCTGTAGATTTTAAAGCAATAGATGCATGTTTACGTGAAGAGATGAATGGATGGAAGTACTTCAGCTAGCTACAGACAAAAGCAAAAATAAATTTTAGACAGAAAGTTTTCTTCCATGGGTCTTCCTGTTCCACACCTCATTTCTTCAAGAGCTTATGATCACTTCATGATCTTATGATTGACCATGTGCAGGCTTGACAGCAGAAAATTCAATCATTCTGAGTTTCAGCATTCAAAACTGTCAAACAAGGCAAATCCATAACAGATAAAAACTCAAGCGTGTGAGCTGCACAGATCATGTTCAAACATGGTCCAGCAGGAAAAGGATTGGCCCGTGACCATATAAGGATACAAACGTCTGCCCCCCCACCTCCCTCCTCCTTTTGTTCTTAAGAGGGGTTTCCCCGTTCTCATAAGCGTCCATTGACTATCAAGCGTCGCATAACATATGGTTTCCATCAGCCTGAGCATAACTAATGCGTGACTCCCATGCATGATGCAGGCCATTAATGAAGAAAGATCTGGTGACCTCTGCGTGACCTCACCTGACTCCAGTCTGAGGCCTTCAGCTGACTCACGCTGTACTTCCCTCTGGTAAACTCTGGATTATGAACTCACGCAAAGATGAAGAATCCCAGCAGAGTGGACTATCCTCCCAATGACGTTTTCATGAATCACCTCGGCCAAGTAGAAACTGCTTTTCAATTGCTGTTGTTCATTTACGAGAACAAACTTTAAGCTCGAAATGATTTTGATATACTAGCAGACAATTTAGACAATTGCGGACTGAATTTGGTTGAAAATTCTGGTGGATTTAAAGAAGGATGCTAATGAGAAATGATTGAAGTTAAAAGTTAAATTTTAAGAGTAATAATTGCTTTGTTTTGGAAGTAAAATGAACATAAAGCATTTGTATTGTTTTACATAAACGATTAATAACTGTAAAATTTGTCAAATCCTGTATGATCAGATGATCATCTGAGCACAATTCAGCCATTCTTTAATCACACTCATAAAAAGGTTCTTCCTGAAAATGTTATTACATTTCAAATGTTCATGATTGTGACATTATGAGAAAAGCACAGATAACAGCCGAAACATGAAATCATAAGACTTGATGAAAAAAACTAAGTAAACATTAAACAAACTCCACACTACAGACTACATTACCCATGATGCCATGCTAGGACACTTTCCTCATTCAAATTAATAACGAGAATAATAATCACTGGAAGAATTTTTAATTTCTGCATGTGTGTCTGTAAAATTCTGCTATAAACTTTTTTTTTAACACTGTAACAACTTACATGGAACAGGAAGTGGCCACACCCTTTTTTCCCTTTCTGCCCAGATGTGTGTTGACTCATGGTTCTCACCAGGAACTTAGTTAAGATGAATAAAAAATAACAAACCAAATTGAAGGAAAACATGTCCAGTGACATTGAACCGGCTCTTTTAAGCTGTAAAAGGTTGTAAAAGTGCCTTAAGTGGGTAAAAGGAATGTTTTAGAGCTTTTAGTCATTCTTCGCCGAGCCTCCTAAGATCTGTGACTGGATCATTAGGTCCAAGCCTGTTTAAAACACAAGAAGAAAAATGACTAAACCGTGTAAATCAGCTGCTTGGAATGATTCTTGAAAGACCTCTGGAGAAAAGCAGTTTGCAGACCTCAAATGGCATTTTGTTCTCTGGAAGTTTAAATCAAATGACTTTTGTGCTTCATATAAAACAATTACGTTTTCTATCACAAAGCGTTTCTGACACGTCTCCGGTGATCATCTCGTGATCCATCTACAATGAATCATCTGCTGGAACAAGACGTGCCAGAAAAAAAACTGAGAATAAACCATCTAGACGTATCACATCCATCACGTCTCCAGGATTGATTCAGATTGAACTGCAGACGCCCAAATTATTCCCGCCATTAAAAGCGTGATTACTGTCATGTCATCAGGGGGAAATGGAGTCATGTGAAGAATCCAGTGGAATGCCGTCAGCGCCGGATACAGTCGGAATCTTCAAGCTAAATTTGGAGAAGCGAAGCAGAGACTGGCCCAACAGAAATGGTTCTATAAAGAATGAAGAAAAGTGAAGATCAGAGATCCGTCATGAGAACGTCATGAGGAATGAACGTCTTATTTCTATTCTTACTTTTCTTTACACATTTTTTCATTTCATCTTTTTGTTTTGATCCAAATTTGTGATGTGATTTTTTTTGTCACAAACATTAGTTCGATTTTTTCATTATGATCATTTATTATTTACAATATATGGTTTGATTTGTAACTGTAACTTTATTTAAGCCATTTAACTTTTAAAGTTAAAGTACACAAAGTGCAGTTCAGAAACATACAAATTGAAAGAGTACTTAATAGAAGAAAAATCACAAAACAACAGATAAAATAATGTCACAACTCAAACTGTGTATATTGTATATATAATATACATATATTATATATATATATATACACACTATAAATTATGCTTTAACATGTTTATAAAAACATAGCAGTTAAAAAAATATATAATTGCTAATCATTACAATAATTAAAACTCACATGTATAAACAAATGTGTGTGTCTGAATGTTCTCCTGTAAGACAGGGAATGGAATTATGTAGCGTATCATCACTGAAAGAGTAAAGTGTGTATCACTGAAGTGATTTGAGGTGAATCTGAAGGTCGGCTGTGTGGTTCTGGACTCTGTCTGTCAGGACGACAGGAGAAGAACTGCCTAATGTCCAGCTCTCAGAGACCTGAAGCGTCAGAAACCAGCGTCTGAGACTTCACAGTTCCTTCCCCTTGTTTAGTCCAGTCTGTATCTGAGCCTCCATGACCACTCCACAGACCCGTGATCCGTCCAGCGGAAGAGCCGGATCAGGAAGCCCTTTGAAGAGCTTTCATAGTATGAAATGCCATTTTCTCCTGATGTTTCCACGAGTCACTGCTTTGTTGTCGCTGATAAAGGCACAACGTGTGCTTGACGCAATTGGTTACACATGTTTAGTAATATATGTATTATTATGGCTTAGTGGTGAGAGGGTTGGTGACCAAAAGGTTTCAGATTCGAATTCTGGATCAGCAGATTACACAACTGAAATGTTCTTGACCTGCTGCTTAACATTGACCACTGCTCCGAGTGAGTGTGTGTGTGTGTTCACTGTTTAACAACGATGTAAAGTACATGAGTTAATTGACTTTGTTACTTTACTTGAGTATTTTTGGCTGTCTTGTACTTTTTACTCTCTACTTGGCTACATTTTTTATTGAGTTTCGGTACTCTTTACTGTACTACGTTTCAATGAACACTTTGTGCGTGATAAGTCGGCATCCTTTTGTACCATGGTTAATTTATTGTTTGGATTAGGCGATATCTCCATCTGCAGGATGCTGATTTTATTTATGAGATAAATCACATGAACGTGAATTCACGTTTTTTGCACATTTGAGTTTGACTGAGACTGTATTTTGTTCTTTTTTCATCTATTTTATCTATTTGTTCTGCCATTTCGAAACACTAATGTGTTAAATTTAATTTCTATATTAGGAAATGAAGCCTCATGTATAAAGAGCTTCTTGTTTTTCACATTTCTTGGTGTTTTTTGAGCCTAAATTCAGTAGAAGTAAAATACGCACTTAACTTCTTTTACAGTTGGATACTTTACGAGTTTTCTCAAGTCTACCTTGAATTCGTGACTTGTAACTGTACTTTTACTCGAGTATAGTTTTCTCTTTACACCTCGGTTGCTTTGTTGGTCAAATGCAGGACACAAATTCCTAGTATGGTTCTGACCAATCCTTTTTCTCTTATGTTTCACAAGCGTGAAGATCAACTTCTCTGTAAATTTGTGATGGATGCTGCTTTCTGAACACACTTTGGTGAGCTCGGTTCATTCTGTCTGAAATTAACAAGAAATGATTCTCCACCACCATGTTCCATTCCTGGAGCCACGTCTTGCTGTTTCTCCCTCCTGCTCTTGTCTGGATCCGACCGAGTCCTGCAAATGACTGATGGCACAGCTCCGCACATTACGGTATAAATAACTGCACTGGTACATTAATTACCACCTCCGACTGGATCTCGCTCCGATCACACCCTCGTCTAATGGCGAAGCCTGTCAGAGCGTCGGTGGGAACCTTGACACCTTCCTCTGAGAATAAAGTGAGGAGAACAGCGAGCGCTCCGCTATCAGAGGCTGTGGCAAAGAAGTGCCAAAGTGCTTAGAGAAAAGCTGGATGAGATGAGGTGCAAGCCTTGGCACCTTCCTGGGCGTGGGTGGTAGAAGAGGGGCTAGACGTGTTGTCAAGATTCGGTTATGGTACCAATGGCCTCCATCGCTCTCAGAAATCATTTTGTTTGTGTGTGTGTGTGTGTGTGTGTGTGTGTGTGCCTGCCCAAGAAGACAACACAACAACTTAATAAACCTGATAAAAATTCCAATGTACTTCCGGTTTGTCAAGGCTGAATGTGGCCCCGCCCTTGATGATGTCATTCACATTGACATCCTTGTCAAGTTTATAGTTTATTGTCATACATTGAAATTTCTACTCTGCTGATCAATAACATTATTCTATTCATGATGGCATCATTCCCAACCATGTTACTAATGATGACATCATTCCTGCCAAGGAGAATAGTGATGACAATTTCTGACAGGATAATTAATGATGACATCATTCCCGTATCATGATGACATAATTTCTGTCGGGATTCATAATGATGGCATCATTCATAATGACATTTCAGTTGAGCTTGTTAACGACATTGTAATTCTTGTCAACATCATTTATGATGACATCATTCCTGTCAAAGTCATTGATGATGACATCACGTTGACAGTTATTTTGATCATTCATCTTGGCACTATTATTGATGACATCATTCATGTCAAGATCATGATGATATCATTCTTGACAACTAATTGACAATTTGTGGTGAGGTCTGTAAAATTCTGTTTGTTGTCTGCAAAATTGTGGTTAATAATGACCCATTGCTGACACGTGTGGGTGTGGGTGTGTGTTTGTGTTTGTGTGTGTGTGTGTGTGTGTGTGTGTGTGTGATGCGGCCGGCTTAGCATTGGATTTTTGTAGAAGCCATTTCTTTAGAGTTGAACTTCTCTAGTTTCTTTTCTTTAGGTAAGTGGCTTATATTTTAAATAATTGGGGTGTTGGGATTAAAATGATTAAGATGGCCGCCACTCACCTTGAACATCCCCTTGACCAAGGGGCCTAGTCCTCAAGTCTTCCAGACTGTCACCACAAGCTACTTCTAAGTGGATTAAGTTGGAGAATTTCAAACCTTGGAATATTTTTCGTCTTCCTGCTGCTTACCATCCACATGCTTCTAAAAGAGGAAAGTTAAGTTTTATTTGAAAGGTTGTCAGGGAACAGCACACGGCTAATTATTTTTGTCAGGTCAGGAACAGGCGTTTTACAAAGCTTTGCTCTTGTTTTTGAGAAGCCGCCCTTCTAGGTCAGTGTCAATGGATTTTTCTTTAGACCACCATTCTTCTCCAAACAGGAAGCTGCGTGGAGACATGGTTCACAAAAACTTCATGACCCTGATGCTCCACAGCCCATATCCTTCCACCCGCTTTCGCTCTCTCTCTCTCTCTCTCTCTCTCTCTCTCTCTCTCTCTCTCACTCTCTCTCTTTCTCTCTCTCTTACTCTCTCATTCTCTCTCTTACTCTCTCTTTCTCTCTCCCTCTCTCTTTCTCTTTCTTTCTATCTCTTTCTATCTCTCTCTTTCTCTATCTTTCACTGTTCTTTACTCTCTCTCTCTCTCTCTTTCTCTCTCTCACTCTCTCTTGTCTATCTCTCAGTCTCTGTCTGTATCTCACTCCCTATTTCTGCCTGTCTCACACTGTCGGCCTTGCTCTCTTTGTGTCCTTCTCTCTCTCATGTTCTACATTTATCTCTCTATTTCTTTTAAATTTTTCTTTCTAACTCTCCTTTCATTCCCCCCCAAATCTTTCTCTCTTTCACTTTCGTTCACTTTGTCTCTTTCTAACATTTGTCTTTCTAACTTCCCTGGCTCAATTTCTTTTTCTAACCTTGTCTCTCTCACACACACACTCTTTCTTACTTTCACAAGTTTTATTCTCGTATCGCTCACACAAATTTTTTTATAGTCCTTGCGCTCTAACAATTTAATGTCGTGATCAGTGGCTTTCATCCCCTGAACAGGAACAAATTTGCGAAGTAAGTGCGAAGTGAAGTGGATTTGCGGTCTAACGCTTATCTTGCAACTATTCATCACTCATCTGCTTTTTTCTGATGCTACTTGCACAATGAGGGACAATAAGAAAAATTCCAGAAAACGCAGAAAGAATTCCTAAAAAGAAAAAAAAAATGAACAAGCTTCTTAGGGCAAAGACGTGAATCAGCAGAGGTTTATAAAGCTCACTCATGGTTTCCCTTGTGAAGAGCCGCTGTTCTGGACACACACTGTGAACGATTGCTGTTGCTCTGATGTAAAGACATTATTTGATTTCAGAGTGTTTGCACAGGCCGCGGCCTCCGAGGTATTAAATATTTCAGCAGCCGCATGAATAATGCTCCGCCGCCCCGTTTCCACAGGCGTTTTACACACAATGCCACGGACAGACGGGAAAACAGACTCGGCGGGATTGAGCGAACGCTCCTCAGAGAGGCTTTATCGCTTTTGATTTTAAAACTCCTCTTTTGATAAAAGCATGAACACATCCGCAATGCTACTCAGTAATAGTCTCGTGGTTTCACAAAAAAGTGAAATACAGCGATGCATATTCAATAGTGTAATATAATAACATTACACCATCATATTTTATGATGTTACTACAGACAAATTGTTTAATTTTCATATTGTTTCCTAGTCCAAGTGCATCACTTCTGATGACCTTATGTCAACTTATTAAAAAAAATTAAATCACTGATCTTAATTAAATATAATTAAGCATATAGACATTAATTTTAATTTATTTAATTTATTATAACCCCAACAAAAACAAAAGGCAACATAAAAATACTAAATACAGTAATTGCTAAAAAAATTAAATAAATAAAATAAAGCCCTCAACAATTGCAAAAGGCAAAATAAAGAAACCAAATTCTCAACAAATAGCAAATTGGGGCAGGGCCTAAGATCAAACACATTTGATTTGTGTTTTAAATGTTAGACTCCGCCCCAATTTATCATTTGCTGTGTTGACCACACTGAAAGTGTCACATTAGCTCTCAGATCACGACGAGGACACGCCCCTGTGTGATAATCAGCCTATCACACGACAAGATTAACACTCACGTAAACACAGAAAACCTGCAAACTCGACACAGAAAAAGCATCATCCTTACATGTCCTAATTACAATAGATTATTCATTATCTATGATTCATTATTCTACTATTCATTATTCTATGATTTCTTTTCTTGTAGTTTTGAAGGAGTAAATAAAGAATAGTCTTCATTCAACCACAATCTTAGTATTCTTAGCGCTTCTCGACTCTGAAAATTCATGCACTTCCTGTCGTGAACCAAAGTTCTCATGAGAAAGAGTTTCGGGGGAGAACGAGAAGTTTGGAGAGAAAACACATTAGAAGAGGGTGGACACTGTTCCATCTCTCCGAGAACATTGCTCGAGTGACCTGTAAATCCCCCAAAACGGAGCAAAGCCAGAGTAATAATAGATCAAATAAATGAATAAATCATGTCATTTAAAAGAGATCCAGGGGATCCAGATCGGTTCAGTTTGTTGCTGTTCTGTTTCGCTCTGTTCTGTGTTTGTCATGTCCAACACAAATTCCCATCAGAACAGTCCCAGTCCTGCTCGGGTCTGGGGAACTTCAGCTGGATTTGGTTCACTTGGGTTCCAGACACACTTTTAGACATTCTTGAGCATTTCGCTCAAGTTCTCAAGGGAAATTTGACGTCATATGGTTTAGATCCCTATTCTTAGCATTTAAGCGAACAATCTTTCTTTTTAATTCTGTCGATCCATTCCACCACTCTATTTACTAACAGTTCATTTATCAGTACTACCTTCCATCCACACACACATCTACTCCTCCACGCTATATTCTATCATCCTCCCTTTGTTGTTCACCTCAATACAACACTCCTTCAGTATCTATTTTAAATACTCTTAAATTTTGCTGCACCATTGTGCATTGACAATAAAATTATCTTCTCTTATTATCTTGTCTTATTTTATTTTCATGCATCCTCCATTCACCTATCCTCAATTGTTCTCTCCATCAAATTTTGACGAATAAGTTTCATCAAAGTGACTCTTATTAAAGAAGAAAAATGGCGCAACAAGATTTTATATGCTGTTATGAAGTAAGTCATCATTTGGGTCTTTTTACCTCGTCTTATTTCTCACACACTCCTCTCCACCGAATGCTAACATCTAGTTTTATGTCTTATTATGTTACGTTATTTCATACAAATATTACGATCACATTATTTCCTAGAGCAAGTGTGAATAAGAACATCGTTATAGAGGGAAAAATGTATATTAATGTAATGTTTATAAAAAGATAATTGAGGTCCTCAGTGCTAAGACTGTGCTTAGACGTCAATTAGTCACATGCTTAACTGTAATTACAGTCCTTTTTTTATTTACAGTTAAAACGTGTTGGGCTCATTAAGGAACTTGAGAAAAAAGTCTGATTATGCACACAAGTCAACAAAAACGACAGCAAACACTGTGCAAAAATAAAAACGACAACACACACAGTGACGAAAGATCAAAATAAACCAAAAACAATACTTTCGAACACAAAAGCCAAATAAATTCCCAACCAATGAGAAACTAAGGCGGGACCTAAGATTCAAAATTTTCGTCTCAGCCCCGCCCCAATTTGTAACTCTCACTGTATTTTCCCGCAGCCTTCGCCCCCACACGTGATGGATTACACGCCTTCCGCGTCCTCGTGCGACTGTTTAGAAAAGGTCTCCTTTACTTTAGCGTCAGCCTGACCGAGCTTCTTTTGTGTTTCTCTTACTCATCGATCTCCCACCTGAGCGCACATTAATAAAGCGCTGCCCTCACGTGCTCCCTTTACAGAATCAACACATTACTGCCGTCATCACAGAGCCATCCTGCTTTCTGATGGCGGTGATAAACGACTGGACGCTGCTCAGCCACACAGGGGTATTTCATTTAGATTACTCTTCGGTTAGGCCCGCTGACAGTGGAAAACGCAGTGGGTTCAGGTTGGCATTGTTTTGTTGTGTCCCCGCGGCACATTTGTGTAACAAACAGACAGGATAATAGAGCTTCCTTGTCACCGCGGCTGCTTTTGGCTGCATTTTTTGCTTTTTTAGTGATTATTATTCTAGGCTGAAGGAGGAATGAGGGGGTCAGGCCCGGTGACCCCGCCTCGCACCTCGAGCTGTACAGGGTCAGGCCGGCGCAGTGTGCTTCTCTGGCCGCACCTGCAAAAATACACGCGTTAGATGTTCTCGTGTTTACGCCAGTCTGGCTCGCTGGCACGCCCTGAAGCTGAGAGACGCCCCAGTGGAAGAGAACGAGGCCTGAGGTTGTGTTTGTGATAATAGATAACGATAGATATGGCTTTTTAAAGAAATCTGAACAGGTTTGAAAATTTTTTCTGTAAAGCTGTAAATTGGTTTAGGTAATATACACAATAAAAGTAAAAAAAAAATAAATAAATAAATAATAAAAAAAAAAAAAAAAAAAAAAATATATATATTATATAGATATATATATACGTATATATATATAAATTTTTTTTTTTACTTTCTAATAATAATAATCATGTTTAATACTAAAAAGAGGCTGTAACCAATCACAGTATGTCTGAAGTGTAATTGAAGACACACCCCAGATTAGTGTGCCAACCAACTACTTCATTTCATTTTATTTTTCTTTTTTTATAGTTTTTTATTTTTATTGTATTTTATATAATAAGATTTAAATATTATTATTTACATTGTTTGTCTGATACATTGTATTAGTAACGTTGATTTCACGGAAGACATTAAAAAGAAAAGCGAACAAATACCATTTATATTCAAAAGCCGTTATATTGATTACATTAATTGCAATTCATGACCAAACATCAACTTTTAGTACCTATACAGTATACAAATTTACGTAACTCTCCATATGTAAATCTTTATGACAACACAATTTTCATATAAATCCCTCAATTTCAACCCATCCTTGTTTCCGAACAGTTACATCACCTCATTAATATTCATAAGTCGAGAAAATTCCTCAGCACACGTATTTTAGGGAAACTATGGCAGGTATTTTTAGACTCATTGAGCTTTGGCTGTCTGAGTGTGTGCGGCGCCGCCTCCTCAGGCTAATGACCTCCAGCTGTCTGAGCAGTGATGGCTCGCGGCTTTCTGAGGGACACAGCGGTCCACGCCACATTCCATATGTTCCTCCGCCGTCTCCCCTCCTCCGGCTCCTCCCGGGAACAGCTGGGGCCGACCTGGCCTCGGGACCCCTCCAATCTAGACGTTACTGCTGTCATTTCACCGGGGTCACACTCGGCCCAAGTCGGGAGTAAACTGCACCTCAGATTCACAAATAAGCGTATCGGTCATCGCTCTTCTCACTGGAATGTTGTGAACAGGAAAACTTCTTTTTTTTTTGTTCTTTTATACTGCTTAGAAATGTCCATTTCTCTATTAGGAATGGTCAAGCATCTCATCTTCCTCTCATGTTCTAATCGGAATAGTTCCGTACGTGCTTTTATGTTAGCTTCGATCCAGACACGTGACTGTTCACGCTAGTTCCTCTTCTTTCTTTGCTTCACTGTTTGGTCAGATGTTGTGAAAGTTCTGTGTTCTCCATTTGCTTAGATTTCAGTGTTAGTTGGAATAAAAAAAGAAGGTCGGCAGAGTTCAAAAAGGAGAAGAGAAAAGAGTTGCAAATCTGATGTACACACGTGTGATGTCACATCCTGTCACGTGTTCAGTTGAGTGGATCTGAAACTGAACTGTAGGGAAGTAATATATAAAGGATATATCCTCAAAGTGATATGGTGAAAGTCAGATTGGCGTATAATTAACAGTATTTACACACATACAAACAGTCTAGTGTAGTCAATCTGATTATTCGACACCTTTCTGGACCGAATTCTTAACTGAATCTCATATCTCATATATCAGCCTAATATTGTACATATTTGGGCCAAAATTCAGCTTAAAAGGATCAAAGAATGTGTGAGAGGATAAGGAAAAGAACCCAAAAGTTGCCCGCAAAGAGCAGATGTAAAGTTAGCAAATTTTGAATTTTGGCACTCGGATAAGAAGTAAAATGATGTGTTGTAACTGATGGTTCCGAGTGCCACAATGACAATCTCAAGACACACAAAATGCAAAACATCATCTCTGCTGACATCATCACACAAGGGTGGAGTCACATGTTTGTCAGTGAGTTTACAAACACCTTGTAAACGAGCTCATCATCTGATGTCATGCGGACAGGGTGACACGATAAAAGCCCTGTCGTAAACACACATCCACATTTGTTTACATGTTTATATATTTGGTCTAAAACTTCAGAGAGCTTTAATAATAAAGGTCAGAAAACACGGTATAAACATGCAATACTGCTTATATGTGTGATTTAAAAGCAACAACACGTGCGCTTTGAGACAGTTAAAAATGTGAAAAGCGCCTTACAAATGCTCTGAACTTGAACTTGAACTTATTTAAATGTATTGTTCAGCTGTGATGCGTAAAGCAGCCTGTGTGTGTGTGTGTGTGTGTGTGTGTGTGTGTGGCTAATCTGTGAGGGTATTGTGCATCAGAGAACTACAGTATATGGTGGTGACACTTTGTTGCAGCTGGTTGAGGAGCGTGAGGAAGACAGTGAGGACTCTTCATGGCCCTGCTCCCACCTGGCAGACGTCACATCAGCTTTAATGCTCTACTTCCCTCCTCCAGAGGCCCAGCGCAGATCCTCCAGCCAGCCAACAGCTGCACCGCATCCTCCGTCAGCGCGCGCTAATTCACACACACACACACACACACACACACA
>CM051494.1:23924781-23984781 GCA_028031935.1 Paedocypris micromegethes
CGCACACACACACACACACACACACACACGTACACACATGCTTCTCACAGCACTCGACACTCACTACTAATTAGATGTTTATTTATTTATCATACTTTTTCGGAATGTTTAGGTGTCTGTCTGTCTGCATGTCTTTATCACCGTCTGTACGTCCATCTCTTTAACTGTGTCTGTGTGTCTTTATCTTTGTCTGTCTGTCTCCTTGTCTGTACATTACGTATATCTATCTGTTTCTCTCTTTCTGTTTGTCTGTATGTCTAGCTCTGTATTTTGTCTGTCTGTATATATGTAGCTTTGTCTCAGTTTGTCTGTCTGTCTGTCTGTCTCTTTGTCTCTGTCTGACTGACTGACTGAATATCTGTCTATTTATCTTTATCTATATGTATGTACAGTATATCTCTTAATTTTGTATGTCTGTATGTGTGTTTATCTCTTTTATTTGTCTGTCCGTATGTATGTATGTATGTCTGTATATTTATAGCTTTGTCTCCATTTGTTTGTCTGTCTGTCTATCTCTTTGTCTCTGTCTGACTGACTGACTGACTGACTGTCCGATTGTATGTCTATCTATTTATCTTTGTCTATTTGTATGTACAGTATATCTTTTTATTTCATCTGTCTGTTTATCTCTTTTATTTGTCTGTATGTATGTGTGTATGTATGTCTGACTGTATGTATGTCTATCTTTTTTTGTCTGACTGTATGTATGTATGTCTGTACATACTGTATGTGTGTATGTACGTATGTCTGACTGCATGTATGTCTATCTCTTTTGTTTGTCTGTATGTATGTCTGTTAGACAGTATGTGTGTCTATCTCTTTTATTTGTCTGTCTGACTGTATGTATGTCTATCGCTTTTCGATGTCCAGTCCATCCCTCCTTTAACTTTTCCGTCTGCTGTGTTTCTCCACGCCTGCTGAAGTTAGACATTGCATGGATTCAAACCCTCAACCTTTAGTATTGCAAACACACAATTTTATTCAAAGCATCTAAACGCAATAATATACGCAAAGGTCTGGAAACACAGGAACCAGCTCTGACAGGAAGCCAGAACGCGAAACAATTCCTTTTTCCGTTTTCACTCTGTTTATCACACGCTTCCGTTTATCACAAACATGTTTGTTATAGTCTGATTGTTTAGCAGATACGTTTAAAAAACGAATGCCTGTGAACGCTGTATATGATTTGGCGAAGCGGCCACCCCGAGACCCCCCCCCTGCCCTCGGCCCCGGAGTCAGAGGCATGTTCTGCTATTTCCTGCGCTGCATTGTTTCAGTAAAGCGTGATGGGCAGGAAGACGAGTGTGAAATGAGTTGTGCGCACACTTAGTTTGAGCTATTTATTCTTCTCTTTCTTTGAAGAGTCAAACACGGACGAGACTTGAACCTGTGACCCACACGGACCTTCATGTTGCGCTGTCGCTTTTGTAACTTCCTCCTCCTCTGTCTGGATTGTTCCGCACAGTTTTAAATCAGGACTGTTGTGTTTCACTAGTTCTCACACTTCATCATAAAGACCCGACACTGTGTTAGAACAAACATCCAGCTGAAACAACACGGAGCAACTCGGAAGGAGTCGCTCTGATTCCGTCTCCGCGTGGGAGGACTAAACTCTCCATCTGAAGTGTTTTTGGATTCTGGTGAAGTAGGAACACAAAGAAACGGATCCAAATCAGTCCAAGTAAACAAACAAGACAGAAATAGACATCACGCTTACATATGCTGAAACAATAATCAGACTTGGACTTTTGGCAAATATCGAATTTCAGCAAATATCGAATGAATTTGTTTCAACTGGAAACTCGATTCATTAATACATTTTAAGAGGATAATAAGGGCGCATACCTTGCAGATTTGGGTGTATAAAAAGTTTTGAATTTCGGAACTGAGTTTTTAATTATTAAGTTGAAGGGTCACAAATAATGAGCTCGTAGTTTGAACCTGTCAATCAGGGCTGGGATGAAACACCCAACAAGACGATTATTCATTCTTTGATTATGTTACTCGGATTGGGAATTATCGATCAAATTTGCGTTTGCGTTTAAGCTAACTTATCAGTTCTTGTTTCCATTGCTCAAATTAGTAGATACAGTAAATCTGTAATCCATGCGAGTCAAAGAAGAATAATCTCACATTATTCTTACAGACACGATGAAATGGACTGATATTGAGAACGATACATTGAATGTCAAGTCTAAATGATTTGTTTGACCCTTCTGTCTGGGAATGTAAAGGTTGAAGGGAAAAGAAAACCAAGTGAATCTAAAACCAACTTCATTTTTTCATTGATTGGGCAATTTTTATATAGAGGTTGAGCAGTTTTATAGAGAAATCAGTTTAATGATCACTATAAGAAGCTCCTTCCATTCATACCTCCTTCATGAACGAAACACCCAGCCAAGTTCAGCATTGCGTATGTGTTTTCTTTCCTTCAGCTTTGAATCACATTGCTTTCAAGAATTGTGAATTCTTTGTTTTCTCTTGGACTCTGGGGCAATATTCGTTTTCGGACAGAAACCTTTTTCATTTTTTTTTCTACCCGACTCCCTCCGTGTTCCTCCGCCCGTCCCTGTTGTGCGCTTGTGACTGTCTCTTTGCCTGTGGCTGAACAGCTGTTGTATGGGCTGAGGATTCTGGGTAAATAACAGTGGGGCGGCGCTGCCAGTCATGCTCATCCTCAGCACAGCTGCCACTCTCAGTGAAGAGAAGCTTCAAACTCCAGCCAAACTTCCTCTCAAGGCCTCTTCAGCTAAGACTCTCCGCTAATGCCGTGTCACGCGTTTACCGCTCCACGCACTGTAGCTCTCGTGGCGTCTGAGATGCGAAACGGCAAATGCTTTTCCTCCTCAGTACGGTGGATCTAACAAGCTTGAGGTTTGAGTAAATCCCCAAGAGAAGAACCAGCTGCTGGTTTCACCTTGAGAGTAAATCTTTAACATGTCTGTGTGGTTTTTCCTCGTAGCCTTGAACTTAACAGACCGTTCTATATTGACTCCAAGTAAATTCATCTTTACTTTTCATGAGAGACAGGCAGACACGAACACATACACGCACACACACACACACACATACACACACACACACACACACACACACACACATCGACATAGATACATTTTCTTTTATTTTGACAAGGCTTTGGAAAGTATTGTCAAACAGTCAGCTATGGTGCACATATATATAGAAAAGCCAACAATTTTGGCAAATACACAAAAAATAAAGTCATTTGTTTGATTCCTAGGATGATGAATGTAACAATACATATTTATGAATGTAACAATACATAGTTTTTTATGGATTACGATGAGATCATGAAGGATCAGAGGATTGTAATGACATCATGATGACATCAATCATTAGAAACAATGTGTGCTGTTTAGTTTTGAACCAATCTCAAAATTATTGATTGACGTTGTATTCCGAATACGTGCTGTTTCTGCATTTGTCATTGAAGTTTGTCCAACTCCTGACACACACACACACACGCACACACGCACACACACACACACACACACACACACACACACACACACTTCCTCCACCGCTGCAGGAAGTGACGACTCATTTAAACAAAGCAAGATTTCGTCCTCACACAAAAGATTTCCGTTGGTCACTTGGAAGTCCAATCAGATTTCCACATTTAGTACCTCATTGTTTACGTTCGGCTCGGATCCGATAGAAGGAAAGTGATGGGGAAATCTTCTAACATGTGCTCATGATTCTCAGCGATGATATTTGCATTCTTCAAACCTCAGGAGTTAGCACAAATCATTTAGCATGACAGATTCTCTGGAGAAGAAGTGTGATGGGTAAAGCCAAAAACCAGGGTGGTGTTTCAGGAAAAGAACTTTGCAAAAGCGTGTAGAGATAAGAGCACAGGAAAGACCCTGAGAATGAAGGAGATTAAAGGGAAGTGGTCTCGCCGCAGGAACAGCTAGAGAACGTGCTAAGACCATTTCCCTTTAATTTACCACATTCTGTGTGTGCGTAACAGTTGGGCTGTATTTAACTTAACATGAATTTAACGCAGAGCTTGGCAAAATCATTAAGTGCACAATTTGTGTGATTTGTTGTGATTGTTATTTGTACAAAAGAAATACAGAATTGAAGCATTTCCCATGACATTGTAATGGATACAGCGAGCAGGTTCTTTTCTTTACTATTTGTCATGATTACATGACAGTACTAGTACTGTCAAGTACATTACTAGTTTTACAATAAGTTATAAACAGTGCTGTCAAAAGTAGTCACATTCGATACTTAAGTAGAGTTAAGAAATACTTTGTTGAAGTGAAAGTATCAGTATAACCTTTTCTGGTATTTACATACTCTGGTATTTTTTACTTTTACTGGTACTGGTAAAACTACTTCAAGGAAAAAAGTTAAAGTAATGCATCGGAAAAATGCTTTCATATTGTTATATTCAAATGTTGTTGTATATAATAATATTATAAACATTTAATCACAATACTCACACACCAAAGAACCATTTATGCGTGCTACTAAGCATTACCGTATTATTCTGAGTGTAAAATATGATATCAAAAGGTTCAGAAGCATGACATCAATGATCTTTATATGGATGATTTTTTAGATCAGTGACAACACGGAAATAAAACGAACTGAAATGAAATATAGTAACAATGAGTTACACGGCAGTTTTTAAAACGTAAGGACAATTTAAAAATGTAAATAGCTTTTAAAAAAATCAGATTAGATAGACCTACGTAGATACCAGAAGAGGAATATTCTTTAAAAAACACAGATTTCCTTATTAATATCATAAAAAAAATGCTCCTAATCTGTTCCAATCCTTGTATATCACCCCATATTTGTAAGTAAGTACAGTTATTTTAAGTGCAAAAATTCATTTTATGTGCGAGCAAATTGTGATACAAGCTCGAACGCTGAACCATTTAAACCCATAGCTCAAGTTACCAACGTATATACAAACGTTTTTGAACCTAAAGCACACATGCACGTACAGATGTAATCTGCTCTCCTGACCCGAAGCGTGTGCCCACCGCTTCAGAGACCCTGCGTCTCTCTCCATCTCTGTGTTTGTCTTTGAGTCTGTCCTCTAAACTTCCAGCATCCCTCTGAAGTCTCCCGCCACAGGAACCTCCTCTCTCCTGACCTTTCCTCTTTGTTGAGCCCGCAGGGATCTGGGCGATCAGATGCATAATCACAGCGTTTTCTGACCCACATCTGGCATTCTTCCTCCTCTAAACCCCTGGCTTCTCTTCTTTGATGATTCAAACAACCACTGCCAACATCCAGCAGGATGACATCACCGCAGCAGATCTGCTGACGGCGGATTATTGTGCCGCGGTGGTCATCATGCTGAAGATGCTGTGACGGCTTCTGAAGAAACTTAAAATCTCAGTTCTGAGCACGTGTTGAATGCTTAAATCATCTAAAATCATACTATTTCCTGTCGTCTGCTTTGAAGACCTTGGTATGGATTTCCATGGAACGGTTGTGGGAAAACAGCTCAATCAGTAACACAACATTGGTCACTTCACATAAGAGCATCTCATGTGCACGTCCATGTTAACCATGGAGAAATGAAAGAGCAAGGTTTCTTTCATATTAGTGGAAAATGTTGTCATCTACACCTAAGACTACGGAGTCAGTTTCTAGGGAAAGTGTGGAGATGTTTAAATCCATCTGCACTAAACCATTTGATGATAAAGGTTGTACTGATTAGAGAAATGGACTTGCAACAAAAAGATCTGAGGTTCGAACCACAGAACAGCAGGTTCCCCTACTCAAGCCCATCTGCTCATGGATTAAGGTTGACCACTGTTTTGGAGTTTCTAGTATGGTTTCCACTTCCCTTACTTTATTATTCTACAACTTTCCATCCTTTATTTTAATGAAACTTTAAAATAAATAAAACAACGATAAGGAAAAGCAGTTGTGAGTGATCTAGTGATACAGTGATGATGACGGGCGTTTCAAGAAGACGAATCCTTTGAGGTTGAGTAATTACGGAGTAGTTTATGTTTGTAATTGTGTTTAGGAGGGTGGAGGGGCTTTTCTCGTAGAAACAAACCATGAACGTTCACGTGAGCCGTGTAATGACGAGTGTGTGTCTGTAATTAGGTGTCGTCACATGACCAGCTCCATCAGCGGGCGTGTGGATCCACCCACTCAGCGACCGGTGGTCTTTAATTACATCATCGCAGGAGTTGTATAGCCTTTACAGTCACTTCACTGTGCTGAAAAGATGCCTTCATGTTGCTTGCTGATGTTTCTGAGAAAAAAAAACTGTCAGGCAAAAAAATACAAAAATGTAAATTGACATAATGAAGATTAATTTGAACAAGGTCATGGGCTTGATTCCCAGAAAACATATTGTTAATACAACAGAAGCAGTGCAAATCTCTTTGTACAAGAGATTATTGCGTAATTGTTATGCAATTTCATGTAAACAGTAAAACAAAAGTAATCTGACCTGGGATTAATGGGCATCAAAAAGTAGAAAGAAAATTAGAGTATTTCTGGTTTCTAGCATTAAAGTCTACTAGCCTTTTAGCACAATATAGTTCTAGTATTAAACTATCAATGACTTGATATCCCCAACTTTTCCGAAACCAATTTTTTTATTGTTATTGTTTTTGTTTATTTCAGTTTCAGGCCCACAGGCTTAGTCAGGGGTTACTATAGGTCAGCTCGGCCCTCCGGCTCCGTTTTGGGCATCTACTAGCGATCTGGCCATTGAGACTGACAAAAACTAACGTTAAACACTCAGTTCAGTTTGAATGTCATTGCTTTTTCTCAAGTGGAGTTCTGTATTCGACACAGATTAAATCTAGGTCTTGTGAAGTGGTTTGGTTGAGATGAACATGAGAGGAGAGCAGCTCAAGGCGCTGATTGTTGTGCCTGATCCCCTTCAGACAGGACCTGCTTTACTGAAGCATCTTTATTCATTCATGGGGCGCTTGCTCGGCCTCGGCTCAGCAGACCGACAGAGTCGCGTGGCTCGCTCACAACGCCTGTAGTCATGCAAAGAAAACTCTAATCAACCTTTATTTAATTGCTAGTTTGTGTAATTGAGGGCCGACTGCTTTACACAAGCACTGGGAGTGTGTGTGAAGAGGCCGTTGGTACGTTTACTTAACCACTTGTCTGTGTCTGCAGACCTGGAGTCTCTGCATATCAAGAAGAGATGAAAGAAGAATGTGGTCTTTCAAGAAAGTGAAGAAAAAGGAAGATCTAGGCAAATCATAAACAGATTTTTTTAGAACTTTTTTTGACCTCCAAATTTGTCCTCTTCATCCCCTGGAGACCCTTGAACGTTTGATTTTGGTTTTCATGTTTATTCTTGTGTCTGCGTGGGTTTCCACTGGTTCTCCGGTTTTCTCCTTTAGTGTCTTCCTATATGTCGTTGGTTGATCACTAATGAATGTTGTTCGGAGATTCAAGCGCAAAAACGCATGGATTTTCATAGACTCCCCATGACCCAGAAATGAGGTAGGTAGCTACAACACATTAACAAGGGAATGAAGTCTCGCGTGGGATTTTTAAAGGTGCAAGGTTACATATCTTAACTTTCAGATCTTCAAATTTAAACATCTGAATCCATTACGACAAGGCCTCAATCTCGGTTTCTTCCTGCATTTCCCTCTTCCCAGAGCGCCACCGTTGCCCTGTGAAGAGTCTATAAGGTAAAATTGTCGACATTGATGCAAATTAGAACAAAAACTGGAAGAGGACTTTCTTCACACCAACTTTACTTATTTATCAGGCGTCGTGATGCAACAGTTTGACTCGAGAGCATCGATTTACACCCGCTCCGAGTGCCATGCTGCAAAAAACAACTCCACACCTTTTGTTAAGAGTGCGCTTGTAAAACTGTTTACACGTTTTCTCACACACTCTTAGTCCAGGTCCAAGTGAAATATACCGAGATCACTTGCGCAAACAAACTGTAAAAAAAATATGCTTGGATTTTTCACACAGACGTGTTAATCTTACTGCGTTTATCTTACGGAAAGGTTATGTACGGTATTTGACCCGCAGTAACTTCACACTCCTTTCCTTTATCTGCGTATTATTTGAGAAGCGGTATGACACGGAGGAGTGTGACACGAAGCGCCAACACTTCGGAGGAGATGACAGAGCCGCCGCTGATCCGAGCAGAAAGTGCGTTTGACAGCGTGTGGCGTCGCAGGAAGTATCGGGTTATGGATCTGACGGCCCATCATGACTGCTGACAGCACAAACCTCGGCCTGTTAGAAGCCTGACAGACGCTTGATGAAGGCGGAGGAAACTGAGTCAGCAGCATCTGTTGCCGACGGCAGCGGGGCAGGACGGGTGACAACACCAGACACTGTCAAACTCCGCAGAAACATACATTTGCTTTGGTGACGAACAGGGAAACCGTTTAAAATCAATCTGATGTTTTAAACCAAGTCTTAGTTTCCAATTTCTTTTTAGAAAATGTCAAAATTGACATAACTTACTTTCCTACGGTCTAGTTGGCTATATTCCATCGTTGTTTCAACATTTTAAATCACCATTTTATTACCGTTATGTAGAAACTGACACACTGACAGTTAGATGGATGGATGGATGGATGGATGGATAGATGTATGTATGGATGGATGGATGGATGGATGGATGATAGATAGATAGACAGACAGACAGACAGATAGAGATGGACTTTTATTCTGTACTTTTATCTTATATACTCTAAGTCCTTGCACCATAGGATATCTCGAATAGACTATTCTAGAGAATAGAACTCACAACTTATTGAAAAACATATGGACATTTCGAAATAAGTCTCAAAAGATACATTTTATTGTAGCCCAATAAAATGCTTGATTTTCTAATTGCATCTGCACGCTTGGGAAGGTACCGACTTGATCGGAGGAACAGTTGTCTCGCGCAAAACCGTAATCGCTCGGCATGCTGCAACAGAATCTGTTTGTTTTTCCCTAAGAAGAGAGCGGAAGTTGAGTTTTGGCCTCAGAATGGGCAGCTAATGAATAATAATCAGTTGGGGGCCAATTAAATGATCTTTAAAGGCATTCGGCGCAATGAGCTCAGGTTTGAGCGGCTGGCGTTAGCAGCTAGCATGCAGCGAGTGGTGGTTGAGCAAAAAGACCCACTTAACTCCTTAATTATTTTCCATTACGGGGGCGTCTCGACAGTGTTTTGCCTGCTCAGTTTATTGGTAATGGAAGGCTTCATACCGGGGAGTGTTAATTGGTAGGTGCCGGTGCTGGAGGGTTCGGCGGGTTATGTTTAGAGCTTCTTCATTAGCGCGTAGCTTCTTAAGCGCGACTGCGTGTCGGCGTGAGCGTGGGCTTTCTGTTGTGTGGCTTTCATGGAGCTGTGTTTCATGCTGGTCACCACGCCGAGGCTTTTTCAGATGGCGGGATAAATTATGCACATTTTCGGGGGGTATTTAGCTGAAAGTCGCATTGATTGGGCGCAGCTGCACTCTCGGGCACTTTCCTGATTTTGCTGGTCATTAATTCAGTTTTTCCAAAGCCGATTACTTCATTTACGGCCATTACAGATTCATGCGCGCTCTGCGTCTCTGGGTAATTCGCAGAGCAGGATTAATGCCTTTATTGTCTTTTGCAATTGACCATCAATATTCGAATAAGGACGACGTGGATTTGTTGGTGTTTATTTTTAATTTTGTTTATGACTCTGAGTTCTGTTTTGGATTAGCCCCAACTGAACATGAGGGTGAATAGTAAATCTTTGTTAAATACCAGTGTCTTTTATTGTAGTTCCATGCTGGCGTTTTCCAATCGCAATAAGCCACTTGGGTGAAAAAGCAGATGTGAGTACAGCTTCCAGTGGATTATTCATTTAATAAGATCATGCTTTTGGAGAGCTCGGTTTGATTAGTTCATTTGTCGGGACAGATCTTTTGGCTTCTCAGCTTTTCTTTTTTTGCCCTCAAATGACTGAGTTTGCTTTGGATTTCCCTGAAATGTGAGGCAATTTTGTTTGATGGCTTACAGTAAAAGTAAAGTACCTCGAGAAGCTATCGAGAAGTTAAATAAAAGTGATACTTAATTTCAACTTTTTGATGAACAGTAATCAAATACCCAGCAATACAGACAGTGTAAGTATACAGATACTTTAAAAAGAAAATAAATATTAATAAATATATGCCAGTACATGTAAGGCCACTCATTACATGAGTTTAAAGCGCCGACTTTTAAATTTAAATGAGCGTGTAATTTGATGAAATTTTTTAGTTAGCTAGTTTGTAGCTCTATTGAGATGTGCTACAGTTTTACCACACTATATGTTTTCTAATATTTTAAAGAAATTTTTTTCTATATGCAGCACGTTCTACAGAGGCAGCGCAGACCGTCAGTACGATTCTATGATTTGAAATGTAAATAGTGACAGATACTATTGTCCAGGTACTGAACATGCAAATTACAGGTGGCCCTGATTTTATAAATTTAATAAATTTTTGTATTGCAAATTATGGCTTTTATAATGCATTTTTTCCTTAAGTAACATTAAGGAGAAAATATAACTATTAAAATATAAATATATATAAATTAACATATAAAATTCTATAGAGGAAGCACAGACTGAACGCAGGAAGTGTCTATGCAAAAAAAAAAATAGCGTTTCACAAAATTGAAGATGTTGAAAGTGATTGCTGTGGTTAAATTTTGTGGATTTGCCTGAATTTCTGGTTTACAATCCGTCCATCTTGAGAGGTCTAGTTATAGATTGTGAAGGCTGGTTACGATATACATGGACTCGTTTTTGGTTCCATTAAACTTTAACTGCAAAGGCCTTCTGGCTCAAAATCTGTTGTGTTTAGCCTCAAATCCCTCTCCCCTCCCCCGCTGAAACCCACCCAGTCGTCTCACGGGACGGCCAGATCCCATTTAAACACGGCCAAGTCACACGAATGCATTCGCCCTAGAGAAGTTTGCGTCTCTTGACAGACTACCCTTCACCGACGGCACGTTTTCATTAAGGCGCGCAATTTGGACACTTTCCAAATCACCTCTATTCTTTGGTGCGCACTAATTACGCCGGCATCTTAAAGAGAACTGGAAACACAATTACGCGTCTTCCTTCTGGTGCCTGGTCGCAGTGGTTTGTAGGTCAGGGGGACACGGGGCCGTTTCATTACAATGAACGCATGAGCCGCATGGCTAATGTTTTAATCGTAATAATTAATACCACTTCGCTCTCACGCTGAAACTAATTATGCGTCCACACGTCACGGCTCAAACCTGGCCGAGGAGATTCTGCCAGGTTTCCAGAACCACAGGAAGTCAAGGTTCATTTGCCCGGCTGTGTCACTCTCTGGCTGCGAGAGAGATTAAAAAAAGAGGGAAGATTTCCTTTGTCAATGATTCCGGTTGAAGCTCATTTATTGATGTTAATTATATTAATTTAATAGTTCAATCAATAGTTCAAGCAGCTTTTTTTTTCAAGTCTGCATACATGTGTATATTTGTATAATGTGCATGAAATATGTATATATAAATGTATACATTTATTCTGAACAGATTGTTCTTGTGAATAATTTCTAATTTATTTATTGCTATTCAATAATATATTCATTATAAAATATTTATACAGTTTATATGCACTACCGTTCAAAAGTTTGGGGTCACCTAGGCAATTTAGTGTTTTTGACACAAAAAAGAGCCGCCACACTTCACGCCAATGACTTTGTAATGTTAGCATGCCAGAGGAGACTGGCACCAGAGAGTCGGGTTCCCCCTAGGTTTTTTCCTCTCACCCCACCAGAGAGGTTTTTTTCCTAGCCACTGTCGCTATCTAGCTTGCTCTTGCATTTTTCTTTTTAAAGACTTTTTCTCATAGCGTCTTTGCCTTGGTCTCAGAAGAAAAGCGCTATATAAATTAACTTGAACTTGAACCATGAGTTATAAAATGAATAGAAAGTATGAAAGTGCTCTATTTTTGAGTGTTTGATTGACCCCACAAATGTGATGCTCCAGATTCTCAACCTGCTCAAAGGAAGGTCAGTTTTATAGCTTCTTTAACCAGCTAAATTGTTTCCAGCAGTGCTAACATGATCAAACAAGGGTTTTCCAATCATCCATTATCCTTCTGACACAATTAGTAAACACATTGTACCATTAAAACACTGGAGTGACAGTTGCTGCAAATGGGCCTCTACAGACATTTAAAGCTAGAATAGTTATTATATTAGCAATGTATAGAATGTATTTATGATTAGTTTAAAGATTTTTTCATTGACAAAGCATTTGCTTTTCTTTCAATTAACAAGGACATTTCAAAGTGACACCAAACTTTTGAATGGTAGTGTTTAGTAATCTAACAATATGATGGAATTTTAGACACACAACAACAACTAGGTAAAAAATTATATATGTATCGTGTACTGTACATAGCGCATCATTTTCAAATTATATTGTTCAAAATCTTTGATAAAAGCGAATAGAAAATTGAGTTGTACTCTATATAGCTAGAAAAATTTTAATTGTAGGTTTGTAGGTTTAGTGTGTGTTAGACCCACCCGTATGCCCAGTGTTGGTCATCTAGAACCTATAGTATCTCCTCCTGCTCATTATCCTGTACAAGAGCATCATTTTGGGACAGGAACCTTCCAAGGCAAAGCAGGACCTGCAGTGTGAGGTTTGACTCCGGGACGGTTATTGTGAAGATGGATGGTGGTGTCCGTTAGTGGGTGGAGGTCTGTGGAGATAATAAGAGAGAGCAGATACTCTGCATCAGATCGGGGAGGAGAGATAGAAGCTTGGCTGAGATCCAGACAGATGGTCTTCAAAAAGACTTTGATAACCCCTGGACGTCCTGCTCCAGACACACTTTCTGTCTCGTGCGTGTGAAAAAGAAAAGCCACCGTAGGGAATTTTTTTTCTGAAGGAATTTTCCAGAAGCTCTTAAAAGACGAAGGAGTTCTGAGTGTTTCCCTGACACACTTGATTAGTCTCGACTTTATTTTAATGTTGTGATCAGTCGGGGGACGCATACTGTGCATTTAATGTATCTATCTACCCAATTAAATAATGTCACAACCGCGCAGTTCATTAACATGCAAATGGTATCTTATGAGGAGATTAGTTAATTGCAACTCATTTGCATAATTAATGAACATTCAAATGAATAATGCTCCGGCGAATTTGTGCTGTGCTGTTGTGAAATAAATTATAGAAGACAGGCTGCAGAGCTCTGGGTGAAGTCCTCCAAACGCCTCGGAATAATAAACTTGTGGAAACTCCATGTTCTGCTGCGATGAGGCTCAATCCCGTAGAGTTCTCGCGCTGCTGATAAATACACTGACAAAACACTCAACGTTTATGGGGGCGAGACCCTGCGGTGGCCTGAAGATGTTGTTTTTTTCACTATGGCAACTTTATTTTGTCCTTGTCGTGTTTATGACCTTGACGTGTCATCAAGTTTCAAGTTTATTGTTTTTAATCAGAAAGCCTAGCCAAAAAAAAAAAAAAAATGTGAGCGATTTAAAACTGATTCCAACATGTACTTTGAGCAGTAAGCACACCAATAGATAACACTGGCTAAAAGTTGCTATTAAGATGGCTAGTTGAATTCATTTACAGTACAGTCGTTTTAATTTTACAAATCTATAAACCCGAATGTTATAAATTCTGTTAACATACAGTTATTTTTCTAGAAGTAATAGTAATGGTAAGTAATAGTTGTGATAAGTTGTTTAACAATACAGTATATTCTGTACACATTCTAGTCTTTATATGTTGAGTTTGAGAGTAAAAACAAAAGAGTTAAATACATTTTTGAAATACGATTATGTTTAGTAAATGGGCAGCTGAGGGCTGTCCTGGAAGATTTTATTGTTTCTCACACTAAGCAGAATTGATCGTGTACATTTTGCAATTTAAAACTTTACAATTTACATTATAGTCTAACAGTATAGATATAGATACTGTGCGGACAGACAGACAGACTGATAATTTGCTTTTTCGTTGGGTAATAATGGATTCAAAATTTAAATGTGATAATCAATGGTGATTTTATGCATATCTTCTGTTGTAATGTTTTGTTGTAACATTACAGTCCAAAACAAACATTATTATTTTACTAATGTTAAAATGTTGCAATCAAATTTGGTTTAGACCAAGAACTTCCCTAAAAAACCTTCTTCATGCATCAGATTCAAGTGTGTTTTAAAGAACTGCTAGCTTCACCACAACCTCAGATGCTAATGACTTTTTTTTTAAGTGTTGGTCAGTTCAATGTCCTGCCTCAAGACCGGTGACCCCGACATGCCCTTCAGAAATGTGGAAGTCGTTCTCTTCCTCTGTTTTACCAATGGAAGATGTTGCAATCCTGAGTAAAACATGTTTTCATCTGTAGGTTTCTCAAGTTCTACTAGTTGTTTACTGCTGCAGTAAAGTCCGAATTCTAGAACTTGATTTAACACTAGTAAATACGACTCCTCCAGCCAGTTCTGTTGAAGCTTTAGTGGATTTAAGTCTCTAAATCAGACTCTAAATCTTTAAATTCAACTGCAGACCCCACCATCCACTGCTTTGGCGAAGCCTGGGATTACATTTGCTTACTTGACTTTAATCTTTCACAGCAATTGATTTTTCTTTTGCAGAATTACTTCAATTTTAATAAGCTAGAGTGCGATAATATTCACATTTTCTTCCTATATACATTTAGTTTGAAATATTGTTTTAGGTTTAATAAGATACGATTTGCCTGTACAACACATACAATTAATTATTGTATCCAGGTGTCCTCTTTTAATTCAAGTTATGCTGCTTGTTCTGTTCACCTGTGTCTTGTTCTGTCATAATTGGTTTTGATATTTAAGGCGGTGTTCTCCTTTGTTTGGGGCTGGATAATTTTTCTGAGTTTTGGGATAGTGGTATGTTGGTCTTGTTTGCTTGTTTTATCCTTGTGTCTGTTGCGTTACTCCATGTCTAGATCGATATTCTTGCTCCTGTCTTGTTCTTGTGCAGTTCCAAACCGATTGGACGCCTTTGAGCGGCGTTATGATTTTGTTTGTTTTCTATTTGTTTAATAAAAGTCTCTGCATTTGGTTTTTATCTCCCCGCGTCCCGAAAAGTGGCAATAACACATGTACCAAATATGTGCGCAAACAAAGAATAAATATATTTTATATTATATATTATTTCTGTTTTATTGTCTCTTGTTTTTTTTGTGAATTGATATTCACATAATTTACACAATCACTGTTTGACCTTTTTCTATGCAGTATTAGATTAAACATATTTTATAAAAAAATATGCATACTTTCTTAAATAGTATTTATAGTATTTTTTTTACTATAGTATTTTTTATAAATTGTTGTTAAGTATAATATGTAAAAATTATAATACTAAACAGTCATGGTCATTCTACAACATGAGGTACAGCCCTACCCAATAAGAACAGCACATTCATTTAATCAGCGTTGTGATTAGCTGATCATAATGATGTTACTGTTTTGGAAATGAGAAGCATCATTGTACTGAACCAGAGGAAAGAATTGCGGTATTTTACAGACTATTAGGAGCACCTAAAATGCAAAAACCAAAACGTAAAAAAATGGCTCTGCGCTGCATCATTCAAACCAAATGCGAGCTGGATCTGTGGAAAAAATATTAGGAAATACTGTTGTTACTAGTGTGCTTATAGTCTGACAATTAATAGTACACAATGCCTTTTTACTGTAAATGGATTTTGTCAATGCAGATCTAATGTCTGGAGGCTGTGATGGTTTCTGAGAGTTTTTGTTTTATCAGAGGGATCAAACCGGTTTATTTAGAGGCGGCACAAACAGGGCATTGATGTTGAAGTCATCAGGGTTCTCCTCACATCCTTCAGTCTGTCTGACTGGAGATGAAGCCGTCTCTAATTTCTCTTCCTGTTTATTTAGACAAGCTGCTTAAAGGAAACTGTTAAGTAGAGCTTGTGTGCTGTAATTCTTCGGAGCGTTTGTCAAATATGTCCTTAATAGGTCAATGGCATTTTGTAGGTGCAGTGATTGAGCTGGAGAAGACAAAGAGAGAGCTTGACATGATGTTTGGCAGCAGATCATGTTCAGCGAGAAAATCGTGATGTTTATCTCCTCCATTATACTCCGTCTTCCTCGAAGTCTGTTTGCCTCCCCATGACTGTGAGTTCTCTAAACACAAGAGAGTCTTTATGATGACGGGTGAAGGACCTCATGAAGATGTTGTTTGACAGTTTCACAGCCTCGGAGGTGATGGGAGATAGAGTGTGATGCAGAAGCACCGCAGACACAGGCCAGTTTGCACAAAAGAGCTTGTGTTTCACAGAGCATTTTTAATAGGTTGTTTTTAGTTTGTACGTGTGGAGAGGAGAGAACATTTGATTGTCGGGGAGTTTAAAACGAGCATACTTAGGAGGGACGAAACAGCGCGAGCGTCACTCGTATCCACCATATGCAATTTTATGTTTTCGCTAATTATATTTTACAATATGGCGGTTTCAAAGTGGCTGTAGAGAACCATAAAACACAAATACAGCAGCAATAATCACTAGCACTGTGTATATATTACCCACTAGAGCTGGATGAGCATTGCCAGCCAATCAGAACAGCTCATTCGTTTAATCAGCAAAGTGATTGGCTGCTGACTGTGATGTCACAATTTTAATGAGACGCATTTTTGTAGCATTAAGCTGGAAGGAATGACGAGTATGCATTCGCTTTTTTACATATTTTATGCATTTTAAAGAGTTCAGATTCATATGTATTTGCATATGCGTGTTACACTAAAGCAATGAAACGTTTAATTGAGAAAAAAGGGACCAGCAGACTCTCATGCTCAATAGAATGTATTATATTAAAATAGTATTCTTTTAAAAATTATATTATTTATAATTATATTATCCTTATATATTATATCATTATATTTTAAATATATACTATAGCATAAAGTATAGACAACGAGCCTCAAAATGTCCGAACCGATTTTCTAGCTTTAAAACGGTTAACATTGGTAAGAAGAAACTATTGATCTTCTTAAATTATATTACTTTTTGTATTGAGTAGATTCTTCACCTCTTTTAATTTTTCCCCCCTATTGTTTAGACAGTTTATAGACGGTTTACTTAGCAAACCTGACCAGTGAAGCCCTCTTTATCACAGCAAACTCATTTCACCTTGCAAAAAAGAAATTCTCCCAGAAAATGACCTGTTTCGATAATCTAAGCCATAAATCATCAAGGTCTCATTATAGGGGAGAATGATAGCTACTGTTTTTATTGTATACAGTATTTGAAGTGTAGATACCTGTGGTGGGAATGGCTCCACGTGCTGCTTTAGCCAATCATCTTGTGACTTTCAGGAGCGGCAGGAAGGCAGCAGTCTTTACGTGTCCAACGGCTTATCTGTACTTTTTAAAGAAAAACAAACACTTTCACTCAGCGTTGAATGCCATTACACTCGAGCTGGAGACGTAGTGTGTGTTAATAAGCTGGGACATCTGGTAACCAGCTTCTTTTCTGATTCATTAGCTGACGTAGCGGCGGTGGCCAGAGGGGTTTACACTGGATATTTGAGAGAGAAGCCATGAGCCAGAACAGTGTGTGTCATGTGAGAGCCTACTGCCAGTGTGTGTGTGTGTGTGTGTGTGTGTGTGTGTTCACCGCTCGATTAAGCACATCGTAGGAATAAATGACACCTATTCAAAGCGTAGAGATGTTCCAAAATTGCATGCAGATTTCTACCAAATGTCATTTTAACACGTCCAGAAAAATGTACCAGAATTTAGGTGCAAAATGAATTAAAGCACATAAACTGACACAATATAATGCAGCAGGTTATTTAAATGCAATTATTTTAAGTTTAATTTTTTTCATGCTAATTTATAATTTTATGAAAATAAAAAGTAATATAGTATATATAAATAAAGCAATATTATTTACAGATTTTACGTATATCTATGAAAATTATTGTATTTTTTTGTCTCTTAGACTGAATTACAAAGACAAAATGAAAGCTTAATAAAAAAAACTAATAGCATAACTGAACATATTTGAATATTATAAATCTAAAGGCCTGGATTTCACACTTTGTTAATTTAAATAAATGTTTTCCAAACATGTTCACTGTAATTTTATTGAACGATTGTTATTTCAGTGTAGTCATGTAGAATTAATTTTGAGTGGACTGTAATACAATTTTATTCCGTGCCTGAAATCCTTCAACATCTAATCAAAGACGTTTACAGTAATTAAACCTGTAGGAGATGCTGAACCAATGGTGGTCAACCAATAGTCCCCCCAACCCCCAAGAAGATGATGGAGCAGGAAGAATCCGAGATGACAGCAAACACTGACGGATGAAATGGACAATGAAGTTTCCATATGTTGTTTTTACACAGTAATTAGAATCTGCGCCGTGTCGTTTCCACACACACGTATGCACAAACATGTGCACGGTTTAAAGTTGTAAAAGCTACTGACACATGTGATGTCATTATTCAGGTCAGCTCTTCCGCTGACGCCGTTCAGATTCCTCAGAAACGTGTATAGGTGAGTAGTGACAAGTTACATGCAGTCCGTTACTTAGTATTATAGAAAGTACTCTCCTTACTATACGAGACTTTGTAAAGAACATACTATACTTGTCCATCTCATTGAATGATCATACATTTAAGATGGCCATTATTGGTCATTATTTTCTTCATTATTGGAAATATTAATCTAAATATAATTTCATTTGTGTGCAATGATGACAATAAGTGCAATTTGTAGTGTGGAGAGATTAGTTAGTAATCTCATAGAAAGTACTGGAATTGCTCATCTTTCCATAGATTACTTGTATTACAAGATACTGTATTTTTTCATAGATTTCTGTGTCGGTTTACTAAATCATAGATTACTTCTATCGTTTTTTTAATCACGGATTTCTTTTATTCTCATAGATTAGGTATATTTCCATGAATCACTGTATTTTTAGGGACTACTAATGCTTCCCATATATTACGTGTATTCTAATTGATTACTTATTCAAAAGTTGTTAAAAATGTTAATTCGCAGATTACTTGTAGTTTTGTAATTCCTGTATTTCACAAAAAACGCTTCTAGTCATTTCTGTGTACTGTATCACGTAAAATATCCGTGATACAGATAACTAATAAGTAAATAAATAATAAGTACGTATATGACAAACTCATCCTGATGACAAAATTCAGCTAAAGATATTTCTGGCCATGTCTGTTGCATCTGATGATTTGATTACATGCCAGATAAACATACAAATAGCAAAAAAACAACAATGGGGATGAAAGAAAGAGAGCAACCAGCCTAATTTATTGTAGCATCACGTCTGTTCTTCATCACCATGGCGACCTGCGAAAGCGCCGCGATGCGTTCCACACGCAGATGTGACCGGTTTGTATTCATCAGATATGCAAATGTGTTGATCCGGAGCTCATTGTTATGCGCTGCCCCTGAGACAAATGAGGTTGATGCTGTTTGTGGATTGGCCGTCTCTAAAGGAGCGAGACACGACGAGACATCTCACCGGCGCTTTAGCATGCTAAAATGACGCTGGGTTTTCCTCCATGCAGCTGTGTGCAGGAAGTGAAGCTTCAGCTTCTGTCTTCCCTAACCTCGTCCCCTGTGGAGGGAAGCGCTGGGCTGTGAACCTGGATGCCATCTGATTGGCTGCTGAGGTGTTGGGGTAAGGGGCCGCAGCTGGTCCAGAAGCCCCTGTGTTGGTATCTGCAGCATGTCGACGTGTGAAGTACAAAAGATGAATTCTATTCCTCAAGAGAGCCATACATATGTCAAGTATATTGTCCCGTTATACCAATTCATTTATCAACCCGCTGAATGGCAATTAGATTCACAGGATGGTGCAGGTAGATGGCAAGAGCTTGGTGCCAACTCTCCACCACAGCTGAGCTCCTCTGGTGGGCATCAGCGGATGAGGCTTACAGAGACGCGGTGACCTTCCTGAAAGGTCAAGCCTCTTCCCCGCTAGAAAATCCCTGCGCCACCAGAGACGAGCGTTCCCCTTCACCGCAACCCCACTGATAGAGATATAGAGAGAGAATTTAAAGGATAAGAGAAAAATGAGTGAGAGAGAGAGAGAGAGAGAGAGAGAGAGAGAGAGAGAGAGAAGAGAGAAGGAATGAGAGAGTAGAGAAAGAGAAATATAATGAGAGGAGAGTGAGAGGAAGAGAGAAAAGAGAGAAAGAAGAGAGAGAGAGATAAAGAGAGAGAGAGAGAGGAGAGAAGAGAGAGAGAGAGAGAGAGAGAGAGAGAGAGAGAGAGAGAGAGAGAGAGAGAGAGAGAGAGAGAGAGAGAGAGAGAGAGTCTGTGTGCCAACTGGAGAGGCCCGAAGATGAAGTGAAATGAGGATCAGCTGGGCTCTTACAATGTGCTGATCTGAAATGAGTGAATTAAAAAAGAAAAATAGAAGAAGAAGAAGAAGAAGAAGAAGAAGAAGAAGAAGATGATGAAGTTTATGGTGATCTCCCCCTCATGTCTGGTTTGAGGAACTGATGACACAAGGAGGAACTGGTTTTCTTCATAGTAGACAAAATACCTTTCATCAGTTAATTGAATTTTTTGGATTTTTTTAAAACTTATAACACATTTCATTGCAGGGCAGCACGGTGGAGCAGTGGGTAGCGCTGTCGCCTCACAGTTTGAGGCTCGCTAAAAATATTGGTCTGGAAGGTTACTAACTATCTTTGGGCAAGACATTGACCCCCACATGCCCACTGCTCCGGGCTTGATGTACAACTTCCTCATGGTTCCAATCAGAGCTTTGCCTCACTTTCCTTTCTCTATAAGTTTTTTTTCTGCTGAAACTTACCTTGAACATATTAAAGCAACATATAATAATATAGCAGTAAAGCTGATACCATTATTCGCTGAGATCTCCAATCAGAGAAAAGCTAAAATAATTGTAAGCAAATGCATTTATGATTTTCCAAGCGTAATTTTGGTTCTTTCACTGGGACCAGAGCCTATGGCCAAGAGGGACTAAACCCTCCTAACTGTGGGAACGTGCTGTTTGCCATCTGGCTGCAGTTGAGAAACTTTGGGTTTAAGGGTCTTAGTTGGAAACCTCCCAACAATGTTTGTGTTTGTTTGTTGAATCACTTCCTCAAACCTCGGGTGAGGGGGAAGATTTGGAGATGTGAAGCCCCCCGGACCCACAGCTCGCCTCCCCACAGCTGGACTTCATCTGGACTGATTGCTCTCAGTGGCAGCCCTGATCTCCTTATCATATCTTCCCCAGAGCGGCTCAAGCCTCCCAGATGCCACCAGTGCTGATTCTATTTAGTGCGATTGAAGATCCTTTTATTGCTCTTGCTTCTTAAGAAACCATAAATTGGGATAAATTGGCAGTTTGGTTGTTAAGTCTGAGAGATGTAGAAGATACCAGATGAGTTTGATTGCCCAGCGTTACTGAAGAGAAACAGCAGACAGCACGTCTGTCTGGATTCCACAGGGTTTTTCTTCAGTTTATTTGTCTTGAAAATGAATTTTGACTGTGATGTCTTTGCTGTTAGAAGAGTTTGGGTTAAAGTCTCTTTCTGCACATGGAGTTCAGGGTTATTTGTAGACAGGAACATCATCTTTCTTTCAGTGACAGTAAGAATGTTCCGAGAACATGTTTCTTTCATGCAGACTGACCACATTTTTTTATATCTTTATATATATATATATTATATTATAAAACATATATATTTTATATATTTTTTTATATATATTTATATATTTTTTATTTTTATTATATAATTATTTTTCGTACTATTAAGACTTTTAATATTTAATATCTTTTGAGATTGCAGTGAAAATGCAAAAAAGTTGGTTTAACTGGATTTTTGAATTAGCTTTTAGGATGTTGAAAAGTCAATGTTTAAAAACGGAATGTATTTATTTAATTAGTGAATCTGATCATCTGAATTTGATAATCTGCTCTAACATATGGTGAATTAAAAGGTTTAGTGAACTGGTGAAGCACTTATCAAGACAAACTTATCTTTGTCTTTGTTTTGTCATAATCATAGTCATCTACTTAACACCAACAACCAGACGATCAAATGAATAAAAAGCAACAACTCTCTTACATATTCACACGTGCGCTTTGAGACAGTTAAAACTGTGAAAAGTGCCTTACAAATGCTCAGAAACTTGAAAAAAAAAACTAGAAACTTATCAGCGGATGCTCAGAGTTACTACGCTGGTACTTATACTGAACATGGAAACTATTCTTTTTGACAAGCATATCCAGACATTTTTAGACTTTTAAAGTGTCTCCTCGTGTCTCTGCTTTAAGTTCTCAGGGAAGAAACGTTGGTTGTTTAAAAGCTGTGACGTTAAGGGGAACAAGTCAAAATGCGTTGGTCATGCGTTTGTCATGTATTTCTACACGTGCATGTGTTTTCCAGACTCCAGCATAACACCATGAAAACACCGTGACAAGGTCCGTACCCACCTCGTTCTCTCTCTGACCTTCTGCTCTTTCTGCTTCATTTTGGTTTCCACTGGTCAGTCTCGACCTCCCAGAAGTGACATAAACTAACCTAAAGAAACACTTTTTATAAACTGTAACATATCTTTGTCGGGTCACCCTGGTTTGGAATCAAGTCAAGGTTTATTCTGCTCTTAAGCCCCGGTTGTGAGTGATGAATTCGAAGTTTTTCGAATCTGAGGCCTCAAACTTGTGTCTTGATCTTGGGTCTCAAACTCAGTATTACTGCTCAATGGCTTCCTGTTTACTCTCTTTAATTGATTCCATAACCGCTTGACCAAAATCAACGGCTGCAGAATGTGTTCTTGAACTTTTTTTTTCTTTTGTACTCTTGTAAAATTTGCCTGAATTAGAGGAAATGAAAACTTTTTTGTCAGATCCCATTTGCTTAACCGTGACAAACCAGTGATGTAGCGATTTTGGCCAGTCCATTCTTCTCATTAAATGGCAACAAGAGCAAACAAGACTCTCTTTCAGGCGTTAAGATTGTGAATTGTTCCAAAAGGGGGAATGAACTGAGACCAATGGAATCAATGTTTGATAGGCAATGAAAGAATAACAACCACAAACCGAGAAAAGACAGTGACATGCAAATGTGTGTAAAGGGTGTGAGACGCTTGATGACGTCCCGGGACGCACACTGAGCTCCTGTCCCACAGCACATGTGCTCGCGCTGCTATCATTCAGAGGGGATTCCTGGCCCACGCATCCCTAGACTCACACGTTTAATAAGGCCGGCTCTCTGTGGGTAATCTGCTTTGTCATGGTCATAAGGCTCCTTTGAAAGTAAAAAAAAAAGTGAATTTGTCATGGAAAAGGTTTTCGCACAGAGACTAAACAGAAAAGCAGGGAAATTGACTTTGTTGAAATTGAAAGTGATGACAGACCGTCAGTTATGAACAGTTCTGTTTGTTGTGAAATGCTTACTGTGTATTGTCTTGATGTAATTCAACTGATCTAATATATATGTAGAAGAACTTCCTACTATAATTGTTAAGGAAAAAGAAGACGTGCAATTATTCGATTTTTAACCTTTCAGTATAAGTTAACAAAATTAAAACTTAACTTTATAAGAATCTTTCATGCTGTGAATTGTCGGTATTCAGATCAAATTAATGTGCAAAAACACAAATGTTCAATGTTTTCGAATTCCAGAAAAAAAATGTTCCAATCAAACCTTTAATTCTGATTACATTTATTACATACATGATTACATAATTACATACAGAAGAAGAAGAAGAAGAAGAAGAAGAAGAAGAAGAAGAAGAAGAAGAAGAAGAAGAAGAAGAAGAAGAATTTATAAATTTACTTTTTGCAGCAGCCCCAATGGTAAAACAACATATAAAGATACATATTTGAATAAAATAGATATGAATGGAAGAAAAAAAATATTGCACATTGTTGCAATACTTAATCATGTTACATTTTAAGGAAAGTTTTTCTCTGACTGGTCATTGACTCAATCACGTTTTTGCCACAATCCTCAAATTAATAACGATTTAAAAGTTATTAATGGCCAGATGTTATTTCCCCCAGAAGTTTTCCAGGTTCCAGGACCGTTGACCTGAAGTGCGCGCGCTCCGGCCCGGCCACGCCCCTGCGGCACACCCGCGCCCTCTTCAAAAGCTCCCTTCAGCGGGAGCACTGTGACGTCACGCCAGAGAACCGCGCGCTCGCAGCAGATGAGATGCGGGACAGCAACAGGCGGACGCACACCGCGGGCTAGACACAAACTACCATAACTTCTTCATATTAGCCAGAAAAGTTTATCGGAACTTCACGAACACTTCCGTTTGGGAACACAATCCGGGTTGTTTGGCTTAATCATGTTTTCCGCGCAGCCTGACAGAGAAGTGTTGATGCGGAGTTCTGTGGTGGCGATCCTGGTTTGGATCAACCTGTTGATTCAGGGCGACGGCTATAACCTGGATCTCGAGCATCCCCTGGTTTATCGTGGACCTAATGGATCATTGTTCGGATACTCGGTTCTGCTTCACCAGCACGAGGAAGACTCCTGGTGAGTTCATGACATGCTCGAGCAGCTTCATCTTCTGTGGCAAACGAACCTTTCAGACCAGAGCGCAGTGTCAGGTATTCAACAACAAAAACTAAATGTCTGAACTGTATCAACATCTGCAATGATTTTGTCAAGTCACAAATGGAGATGGTGAGTTAATGTCATTTAGAGTAGAATTTGCCTGAAGTTAAGTTCTGAGTTCAGGTTTTGAGCATTTGTAAGGCGTTTTTCACAAACTGTCTCAAAACGTTTTAACGGTCTCAAAGCGCACGTGTGTAATGTAAGAGAATTGTTGCTTTTAATTCATTTGATCGTCTGGTTGTGAAAATGGCTGTGATTATCACTAAGACTATGACAAGACAAAGACAAAAACCAAGACCACATGACCACAGTATAGGCAATATTTAGATAATATATATTTTAAAATAATATATCGGTATTTTTTTTTCAAAATGGTAAAAAATCAAATAAATGACTTTTTGTTTCTTTCATAATGGTTTTTTGTCACTCTGTACTTGATTTAATGCTGTATTCATTGCTAAGGTTGATAGTTGGAGCGCCAGAGGCAGATTCCAGTTTTTATCCGCATGCCAGGAATCCTGGAGCCGTGTACAACTGCTCCATGTGGAGCTCCTCGTGCCAGCAGCTCCCCGTCGGTAGGTCTTCCCGCCCTGGTCTCCAGCAGACGCTCTAGAACACTGTTTATTTGTCCTTTTCATCTGGAGTGTAACTCGGACTTGACTTTTCCCATCTACACGTCACGAATATGATTGAGCTCTAAGCATGTGTGTGCTTTCAAACCTGTGAATGTGTCCAGTGAAAGAATTCCCAAGTGGGGCCAGCCAGACGGTGGAGGGTTTCCGTCTGTCAGGAAGAGGATGCTTATACTCGCCACCATGGGATGGGGAAACAAGGGATAGAGGAGAGACATTGTTGGGCGACTGTAGGCTATAAATAGCTTGTAGAAAAAAAATCCTTGTTGTAGTTAAAGGAGAACCATTAAACAAATCATTTCCTCCAAACGACTGGTTGGGCTGGACAGTTTAGACATTTCAGCGTTGCTTGACTTGGGCTTTTATTCATACTTTTTAAAATGATGATTCCAAAAGTCGTTTTCCCACTTTAAAGTTCATTACCTTTGAAAAACAACATAGAAAAAAAGAGCGACCGGTGATGCTTGATGTTCCACACCGTCTCTGCCGATTCCAGAATCTGAACCAGAATTCCTTTCTAAATCATCCAGTTCTAGACATTCATCACTCAAAACCAACTGGCTTGTGTCCATTGGCTGTTTACTTACTTTTTTCACACCTTGGCTTTTATAGATCTTCTTTGAGATCTCTGACAACATGTCCTTAATTATCTTGTGGCAGTATCTGGTGACAAACCTTTGAATCTGTGATCGTTGAAGATAAAGATCTGGTTTGAATATTTGCTGTTACCATAAAAAAACATTTAATGTATTTTTTTTTAGGAACCATGAAGTTGTCTGAAGAGTTTTTCACGTTGCAAATCATTTTCATAGTAATGTGTTACTGTAATTAGAAATAATGTATGTATTAGTGAATATAATTATGTATAGTAATTACACATGTATAATACAAGTAATATACTTTAGAGTCTGTAGTTGCTTTTTACAAGTTTTACATAAACCACGTGATTCTTCAGATCATGGTGTTAACGGAAAACCATTAGTTGTTCAAACTTGTGGTGGATACCGAAACCACTGAAAAGCTAGTGGTTGCTCAGTACGGAAGAGAGCATTGAGTCCCTTTTCAGCCTTTGGAGTGAGTGTGGACCATTACACAGCTTCATGACATCAACCATCTCAAAAACCACACACTTTGTTGACATGACACCAGCTTCTGAAAGTCCATCTATCTTCACCCCAGCTGTGAGCGTCTTTATTAGACATCTTTCAGTCGGTTCTGGTGGCAAGTTCTACCACAATCTTCATCCTGTTGTTTAACGCTGAATGTGCGATTCACAGGTGTGAAGATCACAGCATTTCTGCTGTGCTTTCAGAAGCTCTTATGTGTTTATTAAAGATCTACTGAATGGTTTCAGGAGCAACAGCCAAGTGTGGAAAACATTGTCAGGCGGAGGACGATAACCAGTGGCTGGGAGTCAGTTTGTCCCGACAACCTTCTCAAGGTCATATTTTGGTGTGTTGTAGTTCATTTTTGCTAATTATTAAATGCTATATTCGATTGTAGAGGACATCGACATGACGTTGACAGTGTTCGTTTGTGTTCTAGGCCTGTGGACATCGTTGGAAGAACGTATTCTACTCTCGGAAAGACAATCAGAACAAGCTTCCGCATGGAGTTTGCTTCAGATTCAGCCCGGATCTAAAACATGTCAGTCGTATTATACCGTGCTATAAAGGTACTGGTTTTCTGTGTTCACGTTTCCAAACACAGCAAGACTTTGTGAGACCTTCTGAGTTGAGTAATTCTCTTTCTTTAGATCATCAGCGGAAGTTCGGCGATGGTTATGGCTCGTGTCAAGCTGGAATATCAAATTCATTTACAGAGGTAGAGGATGGAGATGTTCTCCCAGTGGAGTCTGACGTTAAACATAATCAGTTTGTAGTAATGCGCTTCTTACTATACAGGACCTGATGATCATGGGAGCTCCAGGAACCTCGTACTGGACCGGATCTGTTCTTGTTATTAATTCCACAAGCAATGTATCTGCAGCTTATGTGGATGATGACAGTGAAGTTCTCTATGGTAGCTACCTAGGTGAGTTGTGTAAACATGTTTATTCTGAAAATAAGCCCTAGCTTGTTTAAGATGTTATATTAAGCTACACCCCATAATGAGCCCTAGTAAGTGAATATATCATAATAAGGAATTATTCCAGTGAACTAGATAAGTGAATTATTATTATTAAGTGAACTTCCTTGACTTTTTATCAAATAGATGTTATAAAAAAATAAAATAAATACTTTTAAAAATGCTATACTCTATAAATAGTTTAAATATCACAAGCATTGTGTTCTCTTGTGTTTTTTTGTTGAATTTGAGTGTGTTACACTCACCTTTTGTTAATGACAGTCGCTTGTCATTTTTGTGATTGTGTGATGCACATCAAAACTTTATTTGGTGCAACTTCTGCTTTCTATTTTTGTGCTTGAGCAGCACCAAGTCATTTTTAAAGTAACTAGCGTGTCTGAAGCCTGAAAAATTACTACTGAAAATTATTACTAAATAAATACTTTTAATGACTATATAATATATCTATATATAAAAAGAAAAGGACAATCCTACTATATTACAGTGTTGTTCAAAAACTATAATATAGAAAGAAATGATTACTTGACTTCTGTAGTTATTTAGCGTTTATTTAGCTGAATAGAAGAAACGTACAGAGGCTCAATCTATAACATCACAGTTTCAGACGACTCCAGTGTCTAGTGTTATACACAGCTACTCTCGCTTCTTAGCAACACTTCCGGTCTGTTTTATCTACGTGAACATGTGGAGTGTTTTGCAACTGTTTGTAACTTATTTCTGCGGTTTTGGTAGTTTGGGAAAATCTGTATGTGAGATGGATATTTACGTTATCGTCAAGACCGTTGTGAGTTGTGTGAAACAGGTTTTTATTTGTGCCAGGTTACGCCGTCGGCGCCGGGCACTTCCTTCACCCTCACAGCACAGAGATCGTCGGTGGCGCTCCTCAGCACGAACAGACTGGTAAAGTAAGGACATTCCCGTCGTCTGATTTTCTCCGAGATGAATTCCTCAGATATTTGGGATGGTTGTGAATGAACGACGCAGCAGACGTGTGTCATTACAAGACCCCCGGGCCCTTCGGGGGGCCGCGGTGAACAGTAAACTGCTTCAACTGAACTCTTCCTCCATCTGTGCAGGAAGAGGAAGCTGTTGTATGTGTGTGTGTGTGTGTGTGTGTGTGCAGATGTGCTGAGTTTGTTGTGTGTGCGTTCTCTAAGTAACCAAGGCAACAGATGTGTGTGTGGAAAAAGAATCAGGGTGTTTCTTCGTGAGGACAATGTCACACTTGTGTCATTTTCCACATTTACAATTAAAATTTCTAAATGTGTGTATGTTGAGGGGTGTGTGTCAGTGTGCTGTTTGTGTATTTATAAATTTGAATGAGTGTGTTCTTATGTGCATGTTACATATATTTTTGTTTCAAGTTTTGTCTGGGTGTGTGTTAGGAGACAGTGTGTGTGTGCGTGTGTGTGTGTCTTGTTGTGTATGTTATGGCTTTTATTGTTTAGTGTTGTAGTAATATCAGTTAATATTGATAGTAACATTATTTTCTTCTACAATAGTTTTGAATGTGACGCTGACTGTTGTCTTTCCTCTTTTCTTTATCCAGGCCTACATATTCCGCATCGAAGGCAACACTTTGAAAATTGTCAATGTGACCAAGGGTAAAAAAGTAAGAAACGTAAAGAATTTGCAGTTTTCCGGAGGAATTTTTTCTGGCCGGAGACAATAGTGTTTGTGTGTGTTCCAGCTCGGCTCGTATTATGGAGCGAGTGTGTGCGCCGTGGACCTGAACGCAGACGGTCTTTCGGATCTGCTGGTCGGGGCTCCAATGTTCAGCTCGCTGAGGGAAGAGGGACGTGTGTATGTCTACATCAACCAGGGCGAGGTGAAGTCTCCATCACTCAAACATTGTGCAAAGAGACTGGAGACTTTTTATGTTTTCCTTGCCATTGTTCCCTGTTTCAGTGCCCACTAGTCAAAGCCACAGTCAATATCACTGTCATTGTTCACTTGTCTGTCATTTTCTGTCACTGTCATTGTATCAGCTTTTTTTTGTTATTTCAGACTTGTAATTAAGATAAAAGGAGGGATTTTTGAGAAAGATTTGGAGAAAACACAGTATTCATTATTACTTATTATAATAAATATATTTGATGCTGTATACTGTATATGGTCATAATATGAATACAATTATTTTACATTATAATATTATTTATTTTTATTTTCCTATTGTATTGTTTTATTATTATTCATATATTTTGCATTTTTGTTCACCCCCCTCCCAAATCTCAAAAGGTTAAAAAAGGCTTTCAAATGGCTTGAATTATTGTTTCACTTTAGCCACAATAACTACTGAACTATTATAAATCTAGTCAAGTCACTTTCAATGCAAGATGTAATAATCTGAGTGCAAACACATATGCGTTTATATTAAAATGTGCAGTGATGCGTACACAGGATCGTTTAGTGTTCCCTTACCATCTGGTTTCAGGCGAAACTGAGAGAGAGCGACTTTGAGCTGGTCGGCAGCGACTCTTACGCAGCCCGTTTCGGGGAAACCATCGTGAACCTGGGCGACATTGATGATGATGGATACTCAGGTACAACACCTCTGCTGCTTTTCTCTAACCGGCAGTTTTGTTTGACATTAGGAAAGTCCCGGTTAGGAATGTGATCGGAGTATTGCTGTGAAGAACAATTAGTAGCGCATTTTGAATGACATTTTTGGTTTGTTAATGATCTTTTGTGACCAGAAATGTTTTGACTCGTAACTGGAACAGAGCTTGTTATTCTCTGAGATTTGGTGAAAGCTGTGGTTTTAAACCACAGTGTGTATTAAACATCTGAAAAACAAATCGTGTCGAACAAAGTTTAGACTGTTTTTTTATGTTTTTGTTTACTAAATTCTAATCCCAAGGGTCAAATACAGATCCTGCTTCAAATAATGATTTTGTTTTCTTTACAAGGTTTGATTTATTTCAAATTAATCACTTCATCCGTCGTGTTGCTCAATTTTACACGTGTAAAAGCTTTGGCTCTCAAACTGGGTCTCCGGGGCCTAAAGTCGACCTTTGACCCATGATTTGGCCTATTTTATTCAATTCAAGACTTTGAGTATTGTCAATATTGCCATTAGACAAGACATCTATAGATCAGTGGAGGTCCAGGTGGAATTCTCAACTGGATTTCTTCTCTTCCGTTGAAACGTTTGACATGACTCAACCTTTATAGACGGATGGATTCTTCATTCTGACGTGCTTGTTTCCCAGCGAGTGTCTTGTGTTTCAGACGTGGCCATCGGAGCCCCGCAGGAAGACGATCTGCGTGGTGCTATATATATCTACAACGGGAGAAAAACTGGTATCGGACAGAGCTTCTCTCAAGTATGTCCTTCAGCTTCTGTTTGGAGAGGATTGAAACAGAGCTGTTCTGTTTTTCTCTTGATTACTGTAACTTCCTGAAATCCCTCCAGTCTTATGATCCGATCTGGATCTGACCAATCCAAATCAAGAAAGACCTAGTAACTATGTTTCTGGCCAAAACGATTATAAAAATAGATCCTTTGTGACCCAAAGGCACAAGTTCGAATCCAGGACCTTCAGCTTCCACAAGCTTGGACCCTATAGTGTAAACTGACCACTGCTCGGAATGTATGTGTGTGTTGACTGTTAAAAAAGCAGCACTTCTTCCTACAGAATCACAGATGTGTGACTTCAGTATAAATGTATATATATAAATGTATATATTGTCGTTTTGCGTGTGGTGTAAATCAGATCACCTGAATGTCCGGCTGCAGCGTTGTTCCTTCTCTTGACGTCTTCTGTGTGCTGTCTTTGTGCTCTTCTCCTCAGAGAATAACCGGCTCTTTGTTGGGAAACGGCCTCAGGATGTTCGGTCAGTCCGTGTCTGGAGGAATTGATATTGATGGCAACAACTACCCAGGTAACAATGCAAGACAGTGTTTATATACAGTACATCTGTGTATGGTATATATATTAAAGTATGTAAGAAGCAAGTCTGGGAGAAATACTTTAAAACAGTAAGTAATTATGCAATTATTATTAAGTACAATTATTCTTTTATTTGTTAAAAAAATTACTTTTTTAAAAACAAAGGACTTGAAATCCCCAGAAAATACTAAATAAAATGTTCACTGATTGATATACTGTATACAGTTTTTGAAATAAAAGTTTAATTCTGCTTTAATTCAATTGAAATGTATAAAGACATTACTAACTTTAGTAATATTTAATAATCCTCTTTTAGTAGACTGATGGTGTAACCCGTGAGTGAAATGTAGTGTGACGGGGTCTTCACCGTGCGTTGTGTGCAGTGGTGCGTCAGAGGCTTGTTTAAAGGAAAAGTCGTGTGCGTTTCATGAGATTTTTTTCTCTCGCTCCAGATGTTGCGGTGGGAGCTTTCCTGTCAGATTCAGCTGTAGTGTTCAGGTAAAACACTCCTTCTGTCGAAAACACGTGTTTGTGGTTTCCTGATTATGTTACTTTCAAAAGAAGCACAAGGTCTTATTGTGGGGCAAGTGTATAAAACCTACTAAATAACTTTGCGATATATCGAAACAAACATACAAGGAACAGAAAAAATACAGGGCTAGACATTCATCAAGTTTAAAGTTCAAGGCCATGTGGCACACGTATAAAAACGTGTTTGTAGAAAGCAGAAACATAGCCCCACCAATGATGACTGATGATTCAATTCATGATGACATCATTCTATTATGAGTAAAATCAGGGGTCACTGAGGGTCAACAGCTGTTTTGGAATCTACTCAGTAGAAGGAAATCTACAGTAAATTAAGATGATTCACAAGTCTGTATATATTCAGTACGAATGGTTCTAGTGACATTAAGTGATAGTCTAAGTAAATGTACATACAGAGAAGCACATACGGTTTCTCTACTGTGTTGTACTGAGCAATATTAACTAACATTACCCATGTGCAGTCACACATTACGGTCTCTAACGGATCTATCCTCAATCTATCGTATTCAATTCTGCATGAGCGAACCAAAGGTCCCACACATGTATGTTTCAGGACACGTCCAGTGGTGAAGGTGGAGGCTGTGATGCTGCTGCCGGAAAGCGTGAACCGCTCCACGGCCCGGTGTGTGGAGAGCGGCCGGCCTGTGTTGTGCGTCCCGGTGGTGGTCTGCTTCAGGGTCCGAGGAAAGCAAATTCCTGGAAATATAGGTAAGATGGCTGACTGTCACACGGGGTTCGTGCCAGTAGACGCCGCACCGGCCTTCACGGCTTCCTGCTATTGAATCAGACCAGGCTGAAGATTTGTGGAGGTGACCTCTGGAGGTCAAGGATAATTGTTGGCCAAGGGTCGTGGTATCGGCGTGTGCTGGAAACGTTTCCCGCCTTTATCTCGCGCACACATCCCGCTTTTGTGGTGGCGGTTAGAAAGCGCGGGGTGTGTGTCTGAACTGATAGAGCGCTAGTTGTAACCACAGTGTAACTAACACACGGCTCGATGGAAAACACTAGCATTCTTACCATGATAGAAATCCCACTGCAATCGTTCAGAGATTTTACCGCCTTGTTTTGTCCCTGATGATTTTTGAATCTTGTGTTTTGTTTATTACTTCATACACACGTTTTTATTTGTTAATGATATATTCTGGTTTTATTCAGAAGTGTGAACACAGTGATGGTGTATTTTACTTTTGGGGTTTTTTTTCATCTTCAACTTCCAAGATAAAGAAAAAAATGAAACCGTAAAGATTGGATTATTTTATTAGGTTTTTTTTCATCATTAATGTATTAAGAGTCTGGACACACATACACATATGTATTTATATATATTACTGTGCACTTTTGACTCATACATAATGAACTTTTCTTCTAGAGCTGAAATACAACCTGAGTGCTGACGTTCACCACAAGGACATCTTCCCTTCACGCTTCTACTTCTCTCAGAACGGCACGTCTAACATCACGACAGGCAGAGTGAAGGTTGCACACGGACACCTCGGGTGCGTCACGCATCAGGCCTTCATGAAGGTGATCCATCCGAGTTCTCCCTCTTTGTCTATTCTGAACAAGGAACATGTAACCAAACCAGCAAAACATTGAATTAAACAAAAAAAAAACATTTTTAGTGGCAAAAATGATCTGTCTAAATATCCATCCAGTGGTTTTTCTGTCCGTCTGTCTGCTTGTATATTGATCTATCTTTTTATTTATTTGACAGTGTGTCAGTCTGTCTATTTTTCAACCCGTCGGTCTTCTTATCTTTTATTCTATCTGTCTGTCTAGTTGACGGTGTGTCTGTCTGCCTCTCCTTTAATTCTAAACTCTCTTAGTCTATCTAACATCTGTGTGTCTGTCCATCCAAATGTTTGTCTGTCAGTCTGTTGCTTCTTTAATCAATTCTTTTTTATCATAGATTCCTCTCTGTCTATCTAACATCTGTCTCTCGGTCCATCTGTCTAAAACAATACTGTAGCAGTTCTGATGTTTTCAGACTTTTGCGATCAATATTACACATGAACTTCCATTCCAAACAACCTAAAAACATGCAAAACATAAACAAATAAAATATTCTCGATTTGAACAATGAAGGAAAAAGTGGATTGTAAAGCTGGTGTGACCAGTGGAGAAAGATTGAGTTTTGGAGTTTTGGAGGCTGAGTCCAGCTGTGCGTCTGGATGTTCCTCCATCGCTCCAGGTTGTGTTGTCGAGGTAAAAGCGCTGACTCAGGCCTGTCGGCTTCACAGCTGTGATTCGCCCACCGTTCATGCCTGGGTGACGCTGGATTGGGTCTGGTGGGTGGTTTGTCTGGGGTGAGAGCAGGACGTCGTCCGCATGGGGACAGCCGGTGAGAAAGATCGAGACCTAGACGCTTGATGAAGTGATGCTCCAGGTGTTTGGTGGGTCTGGTGGTCCCGCTGGATGCCTCTTCCTGTAATCAAGGCCATCTGATCCAGCTCATGTTTTACACAGTAATTAATGGAGGTGTGTGTGTTATTAATGGAGAAGCCGGGCTGTCAGAGGCAGTGCTGCCGCGTTTCAGGTATTTTTAGAGCGTAATTGATGGGTAACAAGACTAATGAATGGAACAGAAGGCAGATGTGGCGGACTCTGTGTGGCGTGTTGTGTTATCTCACTGTCTTCTTCATCGCTGTTGCACTACCTGTAAATCCAGGGAAATTATTTCGTGTACAGACGACGCATTCATCACGGTTTGTTTGCTTAGTTAAAGTGTATTGCATTACAGTTTTAAATTAAACATTTTTACTTTTGAAGTGTGTGTAATCCTAATCATAATCTAGTGATAATCTGGGAAAGTTAGTCAAAGTAAAACTGTTGCCTGTCCTGTTACATTTACTGTAACATCATGATTTTTTTTTTGTTGTTATTAAAATTTAGATAATCATTGAGAATTTGAAGTATGTTTAGGTCAGTGAGAAGCTCGACTGTAGTTCTTGGATTTATAATAATTGTAAAGCAACACAAGTTTGCAGTAATTTAAAAAAATGCATAAAAAAGTAGAAAATGTACTGTAATACTTTTACAGAAATACAGAATTTCCATCCAAATTCATATTCATATTCTTCTGAGAGACAAGGTTCTAACCCCTTCTCAGGGTCGAGTCTGGAAAAGGGAAGTTGTTCCTCTTTCTGTTAATTTGATTCTCCTTAGTATTATCCTCTTGGATGGATGGATGGATGGATGGATGGATAACATCAGCATCACACACTCCTGAGTCCCTGGACACCAACTGAATATTGCATTTAGTATTTAGAAGAGTATGTTATGTTGTTATGTATGTCAATGTATTTAGTTGTTATTTGTGTTCGTGCAGAAAGACGTTCGTGATATCTTCACACATATCCATTTCGAGGTGAAGTATGAGCTGGGAGCGCACCGAGTGAAACAGAGAGCGTCTGGAAGCTTTCCTTCTCTCAGACCGATTCTACAACAGAAGGACGGCCAGGACAATGTTGTGAAAAACATGGTACGTTTGTCTTTCTGCTTTAATGAGTCATTGACAATCTTGATGGAAGGTCATGGATGTTCTGATGCTGTTTCTGCAGACCAAGTTTGCCAGATACTGTGCTTGGGAAAACTGCTCCACCAATCTTCAGGTTTCTGCTCATCTGGTTTTACCACAGTAGGTTTTATATTAATTCGATACTTAAAACCAATTTACATTTTGTCTCCAACTACGTGCTTAGTAATTCAATGCCAGACAGTTTGGGTTTAGATATTTTCAGTGTCGCTGATTCAAGTAATTGAACTAAGCTATTCAAGCAATGCTTCAACTCCTGAAAATAATATGAATTATTTTTTATCTCACCCATAACAGCTTTGTTCATCAAGAACTTTTCATGTTGACGTTATTCACAGGAAATAAGGGGTATTTATGTTTTATCTGTAAAGCGCTTTGTTTCAATGAAGTTGATTTTAAAAGGGCTCAACAAATAAAATTACAATTCATTGCAACGTCAATCACAACAACATCATTCACTACAAGGTCATTCAAAATGATGCTGTTCAAAACAACGTCATTCACAGCAACATAATTGATGACGACATCATTCAGGACGCCAATCAGGACACACATAGTTCATGAGGACCTCATTAATGATGCGAATGATCTTCATAAGGTCTTATTTTCAGAACAGGTGTTCCTTAAATCATCAGACTAATCGAACCTCTGAAGCATCTACTCTATTTCATTTTTGTTGCATCAAATTCAAGTTCATTTCTAAAAGATCTTGAGCACACCCTTCATTGCGAGTGGCTAAGTTTGTTACAGCGCTGAAACAAGCCTGTGTGTCACGTTCTGGAGTTTAAATCAGCACATGATGAACTCCTCAGTAAATATTCATGCTGCGCCGGTGATGTCCGTGACTAACAGGGGGGCTTTTCAGATTACGTCCCCCCTGCATCAACACAGCAATTAAAAGCAGGCAAATCTGGAGCGACGGAGTCATTTACGCGTCACGTGTCTTGGACTCACACACTTGAGGCAAAAGTGTGGTGCACATTAGCATTTTGGATCATGTTTACAGGCCTAAGCAAACCCGTTTATAGAGCCTCTCACCACCGGGTGATAACACGCGATTGAATTATTCAGCAGCGTCTCCTGATGCACCTGCTGCCTTTACAACATCCTGCTTCGCTTTGTCTCACAACGCTCAATCACCACAGCGCTAGTCACAAAGACGCTAATGTGAAGAAATGCTGATGAATTCGACTCCAAATTAAAACGGAATGCCATTATAAACAGATACATTGTAGTTTAAAGCTGAATGGAAAACAATCTGAAACAAATTAACATTTTGTGTGTGTGTGTGTGTTTTCACTTTACTCAACAGGTCTTACATGAACGTGCCATACTTTGCGGTGGGAAACGGGAAAAGCATCATGTTAAACGTCACGCTGGTCAACACCGGGGACGATGCCTTTCTACCCAAACTCCTTCTGCGGTTTCCCAGCAACCTTCACTTCATCAAAGTGCTAGAAGTAAATGCCATTAACACACACTTTTGTTCTATTCGCCTTCCTCGTGGGTTTCATCAGATGTGTAAACAGTACCATACTTGATTAAAAGTACGAAGACCTAAAATGTACTCCATTACAAGGAACAAGTCACCAATTACAAGACAGCTCGTGTAAAAGTCGTAAAGTATCCAATTTGAAAAGTATTTTACTAGTACTAAATTTAGGCTGAAAACACACGAGAAATGTGAAAAACAGGAAATGCTCTATTTAATGACGTTTTGTTTCCTGATGTAGGAATTAAAATCAACAGCTCATGTTAAAATGTTTAAAAAGTCCGTCTCTGTCAAATTCAAATGTGCAAAAAAGTGCAACCACTTTTTCACGTTTTAGCTCATAAATATCATCCAGTACCTTCAGCACCCTGCAGATGGTGATATTGTGATTGTCTTGTATGTCCAAGAAATTTACCACGATAAAAATAGATGCCGACTTGTTGCTTATATTTTTGATACTCGGTACAAAGTATCAGAAAATACTTAAGTAAAGTAACGAAGTCCATTTACTCAAGTACTTTACACCACTGGGTTTCATGTGCTTCTCTGTCGTCTTCTGACCGTAGGAGGACACACACGTGAACTGTGACCTGGTCGACTGGGATAAAGTGGCCGTCGGACTGAACTGCAGTCTTGGAAATCTCTACATCCCTCCTCTCACAAAGGTTCATGTCCTAAACAAGCTGGAAGGAGATTCCTTTCTTTCCATGATGTCTGAAGAGCAATCTTTTCATTCCTTCAGGTCAACATCACCTTCTTACTGGACGTGATGCAGAACAGTAGCGCTGGAGACGTGATTGTGGAGGTCAACGCCACGAGGTAAAAGATCTCGGCTCTGGGTTTAAAGAACTCGACTTGTAAACAAATGTGAAGTGACGCAGAAACTGGTCTGGAAAGCGTCTTCTGGAAAGCTTGTTTAGCCGGGTTGTTGTACAGGACTGTGCAACTGAATCCAAAAAATGACTGACTGAAATGATATTCACAATGGATACACCAACAAAAGTCTTTGTTTTCAGCTCGGGTAGAATCAAATCAATGTTTCACAGATTTTTAGCTTTTTTTAACTTATCGCGGTCATTTGTTGGTTTGCAGTTTACTTCTTGTCTCCATGTTTTTTCTTCATCATTTTAAAAGTGTGAAAGAAGGAATTACAGAATAAATTGGAAAAACTAAATGTTGTATAATATAAATGTGTGTAGCTTATATACATATACGTATATGTATTATCTTTATTTATAAAGGTATACGTGCACTGTATTTATAAAGAAACATATACAGTTGAAGAAAAAATTATTAGCTCCCCTACAAAATAGTCATTGTATTAAAACCAATTCAAAAGAATTAAAAAAACAAATAGCTATGTTGATTTCATTTTTTTTCTGTTTTAAAGCACTTTTAAATGACTGTACTTAAAAAAAATAAATTACTTTTAACACATTTTTAAAGCTATTGTAGGGGGGTTAATAATTAATAAATAATTTGTCTTCAACTGTATATTTAAGCCAAGGACAATTTTCTGAACATCTACGGGAGAAACCATGAATTTTCAAGATTGACCAACAATGACATGAATCTTCCATGTTTTCCAGTGACAGCTACGAAATGGCAAATCTTCTGCATGACAATACGGTTGTCCTCACTTTACCTTTGAGATACGCCGTCGACCTCAACGTCCACGGGTGAGTTCTGTTCCCTCTGCATCACTGAGGATCATTCATCAGTGATGAGGAATAATCTTCTTCGCCTTCTCTCCATCGCAAAACAGGTTTGTTTCCCCGACATCGTTTGTGTTTGGAGAGCAGGAGTCGGTGCCAGTCGACTGTTACTCCGAGAAGTTCAATTACACTTACAAGGTATTTCAGCGGCGGCGTGATGAAGCGCTAATGACCCATTTAGCATGTGTTTGCTGAACATCTGCATTCCTGCAGCTGCTGAACATGGGACCCAGTAAAGCTGTTGACGCGAAAGTCAAGATTAGCCTGCCGCTAATGCTAGTCCCACACGCGCACCAGTTAATCAGGATCGCAGATTTACAGGTGAAATGGTGTCGTACTAAATGTGTTATATGCTGATGCGATGATGACGTTGTAATCACGTCAGTCATTGAAATGTACTCTTCTTTCTATTGATTATGATATCTTTCTATACAGATTACAGATTTTGTGCGCTTTGAGACAGTTAAAACTGTGAAAAGCGCCTTAAAAATACTCATTATTATTATTATTAATATTATTACTACTGCTTGGTTTATAGGGTAGACTGACTAAGAGATTAATGGATGAATGGATGATGGATGGATATATGGATTGAGTAAAATAAATGGTTAGATTAATAGATAAACAAAAGACATGGATGGATGGATGTATAGATAGATGGATGGAAGGATGGATGGATGGATGGATGGATGGATTGGATGGATAGATAGATAGATAGATAGATAGATAGATAGATAGATAGATAGATAGATAGATAGATAGATAGATAGATAGATAGATAGATAGATAGATAGAGAGAATGGATGGATAGATACATAGATAGATAAATGCTGATGTTCTGGTTCTTTCAGACCACTCTGGGCCACTGCTTCTACAGGAACAACTCAGTTCCAGTCATCGATGACTGCGATGTCCCCAAAGCGTCCTTCATTCAAGAGCTCATGTTCTTCTTCTCCCCAAAGAGCAAGCGACTGATGGTGAGGTCACAGTGTGCGTGCGTGTGTGTGTGTGTGAGAGAGAAGATCTGACTTGTTTGAGAAGATTGTGCTGATGTTCTGCTCTGTCCTGCTGCAGTTCTGCGCTCCTGAAGATAAAACCTGCAGGAACCTGGAGTGCCACTTTGGGGATTTGGAGGTTGGAAAAGAAGTCACCATCAGTTTAGAAGTGGAACTGAATCCCAGGGTTCTCCAGATCAGTCCGGTGAGGAACATCACACATGCTCGGAATAGAGTTCTTCAACTCATCATCATATCTGTGAATAACGATGAGCTTTTTCATTAAGGGGCGACACACTGTGATGATGCTGCACAGCACGATTGACTTCATCTCGCCCGTGAGAAGCGCACACACCTTCATCTTCCAGGATGACGTCTCTGCTCGAGTGAGTAAAAGACAGACGTTTCCTTCTGCTCAGCCGATGTTCCCTAGATGTCTAACGTGTGTGTGTGTGTGTTTGCGCAGGTGCTGGTGGAGGCTCTGTACGACATGAAGCCCGTAGCGTCCGTGAAGATATTCCTAATCGTTTTCAGTTTGATTCTGGGGCTGATGATCTTCGCGCTCCTGGTCGTCGTGCTGTGGAAGGTATGAATCACACCAACCTCATTCTGAAAAGAGGAGCGAATGTGTTCTCTTCTGATGAAAAGAAGAGAGGGGGGGGGAGTGAGAAAGAAGACAGAGGGAGAGAGAGACCATAGCAAGAGATGACAGAGAGGGTGAGAAAGGGAAGAGAGGGAGACAGATACAACAGAGAAAGACAAGAAGGAAAGAGATAAACAGGATAGAAAGGCTAGAGACACAGAGAGATGAAGAAGTGATAGAAAGACAGACAAACAGACAAGATAGCCAGAAAAAGAGAAAAGAAAGAGCAATGGCAGAGAGATTATAGAGAGGTGCATAGCAAGAGAGAGAAATACAATGGAGAGAACCAATAAAGAAAGAATTAGAAAGAGAGCTAGCAAGAAGGAGAGACAAAGAAGTAAGAGAGAAAGGCAAGTGTGAGAGACAGATATATGGAGAGACAATAGCAAGGGAGATGACAGAAAGAGGTAGAGAGAGACTGATACAATAGAGAAGAAGAGAGCGAAACAAGAAAGAAAAACTAGAGATACAGACAGAGACATGGAGAGACAGGGAGAAAGGAGAGAGCCAGAATGAAAGAAAGAGAGATGATAAAAAAAGAAAGTGAAAAAAGAAAGGCAAGTTAGAGTGACAGAGAAAGACAGAAAAGAAGAGACTAGATATACAACAGAGAGAGAGAGAAAGAGAGAAGTGGGCGGGGCATATTACAGGCAGAATTTGATCAAAAGTGATTAAAGTTGCGAGAGTGAATCAGAAGTGCAGCGGTGGAGAAGTGTGTCATCTGCTCCATCTTCTGCTCCTCATCTGTATGTTCTCTTGCTTCTCTCAGCTTGGATTCTTCGAGCGGAAGCTGAAGCAGGACAAGCTGAGACGGGACAGCTGGGACTATGTGCCCAAGAACGAAAGCGTGTCATAAAGCGCATCCATTACTGCGAGAACGAGAACGCCTCGTGCACTTTAACCCTGATGGAGGACACACACACCACACGTACGCACTGGAACGCTGATGTTGAGCCGCATGTACGTGCCACTGACACAAAACTGCTCCAAAACCCAGTGAGGCGTATTTGGCAAAGTTTCCATGAATATTACAACAGAAAATGGAGTTTTTGTGGTTAGCCTAATGAAGAACCAGTCTCAGAACACGCTGTGATCTTGCCACGTGTTTCGTAATGTGCAACCAGTTTTTCAGTCTACGCACGTCGCTTAAAAGTTTAGCGTGCGACACTTTGACGTAAATATCGTTGGCCTTCATTTAAAGTTAAACACCGCAACTTTTTCGATTGGCATTATGAGGCGTAATAAAAATTCACACACTGACAACAGTGAATAATCACTGAGAATCAGATGGTAATGTTGCGTTATGTGTAAAATTATGAATATTGCACAGCTCTACTAGAAGCTAATGCGGTGAAAAACAATCGAGACTTCGTTTTTAGCTTTTAAAATTCTAAAAAAAATTGTTGATTATGAAGCGCAGAATAAAGCTTTTCCATAATTTTTTTTCCGTTTAGACTCATCGCATATCGTGAGTGACGGATTAAAAAATCAAAGGTGAAAAATCGCACGTTAGAATATTCATACATTTTGAATTAAAATTGCAGATTTGTGCAGTTTAGAAACGAAACCCTTATTGAACTGCGAATTAAACCAAATTAATTGGACAGTTTATTCGCAATTATCTTCTCAACGTGATGACCAAAACTGTTTAGAGTCGCAGGTTTTGTGTTGCGAATCACACATGTTGAAGCTGAAAGATGCTCACTATCTAGTCAGCAAAGAAGAAAAGAGCTCACTATCCAGTCAGCACAAGAGAAAGGAGTTCACTTTCTAGTAAGTGTAGGAGTAAAAAGCTCACTTTCAAGTCCGTCAAGGTGCAAGGAGATCACTCTAAAATCAGCGTAGGAGAAAGGAGCTCACTAGTTAGAAAAATGAACGCTGTCTAGTCAGCAAGGAAGAAAATAGCTCACTCTGTAGTGCGCTCACTGGGTATTGGAACAGATGGGCCGTGTCCTGCTGTACATCAGAAGAGTGTCACGCTTTCACACGTGGATGTTGGTCTTTTCACCCAGAGGTCACATGGTCAGCCGCTCTCTGTTTCCGGCCTCAGTGAAGCGTCATTAAGCACCGTGTCGTCCTCAGATGGTTAGATGTTTGAACGGACACAGCAGATGTGGCGAGTGAAGAGTGTGTTTTGTCCAGGTGCCGTGGAAACGCATCACAAAGCTCACACACACACGCCCAAACGTCCCCACAATTATTCCGTCTTTGGCTAAGGTCAAAGGTCAAGGTCGTGCCCCTCTAACGGAAGAGCAACTGAAAAGACTGTGACACATCAGAATAGAAAATCATGTATGCTATTTTATGTTGATAGGGTGTGAATGTGTGTGTGTGTGTGTGTGTGTGTGTGTGTGTGCTGATCACATTTTATTGTTGGTCTGCTGAAGACAAGCGTGTGTGTGATGGTGATTTGTGATCCAGAGATGTTTTTTTTTTGTAATTTAAACAGGGTTTGAGGAACACAAGGTCTGGACACGTTCAGGGAAGAGTGACCGAGAAGCACGTGGTCTTTAACTTATTGTTTAGCAGTGTGTTCCGTGGCTGTTTTATTTAATTTCTCATGCACTGGAATGTATGAAGGTTCTTTCCTCGGACATTAAATGTTCCTCACACACACACACACTGCGCCTCTTTGTTCTTGACCTCGGCCCTCAGTGTTTCTGGTTCAGATGCAGCTGCACGTCAGCGGAGCTTCATCAGCCTGGTCCACCTCGCAGCCGAACAGTGTGAGGAGCCGTGGGTGAACCCTGAGAAGAGGAGCTGGTCATGTGATGTTCAGCTCTTCTGGACACAAACTAGTGTCAAATGATTAAGCACCACGCTTTTCAAAGTTTACAACTCAAAAACTTAGTGTGCTTACATTTGCATAAATATGTGCCTTAAATTTGCATAGTTATTTACATAAAGAGCAGTGACATCACAGCATAACCCCGCCTCCAAAACGCTTCTCAAGCATTTGTAGAATTTGTTTTTTATGTGAATTCCCAATTACTTTAATATATCTTCACAAACTTTACAGAAAGTTACTATATATGAATTATAGCAACATATATAATTAAATAATGCATAATATATAATAATTTATATTCGTTTATGATTAAAAATCTGAATTTGTTTTTGGCCAAGTTGCAAATAACAACAAGGTGTGGTCTAACTCCATCTTTTCCTTCTTTTACAATATATTAACATAAATATGTAATTAATAAAGTAAAACAGTGACCTGAAATGAATGAAACAAAAATAACAATAATTGCACATATATTACACATTATTGCAGAAGTGGTTATTGCACATGCATTATATAATAACATGGTTATTATAGCTGATAATTATATTTTATTTTCCGTTTTAATCACTATTTAAAAACCGGGCAGCATTCTGAGTGTTGGACTGTAATAAAAGAGTTAAATTATTTTCATTGAGGTCACCAAAATAAACCCGTAGGTCAATTTACTGTATTAAAGCATATTGTTTAATAATTTTAAATGGATGGGTAGAAAGACAGGATTGATGTGTTGACGTGTCCTCACCTGACCAGAAGTTCAGAGGAGAACTCCACCAGCTCTCCATCCATGTTCAGCGGAAATATTCCATCGCAGTTGATGAAGGGTGTGTTTCTGGAATCACAGTCCAGGTTTTCCTGCTCCGCATCATCGGTCCAGCTTCCCTGAGAGCGTGGCCGGAGCTTCACTGCCCTCACTTTGTGCATCTCAATGAATGAGAAATCGAACTGAAAAAGTTCACACACATCTCCCATTCAGTGCCTCGCTTTCCTTATTCTGAAGGCTGACATGCTTTTTATTATTTACATTTTCATCATTGCAATTTAACACCAGTCCACAGGGTGGCAGTAACGAACAGCTTGCCGAGCAAACAGACTGTGTACGCGTGCACGCGCGCGAGAACCAACAGAACCGGAACACAAAACAAAGATATTCAGAAGCCGGTATGTCCATCAGAGCTGTTTATCCATCAAAACCGGTGACATTCTTTTTTTTTTTAACTTTACGTTCTTATTCGCCATTGTTTGTTGTCTGCGCAAATGTGCAAGTATTTTCTGTAATTCAGATCTTCGACTCAGAAGCGTCTTGTTTCAGAGTATTGCAAATTCATTGTACAATCGAATATGTATTTTATGAATAATATTTTGCAAAAACTTAATACACAATCTTAATACATTCTTAACGTGGGCCAATTTAATAAACAATCTAATTAATACACACAGGCCACACACTCCCAATTCAGGATTGAACCGGAATATTCGTCTAAATATGTTTACGTATTAAATATACTGTATATATATTTTGTGTGTGTTTGTGTCACATTCTGCGAATGATTGTCAATCCAGAGTGTGTGACTCCTCACACCCAAAGTAGATTGGACATTGGCTCCAGCTCCCCATGACCCAAAAATGGAGTAAGTGTGAAAATGGATATAGGTATTTATATATTTATATGTACGTATAGTGTTTTTGTGCAGCGTGTGGAATCTGAACCGGTGCCGTGTCTCGGGAGAGCGGAGAGCAATGGGTCAAAGCCACGAGCTGCTGATTATTTATAGAATGTGGGTTAACAAACAGCTCCAGATTGGATTGCTTCGGAAAAAGACGAGCTCCAAAATGGGCTAATCTGCATTAGCCTGAAAAGTGTTTTGCGGGGAGAGTAATTGGTCTTGACAGGAAGTTAATTCTGCTTAAGCGCTGGATTTCCTGCTCAGCTGACCTCACCTGACTGTTTGCGCTGCCGTATCTCTTCAGGTGCTTGATGAACTCTGACCTGGAAGTGTTGCCCACGGCGATGAGTGACATGCTGCCGTCATCCAGCCTGCGCCGGGGAGCAGAACGAGGTGATCAAAATGTCCATTTAAAAGTTTTATAAAGCTGTAGTTACAGTCTGAGTAAAGCTCTGGATCAACATCACCACCTTGCAAAATGTCAAAGCATCTTGCAGCTTCTAAACACACTGACGCTATAATAACAAATAGGAGAAACGGTGACAGTTATTAATAAATGGAAATATGGCTCCGCCCACAATTACATGGATCACTGTGTGGGTGGAGCTACGCTTCTGTCATTAAACCTTAAAGAGATTAATATTTTATAAATTCATGTGAAAATGCATTTGTTTTCTGACATGTGGACCTTTCTGACTGAATGTCTGATTATCAATATATGCGTGGTAATACACCATTCCAATGTTTGAAATGAAACCCATGACTTTTAATGTCGAGATCAGTGTGTATCATGAAAAATCTCACATTTTACCTTTTCCCCCATTCCAAACTCCAATTTCTTCACATGACTACAATAAAGTTCTGGATCAACTTCTAGATGTTGTTTCTGCTCATCCTATGACAGGATCATTAAGTGGAAAGATAATTTATTCATACACTTTATTCGCTTTTAATGATTGCCATTTACACAGTCGCTTCACATCTTTTAAAGGAATAAATACGAACCTATTACGACAATCGTCTGTGTGTGGCGCTGTGATTTGTGAACTCAAGATAGTTTGTCTAGACGAAAAAAAAAAATCTGAAGGAACAGGTCTGAAGACGAGGGATGAGGTGGACAGATGCTCGGCCTTAAGTCTGGCCAGCCACGCCCTTTAATCAGAGTAATTATACGCTGATTAGTCCAGTTAGGTGGCTTTGACCTTAGAAGTCTGATCCGACCACTGATTCCAGTCTCTGGGATTAAGTCGGCCTAGAGCTCGGCACACAGGGCCACGAGACGACACAGGAAACGGTCAGGAGCCTGGTGTCGCTGACACACTGACCTGCTCACCAGACTCTGTCGTCTACCGTCTGAGATCAGATGCTTTTAGAACATGAAGTCTGAGGGATTGAGGCCGGCGGATAGTTTGTCAGTGAAGGTTCCGGAACCTTTGTCCTGTTAATCGGGCTCTAGAAAGCGTGTGTGTGTTGAAGATGTCTGATCTGTGACCTGAGAGCTGTTGTTTTCTCTGTACGTTCAGTAGGTGATGTTCCCAACAGCTCACGTCTGGGTCAGATTCTCAGGGTAAATACTACCAGAACATTAAATAATATTCATACGTAACATCTAATGTGTAAACCACAACCTGAGTTGTTGTAAACACGAGCAATTTCATGTGCGAGGATTGTTGTACTGTTGAAACAACGGTATGTGATGTGTTGAGATGACACTTGGCAAATTCAAATTGTGTACCGAAAAACACGGATTAATTTCAGCTATAAGCACAAAACAATCTGACACGGTTCCCGAAGACAGTCACTTAAAAAGATGCTTATTCGTTGTCATTTTTTAAGAGCGGCTATACAAATTAAAGTGAACTGTTACACAATACCAAAATGTAAAATAATTTTCTATTTTTTTATTCGATTTTTTTGGCACAAAAGAACATAAAACGTGAAAAAGAAACCCCCACTTAGAAAGTCTGGAGTCTTTTAGGTCATGCCCAAAATTTTCATTTGTTTAGAGCAAGCCAACCTAAAAGATCCCGCCTTTCCTGTGATGGTCACATGTGTTTTGATCATGATGACCCTGACCAGGCCTCAAACTCAGCTCCTTGTTTAAAACAAACGCATAAATGTCGTAAAAACAGACACAACTGATGTGACTGTCATAAACTAGTATGTCAGATGTGTTGTTGTGAAATGTTTCAGAATGGTTTGCGTCGAGTGTAAGAGTGCGTGAGTACAGTAGTGTGTAGTGCAGATGTGTTTTGTAATGGACGGTGTTTATCACCTGGTGTTTGGCGCTACACCTCTGGGAGCCATGGAGCACAGGCAGGGGATGGCCATGATGCTGACGTTTAGATAGAGACCTTGTCTGTTCTGCCATGTTTCATCCACATCTGTAACAGAAGTTTTTGTTTTATACCATGTTTCCATTAAGATGGATGGATGAATAGAAAGTAGAGTGAGAGGTGAGGACAATAAAAAGGAAGAGACTGATGATGATTGAGATGGTTAGGAAGAGAGACAGATAGAGACGGATGAAAAGTGATGGATAACATATAAAGAGAGATGATAAACAGATAGACATATGAAGTAAGACAGATAGACAGAGGAAGATGGATGAATAGACAGACAGATGAAGAGAGACAGATAAATAGACAGGCACACAGGCAAACGAATGAAGAGAGATGGATAGATAGACAGATTAAGAGAGAGACCATGGACGGATGGATGGAGTAAGATAGACAGATAGATACACAGACAGACAGACAGACAGACAGACAGACAGACAGATAGATAGATAGATAGATGAAGAGAGACAGCTCAATAGACAGACAGACAGACAGATGAATGGTTCCAACATTTGAGAAATTTCACACAATTCATTAACTAGGTCTTATTTTGAGGGGATTTTTCAGTTGTTTCCAGACTTTAGCTTATGATTTAAAAAAAATAAATAAAAAAAACAGTGACGTTTAGCATGTATGAAGCAGAAACATGCGTCATGAGTGTTATGTGCTGGTTAACCCCTTCAGGTTCACTAGGTCTGCTCAGATTTTAAGGATAAAACTAAAATAAAACTAAACATAAGGTAGATAAACATGAGCTATCTGCAATAATTGTGTTTAACGGAACTACAGACTACTTCAGGTGTAATTCGATAGAAACTCACAGTCGTCTCCTCCATCATCATTGTGCTCAGCTCTGTGTAACAGAAAGATTCGGTTTTATTTCTAAATAATGATGTTGAAAACTGGACCGTGATGAGGAGCGTCAACGCACTTTGTCTGCTCCTCGGCTCCTCGGTCGGCGATGAAGGACAGCTCACAGTCTTCAGGTCTTCACAGGCAGCGGTTAGTTGGGAAAGAGGCGAGAACAAATGCATTAGATGGAGTGATGTGGGAAAAAAAAAAGGCTATTTGAAAGAGAGAGTGGCCGTGTGTGGCGTGCCAGGCCGGACTGACACTAATTCCAGATTTGATGGAGCACCAGCCATGTGCTCGGAGCCAAGCAGATGAGAGCTGACAACACAAGCGAGGAAGAAAGAGCGAGTGCTTACTTGAGCTTGGCCAGTGTTTTAATGAGAGCAAACTCTCGGCGCTGGCTGGGTGGCATCCAGCGGTGTCTCTCTGCCAGTGCGAGCGTCCGCCCCCCGAAACCAAACATGGCAGAGAAGCCGAACTTCAACAGGCGACCCGCCGAGCTCAAACTACAGACGTCCACAGGCTGCCGCTGCCCTACAATACCAACGTCACACTGTCAGTGTGTGTGTGTGAGAGATGTTTTTTTTTACGTGGCTTCGGATCTTAATTTCACAGTAATTGTTCGCCTTTTCAGCTTCAAAATGAGTAAAATAGCACGTGCATTACATTTGTTTGTGTTCTTGATTTATTTGCGCATGTAGCCTAAACTTAAAAAAAGTACTTAAAAAAGGGTTGCGAAAAACAAGACATTTTACAGTAAAAGAGTTTACAAGAATTTTAAGTAAAAAGACAATTTTCTAATTAAGACTCATATAAGATATTCATAGACACTCTAAATTACTTAAAACTATAGTTTGTTTGTTTGTTTTTAACTCATTTAATAGAATTGTAACAGAATATCTACTGAAAAATGTAGTTTACAAAGTTATTTATTTTGAATAGTGAATTAAATCAATCAAAGAATTTATTAAATTATTTTTAATTAGACAATTATACCAGTAAATCTATACTTTGAAAAGGATGTGCAAATTCTTACAAGATTCTTCTTACAAGAAACATTTTAAATAGAATACTAGTTACCAGTTAATACTAATTTAATAGAATCAAAACAGTAAAATGTGTTGGAAAATATTCTTGCAAAAACAAAATCGCAAGACTGCAAATAATACAAATCTACTAAATAAGTTGTAGTTTTTAGTTGCATAAATACCTTGAATGAAGTGATTATGAATTTCCATTTGTATTAGGCAGAAATTAGACAAAACCCATGACATGTCAATCACGCTGAGATCATTGACACGTTGATGAGCTTAGAATCATTCTAACCTACATTGAAGATTCGTTTGTTGTGTTCTCTAAAAGTGTTCATGTGACAGAAAAAAACGCCATTTCTTAAGCTTGTGAATCTGATCGTGTGCTTTGTTATCGACACGTTCAACTCTGCTTCCCTTCACAGGCTTTTATTTTTCAAGAAACTTGATATTCATGCCCCATACATCATATACATTACATTGCATATGGCTGAGCCTGTATGTAGTGGCAGTGTTTTGGGTGGCCCAAGTCTAGTCCCAGTAGCCCGCTACATTCCTGACCTCCTTCTGTCTCCCAATCCAAACATGAATTATTCATGAGATCCCTCCAAATCCAGCCAGTTGGCCTTATTCACATGCGTAAATATTGCTTAATTAGAAACGAACACGCCCTGTATTGGCCTCCTCTGACAGGCTCTCATTCGTGTCAGGTGTCTTCTCGTTTGCCTCGCAGCATTTGAAGCAAGCGAAAGGAATTTGTCATTTTATTTAGTTCGCTTAACATGCGATTTGCCGCTCGTCTTTTGTTGAGCGCGTGTCTAAACCGCATTTAGCTCGGCGCCTCGTACCCGCAGCCGCAGCGTTTTGATGGAGCAATTAATCACGCCGCTGCTAGGATGTGTTTCAGCGTTCCTGCTGAGATGGCAAACACACCATGCGGCTCAGAGAAGGTGCCAATCTGGGAGAACAAAAGAGATGTAACACTGTAAAAATCACACCTCCCTTGTATCAAACGCTCCGAGTTACTCCACCATATGGCCGAGTCCTGGAGACGGAATGATGGGACACATTCTCTCACACGCCGAGGTCGGATCCGGGTTAATCGGCCCGGTCTGCAGCCAGAACTGGACCAGAGAGATTCTGAGGGGCTTCGTCTCTAGTTTCATGTTATTCCAGGCACGAGTGTGAGGAATGAACATTTCATCAAAATAAATTTGTTGTGGCTTTTCATCAAAATTGATCTACGAAATCTCTATTTCGCTTTGTCTTCTTTTACATCAAATTTTTAAATTTAATATATTATCACTTTATATGGCAATCAGTTTTTATAATGGCGTAAATATCCATAGATTTAAAAAACAAATATAGCATTGTACAGTTTCTTAGGACATTTTGCTTCCAATTCCCTCAGTTGTGAGAGTTACTTTGGATAAAAGCGTTACAGTACATGTTCTTTTCAGCCTCTACATGACAAAACTCTGAATAAAACGGCTGAAGAGAACAGCATCACTTCTGTGATATTCCAGTAATCCAAATGGATGAACGGTACAAAGCCTTGTTTTAAAAAGAACCTCATTAACACAATTCTATTGTGCTGATCTGATTGTGTTCATCTCGGTCGTAATTCAGCTGTAAAGCTACTTTTTTCCCTTCAGTATATGGCTGTTTTCTTTTTTAGGAGGATGCGAGCTTAGCCGGAGCGTGTAATCCCCTGACACAAGCCAAATCCGCTTGTCTGTTAAGCTAAGCCCAGGAGAGCTAGCACAGTCCACACAATGGCCCAGACTCATTGCTTGGAACTTCAAAAAACGTCTGACAGACAGACAGCCCAACGCGATAGAAATACACATTACAGCCAAATCAGGAAAATAGAAACCCAATCCTTCTCTCAACGGTTCCACGGGACCTGTTAACCATGATCTCCAGAGTTGGAGAGAAGCAGAGTCCGTGTGGATGAACTAGGGGGAGGGTGGTCTTCTCTGAGCCTCACCAGAATACAGCCAATCAGATGAATAGAGACGCTTCCAACCGGTGAAATTGAAACCATCGTGAACTTAGTGAGACTGAAAAGCCAGTCGTGATGATGCGGGACAATGACGTAGAGTGAAGAAGAACGTACCCATGATGATGTGCAGGGCTGCTGTCACCGTGTGTCTCACCCCGAACACCGAACACGCCACCACGTCGCTGGAACCTGTGGACGGCAAATTTAAAAACGCGCGTTAAAGCAGGAAATGCAGTCTGGGTTCCCTTCAGATCTCCGGAGTTTCATCACATCTTCTGATCCAATTTTTTGGAGTGTTTAAAAACATACACTTTAAGTGGAAAATGTTTTCAGCCTGAGGATTCCATGTTTGGATTTATTCAAGTTTTGCTCCAATTAACTTTTCAGGATAAATAAATGTTACTGGGGAATTCATTTTTTTAAATGATATACCGTATTTATGGCAATATAAGATGGGTGCTTGCTTATATTCCCATAATTACGGTATATAATAAAAATAATTATAATTATGAATATAGGCACCCTGCTATTTTTCAGGCACCAAATAATAAAAAAAATTCTCTTTAAATTACAATTTTTTTTTCTTCATTTAACAAACTCAACTTGACTAAAGCTGACCTTGGTTTTTGCTAGACGTAAATATCAGAATAGTTACGTTTTCTGTCGTGCGCTTTGAGACAGTTAAAACTGTGAAAAGCGCCTTACAAATGCTCAGAACTTGAACTTGAACTTGTTTTCTAGTTACGTATAGCAGACAGAGCGATTTGATTGTGTTTGACTCCGGTTTTCTTTTTTTTTTTGAACTGTTATCTTTTTGCTCCTAAATATGGAAAATTGAGCGCTTTTATTGGAAACTGGCAATTATAAGCACCCCCCAAGTTTTTGAGGGGTGCGTATATTCATGTAAATACAGTATTTAATGATAGAGAGAGAAGAGCTCCGTCCTTGTCAGAGGAGCAGTCAATGGCTTCCCTGTCGTGTTCTGGCTGCAGTGTTTGCTCGGATCAACAGGGTAGGAAGACAAATGTGTGTAAGCGGGAACAGGATGGAGGTGTGGGACCAAACCAATCCCTCCGTTCAGTTGACGGTGGTCCAGCTCAGTGCCGGACCCAAACACTCTCAATGTGGCTGATTTGGCTGAGGTCACACTGACATCGCCGATGCTTCCTGGACTCTCTGAGAGTTTCCATATGCTGTGATGATGTAAATGGCCATGTGACGTGTGTGTGTGTGTGTGATTGTGTTTGCTTTGAGTAGTCAGTAAAGCTGGTGTTTTCAAAGATCATTGGCTCAATTTCCAGGGAAAACAAAGTTCAATTGAAGATTTCTGGAATACAATGTGTTTGCTATGTGGTGCTAAATTGACAGGTAATTGTTATAATTAATGTTTTTATAATATATAATTATGATCTGTTTTGTGAATGTTCTTCCCATGAAACATCTTGAAAAAGATAATTGTCTATGATCTGTACACGCCAGTTCGTCCTGCCCTGTGATTGGCAGCCTGCTTCTCCAGAAGCTCTGTGATTGGCTCCAGTTCTTAGCGACTTTAATAACGTACGGTTGGATTTTTTGCCTTAAAACCCTGTCCAAGTCAGCAGCTGATGAAATCTTTAAACGAGCCGATGTGGATCTACTGTAAACGGCGTGGGTTTGTCGTGTTGGAGAAGAAGTCCTTCAGGGAATCTCGACTTGTGAGAAACCAGAATATACCGGGTAATTAGTCCAACGCCAATTAAACAAAGTGTGAAATCACGCCGTCATTACACAAACGCTAGGATTAGCATTTCTAGTATTATAAGGGCTAGCAGTCCTGCTAACAATGGCCGCCATCGTGCGCGCGTGTGTTTGTGATCGGTTTGGCTCTTTTGTTGTTGGGTGTATCTGTAGCACTGCAGTCGTGCGGTAACTCTACATTTCAAGCGGGCATCTGCCTGTCCCGCAAGGCCCAGAGCAACAGCCTGTGCCAACATCCTGAAGAGTTTCATATATTACCGGTCTCCATTCCAGAAGCCAGTGACGAATGGCGTCGCAGCGCGGTTATTCGGGCGGGGGGAGGGCGAGAGGGAAGGGGTGGAGGGATTGTCCTTGGAAGTGCGAGCACTTCTGCAGAACAATTAACTTAATTAAGCAGACAGCATGAATATTCATAAGGCAGTTAATGTCTCCCTCTTCCAGGCAGATGAATGTGATGCAATGACTCGCTAGTCAAGCGTGTCTAAGAGTCGCGCCGAAACCGCCGCAACATTTTGGTTCTTTGCCTGGAATATCAAAGAAATTAACAGTCCCCCTGAAACCCTTAAAAGCAGGCAAATTAATTAGAACCCTGCGATTTATTCGCTATAGGTAGTGAGGAGTGTGTACAACACTGGGCGACGGAAGCTTTTAATTGGGAAGGGCGGAGCATTCCTGAGTGATTATCCCCAATCCTGGAAATTATACATTTGAATAGGACATGAGAAGCTGTATTTTCGGTCATCAAGAATTTTATTTTTATTTTATTAATCTGTAAAAATGCATATATTTTTTTTATAGAATTGTATTTATCTATCCATTCATTTATTCATCTGTCTGTCTCCCTGTTTGTATGTCTTTATCTATCTAACCATCCATCCATCCATCCATCCGTACATCTCATTATTGGTCTGAGTATCTCTTGCTCTCTCTTTCTCTTGTTAGTGTGTCTGTGACTCTCAATCTTTCCTTCTAACTTTCTTACATCTATTCATCCACCCACCGTTCCACCAATTCGTCCCTTAATCAATCTGTTTGTGCCTCTCGCTCTATTTTTCAGTTTACCATCTGATTATCTGTCCATTCGTTCATTCTTCTATCTACACAAAGAAGCACAGTGCGCACAAAGAATGATGTAAATGTTGATTGTCCTAAATGTTGTAGTAACTTCTGAAAGCTTCATTGGGAAAGCACAAAAAATAAAAGGATTTTTGCTCAAATTGAAACGCCAATAAATCCACAGCCATCTTATGAATGTTAGCGAAGCATCATAAAAGTGTTGCAAATATAGAAAATGTTTTTTTCCCCAAACTAAGCTAATTAGAAGTAAACCTTGCAGTGTTAACGTGGGCATTTCACGTGTTTTTCTGAAGTGTGCGTCTAATTACCAGCAGTATATTACAGTAGCCGATGCCGTAAACAGGGGTTTTCTGCAAAGCTGTAACAGAAACAAGGATTTGATCCATTTCTCAAGTCCCAGAGGATCCACCTCAGTCTGATGTCACTGCAAACCTAAGCTTGGGTTCTGATATGACACCGTTTACAGCCCCTGCTGGGACTCGGGCTCCACTAATGAAGAGGAAGCGCGACCCCTGTACGGTCAGTCTGCAGGATGTGGACTTGGAGAGCTTCCACCGCTTACAACAACAGTGCTCCATTTTGCGGAGCTTGAAATGACAATTGAAGGTCAAACTCCTGGCTGAGAAAAGAGCCCATGCCTGTTTGCCATTTACCTCGCTTGTCCCTCATAGTCCACCTCAATCTGGCAACCCAACGAGCCGCAACGACGAGAAATATCTCGGCTAAGATAGTCCTACATGAGAAGTGTCTTCAATACAGACACTCTTGAAGGCCATTAAGTGGTTGCGAGTGGCCGCTCACAGCCCGACTGTGATTAAATCAATTTGATAATGATACAGTCTCGCGCTGCTGTTATGAGCCGCGTGTTTGTTTTCGCTAGAGGAGTTCCGGAACACAATCAAACTAAATCATTTTGACAGCTGGGAAACAGGAGAGCCACGTTCCTGCAGGGCTGCGCTTTTAATTGGCAGCTCGCCGGTGATTGTTTTAGTGCGGGATTAGGCATAAGTTACCGATGTTACCCAGAATGCCGTTGCTTAAATACGGCTATATTTTACCGTAGCCGTGTGTCGACGTGTCGTACTTGTCAGTTATAGATCAGTATTTATTTATAGCAGTTGCGCTTTCAGGTCTTCTTTGCTTACTGAACGACATCAGAAGCACTTCAGCATTTGGGTTCGAAATATATTTAGATCATTTATACAGCCTAAATTCTGATATTTGGGGTCGTGAACCTAGTTTGTTGAAAAAGTTCATCACATAACTCATCGTCAACTCTCAAACCCTTTGGGGAACAGTGACGTTCTTAACATATACGTATCACTAAAGACAAACTGAATGTAATTAAAATGATTAACTAATTTCGCATTGATATCTATAAATAAGTGCAACAAAAATCATGCTGCTGAGATTTAGAGCCTTTATAAAGTCATTTTATCACCTTTTTATAATTTCAGAGAGTTATTCTGTGGAAACTTGACTGAGACTCTCCACCAGCACTTTCTTATACTTCAGGACCTTCTCTAGTGATTTAGTGTCTTGAGATGACATGAAGCGATGATTGATGCGGTGGAAAGGCTGGACCATGCGGTGTGGAGGTAAAGCGGGTCAGCCGGGTTTCAGCCGCCGTTCACGTCCGTTCTTTCTCCTGAGAGGAGCTGCGTCCACTGGGCTGATCTGAGGACAGATGCTGGAGAAACACATACACCACCCTTGCTCCTCACCTGCTGGTATTATGCCGAGAGGAAGTGCTGCTCGGACAGGCGTGAAGATGGAATCTGTGTCCCTTCCAGCGTCCATCTGGGCCCGGAGAAGCAACCCGTGGGCCACCTCGGCCACAGAGCCGTCTCCCCCAACACACACCACTCTGCAGAGAGGAGAACCGGACGAGCGTGAGTCATGTGACCCGCGCCGGCCAACACTCATGTGGAGAGCAAACTAGGTTGCTGCTCAGCAACATGAGGAGGAAAGTAACGAGGAACCACAGTGTTCGCAACTCCAGGATTGTTGCACGGTTGGGAAACGGTATGAGTAATCTTTACTTATGAGAATGATTAATGAGTCTACAAAGAGACTCAATAATTACAACAACAAGGATGGGTTTGATTCCGCTAAAACCACGTCATAGCAAAAATGAAAAGAAAAAAATCCACTAAAACTAATTTTTTGTTTAACAAGTAAATTAGTTATAGTAAAATTAAGAATGTAATAATTTCACAAGCCATTTTTGCTACCGCATTGGGTTCGATGGGGCCGCTTGTCAAATGTCCTCTTTATTTGTTTTTGAATTTGTTCACAAGAATTGCCGAAAATCTGTCGGATCCCACCAGCAAAACTAAATCATTAAAAACGGCTGAGCCCACTAATCTGCTTTAAGCACATTACTAATAAATGAACACAGCCTAGTAAAGCTGATTACATTTAATTCAGAAATGCCCTTTAGCAATACTGTACAATCTCACAAATAGATGTGTTTAGCAGCACTAATAAGCAATAGTCGTGCCACTCACAAAATGAGTTTATGACCTTCAGTCGCGAGGGTCTGGGACGAATGTCGTCCATCGGAGGGAGATGAAAGGGTGAATCAGAGCTCAACCTTCTCACCTCCGTCTGGTTTTATGATGGAGAAGAGGCTGCTGACACCTGGTTAAAGCCCAGACTGTGCCTTATCTTTCTCAGCCTGGTCAAACACAGCACAATGCGGCTTTATGAGACTGATGGATGGGACACTTCCAGCTCCACCAATGGCACGAGGCTTGTTCGCCCTGTTTGGGCTAATGTGTTACAAAAAGGGAAATTAATCTACTAAATGATTTGTGTTTTTTGTCAGAATATATACATGAGCACGAATGTGTCTGGCTGGTGAGGGCAACTAATGTAGACCCTCAAAACAAAACTAGACCAATGCAAAATAGTTTTGAGCAGAACAATTGTGAATAGTGTACAAGTGAATAGATGAAACAAAACTAAACAATGAATTGAATTTTAATTATATTCTCGAAATATAGGTGTAGGTGCATAGTCTACATAAAATATCTATGTTTGATATTTGTGTGTGTGTGTGTGTGCATGTGTCTAACAAATGACCGCGTATTAAAAACCACAACTTAAAATGTAGGCTTAAAAATAAAAAATTAAATTCTATGTTAAGAGATCATAAAATTATTCAATAATCTAGAACAAATACAAAAAAACAAATGAGTTATTAGAAATGTATAATCTGTGCGGTATAACATGCATTTAAATGCAATAAATAATTTGTAAAAATTATGGGGCATAGTGTTTCAAATTCGAGGCCTGTCTTAGCCTTTCTGTGTGTAGTTTGCATAGTGTTAAGTGAGAGTGTGAATGTGTGTGTCTGTGTCCCACTCTGTGATTGGTTGGCCACCAAGCCAGTGGGTGTGTCCTTGGCCTTCAGGCTCAGAGTTGCTGGGATTGGTTCCAGTTCCCCGTGACCCAGAAAAGGAAAATGTAACTTTCATTCTAAAAATAACTTTTTGAGACCGAGTAACTTTGCAAAGCAATGCCTATTTCGATATTACAGTATTTGGTGTCACTTTTCCACATCTCATCTGGTGTCAATGTCGAGGCAATAAAAACTGCACGAGAAGCTCTTCTCACTGAAAGAGCAGATCATTACGGCAAATGTGTGAGGGGAATAATTGCCTCCATCAGCGACGTGTCCTCACTTCAGCATTAGCGTCTATCGTGTGTCACGCACTGTGACTTCAACTGAGACTCGAGCGGAGCTGTAGCTTTCTGTTTTAACAGAGTAATTACCAAGTTAAGATCTATTTGCGTAAAAAAGGTGTGATTACTTTTACCTTCTGAGGTAATTAATGGAGATCAGAAAAGTGCAAACGGATCTTCAGAATGTTTCTTCAACAACGAAAAAGATGCCAAACAGATCAAGGTGTTGAAGAATTTACCACCACTTTTTAGAAATAATCTCAAATTTCATCGTAGTTTGTTCTACTGTGTGTTTTGATTGCTTGTTTTTTTTTTTTTTATCACATCAGCGGATTAATCAACTCTAGAGACGTTCGCTTCATTAACAAAATGTCATCTGGAGTGTCATCAAACCACCAGATTAGAGATTTCCAGTCAGATTAAGCATAAATCAATCTAATTCATCCCTCTCTGACCCCCACATGTAGTGATAAATGACATATTGCTGTGTGGAGTGTAAATCTGATGGTTAATTTACTATATGGATGCGCAAATAATGGTTGTTATTCATAGATCTTGTGTTGTATGTTTAATCCCAAATTACGGTGAATTAAAAAGACAGACACATATTTAGAATTAAAAATGGGGTGATGTATCATTTCCGGTCCTGGTTGAGGTAAAAGTGTTGGTCTGTGTGTTCTGCACTGTGATTGGCCAGCCACAATCCAGGGCTTGTCCCTGCACAGAAACTAGTTCCCTGTGACCCAGAAATGGAAAAGTGGCTCAGAAGATAAATTAATCTCGGAAAGCCTTTTAAAGTCTCATGCAGCAGGTCACACAAGGCTGTAGCTTTAAACTGACATGGATTTTCCTGCATTCTGATTATTTACAGTAATTTAACCAAGGAACAGAAAGTGTGATGTTTTCTTTTCATTTTTCATTCCCTTTCCAGATTAAGTATTTCAGATAGACTTGGTGATTTGTCTTGTTGGTGGAAAATGAAATGTCAACACAATTGCCAGAGCGTGGCTTCTGTAATCCTCACTGAAGCTTTGTGAAATTGGAACACACAGACAGATCATTCTTGATTTGCTAACATTAGCATTATTTCTCCGGTCCTTACGCATGAACTGTACGAAAACTATTATACAGAAAGTTTGATCTGCGATTAGATTTATTAATATAAGTGCATATGCTGTATTAATATGCGGAAGCAGATTGTTATAAGTCTGTTATTTGTAGATTGATCGTCCGTGGCGTGTAAACATTTCGACTGAACTTTGGTTGAAACATGGCGTGGCTTAGCAAGTGCGTTTAACAAGCCTTTGTTTGTTTGTTTTGCAGAATTATTGTTGGAGTTTACAATCCTAATCCAAACTGTGGATTTTCCGGGGAAGTGAAGTGAGGTTAGTGTCCTGAAACGATCCTTTCCGTTCCACATATTACATTGATAATCATACTGTTATTTAAATGAACAACCCAGTTCATTAAACTACTGTATATAAAATGATAAATTCACAATTTACAGATATGATTATGAATGAATCAATGTACATTTGTTTTGCTTTCATTGTAAATTGGGATTACAATGGGAACATTATTCAGAAATAACAGCCTTTGTAATTGTTGACATTTTTATAGCAACATACATTTTCACTTTGTGACTAGTTACAGTTACATTTATTTTGTAACTAAATTATGTAACAAAGTAACGTCCAATTAGTTAGTAGACCTACTAGTAGAGCATCTACTAGTAATAAAATTCCTGATTATTTCAAATAAATAAATATTTTCGAACCTAATGTTAAATATGTATAAAAACAAACAGGAATACAATTTCAGATGAAGTAAACTTAAACTTGAAATAACTGAATACATTTTGTCCTCCATAAAAATTTGATCTTGTCGAGTTGGAAATGTGAACATGCTGCAAAAAACATTTAAAACCTAGGCTTTCAAGTTAATTTGCACAAGACAAGACAGCTAAAACATTGCATTATGGGATATGTAGTCATCAGTGCTTCAGATCACCAGGCCATTATTACCAGATCTTAAAAAGCATCTCGGGCCGAATATAATCATATGTCAACACACACGGGACACTGTGTGTGTGTGTGTCCTTTATTTACTGCTACACCGTGACCTCACTCAGAGTCCGACCTCTTCCTTCCACCAGTAACACAGACAAGCTCCTCTCGCCTCCTTCTCGTGTTAAAAAAAGGGGGAAATCTTCTCCACTCAGCGCTCGTCCTTGTCCCTCTTTCTCTGCCGTGAACCTGCACGCTGCGTTTTTAATCAAAGAGCCAGCGTGTGCCCCGTCCCGTGCCCGGAGGACGCGGCGGAACAGCGGGGCGGCGGTAACGGATGAGCGTTAAGCCGGGGCCGGAGATATTTAAGAGGAGCTAATTGTGAGAAGTGCCGGAGCACACGGAGAGAGTCCATGCGATGCCCCGCACCCGCGGTCCACTGGATGCTGGTACTTCATCACTGCTTCCAGAGCAGGTAATTAAGGAGCCACCTGCCGAGCCGCACCGGAGAGACCCGCTCTACCGGAGAGCTCCGCACCGGGGCCCGCGGCACCACGCTACTGCAATCAAAGTATTATCACTCATTTTGTAAAACCTCCTTCCTCCCTCCGTCCCGAACCCTACTTCATGCATTACGGCTAAATGTCACCTCGAGAGAGGGACGGTGCGGTGGAGGAGGGCCGGGATTAGCCG
>CM051494.1:23989781-24010959 GCA_028031935.1 Paedocypris micromegethes
GCTCTCGACCCTCGACCCGCTAACGAGCCTCTTCCCTGGGCTTGCCCTCCGCCGCGCTCCCTGCTGTCATCAGAGTTCCAGGGGCTGCCCAAGGTCACGGTTCAAATAGACGGGGAAGGTGCGGGGAAGTAGATGCAGGATGCGGGTGGGGAGGCTGGGGGGATTTGGGATCTTGAAAGACGGTTGCTGCTCTGGCTCAGCGTGGGGATGCTGATCCCGTCTCCCACTCTGTGACTCTCGGGGGCTGCGGTGCTGGGACGCTGGGGTCCGCACCGGGAGCAGGTGCAGCTGCGAGAGGGGGCGGGGCTACTGAGGCTCAGGAGGCTCGTTTCCGTCCGGGGGGCTTCGGGACCACTGCGTGCTGGAGATGTGCATTTGCATCCATTTAAAGGTAAACACTGATGATTTATGAGATGTTAATGCCGCAAATGTATCTATATATCAAGGTTAAGACCACCAGGCAATGCTGGAGTCCGCCCAACGCCAATGATTCAGAGAAACAAATAATGCGACAACTCGTGATGTCGACAATAAACCTTTGCCGTTCACAATAGTAAAAGGCCTCATTTACTGAGTATTAAACACTATACTATTGAGTCCCATTATACGCTTTATCCCAAACGTAAGTTGAACACACATTTTGTTGATATACAAACAAGTTACTAATTTGTTTACAGTTGTTGGATGTTTTAATGTCTCCAGATGTTAATAAAACAACACAGCAATTTTCTTTTATACTTTGTTGAATAACACACAAATCAGGTTGTGTGTCATTTGTTCATGTTTATAAATTTGTTTTTAGACCTTTTGTCATCAAAGTTATTTCCGACTTCTCACACTCTGTATGAAACTCGTGCCAAGCATTCTATAAGCCTGAAAGCCTGCGTTTCACACTTTGCATGCAACACACACCTATATACTGTGCACACACTCTCACACACACACACACACACACACACACACACACACACACACACACACACACTCCTAACGTAAAACCTCTATAAGAGCAGCACATCTAATCAAAGGCCATCATGGTGGAAGGGTTGAAAAATAGGCATTGACATCTAATAGAGTTTTTAGGATGTATATACAGTTCACTATATCATGTCAAAATCAACTATTTTCCTGTGCTTGAAAACAAATGTCTGTCGATGCTGCATTATAAAACAACATTTTACAATATTGATCGATTTTGCAAAAAGTCCACACAACACATTAGCGGTTTTCACTGTAATGCCGATGCCTCTTCACGAAGCCTGAAGCTGTTGAATGCTTGGATTAAAGCGTCTGCAAAATGCATGACTGTAAATGCAAACAGGGGTAGAAACCCATCAGCCGTGAATAAATGCAGCAGGTCGCGTGTCTGGTGCACTTCTCTGACCGTCAGCCGCGCCGAATCAGGACTTTCTGGCTTTGAAAAGCATTTTTCAGCTTGTTTCTCATGCGTCCGCCGTTCTGAAACGGGAAACGATGTTTCTGCTGTTTAGTGATCATATCTGAGCGGAGCTTCAGGATGGAGGAACAGTGGGGATATCTCCCTCCTTCATGCATGATACCGTGTTACTATGGCACATAATCCCGTGTTTGTGCGAGCGATGCGCGGCGGCTCCCATGGGCTCGCTGAAAGACAATCCGGACACGGGGGCCTTGCTCGGGTTTCACCTCCATCAGTCCTGTTTGTGCTCTGGCTAAAGGCCACTGTGATTAGCGGCCTGAAGGAGATCCACAACCCGCGTTCACACACCTTAATTATAACCTTTTGCCAACGCTCGCCTAAATATTATCATTAACCACTTTTATGGTTCGATTCACACTAATTCACACTGTAAAACAATAAAATACACCGATGCCTTCTGTGGATAACGCGCACAACACCAACGTCTGATTTATAGCTATCGATTTAACTTTACTTGTATCTTGCAATATGGGAAAAAGATTGATGGGTGGATGGATGGATGGACAGTGGTACCACAGTTCTGCACTGAAACAACTTGATATGGGAAGTGAACCCTGTATCATTTATGGTGCAAACCTCGGTTCTACTGAAGGAAAATTAACTTACCGTGTGTATATCAATGTCACTGAGAAAAAGTGTGAAAGGAAAGTGTGAAGTGTGTCTCGTATCAATAAATAGTATCTGAGTTTCAAGTCAATAAATACAAAAAAATATATAAAATAAAATATATCCTTCTCAATATACACTTCATTGTGTTGTTTTTGGTTTCAAGTTCAAATATAATTAGATTGTTTGTGTGTTACAAATTTGCTTAGAAAACTAAACAAAACCGTTTTTATCAATACAAATCAGCAAAACCTAAAAAAAAAATTGTGTATTAGTGTTGGCAAAAGTTTGAAATGTTTTATTTTGTCCCATTTATTTAGTGTCCCAATAATCTGGAATCATGTTTTGAAAAAAAGTGAGTGTGTGTACAGTCGATTAAAAACATTATACTGTATAAACTGTATATGTGTATATGCAATAAAGATGTGTTTTAATATTGTGTGTGTGTGGGTGTGTGTGTGTGTGTATTCATATACGTATATATAAACTTCTGACACACCACGTACAGATACAATATTTATTCATCAAGACGACAGTGCGATCGAAGCAGCTTCAGTTCACGTGAGACTTTCCACGTATGGATTATACACACATGACAAAACGTTACGCAAGAGTGCAGTGAGCCTGATATTATTAGTGATGGCGATCAGCCGTGTGTGTGACACTCTCCATGTGAATGAGCTGCTTCTGTTTGTCCTCCACAGGTTTATACCCGCGTCCAGGTTTCCGACACGCGCCTCCACCACCTGTGGACATTCCGTGAGGTCAGAGCGATGCCGCCGCTGTGACTCACAGGCTTAAAGGCGTTGTGTAATGTCTGCGTCTGTGTGGCGTCTGATGGGAAGGTAAGAGCTCTGAATGGTGTGGTTGAGGGTCTCCCCGCGGAGGAGAAGATTCGGCACAGGGGAGCACTTTTCCCATAATCAGGGGTAAATTACCTGAGCGTGAGGTCGTGTTACACATTGATTTTTGAGAAAATCAAAGCCCCAGGACTGACCGTAAACACTCACCCCGCACGCTAATGATGCGAGCACCAGAGCAGTAACACGCTCCCAGACACAGACCTGCTGAACCTCCACTCAGATTTAACCTATAGCCTGTCGAGGACGAATAAATATATCTGTACTTGTTGTTTGTAGTTTATTATTTTTCTCTTTCTAACAAGGTAAGGAAGGGATTTTTAGAGAAAAAGAAAGGATGGATGAATTGATAACTAGACAGACAGATAACTAGATGGACAAACAGATTGACTGACAGACAGAAAGTTAGACTCAGATATATTGGCAGACAAACAGATGCGTAGATACACAGACAAGTGGATGCACATGTACAGACAGAGACAATGGATGGATGGATGGATGGATGGAGAGAGAGAGATAGACAGATGGATGGATGGATGGATGGATGGATGGATGGATGGATGGATGGATGGATGGATGGATAGATAGATAGATAGATAGATAGATAGATAGATAGATAGATAGATAGATAGATAGATAGATAGATAGATAGATAGATAGATCAGACAACCTCTGAGATAACTCGACAGACAGACAGATGTACTGGCTAGATTGAGTGAGAGATAGACAGATAGACAAATATCTTTTTATATTTAAATACATGAATAAATATGGAATTGTTTATTTTTTAAATAAATAAATAAACAAACACAGACAGACAGGCAGACAGACAGACAGATAGATAGATATGTATTATACTGAATCTCACTCAGAGATTCAGTATAGATTACATAGATTAACACACAGACAGGCAGATGGATGAAAATATAGATGGACGGATGGATAGAAGGACAACCTGAGAGATGGATTAATGAATAGACAAACACCCCAGCACCAGTAACCCTGCGACTGCTCCACTGGTTTGAAGGCACTACACCCAAACAGGCTGTCTGGGGCGCAGCGAGTATTTGCTAATCCTGGGGAACAGATGTCTTATTTCTGCCCTGAAATCCCTGGCAGGAGCGAGCCCTCCAATGGATAAGCCCAGATTGGGGCCTTGCAGTGGGAAAGGTCAGGACGGGAGAAGAGCTGGATCCGGCCGGCCCGAGGGGAGGCAGAAGATCTGGAGGCCATACAGGAGATGGAGCAGGAGAAAGAAAAGAAGCCTCACTGTCCTAGGCCGCGAGACCTCCATACGGGGGACGAGCGCTTCCACGTTTCCTCAGATCCTCTGCCAAGAGCGGAGCATCTGGCACGGTGTCAGGGACTGGCATTAGTGCGCATTAGCAGTGGGGGAGACCCGGCCCTCTCCAGATTTGTCCCCTCCAGCAGGGACATCACCAGGCAGGGGCCGCTCCAACCGCTAGACGAGGCGGGGAACGCTGGTGGAGGTTTGGGCTGCCGATCAATACACTGGCTTTCAGTGGAACAATTAATTCATGCGCTTTAATGAGAAGAGCATATCGAGGCTGCGAGAATAAAGCGCTTTCTATTAATTACTGCGTGTTTGAAAATGGAACGCAGATGCGTGGAGTTCAGGCGGAGGGGTTGTCGTGTGTGTGACGCCTAATATTGGCGAGAGAGGGGATAAAAAACAGCACCATGTGTTCCCTGCCTCAATTATATCAGCGTACATGTCTATCCAGGGGCGAGTGTGACAGACAGAGAGAGAGAGAGAGAGAGAGAGAGAGAGAGAGAGAGAGAAGAGGAGGATCTGCTGGGAATAGAGAGCTGTAACTGATCCCGCTGCCGTACCTACAGCACAGCCCACAGGAGCTGGATCTCACGGACACATCTCATCCACAGTCCACTCCATTGTATTTTTCATTCTGTTTATTTTATTTCTTTGTTTGTGGTTTATGTATTTTCATAAACCAATCATGATCTACTTCACTGTCTGTCTAATTATTTCACCATCTATCTGATTATTAGTCTGTCTATTTGTCTGTTTATTTCTCTGTTTTTCTGCTTGATTATTATTATGTCTATCTGTCTGATGATTTCTCTGTCTGTCTATCTTTCAGTCTGCTTATTTATTTGTCTGTCTGATTGATACACTGTTTATTTCTATGTCTGTTTCATTATGACTGTCTATCCGTCTGTTTTTTTTCTGTCTGTCTGATTATTACTCTATTTATTACCGACTGTATGTATGATTATTACTGTCTGTCTGTCTTTCAATCTGTTTATTTATCTGTCTGTCTGTTTATTTCTTTGTCTGTTTGATTATAACTGCCTTTGTTATTATAACCTATTATAACTGTTTATTTTATTAATATGTTTGATTATTAATATGTCTGTTTATTTATCTGTCTATCTGATTATTGCTCTATTTATTTCTGACTGTACATTCGTCTGCATGTCTGATTATTACTGTCTGTCTGTCTTTGCCTGTCTGTCTATTTCTTTGTCTCTCTATCAGCTTGTCTATCTTTATTTGTTCAGCATTTTTTATCTGTCTGTCTGAATACACCTTGTTTATATATATTATTGTATATATGTATCTGTTTGTCTGTCTACATCTCTCTACAGTGTCTATCCTACTATCTGTTCTAACTGTGTATACGTATGTTTGTGTCTGTCTCTCTGTCTATCTATTTAACTGTCTACATTTCTATATACTTGTCTCTCTCTGTCCATCTGTTTTACTGTCTGTCGATATGTATGTCTATATTGATGTTTGTCTGTATGAGCATTATCTGTCGGTCTGTCTATTTCTCTATTTCTGAATCTCTCTGTCTTTCTAACAAACTTTTTTTGCTTGTTTGTCTGTCCACCCATCTATCCCTCAGTCTATATTGTATCCAGTTATCTATATACCGTAGCTTATTGTCTCAGATTGACGTGTCCATGTGTCAGCTTTCTAATGGTGTTTCTGTCCCGTGTCACTCAGAATTAGAGAGTATGACACTTCCATGACTAATAAAGTCCCTGCGCACTAACGTAACTAGCACTTTAATAGTTTACTGTCACAACAACTGAAACTCCAAAAATCAGGCCTGTGAATAAGATCACATCAGGTCAGTGAGACGCACAGACTGAGGGAAAGAGTCGCCAAGGATACGCCGCTTGACTTAATGGAAAAGCTGTTAATATGTAACATTACCCATGTGCCACGGAGCCATTGTGGAGGAGCCTGTGCAAACGCTGCTCGAGTCCCTCGCCTTTCGGAAAACCACCTTCCTCACTCTATTATCTTGTTAAACAACTCAAAGCAATTTCATGCCACAATGGAATCCCTCGTGCGTTTTATACACCAAATGCACATATGAATTCAGATGGGCCACAAAAGCCTTTGGAGGAATAAGTGGGACCCCATGCATGACCCCTGAGTGTTCTGCTCGGGCTGTTTGTCTTTTCTCCTCCCTTTACGGCCACAACAATGCAGTCCGGCTTGATGCAGGAGTGTGACCACGCGCTTTGACAACAGCACCAAGAGCACATTATGTGTCCGGAGCGGAGCGCCGAGGGCTTCCCGGCTCCGATTGACCCGCCTAGCCTAATCTTTCAAAAGAGGGTTTAGGAACACAAGGGGGTCTATTCCAGCTCAGGTCGACTGGTGCGTCGGGCCGGAGGAGACGCTGCACTCTGTAGTACAGGTGCTGCCATTGTTGCCCCCCGCTGGGTCCGTGGCCTGGCCCGACTGCTCTGACCGCAGGCTTTAATGTGTCAGCCGGGCCTTCACACCTCATGTGTCACCGCACATCACATGCTTGTCACAGAAGCTCCAGTGTGTGGAGTGCGGCATTCACATCTCACCTTGAATAAACTTGCTGCACCTTTTGTGGCCCGTGTCAGCTGGGACACACCCTCCATTGTGCTGTTTTATGGCGGGCCGCCTGGGAAACATCGCTTCTGGATCCACCAGGCGGCTGGAACAGGTGAGCGGCCCTGTAATCTAGCACAGCTCCGTGCTAACAGCCAATAAAGGGACGGAGATAATCCACACGCACGAGTGCACGAGTGTGTGAGCGTGTGTGCTCACGTGCGAGGGGGGCTGCGAGTTTGCAAAGCACCGGACAGAAATGCTGAGCTTTGTTTGAAGTCAAAGCTTGTAAATGGTAATTACACTTGATGATGTTGAAACGAACACAACAACAAGGTCGGGATTAGCTTGTTGCTAATTGCTAACTGGAGAGTACGATGAATTTTGAAGGTGTTTGAATTGATGTACACAATGGTGCAGCTTACTTGAGTAAAGTGACTTTGTTACTTTATTTAAGTATTTTTGACTACTTTGCACTTGGACTGAGTATTAAAAATGTATGCAAGTTTTACTTTTGATTGAGTATCTGTACTCTTTACTCCACTACATTTAAATGAACACTTGCAGTTACTTGTTACATGTTTACTTGTGTGATTGTGCGCGACAAGACAAGTCGGCATCGAGGCGATATCGCCATCTGCAGGATGCTAAGGGTACTGGATGTTATTTATGAGCTCAATCACGTGAACGGAAATTAGTGGTTACGCTTTTTTGCACATTTTAGTTTGACAGACTGACTTTTTGTTCTTTTTATCTGACATTATCTGGCATTACATTTCAGTTCTAAAATAGAGAATAAAACCTTTAATCGAAGAGATTATTGTTTTTCACAAATCTTGGTGTTTTTTAGCCTCAATTAAGTACAAGTAAAATGTTTAAGTTCTTTTAAAGTTGGATAATTTACGACATTTACTCAAGTCTTCTTGAAATTGGTGATATGTAAATTGTAATGGAGTCATTTTTACAGTAATGTAGCCATACTATTATTCAAGTATGGCTTTACTTCTCTGCTTATACACAATAATGTCTTTTTATCAGACATAGAGTCTGTGTTATTCACTTTTTTTGTTTTGTTTGTCTGAGAAATCAAAAATGCAAAAACTGATGCATATTTCATCTTGTTGGCCTGTTTTACCCAAAATTTTAGCAATTTAAATGCCTCCATCATTTAAAATGCTGAACAACACACTTCTAGCAGGACAAACGTCTAAATCAGAGTGTTTTAACAGGGAATATAAAAGTTTCTTCAAAATGCAATTACAGGTAAACAACGCATTAAAGATTCAAGAACTTGCCTTTAACAAGGTCAGTGAGAGAGTCGTGATGTGTAATGAATTTTTATGACAATAACTTTTATATGTCTGTCTAAATGTATAAATACATATATATGTGTGTGTGTGTGTGTGTGTGTGTGTGTGTGTGTGTGTGTGTGTGTGTATAAACAGTATATACTGTATATACATGTCATATATCAAATTTTATTGGTCACATACATAATCCTACATGGTGTGTAGTCAAAAGCTTTTCCATAACAACTCTCGGAACTATAAAAGAAGATACTGACATTAGACTAAAAAACCCTTAAAATTCAAATAAAATGTTCAATATACATAAATCCAAAACACCAAAGTCAGAAATATTTAACAAATAAAATACTAAAATGCAAAAGAAAGAGCGGTCTATTTTCTTTTTTTATTACGAGGGTCATTTCGTCCTGGAAATAATTTTGAAAGCTTTGGAACGTAACTACGGCAATAAACGGAGCTTTGCTGTGCGTGTACATAAACATAAATATATATTAGTAAGCCGGCGTTAGTGTGGACGTGCTCCATAAACGATACACTAATGAAGCTCATCTGTGTGTACCGTTCTCCTCGCAGCACTAACTAAGCATGTCCTCTCTCCTCCAGGCTCCCTCAAGGCAAATTTTTTAATTATGATAATTAATTCATGTTCTGCACAAAGTACATGCGGCCCTCACTCACAATTACCCACAAAAAGCCAGCATTTCAATCTTTAAAGGGCCCAGAAACATTTTTTCCGGGCGAGTGTTTTAGCCAGGGCAGTGAGGCGGGGGAAGGGTTTCTGCGGCCTGGACAATCCCCCCTTAATTCTCAGTGAGTAATGCACCTTGCTGCTGTTACATCACCTCACATTCGGTGCTGTAACTGAAATTCCAGGGATTAACTGACATTAATACAAGATTACGTGACTCTCGTCGTGCAGAGATTTCGCTCTGAAACCAACACAAAGTTTGCATTCACGCGCAACTGTGTTAAAATGGTGCCAGTGCTTATGTCGGGAACATAGAGACTTTGAAAGATGCCCTTTTTAACCAAAAAGTGACTAGATTAAATTGTTGGGCCCAGCACCGCAGAGCTGGATTAACGCAGATTACACGTGCTCGTTTTCACAAAGGCAGCATCTGAACGCTCAATGCGCATTCAGCTGACCAAGGAGGTTTATGCATAATGCTTATGAAAGAGGAAATCATTTTGTTGGTCCTCGGGAGAGTCTTAGCCGGGGCTTTTTCTGAATCCCACTATTAAATCTCCTCCAAACCCTCCCCCGAACCGGACACCTGTCTCCCGCGCAGCACACATAGATGCGCCGCTGGACCGTCTTGGCACTGAACGCTCGCAAGAGGAGGTCAGATAATTACAAACTGCAGGGAAGCAGGAGAACCAACCTGTTCCTCCGGTCTGATCCAGCAGGTCCTTGCACACAAACCACCTCTTTACACCCCCCCCCCTCTCTCTTCAGACCCCCCTTCAGAAGCCCCGCACAATGATATGGTCATCACACAAAGGAAGCGGTGCCCCACAATCCTGCAGGACACAAACCCAAATCCAGTCGGCAGAGTTGATTAATAATGTAAAGACCGCCAAGGAACAGCCTAAAATGTCATTTCACATTACTAATAAAAAAATTAATAACTATACAATTCAAATACATCCACAATTTGCAGCTAAAAAGACTTATTTTAAGTCTTTAGAATCTTATCTGTATTAATACCATCAATACCATGGTTATATCTGCTAAGAAATAGGAAAGGACAGATAAAAACGAAAGTTTGCTTTCTATTATGTCATTATGTGGCCAACAAGAAATGCTGACGAATGAAACAACATCTTTAACTGAATGAAACAATTAGTTTACAATTAGAAAACATAAAAAAATTACAATTAGTAAATCATGTGTCATTATTTCACAATCGTAAGCCAATGAAAGCAGTGTTATACTTTGCAAGAAAGCTTTGTGAATATTTATTTATAACTTTCTATAAATAAAATGTGTAAGCAGTTAGCTGGTTTCCTCACTTTTGATGAACAATGTTTTTTCGCAAGGACCTTACTGACCTTACTGGTCTGTATCAGGCATTCCAAATCACGATATACTGTATGTTGATATACTGATGATCTTCATCTGTCAGACTCAGCACACGTTTAAGAGGCAATATACCATTCCATAAATGAGAGAAGGGGTGCAATTTCCTCAAAAAAGCAAAAATAAGCCACAAAAACATTAGGGTCGTTAAATGTGTAACTTTTACTACGTTTACTGATTAATTGCTACTAAAAATGGTATCATTGTTGTAGCTCGTCACAAAGCTCCTCATTCAAATAAATGCAGGAGTAGGCAAGAATCTGACATGAGCTGCAGTGTAACCATCTTCTTCGATGCAAAGCTTCTTGGAACACGTTTATCTTAAACTATAAACATAGACGAATGGGCATTTTAATTTCCTTTACCTTGTTCTTGTCTTTAACGATTCATTCTGGTTTTATGGTGTAATTCTAAGAAGGCTGCATAAAACGCAAATTCAGCATGTCTTAAAAATTCTGTATTTGCTTTTGGAAGACGCCATGTCTGGTTCATTGGCGGATTGAGTCGTCATAATTCAATAAACATCGGCAAACACAGTAAAATTAAGAGTCAAGCCAATGTGGCCAAGTTAATGTTTGCAACATGAAGGCCATAAAACTGGCTGGAGGAAAACGTACCATTTAGGATATCCTTGAGGTTTTTGAACCAGATCTCGCAGTGGTCCACGCTCAGGTTGTTGAGATGGATGGATTGGTCCTTGAGTTTGAGCCCTTTCTTCTTGCACAGGAAGAGTGTGATGCCCAGAAGAGTTCCTCCAGTCTGCTGCCCCGCAGAGCGCCGCCGCTTCACCTTCACTCCGAACACGTCTTTCAGCTCCACGTACTGTTCCTGGACCTTCACCGCGCCTTGAGCTGAACACACACAAGACAAGAAAAAGTCTATAAACCAGCGGACTAAGTGCTGTGAGTTTGATTCTAATGACCCATGAACATTAGGAGCCTTCAGAATCTAGTCATAGGTGTAATTATTAGGAAAAAGGACCAAAACTCCAATTCCTGTATGGTCATAAACTGAAATGTGGACGTGCATAGTGCAAAACTTTTGCTAATTTTCAAAACTACATTTCTAATAATTGTCATAGCCCCCCCCCCCCGTTCATCTTTTTATTTTTTTGCAACATTCCAATGTTTTCAGCCCTTTGTTTATTGTCCTATTACACTGTATTAACAAAATACCTGACATTTATAACCATCTGTAAAGCTTTTGCAGGATATTATCCTTGAGTGCTTGAAAAACCAAATGATTTTTGTAAGTTAAGACTTTGAGCAAAGAGTTTCTCCTCGCTTTATGTTTTCCTGTTTGGGTCCATTAGTGCTAAATGTTAACTTTATCACCCTCATCTGATACAGGCCTTGATTCTAAAGCAGTTTTTTCCTCCATGAACTCCTTTGCAGGTAAGAGGTTCTGATGATCTTCCAGCCTCATTTTGTTTGCTAGTCTCTTGAATGTAATTCGAGTTTTGCCCTCGCAGAGCGGCAGCAGATGGAGGCATTCTCTCCTCTCCACGAGAGCCAAAACAAGCACGGAAATCAAGTTTTAATGGTGAGAATTCAAACTTTTAACCGCCCCGCTCTTGATTCATCGCCGCTCAGCCTTGTTCTCTCCGGACCCCCGCGGTGAATGATTATCACCCACAGGAAAGCTCCCATTAAGCCGCACTGACGGAGAGTCGGCCTGGCTTTTCTCTCTAAACGCGAGTTTTGTGTGGAAGCTTCTTCTTCATCAGGAACAGACCGCGCCGCACCTCTGCGTTTCACAACATTAACTCTCCTCTCACATTACTGCGCGCGACCCGCCGCCATCTGTTCGCGCTCCCGCCACCGGTCTATTTATTTAACTCTGGAGCTTCGTTTCATTGAGGTTGAGCTACAAAACCCCAAGTCAATTGAATTAGCGGGAATAGGAGATAATCTCTCCCGTCAGAGACGTGACAAAGTGGCTGGTTCTAACGGACGCGCATGGGAAGATGCCACCGGAAGCCCGAGAAGAAGATGCCGATGTTGTTTTTTATACTGTTTTTTTTATACAGTATACAATCTATAAAAAGTAATTCAAACACCACATAACCAGAAAACAATTCTATCAAACGACTAAACGTTGAAACAATTATTTAAAAGAGATTGTAATTAATGATTCAAAATGCATGTAATCATGCAATATTCATTTATTTTCAACGTTATGCTAAATTTTAAAAATAAAAAAGATGAACTAAAACAATGCAATCTGCCAAATGAATGTACATTTTATTAAATGAAAACTGTCAATAATATATAATATGAATTGTATGTACGTATTATTATCATCATTATTAATAACAGTAATTATGGCAATAATTAATTGTTATTATTATTGTGATTAAACATACTATGGCCATGTGGGTGTGGGAGCAATATCATCAATAACAAGGATGTCATTGTGTGTAAAAGTCAGATAAAATAATAAAGAAATACATAGTTCACAATGGACAGTGTTTGTAAACATTACTACACCAATATTTGTATTTTGGTGTACAACATTTGTATTTTGGTATTTATATGACAACATTTATATATGAGAAGCATTGATTCTACTTGAGAATCATGATTTGGACAGAATGCTGCGATACATTTTCTACTTGTGAATAGCTAGGGTGGTCTTGCATGGGGTACAGAGGGGCTACAGTACACTGGCGCGTGTCTGAATCAATCTGGGCACATCTGCCTGATGCCGACCGTAAACAGGATTAGAAATGGGCTTATCTGCCTGATGCTAATTGTGTTGTAGTTTTTGCACATGTCCAGTCTTTCAGCTCACACGTTTAATAGAGACGCTCCACACAACGGCCCTTTCAGGCCACGCTCACTTGTCAGACTCTTCAGGCGCTGAGGTTTCTTAAAGACCTTGGCAATGGGACCTAATTAGTCCCACCAATTACGAAGAGGAAGATTGAGTTTAAATGAGCATTCGGCTAACCACGCAGAAGCAATCAGATGTAAATGGAGCTAATGTGCTTCGTGCGTGAGCTGGACGACGGGCTTCCTGCTGATCCGCTCGAAAACAGGCCGGATTGCTGGAACTTCACTTTTTCGCTTCTGCTCTCTCCCTATTTTTGGGAGTCTATAACATTTCTGCTTACACCAACTTCTTTTTTTCTGGTAATTCCATTGTTTTACCCAGAGTTGCTAATCTATTTTAAGTTTGAGTGAAACAATAAAGGAATGATGCAAGTTTAACAGCTTTGTTGAATAGGCAGCAAAAGAAAGCTGCCGTGGCTTTGCTGATGCGTAGAGGGGGATAAAAATCATGCAGATATTATTTAAAAGTTACTGTAACAAAGTAAAAGACACCATTACATGGCAATGATTAGCTATGTATATACAAACACACACACACACACACACACACACACACGCGCGCGCACACACACACACACACACTTCTTTGTGAATGTCTGCTGCTGATTAAAAGTAAGAGCCGATCCATATTTGTTTTTAAATGAATAGTTGTGTTGTTAGCATAATTTGATTGGTACAGCATGCAAATAAGCCGTCTTATATTAGCATATTGCAGTTCTGTGCGTAATCATAACACTCAACTTGTCTGACAAAGTAATTCCTGAAGCAGAAAGTTCAGGATTTTCATGTAGTGAAATGTATTTGTTTTTGTTAGGTGATTTACACAGTTTATTGTGTTTAGGCATTTGTATGATGCACATTCAGGAAGTCAAATTATTGACATTTACAGCAACATCAGCTATAATTCTGTTCCTTGAACAAAACTTATCATGTTATTATTTTTTGTGTTTTTATGTTAATATTTATACTAATGTTATAATCTTATTTATCATTTAGTTTTTTTGTAGGTTATGCAGAATAAGAGCACATTTACATCACAAGTGTATTACGTGGCATCAAAAGATACATTTCTAAATATTTAAATCCTAATTCATATAAAAGTTTTTTTTTGTGAAATAAGGCCACTTAGTCATACTGATAAATGATTGAAAAAAATATTTTACCTTTTTTTAAAGCAGTTACATTTATCATAACCTTGGTTATGGTTTTTTCATTAGTATTATCATAATTATTATTATTATTACAGGCAGCTGAGAAACTCAACACACCTTCAGAATGAGGAGACAGAACATGTAGATTTCTTCTAGAGTCCGTCACACCTCCTTTATGAGATCTGAAAGGGATTTTCGACTAATCCTTCAGGAAATAATAGAGTTAAAGAAGAAGAGTTTCTGCTGCGGGGCACAGGTTCACAAATAAGAAGGGCCATATGTTCAGGGTCGCCACTCTAGAGGGGCCGAAGGGGCCAAATCAATATGACACGTCTGGTAACACACGAGGTCATATAACACGGAGCCCTGCTGAAGACCGACTATGGATCTGTCGTCTCCCGAGATCTCATCTCTCTCATTGACAATTACAAGCATCTCAGTGTGTAGACACCACTCGGTGCCAGCAAAAACACACACGCACATGTTCACAACACACACACACACACACACACACACACACCGGCTGCCAATTTGTGTTCTCTGTATTTCTGTGAAATCAGAATGAATCAAATTAGTATCAGGGCAGTGTGAGAAAGAAAAAGAGATATTTTTAAATGTGTGTGTGGGAGAGAGGAGATGGATGGATAGAAAAACGGTTAAACAGAAGAATGAGCTTTTCACTCATAGCTGCTCACACGCTGTTGGTGATGTGACAATAAAAATTGCTTTGATTTGATTTGGTAAGATGGGTGAATGGAAGGATTCATAAATGATTGGATGTATGTATGGAAGGATGGAGGGTGGGTGGATGGTGGGAGAGAGGGATTGATGATGGAGGGATGGATCAATGGACAGAGGGATGTAAGGTAGACTAAAGGATGGATAAATTATAAAATGGTTGAATGACTTGATTAAGGAACGGACAGATATATACGGTAAATGGATGGACAGATCGGCAAAAGGATGTATAAATGATAAGATGGGCTGATGAGGACAGATGAAAAAATAAATGGATAAACATAGTTATCTGTTTAGCTTCTACTATTATGTGAGTTACAGTGTTACGTTAAGTAGTAACAATAACCATTTTACTTTCGGATTAAATATTAACACTGAAGACTAATTTCTCATCGTCATGGCTACTGTTGGCCACTTTCATCTTAAGCACCAGTCAGAATATTCCCGTTTCCCGAAGCCCAACCAGCAGAACACCAAGCGGCCTTCAGCGCGGCGAGTGTCATATCTGGCGCGCGTGAAGCTGATTTCAGCTGACAAGATGGGAACAGCCTTCATTTGGGGCACAGTGAGAGACAGGGAGATTAAATAAAACTGTGCACTCTTCTAGAAAACTTTATTGCTTCCAGATGGATACAAGCTTCCTCTCAGCAGAGGACAGACACGGGGGGCCAACGTCATGTCAGAGATCCACGGATCTACGAGTGAATGGCGCTGCTGGACTCGGATGCAGCGAAACACTCTGATTGCTTTGTATGTTTAAGTGCTTTATTAATATGATTTTAAACTGCTTTTATGGCTATCAGGTGAGCAAAACCGAAAATTGTAGGTTTGATTCCCAGAAAAAGCCTTGATTCAGTGTGCAGCTAAGCTTTGAACGCATCGGCTGAAATGCAAAAATGTGATTATGTGGTTACATTTTGGAATACATTTACATATCCATTGACTTTGTTTTTGTTGATAAAATCAGGAAACCTGGACCGTACTAGGTCTCGAAGATGGATTTGGACTGTGTCTAGTGAACATGAGTCATTACAGTGGTGAGCAGCACTTCTTTCTGCTTTTGAAAATATAACAAAATATGACTTTGGTGTTTCTCCACACGCGTCCTGGCCGTCTTGGGCGTTCACCTGCAGTTCTGTCTGGCAGAGGGTCTCTTTGTCTCCTCCGAAATTATTGTTGTTGATGCGCATGGCGCTCTTGCTGATGAAACTAATACCATAATTTGAAAGGGGTCCAAGTGCGGAAAGCCAGTGCCAGGTCAGCGAGCCACTCTTTGCCCCCATGTTGTGTGAGGCCATGTGGTTCCCAGCGTGGCGTCCGAGAGCATATTTTCCACCTGTGCCTGTGGAAGCCTGTCTGCCCAGACCCACACACCAAAACCCAATATTTACATTTTTATATTGCCGTTCTCGAGCCCCCAGGTTGCAAACAAAGAAGACGCCTTCTGTTTGTTCCCTGTGTGCAATTAGACTGCGACACTCTGTGACTTCAGCAATAGAAAAGGGTCAGACGCGTGAACTTTCTAGCTGTTCAGCTTTGTACTGTACATTAACTGCCTGTCTGTCTGTTCTTTCTGTCTATCATCCATTAATCCACATTTCTGTCTCTGATTGTCTGTCTCTGTATCTGTCTGTCTGTCTGTCTGTCTATCCATTAATTCACATATCTGTTTATCTGATTGTTTATCTGTGTATCATTCTGTCTGTCTGTCTATCATTCATTAATCCATATATCATCCATTATTCTGTCTGTCTGATTGTCTTTCTGTGTATCTGTTTGTCTGTCTAAAATACAATAATACATCCATACTTTTGCATGTCTGTATTTCCTTCTGTCTGTAAGTCTGTTCATCTATCATCCATTATTCCATTATTCTATTATTCTTTTATTATTCTATCTATCTATCTATCTATCTATCTATCTATCTATCTATCTATCTATCTATCTATCTATCTATCTATCTATCCATCCATCCATCCATCCATCCATCCATCCATCCATCCATCCATCCATCCATTCATCCATCCATCCATCTCTGTCTGTCTTTCCATCTAAAATATCTATCTTCATACGTATAAACTGTATTCATAAGATAAACAAATATCATAAGACACACTGTATTTATTTTTATTTAACTATTTGACTACTAAAACGGTTCTACTTTCAAATTCTAACAAAAGTGGCATCTAAGTGTGTTTTGAATGCGGCTACCGATGCAGGTGGAGTCACGGTCCTGCTCCTTCTTCTGCCGCTCTGGAAGATCAGGCTGTTTTTCTGTGTCTCAGGTGTTTGCTGTAAAGCCGAGCATGTCTCAGCATAATGACTCATTACTGATGCTAATGATGCTGTGCTCTTTACCTCTCACATGGCCTCCAGGAGCCGACCAGCACACACCTTCCCTTTAGCTCTCGGAGGAATCATGAGGTGATCAGTTGGATAAGGTCCAAAAGCTATTCGAAATTTAGGCTGAAATATAAAACCAACCTCCCCAAAATAAGCCCTAGCGCCTTAGTTATCGCTAAGAAAAAAAAACCCCATAAATAAGAAGTTTTTAAATGGCATTGATCACATCAGTCACATTCTGTGTAGATTCAGTGCAACTTCCACAATGTGTGTTTAGTTATTTGTCGGATGCTGAAGTTGAGCAATGCAAGCATGAGCGGGACGTTCCTGCCCCCCTTTTGCCCCTCGCTGCTGTGAAATGGGATCAGATAACCTCAGCGGTGCAATTAGCTTTAGAAATCTGAGGCAGAGCCAGTCGGGGCTCTTCATGAGTGCTGCGCTGGGGCAGATGCTGCACGCTTGACCGCAGTGGTCAACCAAAGTCCTCAGAGTTCTGGGAAAAACAGGTCATTTTCAGAGATCTGATGGCGCTGCAGCGGGCATGCGGTGTGCCACCCAGCACCGGCTCGTTCAGATCCATGCCCAAGTGGTCGATTGGCGAAACAAATGCTGCTAAATGTGTCTTCTGCAACAAAACCGTATCAATGATGCAATAAACTGTTACAGTTCTTCTAATGTATCAGTGATGATTCATACTACATGATGTCATGCGACTCGCTTGTCCTGGAAAGGAAAATCCCCAATGAGGTCACTTCCGATTATAGAATTGAAAATAGAACTTTATATCTTGTTTGTTAAATGTAATCATGACTCTTATTTGTTATAAAATATGTGTGAAACAGCAAAGAGAACTCAAATCATCTGACTTGGATTATTTCATTAATTGGGATATCATGGACTTTTACATTAATTATATGAAAAGTACTCCTACTTCTATACATTCATCTCTAAATTTTAAAAGTGTACATTTTAGAGGCAAGAATAAAAGGAAAATCAACTTTGTTCTTCATATCACAGATTCCACGTGATCAAATACCCGCCCAACCCCCCAAACAAAAGCTTTCTAAAACAATATTACAAAAATAATAGTTTCAAAATACCATCTACACACTTGTTCTGTTATAGAATTTACGTTTTTTGCACGAATGTTTATATATTTTGTTTACTTGCAGTAACACAAGTAAATCAATAGACCCTGTTGATTATGCATCATTCGGAAGGTTGAAGAGGTTTTTTGAAAGCAGACTCTGAATTTATTTCTCAAATCTAATCAGAGAATAAAGAGTGACCTCTGACCCGCGAGTTTAGTTCAGATCTAAACCCGCTGATCTAGATGAGCTGATGGTCTGGAGGCGTCGATTCCCCAGACCTTCTGAAGTGAAGCCAAGGCCACGCAGAGCAAATTCAGGGTTCAGAAAGTCAAACTCAGTTCCCTTCGGCAAACAGTCTCTCGCGTGATCTTAAATATTCTGTAGAATAGCTTAAATATTCTGTAGAATGTGATTTCATTATTCATTTATAAAAGTATATGTGTATAAAAGTTACAAATACTGTGTGTGTGTGTGTATGTCCATCTTTTTGTCCATCTGTCAGTGTGTTTATCTGTCTATTGCTTAACCTGTATCTTTCCATTTGTCTGACTATGCATCTATTCTATTTGTCTGTCTGTCTGTCTGTCTGTCTCTCTCCCTCTCTCTCTCTCTCTCTGTCTGTCTGTCTGTCTGACTATAAACATCCATCCAATATTCATCCAATAAGAGAACTTTACTTCAAAAGCACTAGATCTTGTTTTATGGTCTCTTTTTTACTCTTATCTCTGTTGATCTTGAATTGACTTTGGCTAAAAAATAGCTGTATTTTTTTTTTTTTTGTGGTTAAAGAGAAAGTACTAGAAAGTGTGGGTTCCAGTCCTTCTTTTAACATTTGTGCAAAAGAGCATACCACTTTTGGGGAAAATGGTGCTTTGATGCGAAATGTTCTCTAATGTATCTATTTTATGGCTATTATTAGTGCGAGCTAAAGATTGTTTCTTATAGTTACGTAGGTATAAAGTAAGGAGAGATACTGAATCATCACCGAACACACAGTGTTGTCATAGAAACGAGCAGTGAAACTGCAATTGTGTAATGTGATCCGTTGTTTGTGTGATGGTTAATGTTCTACGATCTCTCACGCTCGGCCAAGTTTGGATCTGTGATCCCTCTGCATCAGGAGCCGGGAGCCGTCGCGTGTCCGGATCTCTGTCATTTTTTGGCATTTTCAGGAGAACATTTGGTAAAGGCCATAGGGGGTTATTAGATGAATGCTTTCTGTGTAATGAGAGCTCTGGCTTAATAACATTAGCTTGGATCACAGATGAAAAGTACTGTCTATAAAGCTTAGCCTGACTGAACGTTTCTCTGCAGACAGAGACATTTCAAACTGCTGGGCCACTTTCAAAATGGCTTCATTTCTCCAGTTCAGTTCTGACTCCTGATTAGTTGTGAAGTCTTCATCAGAAATCACTACACTTGCAGGACTGACATGACTTGCTTGGGAATTCAAGTGCATGTCCAAAACGCTCTCAATATTGCATTAATGATCACATCACTCAATGTAGCTGCAACTATGAGGTTACAGCCTTCATCTTTTTGCATAATTATTGATTGTTTATTGGACTTCCTGATAAGTTCCAGCATTCTGCTTAAAACAACACTTTTGGAAAACATAAAAAAGCTCAAATATAGGGACTGAAGTTTGGGCATCCTAGAAAAAAATTGTAATAATGTGCATAAAGAAGCCCTAAAATCTGTATATTATAGCTGTATAGTGTTTACATATAGCAGATAATATTTAGATTAGATCAGATTAGATTTGATTCAACTTTATTGTCATTGTGCAAAGTACATGTACAGATACAATGAAATGCAGTTAACATCTAACCAGAAGTGCATGTAAGGTATATTTACAAATAAGATTTTTTTTTATTTTTTTAATACATTGAAATTGGTATGTTTCCCTTTGCATTTTTACATGAATTTTGGAACTTTAAGAAGTGGCTGTGCAAGGACATTATGTAACAGCAGACACCACTTAATGTAATTGTCAGTCATCAATCAAAAGAAGGAAAGAACCAAATTAAAAATGACAGATTTTCTAAATGCAGTACAATGAGAAATGTTTCTTTGTAATATTTCACATGCAAATAGCCCCTGTTGTGAATGCATGTTTCACTTTTGCTACACATTTAGAGGTGAGACGCACGCACGCACGCACGCACACACACACACACACACACACACACACACACACACATACATATATACATCTATTTGTTTTGTGTGTGTGTGTGTGTGTGTGTGTGTGTGTGTGTGTGTGTGTGTGTGTGTGTGTGCGTGCGTGTGTGTGTGTGTGTAATTAAAAATGTTGTGTTGTGTGTGTGTTTGGTTAGTGAGAAGCTTTAATGGATGTTTTATGTAAGTTTGAAGGATTTTAGAATAAATGCTGATTTGGAGATTTTATTGCTGCATGAAATGAAAGCTTTTGGGAAACTTTCACTTGCATTGTTTTCTTCTTAGTGCAGTGATGCAGATGGTGGGTCTGAGTATCGTTTACTTGGACATTCGCTGACTGTCCGCGGGACTGACAGATGCCCCCTGCTTTAGGTGGTCACCACAGTCGGCCGGAGTCCATTACCAGCACAGCTGCTGCACATGAGCTTCTGGCAGATCTTTCGCTCTTTATCTACATTGCTCAGTTATTATATCTTTCTTTTGTCTGTGTGATTAATACAGTAGTTGATAGTTTGCACAGATATTTACAGTTTTATTATGACAGTGGGTCACTTTTGGAGTATTTTTGAATATAAAAATACATTTTACGTCATACAGAGAAATACATATATTCATAAAAGACCAAGTAAAACCTGTGTGTGTGTGTGTGTGTGTGTGTGTGTG
>CM051494.1:24010970-24052001 GCA_028031935.1 Paedocypris micromegethes
TGTGTGCGTGCGTGCGTGCGTGCGTGCGTGCGTGCGTGCGTGCGTGCGCTCGCATTTGTGAGGTTAACTTCAGCTTTAATGTTTATTTAAAGAAAGAGAAGAAATCTGCAAGTATATTTAAAATAATCCAATCTGTTACGTATTCTGGCTGAAATAAAAACTTTTAGCAACATCGTATATTTGCTTTAGCAGTTGCAAGACGCGTTCGTGTTTGCAAACATGTTAAATGAGTTTATCGTTTGTAAATAAAGGGTATGAGCTCGTGCTCAGGCCTCGCGCACAGGAAGTAAACACGAGTAGCGTGCTGTCACTATGGAAACGTTGGTAAACAAAGCAAAGCTCCGCTCACCTGTAGGGGTCTCGGGCTGAATGCGCGTCCATGTCACGCGCGTCGCCGTGAGAATCACGTCGTGGCTTTTCTTCCCGATTTTAAATATTCCTCGCACGATCGGTTCATCCGCGCGGCGTCTTCTCTCGCTCTCCTGCCGCTGCTCGGCGTCGCTGAGTGACACGGAGAGATTCTCGCTCTGCTGCCGTTTTCGTCTTTTCTTTTTTGTCTTGACCCGCTTTCCGGTCTCGCCGGGTGACACCGGTTGCTTCTCGCGCAGTTTGTCCTGACTTTCCGAGCACGAGGGGCGAACGTTATTCGACTCACCCGAAGATTCCAACATGTTGAAATGTTTTTCTGAGGGATTCCGCGTTTCTGTACGGATTTATTGACTTGCGGTCGATAGGTCCTTGAGGAAGTTCCGTATTTCCGTGCACCTCTACTGTGCGCGCCCCCGCCAGGCTTTTTAATCCTCGTGCACGCGCTATACCCCACTCATTTAAACCAAATGTATTCATTGTCAAAGTTCAAATATTTAGATAATTATTTGTCACTATTTCTAGCACGCACGCACGCACGCACGCACGCACACACACACACACACACACACACACACACACACACAAAATATACGAATATTAGTGTTATGTGTAACTATTAAGATAAAATCGCTGCGTAAAACCCACCATATTAGTGAAAAGAAACACAAATTATGATTAATTCCCAATTAGATAATTGTGTACATTTAGCAAAACGTATTGATTGTTTAAATTTTTAGAGACATTTTGAAAGAAAAGTTTGATTCAGTTTCGATTAGCCCAGTCTGTTCGAAATGCCGGATCGTCATGGGTTCGATTCCTGCAGGGAAAGCAGGAGCTTGTTGAATTGTAAAAAAAAAAATATAATGAAATGTAAGTCGCTTTGGATAAAAGTGTCTGCTAAATGATTGTAATGTATTAACGAAAATTGTTATAAATACAATTATTTTAAACGTTATTTAAAGTTTCCCAAAACATCGCCAGCAAATGGGATTTCTTTCAGTTAAATAAAATGGAGTTCCTTCTTTTCTGTGCGGTTTAGAGGGGAATATAACTCAGATGTTTTTCTTTAAAATCTCGCGGCACAGCGGCAAACTGGCAAATTAATTTCATTGAGTGTTTTCGATGTATATTATCCTTATTACTTCGTTTAAACCAGGCCGAAAGAGTGTGGATTTGTTTAGTGCTGAACTTCTGTACTCGAACTCATTTAAAAACACATGTCTCCGCACTGGAAATATGATTACTGATAAACCCGTTGGCTTTGCTTTATAAAAGTAATCTTTATAAATGACAGAGATTCATGATAATGCGATTTTTTTTACCTTTATCTGACTATCAGGTTTTTTTCCCGTTGCATTGCTCCTCTAAAAAGTTTTAAAATGTAAGGCAATATTATTGCCAATGTATTTTCCTTTTAATTATAGAAAGTATCGAAGAACTGAAGTTTGTCCGCATAATTTTTGGTAAGAAAATTATTAGTCATTATGCATCACTTTGTTTGTATTTACTGTGCGTGTGTAAAACAAAATTCCCGTGGTGTGTATATAGCAATGCTATTTTAAAATAACTGGATAATTGAAAAGCTACTGTTTATCTTTTCTGTGTCGAAAAACCAAAACAACCGAATAAAACGTAAATAACTATAACAATTTTATTACTAAAATAAGTATATTTCTAAGTTGCATGTGTAATTGATTTACTTTTTCAGCACAATTGCAGTTGAAAAATATCCGAAGAGTTTGAGCAGACTAATTCAGTCCAGTATTTATTTTTTTTCCATCTTAGAAAGACAGACCCCTCAATCCACTTTTACACGGGGTGTAAAATTTAAAAGCTGATAGTCAAGCTTTTTCTGTACAACACCAAGAATATAACACACCAAAAGAAAGACAAACCATCCCAGCACTCGAGCAATTCGATCATCCTCCGATCAATGATTGAATATTAAACAGAACTATAGGGATTCAGAGGAAGGGAATTGTGCAACTCTGCATGATTTTACAGTAATTCATTGCTAAGGCAACATTACAGAATTTGAAGCACTTGCCTGCTGGTTAATATCATTGTTTGAATGCGCACTGTTCCATATAAACTAGATTAATCGATTTTTATTTAAATATAAAACATTGACTTGGAGGTTGCATGGAATGAGAGGGATTTAACTTTATAAAAATTAACAATTCTATACAAAATCACGACAAAATAATTCAGTATGGAATAGTAGTAAAATGTGATAGGTTGAAAAATATATCAATCTCTATTAATTTCTATAATTGGCCCAGTATTGGATTAAAAATTGCATAGTTTCCAAATTATTGCTTATGATTTTTAGCATGAATAATGAACACATTCTGAAAGAGGTCACGTCTGTTCCCACCTGTGACCGCAACATAGAAGCGCTAGAGAATATACAATACATAAGGTGAACGAGAATAAACCAATTCTCTTTTCTCCTAAAGGCAGTAACAACAATAAATACGTACATAAGATTAAGCATATAATGTTGTTGCTCTTTTTGCATCGGCTGTATAACGGAACGCCATGACGGAGCAGTCACTCAAATGCGTAAATGTCCAGTGGAATCACGACTCGTGGAATATCGCGTTGAGCTGAGCGTTCATGACCCGCTCGTGATGAGAGTGACCGTCGTAAGACATAATGTTCTCCATCTGTATATCACAGCGCGGCGCGGAGCCCGCGTAAAGAGACGTGTGGCCCTGCGCTCCGGCCAAGCCAGCCGCCTGGTAGTGCATGGTAAAGGCGTAGTTCTTCTCGAAATCCGCAGAAGGCTCGTGCTTGAAGGAAAAGTTCCCGTTGACGCTCAGTGGTGGGCTCAAGGGTCCGTCAAACGAGGGGCTCGTGCAGTCCGTGAGCGTGGTGTCAAAAAAGGGCTCCAGCGCGCTCCCGTACGCGTGCGGCTTGACGTGAAAGATGTGAGAGCTGTCCATAGTACCGTAAGGGGGGCTGGGAAGACCTGGGGTTTGGTAGGAGTAGGGAAGAGCGGGAAAGGAAGCACTTGCTGTTTGCATATGAGGGGGCATCTCTTGGCTCTGCTCGGGCAGGAAAGTTCTGGGGTTGAGCTGGAGACACCCTGCAACTAAATTGGTCGTTGGCTGGGACAAGCCCTTGCACAAGGCCTGCACAAATGACATCAAATCCGGGCTCTTTCCAGATCTCAGGATTTCTGAAAGAGCCCAAATGTAGTTTTTAGCAAGGCGGAGGGTTTCGATCTTGGAGAGCTTTTGCGTCTTGGAGTAACACGGCACGACTTTGCGCAGACTCTCCAGCGCGTCGTTCAGGCCGTGCATGCGGTTCCTCTCCCGAGCATTCGCCTTCATACGCCTCATCTTAAACCTCTGCAGACGGGCTTTGGTCATTTTCTTCTTCTTGGGCCCTCGTCTTTTCGGCTTGGTGTCATCTCCGTCTTCTTCCTCCTCCTCCTCCTCCTCCTCTTCCTCGTCATCTTCATCTTCCAGTCTGAGTCCCACGTCGTCATCCTCCATGTCTTTCAGAGCCTGGTCGTTCTGGTCCTCCGCGTCCTGCTCGTTCGGGGAGCCGCCGTGGCACTTGTCGGTCCAGTTGCTGGTGGTCTGAGACTCCAGCATCATGCTTTCTTCACTGTACGATTTAGTCATGTTCGAACTCTGCAAAACATTACAATACGAAGCCATTATCAAAACGGTTTGTGGTTTTTGCATTTTCTTAACACTTAACTATGCCAATGCAACACCTGTAGGTTAATCGATCACGTATTCATTTACTAGCCGTTTTCTGTAATAATTTATATATGAGAATAAAACGCTTTCAAAAAGCTTTAAGAAAGCCACTAATCATGACAAGTTAATAGTTCATTATTACCAGCACTTTATTGTCCAAATGTGTCGACAACATTATTTTGCGTTTTCCTTTCATCATAAAGCCTTTCAGCGCTGATAGTCAAAGACAAACGTGAAAGCATGTGCAGGCAAAGAGAAAGAAGACACGTACCTGAGATTTGTTGAATGTCTTGTTATGACAGTTTCATTCCCTCGTGGTGTGTGAGTCCTGCCGATGAGAGAGTATGTGGCTGCGTCGGAGGGATGCTGTGCTTTTATAGTGCCGCTGCTGCTGATGCTGAGATGCGAGTGTGATGTCTGTCTGTGGCTGCCTCTGCAGCCCCGCCTCGCATCCGTGATTGGCATGTGGCCCCGCCCCTTTCCCCGGCACGCGCCATATGGCCGAATACGTCAGGAAAACGGCCTCGAGCGTCACGTGATCTCTTCCATTTGTATTCGCCAGAGCTCCGTATTCCGTCCCTTTGTGGCCGAAAGAAAGTGGCCATCTGTCGCCAGTTAGAGACTCCGTGGACCTGTTTGTACCCGCAGGATGGATTAACCCTTCCAAGCGTGGGACACATTCAGTCACGACGACCGACTGTTTCCTCTTGCTATATTTCCCTTCGTCTAAGTCACGGTTCCTAATGACTGTCCTGACTTATCCTCAGAAATGGTGATGTAAAAATAGTGATGTAATATCAATAGGCTGTTGATAATACCAACAATAAAAACACGATAAGGAGAATTCGTTTAATCATATTATGACAACTATAACATAGTTTTATCAATAATATGTGTATAACATCTAAATAGCATAAAACATTTCAATAGCATAATATTCTAACAAGTAGAATAATTGTAAACTTTTAAAATAGATATTTGAAAAAATATAAATATCTCCGTTAAAATTGAAATAAGACGTAATGGTGAAAAAAAATACGTGGCTATTTTCACGTACATATACAAACATCTCGTTTGATTGGCTGTCAACAGAAGTGGCAAGGTCTGGTCTCGAGACCCCAGTAATGAGTCTCTCACTCTCTTTAGCGCGGGTCGGTCGGCACGCGAGTAGCACGCGCACGGACAAAAAGCCTGTTTAACGGCTCACTAACCCGATCCAACGTCCGAAATCTGCTGCTCTCCATTCAGTCTCATCCCGTCCAGCCCCCTAAACTCAGGATCAAAGCGATGACCGCTGCAGTCACAGTGATACATTAGTTGTAAAAATCCAAATTTGCCTGAAATCGTTTCATATCAACAGGAAAAAAGCAAAATATTTTAAACAAGTGCCAAACAAGAAATACAATAGGAACCAGAAGATGGATATATTTAATCAAGGTTAACTTTTTGAATAAAATTGTCAATCTTAATCAACAAACTGTCTCTTCATAAAAGCTGTGTCACTCCAATGATCGATTAGAAGAACCTGTGTTCGCAACATCGAAGAACATGGGTTCGACCTCTTCAATACTCAAGTCATTTCGGTAATCGCTTTACGGTAAAACGTTGATGGTCCTATAGGCTCAAGCCACGATTTCTACGAATTGATCATTAGAGCTGTTGTCCGCGACGTCAAAAGTCTTGGGTTCGATTCGCAGGGAAGCCACAGTTTTTGTATATCAATTAGAACCGCACCGTCAAAGATCTTGGGTTCGACTCCCTGCAAGGCATCCCAAACCAATGGGTTGTAAGCCGTGCATCTTTCTTTATTTTGTCTCACAGAGACACTCATTACATCCGCGTGCTGTTTGCTCATGCGTGCGCAATCTTTCGTTCTCGATGTTTGCTCGTGTGTGTTTATCTGGCCCGTCATCTGTTAATGGCCACCGAGACATCCGATAACCAGGTAACCGTGAAGTGTTCGGCAGCAGTCAGGGCTACTGAGAGCTATACTCATCCATCTCGTAAAAGTCTTGTAAAAGTAAAATGCCTGGGTCTGCACCGGTCAAAGGTCGGAAATAAAGCTCGTGCACGTTAAAGGTTTCAGCACCACAGACAGCAGCTCGCGCGAGTGTGAGGAGGTTTCTGTCTTTGCTAATGTTCGACCCCTGGGATCATTCTCAGCAAGTTTAGCTATAATCTTCAAACTTTTAGATGAACTGGTTAAAATGTGTCAATTGCTTTCAAAAAATAATATACTGAACTTGAATTTATAAATTCATATTTTTTTTTATTCGAACAAAAATACATGAATTGTATGAGGTTTGTGAGTGTGTGCGTGTGTGTAGATAGCAATGAGAAGACAAAATTGAAGGAGAAATAATAAGACATGTTTATTATGTGCATTTATACCATGCTAATATACAGTTTATTCATGCAATAATTGTGACATGTAAAATGACAGTTAATTCGAACTACTGAAGGAATGAGCGGCTGTTGCTATGGCAACCCATTATTGTTTGTGAAGATATGCAAAGAATTAACGACTTAATTCTGCTAATTTGAGTTTCTTCCCAAATACATTTCATATAGGCTAGTTTCTGTAACTATTGTTTCTTTTTTGCTGTTCCTTTGTTTGTAATAACTGTTTTTGCCTTACGCATTACTGTTTTACGATGAGTCAAAGATAATGCAAAACATATTTTTTTTATAATTTTTATATAGCAAGTTTTTCTTTTTCCCCGCAATGCTGTTTTATTCCAAATCGGAGCACAAGGTCATTAGAATGCTATTTATTAATGAGCTGCCCTTTAACACACCAACACACCAGAAAGCAGCGGAACGAGTCTCCACACCCCTGATTTCATATAGGTTTCTTTCTCCTAATTACTTATGCAAAAATGCAGATGTGTATTAATTAGTTTGTCCGCTGATTAGTTCAGCGGTATTTGGACGCAATAAATCATGCAGAGCCTTTCAATTTAGTTTGTGACCCATCTGTGTAGCTCTGAATGACAGTGTGTGCGTGTGTGTATGTTTTTAATTGTTCTGTACTGTATGTGAATACTGTACATGAATACAAACTTAACTGGTTTGGTTATTATCACTTCTGAAAAGTGTTACATAAATGAATGAATGAATAAGAATACCTTTATTCGTTCCACAGCGGGGAAATTGCATTATGTTAAATGTTAGGAAGGGTCTCTACATTTTTTTAGATAAACGTAGAATTCAATCAGGATTATATTTAAGGCAAAATTAAACTTTGTGCTTTATGTACTTGAAATGTTTGCCCAAGATCTGCTCGGAGTTTTAAGGTTTAACCATAGACACGGGCGTCCTCTAGTGGATAAAAAAGAACTACACGGTTTAATGTTTAGGACGTGTGCAGATAGAATAGAATAGTTAATTTAATACAATACAAACAGAATATCTGTAACAAAGAAAAGATAGTCTCCACTTTTAACAGAGAAAGGTACCAATCTCATAATGTGTGTATATATATATATATGTGTGTGTGTGTGTGTGTGTGTGTGTGTGTGTGTGAGAGAGAGAGAGAGAGAGAGAGAGAGAGATCACATACAAACCATTACATAAGTATTATTGTACATGCAAAAATGTATGTTATTTTTGTTAGAATTTGTATGTAAAACTTGCAAGATGTATACTGTAAACAAGGTTTGTGTAATGGCAGACATTTAATACTGAGAAATCACATTTAGGATTCATGTTGTCACAGGGATAAGCATTGTTCTGCGCCTCTGAGATATATTGTTTCAGAAATACTGACACTGCTCCATAAATCAAGTTGTAAGCATCCACTGGGTAATAAGTCCAACACAATACCTCTGCCCATCTGTTTCACTGCAGAAGAACAGTAATTAAGATTCCACAGAGAAATCCTGGCACCGAGCTTGAATTGAATTAGCAATTTAGCTGAAACAAACAAGCAGTGTTAATGAAAATGTAAGCACATTTACTCTTTTTAATATTCCTCCTTCTTCTTTGTTGGTTCTGTGCGGTGTGGGACAGTCATTTGTCTACTTTTTGTGTGGTTGTGTTGCAATCATTCTGAAATTTAGATGACTGTGGTTTCAACATCTGCACCGCAGGTCAGATGTGTTGATGGGTGAACCACATCCTGTCTGCTGCTGACGTCACTTCCTGTCCTATAGAACAGCTGCAGTTCAATTTATTACAGCTCGTAATTATTCAAGTTGTTAGACAGTAATAAAGTATCTATCTATCTATCTATCTATCTATCTATCTATCTATCTATCTATCTATCTATCTATATATATATATAAACTACGTGTCTCTATTAAGTAATTTGTATATATTATAATCCGTTTTATGAGTGTTTATTAGTATTGTTGTGTCACTGTTACACTAAACTCTACACTAAACGTTGTAGCAATGATCACGTGTTACAATGTCACTCACAGCAATTAAACAACAAAGGAAAGTTTGTCGTTCGATTCGAGTAATATTACACTTGCGCTTTCCGTGGCTTGTTGTGTGTTGTTCCTGCGTGTTTTGTGGATGTGCACCGCATCTTTTCCTCCAGCAGGCTTCAGGCCAGCCGCGCTTTTGGAGACGGGGTTTCTTGTGCGTCTGGTGCGTTTCTTTTTCCGGAAGCGGAAGCGAGGCGTTGAAGATTTTTGGAAGTTTTTGGCAGATGCTTCAGTGCACTAGATAGTGTTCGACTACCAGCGCGAGATCACCGTCACGTCCAGGCGAGCGATGGTGAGTCTTTCTAACTCCTAACGTCTGGTTTCACTGGTTCTGTTTGTTGGGGACGTTTGTGTCGCTGGCTCCGGGTTCGCGATCTCGAAGTGATTTTTTAAAACGCAGGTTCTACGTTATTTAAAAGCACGTACATGCGGACGGTTACGCGCTTACGTAATGCGGCGTGACAGATAAGTTGGTTTGCAGAGTTTTATGTACGTGTTTGAATGAAGTTAATCCAAAACCAAGAAAAGTGATTTTAAAACGTTGCCCAGTGATTCTGGTGTTTGTTCTCGATGTGAAGCTGATCGGTTGATTTGGGCTTTTCAACGAACTCGTCATCTTAAACGGCTTTTTCGCGTAAGGTGGAGTGATTAAAGTAGTGCGCTGGTGTCACCTGCACCGCCCGCGTCTGCTTCACTTCGTCTCGGTGAGATTGTCATTCATGTGCATGAAATCCTGATGCGCACTCAACTGTTCATAAAGTTAGTTCAAAACGGAGAAAAGTCCAAATGAAAGATGATATCGGCTATCTCGCGAGTTGGGTGCTGGATTCAATCGAATACAAATGTTTTCACGCATGCCACTTGGCACTTTATTTGACTTATTCGAGTTTAGTCCACTTTTGAAGACTAAGTGAAACTTTTTCAGAGCGACATACGTGACTTACATTTGAACTCTGAAACTGTTTCACGACGTTTGCAGATCCATTAACCTTTTCCTGTCTGGTAATCGACAGTTAGCATCGAAAGCTAAAGTTTTACACAGAGTGGAGGTGAAATGACTCATTTGCGCTTTATTAAAACTTTCGTGAGATGCTTTAATCTAAACATCTTGCATTGAAATGTGATGTATGTCACATTACGAACGTTTTGTTTTCTTTTGCTGGTTCAATAATAATATTGTATGTTATTATGGTATATAATGATATTGAACAAATCGTTGCTGTAACGGCATTTGTGACGATTAAGATGCTTCACGTCAACGTTTCTTACCAATCAGTTGTGATGCATTATTTGCTGAAAATTACTGACGCTTTGACAATGTTTATTGACTTAACATTTACATTTGGCTTACAATTGTTAATGTGTGTGTGTGTGTGTGTGTGTGTGTGTGTGTGTGTGTGTGTGTGTGTGTACAAGTAAAACTAAAATTGTTTAATTCCATTAGTCATCAGTGCCCACGTAACCTCTCGTTTTAATTACTTTCACCAACACATTAACAGCTCTGTTTCTAACTAGACTATTGTCCCCTTGCTCTCGAGTGTTCGGTCTTCATTCAGGCATTGTTCACTCAAGGAGTCCCACGCACACATTCACCAACGTCACTTATGTTATTGCGGTACAAAACACAACCACTTCAAGTCAATTGACTGAGTAAATCACCTTTCAATTCTTTACATCGAGTTCCCTCCACAACAAATCCCTCTGGAGCATCTCCTGTGGGCGCGTGGCCCTCGAGCCCCTCGAGGACCTGACAATGGTTAGGAAGACACAATGTGTGAGCCGCTGTGTTTTTACACGAAGACCATGAAGAACATCTGTTGTTCTGGGTCACTGTGTTGAATCTTAAGATCACAATCCATTTGAGAAAAGTCACCTCACACCTCAGAGTCGCTGTTTGAGTGTGACGATAAAAGAAAATACCTGGATCTGAACATCTATGTTATTCAAATATGTGCCTTGCAATATCTGCAGTATGTTTGGTTTGACCTGTATTTAGAGCTTTAAGCTGTACTGGTTTGCATAAGCTGATTCGCTGTTTGTGGAAGAAGTGTCACGCTAACTTGAGAGAAAGGTGTGTCTGTGTTTTCTTAAGAGAGTTTCTACAGTTGTTTACAGTGGGGAACTGGATTACCCTATATCGAAGAGACTTGTGTTAACAGATCCCAGAATATGACTTTACTCAATTTAATCCAAATTTTTTTTCTCAAATTATCTGAATTTAAAAAGTTGACTGTTGTGAACTGAATTCACATACAGTCGAACCACATCAGAATGCATTTGTTTTTGGTCCTAACGACCCTTTGGTCTGCTTTAGTAAGAATGACTAAAAATCACAATAATAATTTAAAAAGAAAAATTGTAAAAAGAGATTTCTAACTCCCTTGTTAAATTAATAATCCCAGAATTGTTTTTCGCTTATAAACGTTCTTCATTTAAAACTTTATTTACAAACACATTTTGTTTTATTATCTACGCAATACACATAGCGTGAGAAAGGCAAAATGGTATAACTCGAAACATAAAGAAAAAAGTTCCAAACTGTTTAGTCAGTGTTTGAATAATTGTCCAGTGTGATGTGACTTGCTGAACTGCACCTGAACAAAACAGCACAAACATGTAAGACAGCGACCGAACCTTCCTTTTCCTCCTGAATCAACGAGCAGCACAAAATTGTAATGGTTATTACTGCCGATGCCGTCATGCTCTTTAATAATTTCAGTGTCATAATACCATATTAAGGTCCATATTGGGTCTCTAACCAAAATTTACCGTACCGGGGCGACTTCAAGCTTTTTTCTGTTTGGTCCTATGAAACAGGGTTTGGTTCAAGTAAGCAAATAATATTCAGATTTCTTTTTTTATAAAATGATTAATGTTTGTTCCGGTTCTAAAGGATTGGGTCCAAACAAGTGGTTGGTCAAATTAACTGTAAATGACTGTAGTTCATGTTCAGTTTGAAGATAAAATGGACTTGGAGTGAAGTGAATTCATTATTGTGTATATTTTATATATTCTATATTATACATTTATATATTCTATATATTCTATATAAATTGTATAATCTTGTGAAAAATTATAAATAGTAAAACTTATTTACTTATTTACAAAACTCTAAAAATCGTTTTATGCTCCATTCAAAATGTTTAGATTTTGATAATTCCCCAAATAGGCTTAATTTAACTGAATTTAAATGGGTAAGTGGAGTAAACTGACTTCATATAGTTGTTGTATATTTGTTTTTTTACAGAGTGTAATCAAATATACTGAGTGTGAGGTCATGTACAAAATTAATTTAGTTCACTCAGCTTGATAAGTTGATAGATAAAAATGTTGATAAGGTGTGATAACTTTGATAAGATGTATGCAATTAGGGCTGAAGTTTACTTTTTATTATTATGGTTTCATCAACAAAAATACTGTTTTAGCTTTTTTGTTTGTGTATGTCCATTATTGGCTGACATATTTATTTTTTTAAACATGATAGCAATAAATTATTATGACTAATACAATATAAGTATTATTACTAATGTAAAAAATTCCCATAAAATATGCAATTAGTTTTTTTTTTTTACATTGTATGTATTTATTTTTGTAATGGTTTTAATTGTTTTACCAAGTAAAAATTTCTTTGAAAGTAGTTCACCAGGATTCGCCTCATGCGACATGCCAAGAATTTTTGGAATTTCAAACACGTAAAAAGTGTCATTATTAATGTGTGGGTGTGTTTGTTTGTTTGTTTGTTTGTCTGTGTGTGTGTGTGTGTGTGTGTGTGTGTGTGTGTGTGTGTGTGTGTGAGAGAGAGAGAGAACATGAGAGAACATGAAATGATTTTCAGTGTGTGTGTGTGTGTGTGCCCCCCCAATCTGTAAACTCATCTGAATTGTCGGTCCTCAAGCTTCAGGGGTCCGCACACTCTGCACATAAGGACCCTGAGCTCAGATGTTTACGTTTCACTTCTGAGGAAATGTGTGTGACGGAACCTACCATTAATCTCATCTCCTCCCTATTATTGCTTTTCATATTTTCTCCAGCATCAGTTCCACCCGGGCGTCCCGCCAGGCCTCGTCTGGCCCGCTGTCATGGCCATTCATCTCCAGGGCATGTTTCAGCTCGAGTGAAACGATAAAGACCAAGCGTAAATGATGGATCTCGTTCTCGAGTATTGTGGCTTTACTTCTCGCTCGGTCGCGCTGTGATGCTGCGAGTTTCCTCTGAAAGGCGTGAGCTGGGAATCGGGATGCTCACCTGTTCAGACTGGAACGCTGGTGTTTGTTTCAGACTGCGCGGTGAAACCCTGGGAACCGCTGACCTTGTTCAGGCTAATGATTAAGCGCTTTTATCACGCTAGTACATGGTGTGTCTCTGTAACAAACAGACTTCAGATTGTGGAGTCTCTTTAGCGCAGACCCGGTCATTCTGTGGCCCATGGGTCACAAATGTCATGTGTTGATGTCGCTCGTACAACTGTGTTTCTTTATTTGACTATACACTGCTAATAAGACTAATTGTACATAAGAATACAGAATTTATTAATTTATACATAGTTTGTTAAATTTAACATAAGAATACAGTAAACAGCTGTTTTTTTTATTTGGAGGAAATGATTATTGAGAATTGGCCCGACGCTTCAACACAGTTTTCACAGCGGCCCTTGTAAAATTTAATTGCTGTAAATATTTAATTTACCTTTGCATTATTTGAAATGTATAAAGTTCTTGCCTGATAGACTGATATAAAAATGTTCTGATATTTAGATTCTCGACAGACCTGTAATGCTGCAATTAATCAAATAATCTTATTATTTTATTAATATAATAGTAATAATACAGCAAAATTTGTTGATTTGTCATGCAATATCCCCTCTGGGGTAAATAAAGTTAATTAAGTCTTGAATAATCTGCACCATTGTACATTTTTAGATAAACACCGAAAAAAATAATTTTCCGGAGCCATTGTGCAATTTAGCAAAAGCTGGTTTTTACGTGGTTTTACGTGTTGGTTTACGTGGACTCCTCCAGGTTTCCTGCAGAACCAGGACCTCAACCTGTGTTTTTGTCTATTTTTGGCACAACACTCTTATTTTTTTCACGCTAAGAATGCCGGAATGCCGTCGCCCTGCTGTATTTCTTTCTCAGGATTGATGTCAGACATTCTCACACCTTGTGGCTCTCCTTTCTGATGAGAACACGGACCGTCCTCTGTCTTCTTGGGTGGTGCAGGGTGGCACGTTCCAATGCCTCTGCCAGTGAAGTTTTAATGCCGCCGAACGCTTTGTTTGACCTTGCGTGTCTTCGCTCCCTCCTCTCGCCCGTTTTCCTCCCGCCGTCCTCCGGCCCGTGTCTGGAATACAAAGTGAGCCATTAAGCAGACGGTGGGATTACAAACACTCACTGTGCTGCATGGCAGAAGAACATATATCACGCTTTTATCTGCCTTCTGTGCTTGGAAGCGATGTTGGCATTACACTGGCAGAGAAGGAACAGGCCCTTGTCGACTCGATTGTTGTAGTGGAAAGGGGAAATCTGTATAACTATCACTGCTGGTAATGACGTCTGACATGGACACCAGAAGTAAAATACTGTAATACTAAACCGTGAACACCAGAGATGAAGGAAGTCATTAGTCGAGTGGAAGTGTGAACACTGCTGGAGGAATGTTACTTAAAGGACAGACCACGCCCCTTTCTATTGTCTGGCTCCGCCCTTTTGGCCTCTTCTCACCACTTTGCGATAGCCAGTGGCCCCATTAAGGACGATTCTAAGGGCCAATACTTTTTGAGGGACCAGCTTAATAAACCTTATTAGTGGGGCTTAATGTCGACATATTTTCCGAGGGCTCCAACCTTCACATGTGCAAGGTAAAAATCACTGCTCCATCATTTGATTGATCATTTGCTAAAGCTTCATTTCTTACACATTAAGGAGTATAAGTCATAAAAGTTCTAAAAGCAATTGCATTTAACGGACATTAAAGGTCATTTTTGGTCCGTCAACGTTTTTTACCTTTCGGTTTTATCTAAACTTTACCTTTAGTTTGCCGAAATGTCGTTGTAGGCTTGCTGTTCTGGCCTAATACGTTTACTTTACTGACATTTTGCATCACATTTTTTACATTTTCATCTTTTGGATTTTCCTGACAATGGACCCTATGACCTCTGGTATTGCAAACACATCCACTGGAGGGATGATGCAGATGCTGAATGTGTGAACCAGGACCTGGAGCTCTTGGAGCTTGGCTGCTTGCTGTGATTGATCTTCTCCAGAACTTCTCCTGAACAGTGTTTGAGACCTGTGTGGCTTTCTGTTCCTCAATTGTGAGCAAAAGCTGCACATCAAGCTTTTTGTGCAGGAAAACAATGGAGGATTGTGTCAGGGTGCCACGGCGTTTCACTTCTACTTTTAGACGCTGTTTTAAAGGTCGCGGAGGGCGGCGATTCTCCAAGGCAAACTGGATATTGTGTTTGCAACTTTGGGAGGAAATATGACAGGTGTGGTGGAAAGAAGCAGATTGCTGAGCAGTGATTGGCTGAGCGCTTATCACTTATTCAAGATAACAGTATTTTAAGGTCACTGACCAGCGTTTGTGTTAAACAAGCTCCGGTTACGTGCACACTTTCCTTCAGTCGGATTGAAAGCTGGTTTACATAAAACGTGTGTCTGTGTGTGTATGTGACACAATCTTAGACGCATGAAAGTTATTGAGTGCTATTCTAAGTTAATGGTCTTTCTGAGAGGAACTTGCTCACTGGTTTTCCAATGTATGTACGAAATTATTGCAATCTGAAAACTAGGGATGCATTGATACCACTTTTTTGGAAAAAGAGTACGAGTACTTGCATTTCAGTACTCACCAATACAGAGTACTTAATAAAAACATAATTTAAATTTACAGGTAACAGCTTTAGTCATATAATTTAACAAAAGAAGGTGCTCGTTTGTAATTAAGAACGTTTATTTACAATGAAAAGCCTTTTACATTTTAGTTAGTATTAATATTAGAGAACAAACAATTATAAAAAAGGAATGTAAACGGTGATCGTGCAACTAATTTTTTTCTCAGCTTTCTTTTGGTGCTTTAAAATAAATAATACACATTTAGAAACATATTTTGTATTTTGTTTTTATTGTTGGATCAAAATGAACAAAAATACTTCTCCGACATTTTAATGTCCTGTTGGTACATTATTCAAATTAAATGTTGTAGGACTCTGCTTAAATCATTTAATGAACCAGAGTTGAACAGCAGTAAAGTTTGTCTAACTGGTCGAAGGCAAAATTTGGCTTGTAAAATCAGCTTGACTATTTCTAATATTAAACTATTACTAGTACTGCAGCATCCTACCGACTTTTGGGTGGAACAACTTCACCATCTGAATCTCTATCACTCTACCACAACGAATAAAAATGATTATAAAAATGTAGGAAACTAAGCTAAACTGACGTTTTGCACATGGTGTTTCAATGTCTCAATTGACTTCAGTTCGACGACTGAGAATTACATCAGAATTATTTTGACAACCTTGTGTTGTCGGTTGATGTGTTCTAGTGTGTTATTGTGTGACGAGACTCTGTGTGACTGGACACCCGACTTGTTTGTGTTTACGTGCTTTTCTGGAAAAGAGATGTGGGAACTAGAACACTGTAAATCTGCAGAAAGAGGTCAGTGTGCGCCGGATGTGAATCGTTCTACAACTCGCTCGGGTCTCACGCTTCTGTTGACGGGTTTGTGTGGACTATGAGAACAAACAGCAGACGCATTCTGATCACTCTGACTCCACCCATCAGTATGGCTCCACCCATCATGGCCACAAGCTGTTGGTGTTTTCTCTCAGGTGCTTGATATTTTTATTAACTGAACAGATGGAGAAACTTTCAGCTTAAAAAGCAACAATTTGTTTTTCGACTTGAATTTTTCATTTAGTTTTAATCACAATTGGAATTTGTTTTAGACGAGAACCAAATATGAGTTGCCTTTGAGGAAAAAAAGAACATTGAATAAGTAGCAACTGTGACTTGGAGCTGAATGATTTTTTTGTAAATTTCTTGACCGATCAATTTTGGTGTATCAAGATAAAAAATAGTTGTCTCAATATGAAAAATGGGAGCTATTTGTGGGGGGAGTTTTAGAGCGACTATCAGAATCTGTGTTACGATTTAGTGCAGGCTTACACTCTTAGTTTACACTTTGTTTAGTGTTTACATTGTACGTGTATCTTATTTTTTAACAACGTGCTGGTAAAGCATGGCGTAGTGATGCTTCAATCACAATTCTAGTTGTCACTAGTAAGGATTTGCTTGTAGCGCTTGTGATGTTGTGTTGGAACGTCTGTCAAGTTGATCATTTTTTTATTTTTGTTATTCGTTATTTAAAAGCAACACTACACTGATAATACACTATAACAATGTTTCGGACGCTGAGAATTCTGACACAGTTTGTTCACTTAGACTCCGCCCACCTTGAATTTCCGACCATCAATTTCCTGTTTCTCTTGTTCATGACTCTCAGGATTAATCACCACTGTCATTGTCGTGGGAAATTTAGGATGCAAAAATGAGAATTGTAGCTGTATAAGAAACAACAAATGTAGTTTTTCCCGTGTTGCCTTGCTGAACAAGTCTGCGTCTGCATCATCTGCGTCTTCTAGAGTGTTTTGTTTAGCATGTAGAGTTGCTTAGCGGCTGGACTTCCTTCAGCTACTCAATCTTCCCTGTGATTGGTGAATAGAAGGACATCGCTTATCAACTTATTTATGCTGAGCATCTGCCTGCGCTTCTGCTCCTCAGGTCTATATCCATTTAAAGTAGAGAATGCGTCGTTGTCTGGGCGGTTTACACATCCCGTGTCCAAGACGAAGAGGCGCGCGGCGAGCCAGCTTGTGTTTATGGAACGAAGCATCTACGTTGCTTATCTACATCCCTGCGTTGCGCTGCGGCCTGATGTGCCGCTTCTTTATTGAACCTGTCATTACGTTGTTTGTACTGCTGCAAGTTTATTTACGCTGCGCGGCAAACGTCTTGGCGCTACGTGACAGTGTTTGAAGACGCAGGTGAACGAGTTTCCATGGATCCACCAGACTGACGTCAGGAGATCAGGAGATCGGCCTGGATCACACGACCGGATCTCGTGTGTGTGTGTAACAATTAATCACGGCGTGTCGGCAAACGTTCACGTCACGAAACACCGTTTGTTCTTTAAATAAGTGTGAATAAGTGAATGATGTGAGGAGCGATGCTGATTGGTCGACTGAAAATGGAATTTGCTATTAATAATGTTAGTTTGTGTGTGTGTGTGTTTTATCTACATGCATGCAGACACTTGCAGGAACGTGTTTCATGGGAGATTCTGTGTTTCTGGTGCTGATTGTTTTCTTCCTCCTGGAGTTTGTTAGTACAATATATTGGTTGATAAGTTTCTATTTGAATTTGTGTTTCTGTATGAAAATGAGTCTGTAAATAGAACGGGCTATTAATAGCTGTGTGAGTGTGTTTATGCGTGGGTTTGTGTGTGTGTGTGTGTGTGAGTGAGGGGATACTGATTCTATCTCTTTTAGATTAGATTTAGACTCATGTTTCTTCAAAAAGAGCCTGATCCAAAACAGGAAATGACTCGACATCGGCTTGTAATCTTTCAGCTAAACAGCCGTTTCCTGCTCTACTTTTTTTCTTTTTTGTCTTCATTATTTACCCCCCTCACCTTTCGCTTGTATGCCTTTATCTTTCATGCCTTTATTTTTTTTTTAGATGTTTCAATATCTAAATATATGTTTTACCCTCTTGCTCTATCTGTTATGTACTTTCTCTTCTATTTTTTGAACTCCGTCCTTGTATGTATGTACCATAATTAATAATAATTTAAGGGTATATTCTCTATTTTTAGTTTATTTGGTTGACTGATATTTCCTAATGTGGAATCAAGTTTTTACTAATCCATCTCCCCTCTCTTTCCTCTTTCAGCCACACACACACTTTTTCTCTCAGTCTCTCACTCCTTTGTCTCTACTTTTGTCTTTTTTTCCTCTTTTCCAGTACTACACATGTTCCTTTTTCCATGAAGTTCCTTTTTCTACATACAACCCATTCACTGTATTATTCATACACACATTCTGTCGTTTTTATTTCGCTATACTCAAACACGTTGAAGGATCTTTACAGTACATGTATTTGCTTTACCGCTGAAAGCAAACAGTTCTTGGATCTTCCTGTTGTTTCCTCTCTAAATGACTGCGGTGTGTTAACCATCATCGTGTGTAATGAACACACTCCTCGTCCTTCACCGCGTCTCGTGTGTTTCGTGTCTTCTGCAGCTGAACCGCCGCTCGCTGTAGCGTCCCACCGGAGGACATGGAGGAGAGCGAGTCGCCCCGCGCCCTGATGAAGAGGAAGGCCTGGGCTCAGAGCCGAGACTCCTGGCAAGCCTCGGGGTCTCAGGACCCGGGAGCAGAGCGGCGTGAAGACGGCGGCTCCTCAGACCGTAAGACACTTCATTCTAGGGCTTGTTTCTCCACCGTTAATTCTGTGTGTACACACACACTGTCTTGACTTCAAACTCGTTTTAAATGTTTTAAATAATGCAAACGCACACACATGGACTCCGATCAGATCACAGAGTTGTGTCTAGTCTGTGTTGTGTCACAGAGTTTTCTGCCGCTGTTGATGTTGTTTACGTGAATTTCTACATTTATTTTCCCCTCAGGTTCAAAACCAAACACAATAGAAAACTGGCTGAGCGGCTGCAGGTATGTGACGCTGTGTGCGTGTGTGTGTATGATGAGGTTCTGTTCCTCTTCCTTTGTTCTGCTCTTCTTCCTCCCTCTGTCTGTTCATTTCTGGAAAATGTGTTGATCTTTGTGCTTTTTTAAAATTCTGTATTTGATTATTTCAGTTTTAATAGTTCACACTGATGTTCTGACAACTTTGTGATGTTGAAACTAACTTTCAAAAAATATTATCGAAAGTAATTCTACACAGGCACACACACACACACAGTGACAGTTTACACACTATTTGAGTGTGTTTTCTGTGTAATTCGGCTGGACGTCTCCGTCACACACTAGGTCAATAAAAACACCTCGTGCTCGTCGTTCCTGCTTATCGTCAGTGCGCAAGCAGCAGACAGGAAGTGTCCGGAGACGCTCCACTCTCTCTGGCTGTGTGTGTGTGTGTGTGTGTGTGAGGAGGACGTGACGTGTTCTGTGTTTTGGCAGGACGCCTCTCAGAGCTTCACTGGATGAACAGAGCAGCAGTTCTTCGAAAGGTGAGTCTTCATCATCTTCTTCAGTCACGTGGAACGCTTGAAGCCAAGGGAGCGTGCGTGCGTGTGTGTTGTGTGGCGCACATTGTGACATTTGTGTGTTATACATTGTTATGCTATATCATTTTGTTTTTTTTTGTGTGTGTCATGTGACTTGTGTGTTTTACATTGTTGTAAATGATAGAATTTAGTTTGTGTGTGTGTGTTATGTGTGATCCGTTTTATTGTTTTGTTTGTTTGCCTGTACTTGTGTGTGTGTGCACTTAAGTACAGTATGTGTTGTGTAGGTGAACACACACAAACCTGGAGCAGTGGGCAGCGTTAAGCTGTGATGTCGGGGGTCAGTGTCTTTCTCTAGGTCACTTCAGTTGTGAAGCCTATCAGTTTCTCTCTCTCTGTGTGTGTGTGTGTGTGTGTGTGTGTGTGTGTGTGTGTCTGCGCGCACATGAGACTACTGTTTAGTAACTCTATAGTGACGTTATAAAGTCTCTTATAAAAAAGGAAAACCTGTCTTTTGACTTTCCGCTGCTCATGATTCCATCATTCCTGCACAATTGCTCAGAAAAGTAGTAATTGTGGCATGAAGCGAAACTTGCCCGGTGACTCGTCTTCACCACTCCTATTGAACTTTGGAGCAGGATTTCACACACTCCAGCACAGTCTCACACACGCGTACACACACGTCGAGGGGCCGCGAGACCCCCACGTGTCTTCAGCCTAAGCTGGTCTTCTGGTCACATACATTGTGTAGATCTGTAGGTAAGACTTCTGTGAACCGCGTCCAGCCGATTTATCACGTTTGCTGTACATATGTGTATAATTGTGTCGCGTGGGTATAATTGTGTGTGTGTGTGTGTGTGTGTGTGTGTCTGCATTTGGGTGGTAGAGTGTGTGTGCTCGTGTGTATGTTAGGAGGCTGTGTGCGTGTGTGTGTAGCCAGAGTGTATAAATGTGTCTTTATGGTTTAGGTCTTGTATACAGTGTGTTAGGTGTGTATACATTTGTGTCTGTTTTAAGGTTTTATTGTCAAGCTTGTGTGTGTGTGTGTGAGAGAGAGGGCTGTGTTTATGCTAAGTGTGTGTGTATATACATGCAATTCAATATATATATATATATATATATGTAATATGTATATAATATATATATATACACATAGTGTGGGTGTTTGTATCAGGTGTGTGTCTATGTTAGTTGTGTGTTTATGTGTGCATACACTTTTGTCTGTGTTTTAAGAGTTTGTGTGAAGTCGGTCTGTGTGTTTGTGTGAGGTCTGTCCTTATGCAAAGTCTGTGTAGTTGTGTGTGTGTGTGTGTGTGTGTGTGTGTGTGTGTGTACAGGACAATGTGTACACTGATATCTATTGTGTATTTGTGTATTACACGTGTGTGTGTATTCATGTGTGTGTGTGTGTGTGTGTGTGTGTGTGTGTGTGTGTGTGTGTGTGTGTGTTAATTTGAAGTCTGTATATACGTGTGCATGTGCTTTAGATGTTTTTGTGTATGTTAAGTGTGTTGGTGTGTGTGTTTAATGTGAAAAGCTAACTGTGGAGCTCTGTCTGTGTCTATGGTCTTCAGGGCTGATAAAGAGCGGCAGCAGCTTTGAAGATGACTTGTCTCTGGGAGCCGAGGGTGAGTCTCACTTTCTCTCCACCTGACTTCATTTCTCTGCGCTCTCAGGAATGTGCGAGGAATTTGAAAAATTCCACGTCTCTCTGTAAAGTTTATTGGCATTATTGCGAGCGGCAATGATGGTTTGCGCATGAAGACTCGTGATCCTCGTCACATCAGACACTTATCTCTGTTCCTGAGCTCTTCACAATCACGTCAGTCATCGTCCTGTTGTTTTTATCCAGAAATGTTATGATATAAGAATATTATCAGTGTACATGGAAAAGCCACATTTATTCAGTTTACAAATAACCAAAATATTATTTTTTGTGTACGTGTGTGTATCTTTTGGTTATATACACCAGCGTGTATGAAAAGTACAGGTACATATGCTGTAAATTTATTGTATAATCAGTTTTATGGTTAAAATTCTATACATTAAATTCCTTTTGCGAAGTGCTACATGAAAAAACACAATAGAATAGAAGAACAGAATAAGACTTTATTATCCCCACAAAGGGGAAATTTCAGTTTCCAGCAACAATAAAAACGGTGATACCAGATTGAACAACAAATAATAGAGAATGTGCAAAAGGAAAAATAAATGGTACAAAACTAAAAAGGTAAATAGTGCGAATTTACTGCAACGGTGTGTGTGTGTGTGTGTGTGTGTGTGTGTGTGTGTGTGTGTGACAAGTTGTCACTGTTGCTGTCGCATTGTTGTGTTTTAAAGTAGAATTGTGATAAACTTGCACGATGGGTGTGTATATTTCAAATCGTAAACACACACACACGCACATGCACATATGCACTTTTTCTTGGTTTAACTAATTTCTTTACAGTTTTGTTTTTGTTCTAGTTCTCATAATGTTTTAAACTGCCTGAGGTGTTTTAGAATGTCTAACCCTTTGTGTTTTTAACACATCCTTAATAAGTTGTTTTAAACAATTCCTCACCTAATCAGAGCGGCTTCCCCGACACTCGAACCTGGAACATATGTGCAGCCCCTGGTGGTCAAGCCACAGGAAAGCTAATATTAGCTCTGAGCGCTGACTGCTGCTTCAGAAGAAGTTCTTCCAGTTCATCAACTCCAGCCGAGAGGCAAACGTCTTGTGTAATGACGTTCTACCGCATTTCAGCCTTCACGTGAGACGAGTTGGGACTGGTTCTGCTCTTCCAGATCTTCTCCACGACTCTACGGTTAATCACATCGGAGGAAACAATCCCGATGAATGACTAGCATGATCGCTTGTGTGCGTGATGTGAGCCGTGCTGCCTCGTTCAATGCCGGGGAAATAACAGATGAAACTGGTGTTTAGAGACCAAAACAAATACCTCACATGCCCCATTGTCCTGTAATTGCCCTCTCGGTCACTTGTCAGGGGGGTTGTGGTGTCAATCAGAGAAGAATCTAGTAGTCTCTCTGTTTCTTTCAGCCAATCACCTCCCGACCAGCACTTCAAGAAGCGAGAGCAGCAGGTAACTAGACTTTGACGCGGCGTGTCCGCACGCATGTTGACTTCTGTTTCCTTCCCAGCTACCACACAGCAGCTCAGGCCAAGAGGAGCCAGTACAAACAGAAGGGAAAAAGCATGAACTCCACCGGCTCTGCGAAGAGCAACACCACCGTGTCCAGGTACGGCTGAACTAGTGACGGTCAACTCCAGCTGTGGTTTGCACTGGCTTCTGCACATTTTGTTACAGCTTGAGAATCTTCTTGGTATTAAAAACTATTCTGCTTTTGACTTTAAAGTAGCAGCTGATGTTACAGTGTTTATGTAACTTCTGATTTTACAGTGTTTCAGTTAATGTAACATCTGATTTTACTGCGCTTAAGTTAATGTAACACCTGATATCACAGCGTTTAAGTTAATGCAACATCTGACGATGGGTTGACTAATCAGCATATTAATGCCTTAAGTTGCTCATTTTTAAACGGTTTGAACTGATGCCGCATCTCCTCTGCAGTGTTTCTGAGCTGCTGGATCTGTACGAGGAGGATCCAGAAGAAGTCCTGTACAATCTTGGCTTCGGGACAGAGGAGCCGGACATCGCATCCAAAATCCCTTCACGCTTCTTCAACTACCCTTCCGGTGCCCATGGCATCGACATTAAAGTTTACCTGGCAGCCCAGATCCAGCGCATGGAGCTGGAGAACCCAAACTACGCCCTGACAAGTACGTGAAGGGTCTCACCCTCTGTGTTTGATGAAGTTCACTGGGATTTATAATCTAGAAGAGCGGAACTAATACAGGGACGTGGACGGAGTTTGTGAAGAAGTTGTGGGTTCTTATGCAACTTTGAGTTAAAAATCCAGTTGCGTAGGATTGATTCATGATTACTGTTTAAATACTTGTTTCATCAGTCAAACTCTCGACACTCACAGACTTCTGGAAGGCGAGCACAATGGCGCCGTTGTTCTCGCCGGAAACAGAAGCGAGAGCGAGATGGAGCACCAAGGCTGGAGCATTTGGCCTGTGTGCCAGCCTCTGTGCCCACTTGTGTGGTGCCTTACATTTGCATAATTCTTCTGAGCCGAGACAAAACGGCCAAAGGGTCAGTGTGAGGCAAAGAAAGTGTGAAGGCCGTTAAAAGGCCGTTTTGGATCTGTTGCTCTGGCTTCTGGTGGGACTGGTACTGCAGGTTCTGATCTGGACGGGTGCAGGATCCTGAGCTGGAGACAATGATGTAGCACAACCGGCCACATTTATTGATACAGTTTTTTTACTGCCAGTGCCACTTTTAATGCTAAACACTTTTCTTGTATTTTTAAAAGGATGGACAGATTGATAGACAGACTGACAGAAATCGAAGGATAAAGTTGCCAACACTCTGCAATGCATTTTGTGAAATGCCTGGCATTTTAGGCAAAGTGTGTGTTGCCTAGGTACTTTAAAGAATGACAAGCGCCAAGCGTAAAATGTCTAGATTGGAAAGACTCTTGATGACCAAATGTTTCAAACTAAAGAAAAGACATAGAACCATTCACGGAACGCGCCTGTTTGGAATAATCAAAAGCATTGTTCCTTTTTACTTGAGGCGTTACTGGTTCAGCATTTTTCTGTAACCCTTGATTACCTTGATGAATGGATTTATTTTTTCTTAACAATTTTATGCGCTGTTTCCGCTGGTAATGTTGGATTTTATGCCATTTTGCTGAGTTTCCGATGGTAATGTTCTCACACACTCAAATTACCTTTCAGGCATTGTATAGAATGACTGGGGAATTTGAGAAATTCAACGCGATTCATTCTGGCTTTTATAAAATGCCTGATTTCACACACTGCTGGTATGATGCGTATTATTATGGAATAGCAGAGCTGTGAATGGAGAGAATCAGAAGCAGCTTTTCTATCACACTAATCTAATGCCGACAGTAAACACTGTGTGTAATGTATCAAGAGTAAATCACATTATCCTCTCCAGACAGACGTTTAAGTGCGTTGGAGCGTGACATTACTGCGAGCTGTAAACCACTCACTCCAGCCTCTTGACTTTCCTTACATAACACATGCTCTTCCTCCGCCGAGACCACCATCTCTTCTTCTCTTTTCCTGGCACGTCTCCCGTCAAACGTTCCCGAGCTCTGACTCACGCTGGCAAGCGCACATGATTGATTTCTGAACAACACGGCAGACGTGTTTTCACTTGTTATCGCTGGTTTACGTGCAACTCACTCGGCAGATTTCTCCTCTTGCCTGTCTGTCTTTCAGCCTGTCTGTCTGTCTGCAGTAACGTATGTGCACGGTGAGCTGAGCTGTGATGTGTGTCAATCTGTGGAGTGACACCGAATACAGTATGTGATGGAAAAATGTAGCTGCTTTGCCAACATCAGCAGGAAAAGACATTTTGCAGAATGTCATGTCGCAAACTCACCAGCCAAATCCCAGCCGGTCAATATACAGATGTATTTGTCATTTGGATGGTAGAACCCTTGAAAAATCAAACTTTTGGTTTTGGCTATAGAATTTACAGTACAGAGAATCTAATTTGATAATTTGATGAAAAAAAAAATTCCAGCAATAAGAAAAATTCCGAAAAACGTTGAACTTCCGGTCTTGTGTCTGTGAGAGAAGACTGAGTGAAACTACCGGAGAATATTTCTGCTGTAGAATAATTTCTTAAATAGCCTGTGTCGACATCTACTATAGCCTAATTTAGACAAATTGCTACACTTGCTCCTTTTTGTAAGTCGCTTTGGATAAAAGCGTAATGACAGTAAAGTGAATTTCACCACCAACTGCGAGAGCTTGCAAAATCCAAAATTCTTTTCAGACAACTTGCTGAAAAGTCTGATTGATGTCTCTTTCTCTTTGCAGGTCGATTCCGTCAGACAGAAGTGTTGGCGACGGTGGCAAATGTTTTCTCAGAGATTTACTCTCACGTGTCCGGAAGACCCATGGAAAAAATCGGCAACGGTGAAGCTGAAAGCAACACGCAACCTCCGCTGAAGAAGAACAGCTCTGCACTCAACGTGGCCCGGATCCTCAGACGCAACATCACGAAGCAGAACCTGCTGGCGTCTGGATCTGAAGGAGGAACCAAGCAGACGGACGCTGCTAGGACTGAGGCCGAGAGCGGTCAGAACGCACTCACAGACGCCGTGCAGAAAGCTCCACAGAAACAGTCTAAGAAAAAGGATTCGCCGCTGGCCACCGTGACGGAGGAAGGCCAGCAGGGTCCGTCAGAGGCTACTCTTGACGGGCACGTGACCCGCCCGCTGACCCCTGATCTGGTGGTAGTGAACGGTGACCGCTCTGAGACCTCTGATCCAGACTCGCTGGTCCACGTGAGCGTCAGTTGTGCATCTGACGAGAGCGACTTTACAAAAGAGTCGACGCTGGACGTAGATGAACGCCGAGCTGCGGCCACCTCCACTCCGGACAAGGAGCCCAGCAGCCTCCTGCCCAACCCCCACGTAGCCCACCTACTCAACCAGCCCCGAGACTCCTTTGAGATGGAGGAGGTACGTTGCTCCCATTGTCCAGATTTGTCCAAGTTGAGATTAGAGATTGTATTTCTGTTTACTATCACCGTGATCAAGTTTAAAGCATTCAAATGTAATTGTTGACAGTTGTTTTATATACTTTGGATTATTTCATATACTGAGAAATTAGATCAATAATACTGTATATGTACATTTTCCAAGTTGTCTAATAATCCAAAAATATTTTAAATAATTAAGTTATAATAAATGCATACGGTATTTCGGTTTAATCAATTAATTTAAATGCAGTAAAAAAAAACAAGCTAATTATTAATTTTAGAATAGAATTGTAATTGTTTTGTAATTTGATATTTGGAAATATAACAAAATTTTTACATTTTATAGATATGTTTAAATAGTTTTATTTGTATTTGTCTTTATTTAAGATCTTTTTTTAGCTTTTTATTATTCAAATGTGATACACTATGCACGCATACTTTGTACATTTATAAATTTATATTTTTATAAATTTTCAATTTATTTAAAGACTAATGACAAATAATGATTTTTATATTTACATTTTTCAAAAGAAGTATCCTACAAACAATATTAATATACTGTACTTTTATTCTGACCTGATTATTATTTAAACACTTTATACAACATTTCACTCTGAAAATCATAAAATTATTTTTACACCTAATTGTTTGTTGAGCTTATGTTTGTGTTTATTTCAAATTGTGGAAATTAATGATGAGAGAATTATTAGTTACAGAAAAAAGCGCTTCAAAGTTCATTGTTCATGAAGTTCTTAGTGAGTGTTTTGCTGGATGGTTGAGTTTGAGGTTTTGTGTGCTTACTTCCTGTACTTTATATACCCAGAGGAAGTTCTGGGAAACATATGTTTGCTCATCAGTCACGATGGGTGTATTTCACGGCCATTATCAGGATGTACAGAGACTTTCACGTGCGTGTCCGCGACTCGTCCAGACGATTCCCAACGCACTTGTGAAGATCGCTGTGTATGAGTTTGTGTATGTTAATGGAAAGCTGGAGTGATGTTGATCTTGTCGTTGATTTAAAACAACTTAATCATCCACTTTAAGGTTTAAATCTGTCCATCTATGTCTTTTTTTTCGATAGGTCAGTGTGATGACAGTGTTTCCGATTATAATTTATTTCATCCACATATCTGTTCTACTGATCTGTCTGTCTATTATGTCTATATATACACTGCATGTCTGTCTGTTTGTATGTCTATCAGCTCTAGAAATCTGTTTGTCTGCTCTATTCAATTTATCTGTGTATACTGTCTGTCTGCCTGTCTAACGATCTGTTCTCTCTCTCTCTCTCTCTCTCTCTCTCTCTCTCTCTATCTACTATTGACTTGTTTATCAAGGTTTATCAAACATATTTCAAAATGTTTATCAATGTTTTTTATCAGTAATAAAATTGGCCGTCACATTCCAACTATTTTTTAATGCACACGTGTGTCTGATTTTACTTTCTTTAAATCTGTTAGTTATTTAGTTAGTTTGTTTACTTAGTTTATTATTGTTTATCTGTCTGTTGTGTGTGTCTGTATTCTATCTACTGTATCTACAACTAAGATCTACATCTATTGACACGTCTATTCTTCTGACACAGAATGATCTAGAACATTGTTGAGTGTTACTCAGTACAGAGCAGTAACGGTGATTTCTTTGCAGTTGCAGAGTAATGAGGATGAGCTGGTGGCTGCAGGAGCTGGACGAGGTGAGTAGGACCACCAGCTTCACTAACCAGTAAAAACCTTGGAATATCAGTATCGGAGTATTAATCATTCAAACTTGGTAAGAACCTAGCACAGATTATTACAGAAGCTGAAACGCCAGACAAATTCAGAAACACACACACACACACACACACACACACACAAGCAGTTGAACACGCAACACAAAACACATAAAGCTTCAGTGGACTGGAACTGTTAAAACTCTGCCATCTTGAGGTGATTTTTGCCAATTTAATGGTGTTTGAGTACACCAGAAACACTTAGGATGGTGCATATACGTGTGTGTGTGTGAGTCATGCAGTGAAACAGAAGCTAATTAGTGTGACGTTACTGTGCAGATCCCTTACTGAGGACGGCCAGTCAGCAGTCCGACAGCAGCGGATTCGCAGAAGATCCATCCACCGACGGATCAGCCAATCACCTGAAGGTACGTCCCTCTCACCCCCAGGGAAACGCCCAGATTCAGGCTGTCAGGGCACGCTCACATTTCTCTTTCGGGTCGCAGACAGGCAGTGGCCCGTTGATCAGTTGGTACCGTGCCGCACATGCAATTCATTTATTATTGTAGTTTTAGTTATATTTTAAGTGTGAAAGCTTACACGCAAGAGAGACCAGAAGCAATAAGTCCAGAAATGCACAAATAAACATGTTATACAATTTTACTGTTATGCATAAAATATTTTAAAAGATACACGATTGTTAAACTTTTGCTCCTGAATGTTAGAATAACTAGTAATAAAGTTGCTTACAACTACACAGTGTATTTGTCAATGGTGATCCAGCGTTGTGGGCAGGTTTGAATCACGGTCCTGTAGGTTCCATAATTGAGTGACTTTAAGCCAGACATTGACCCCCATATGCCCCACGAATGACACGGCTTTACGCTGCCCACTGCTCCGGGTGTGTGTGGGTGCGTCACTTTGCTGTGTGTGTATCACTTTGCTGTGCGTGTGTGTGTAATTTTACTGGATGGTTAAGCTCAGACCAGAATTTTAATACGACCCCTAGTGGCCCTGTTGACAAATTCACTCACTTTAGTGGTGAGTTGCTGTGATTGAAAGATCTAATATTTTCTTGAATTGTGAATAATAAAGTAACAGAAAGTGAGCTGAAGGTTTGTGTTGAATGTGTCTCAGGTGCAGGAGAGCTACGACAGCTGCGACAGCGAGACCACCGTGACGTCACATGCGGGAGACGGCAGCACCCCCGTGTCGCTGGACTACCCCAACTTTGAGAGACTACAGGGTGATGAAGCCCATCTTCAGCCCGGCCGAGGCCGATTGAAATCCACTAAAGCCTGTGAGCCTCCAAACACAGACGCCACCCAACACTCAAACCCCTTCCAATCCACTACAGACTCTCCGCACGCCAGCACTTTTGGGTTTGTGGAACCTACCACAGATCCGTCCTCGGACACGACGGATGAAACCAAAACAATCACTTCAGATTCAGACTCCATCGAGCTCGGGAACATCAACCCCGAACCTTCGGATTCAACCTTCAGTCTCAGTGCCATTCATAAGAAGCGTCTGTCTCTCCAGCAGAAGTCGTTGTCTGTGGACGAGGTCCGACCCGGGCGAGTGTGGGTGAGGAACGGAGACTTGCTGAGAAACACCTCTGAGAGAAATCCACTGAGAAGATCCAGCTCGCTCCCGACTTCTCCTCCCAGCCCGGCCCGGGTGGTCACCTCCATGCGCATCCAGCTGGGAAGAGGCTCGGTTAAGCACTGTACGCCAGCCTCATACTCCTACCGCTACGAGAATGAGGATGGAGACGAGGGGGATTCCATCCCGGAGGAAGAGGACGTTGATGGCTTCAGGAAGCAGCACATGAACGTTCCTCGATATCGGACGCACTCATCTAACTCCCTGTACAGCGCCCCTGCCGACTGGCCTCAGAGACCCCTGAACGAAGCTCCGCCCTGGAGCACGTGCAGCGTTCCCAATCTTCCTCACTTCACCAGTCACGCCCACCATTCTCCTCCTTTTCCTCCTCACTTTTATTCTCCGCAGCATAGGGTGATGGACTCCAGATTTACCGCGGTTTATCCTCCACCACTACAGACGACGTTCACTCCACCTCCGGGGCCGCACTTCTGTCACCCTGCACACGCTGCAGGTCCCTCGTACTCACCCGCTCCTCTTCATCAGCATCCATATAACCTGCGAGACAATCCGTATGCTCCTCATCCCTCGTACAGTCCAGCTTTAGCTTCTCATCACCCCGATGCCTCTTACGGTCCTCCGTGGTACCCGACTCTGTATCAGATGCCCCCTGGAGCTGCAGGTAGCGCGGAGATGCAGCTCAGGAGTGTCTTGCATGATATTCGCGGCACAATGCAGACCATCAGCCAGGTGAAAAGGTCATGATCTTGTCTTGTTTGGACCACTCATGTTGGAGAGCGTGTGTGTGTGTGCAGGGTTGTGCTGTGCCTGGAGAGGACGTGGAGAGGATGGGAACACCACGCTCGGTCCAGACGCTTTACGAGGTTCTCGCTCCTCGTCCTTCTGAGTGTCTCACGCTGCTGTTCTTGGTCTGATTCTCTCCACATCCACCACAGGAGCTTCAGTTACGACGACGGAGTCTGAACGTCTTTCGCACTCAGATGATGGATCTGGAGCTCGCTCTCATGAGGCAGCAGTCCATGGTCTTCCAGCATCTCAGCCTGGATGACCGGTGAGAGCTCAAGCTTTCTCTTTACACACCCTTGTCGTGTTACAAATCCACCGTGGTGAACACTCAGTGTATAAACATCCTCACTGAACGCCTATGAGTAACCAACAGTGGTGTAAAGTACATAATAAATAGACTTTACTGAAGTATTTTAGGTCAAAAATATAAGCATCTTTTACTCACTACTTGTATACATTTGTGATTGAATATCTTTACTCCACTACATTCGAATGGACACTTATTGATTGTGCACCACAAGTCACATAATTTTCTACTGCGGTTAATTTCTTGGGTGGATGAGGCGATATCGCAGGGCGACATCTGCAGGGTGCTGAAGGTACTGAATGTTATTTATGAACGAAATTACGACGTGATTAGCTGTTGCACTTTTTTGCACAATTGAGTTTAAAAAAAGAACAAAAATCAGTCTCAGTTAATCTATTTTGTTGTGGCATTTTGAAACATTGAGGTGTTAAATTTCAGTTCTATATTTATAAATTAAGCCCCATAAATAAAGAGTTTCATGTTTTTCACATTTGTTGGTGTTTTTTGAGCCTAAATTCAGTATGAGTAAACTACTTAAGTTCTTTTAAATTTGGATACTTTTCGACTTTGACTCTTCAGCCAAATGGTGACTTGTAGCTTTAAAATTATTGGAGTAATTTCTACAGTAAGGTATCTGTACTCTTACTCGTGTATGGTTGTAAGGTACTCTTTACACCTCTGTCAAACACTAGTTAGTAAACACTTCTACTTGAAGACTTGTGAGACACTTCTGCGTGAGCTCATTTTTTTTAAACCTAGGAATAATTTGGGAATGTGTTTACTCCAGACAAGAGGCCGAGCAGCTGCAGACGCTGCGCACTTCAGTCCGTCACGAGCTGCAGGAGTTGGAGCTGCGGCTGGAGGAGCGACTCATCGGCCTCAACCAACAAATGCGCAGCAGCATCTTCTACCGCCACCACATGGTCAGTGGCAGCTACTGCAGCACGTCGTGGCTCTGTTACACATAAATAATGCGGTAATGGCAGTATTAAATCATGATAACCGCTGTTCTACTTTGCATGCTGGGCCAGACGTATGTTTCTGTCAGAAGGTAATAAACTGCGTTTTATTGTAACTTCTCACTGATGGCTGCGATGCTGCTGCTGTTGGATTCAGAAGCTCTGCCTCATTTCTGGTTTATTTAAAATATTTAAAAATGCTTATAGTAAAAACATTTGTATTTTACTTTTTAAAGGTTTTTACTTTTTATATACTGTGTGTGTGTGTGTGTGTGTGTGTGTGTGTGTGTGTGTGTGTGTGTGTGTGTGTGTGGTATATTATTTTATATACATTTTATAAATATATACATTTAAGTAGAAAGTGATTTATATTAATACTATCATGTCATTTATTATATTGCATTTCATAAAAGAAGAAAAGCGATAAATATTTTTAATATTCTTTTTTTTAATTATGAATTGTAAACACTGAAGACTGGAGTAATTCTAATGTTTTTTATTATTATTATTATGAATGGTAAACACTGAAGACTGGAGTAATTCTAATGTTTTATTTACTATTATGAATGGTAAACACTGAAGACTTGAGTAAATCTAATGTTTTTTTTTTTTTTTTTTTTAATTATGAATGGTAAACACTGAAGACTGGAGTAAATCTAAGTTCTCCTGTCTCACTCGCAGGGTTTTGCCACGGGCCACAGGCTGGACAACCTGTCGAGCTCATCAGCCCTGCAGGCCATGGAGCCGGTGAGTGCACCATCATCATCATCATCATCATCAGATCTTCTTCCTGGATTCTCACAGTTGTTGTGTGTGTGTGTGTGCACTAAGGTGACGGAGCTTCTGAAAGAGCAGCTGTACCTTCAGTCTGAGCTGGGCTACACCTCCGCTCTCTCCTCCAGAGCTTCCAGCCCTAGCAGGTTCCACGAGTCGCCCTCTCCGTCCCCGCAGAAGGCCGGCCTGTACCGGTCCACTCTCAACCTCACACCCTCCGCCCCCTCACGCCCCGGGCCTGAGGCTCCTCCTCCTGCTGTGGGGTCCCCAGGGCGGAGCTTAGCTGATGACGAGCTGTCGCTGGATGACGGGAGCAGAGAGACAGAAGACTCCAGCCTGGCGGAGTGGAAGAAAAGTGGAGGTCTGCAAGATCTCATTAAAGAGGTGAAGAAGATACTGTCACTCTTCCTTTTGTTTAAGTGTTTCTCTGCTCTTTTCAATCTTATTCTCTATCTGTCTCTCGTTTACTTCATCACCCTCTTCCTCCTGTCTCTCTGTCTGTCTTCTTCTTTTTTGTCTCTCTCTGCCTCTGTTTGTGATGCTCTCTCTTTCTTACTTTTTTCTTTTCCACTCTATCTCACTCACGCTCTCTCTCCTTCACTTCTTCCTCCTTTTATCTCTTTTTTCAGTCAGTCAGTCAGTCACTCACTCACTCACTTGTTCATTCTATCTCATACCTCAGCTATTTATTTTCTCGCCGTTTCTTCTCAGCTTGCTTGAGACTGTTTGTGGTGTTTTCTCTCGAGAGATAAAGGAAAGCCTCGCTCGTGACATCAGACAGGAGATAGTGAACGAGCTGCTGGCTGCCGTGTCTCCTGGTCCAGGCCGGAATCCAGTCTGAGAGAGAGTGAGAGACATTCAAGTGGGTGTGTGTGGTGTGTTGTGTCTGACTCTGGTGGTCTCTCTTCACAGACCCTGGACCCTCTGGACAGACACTGGTTGGCGCTTTGCACTGAAAGGCCGCGGCTCCTTGCGCTGCTTTTTTCTTCCGGATTTTTCTGCAGCTGCGTGTCCAGTTTTTGCGTTGACTGTGGTGAACAGGAATCTTTCTGGTACCCATCACAGAATTGACTACATTTTTTGGCCTGTGTTTAAGTATGTGATGCTGGTCTCAATGAATGTTTGCAATGATTGAGGACCAGATTGAATAACTATATTTTTAAGTGTATGTGTGTGTGTGTGTGGTGTGTGTGTGTGTGTGTGTGTGTGTGTGTGTGTGTGTGTGTGGTGTGGGTATGTGTGTGGTGTGTGTGTGTGTGTGTGTGTGTGTGTGTGTGTGTGTGTGTGTGTGTGTGTGTGTGTGTGTGTGTGTGTGTGTGTGTGAGTACAGTAATGTCTACTGAAATCATACTTAATTTCTAATTCAGCCTCCGTGAGGAACTAACTGTGCAATAGGTTTCACTGTATTTTCTTCCCGACTTGAACTGAGCATCACATCTACTGTTACTCTCAGAACACACACACTTCTTTTGATTTCACACACACACACTTCCCTCCAGACTCTGCGTCAGTCAGATCTGCTGATTCCTGAAGAGGTTTTCAAGCATTTGCGCTGTAATTCTGTGTGTGATGATGATGATGATGATGGTGATGATGTTCATGATGAACTGTAATACTAATTGATTCTGTGACTAAAGGGACGTGTATTTTTCATTGGGGATGTTTAAGGGAAATTCTTTAATGCAAATCATTAATAAATATTGTATTTATTTTCTACACATTTCACTGACTGTTCACTTCAGCGTCTGCTTTGGACTAAATCATGTTAAACATGTACATTATTATAATATATAATAATACCATAAAATGTATATAACTGTTATTTAATATAAACTTTTGCAAAAAACGGGGATCACATGTTTTGATGGTCATTTTAAAACATGTACGTAATTTTATTTAGAAAAGTATTTACTAGCCAATTCATCATCTTGGTTTTAAACAAATGGAAAGTGCAGATTTGAATTAATTTTAGAGTTTGACCACTAGATGTCATCATCGTGTAGTGTTTAAGACGCCCGCGATGAAAATCAGGCCACGGAATTCGTGCTTGTTTTTCTAAACTTATTATCGTTTATATATAAGTTTAGTTTGCTGAATCATCGGCGATCACAAAATAACCAATTGAGAAAAGCCTAAAAAACAGGCCCGCGCGCGCGCGTGTGTGATTTATTATTTAAAACGTTCTCTTATATGGAATCAGATTCCTTAGATGTCCTGCCTAATGCATTAGTAAAAAACATTCTCCGTTTTATCAGACGCGGCTGCTGCTGCGATATAAGATCAGATCTGATAAGTCACGTTTGCTTGACTTTATGTCGAAGTTGAGCTAATGGCGTTTCATTAACGACACAGCCGCGTGTGCTCGAGTGTTGCATTGAGATTGACTTTTATTTCTTCAAGTTCATTCTCCACTGAATGTCACAGCTCCTCTGGAGGACGTGTTCTGCGTGATTCTCAAGATGGTTGTGCCTTTTCTGTGTTATTGCCGTGAGGAGTCGTGCGTGTCGGTAATGCCTAATGCGGCCAGCGCGGTTCCTGCCCAACTCCTACTGTTTTTAGTTCAAAACGCTGGTAAAAATACCTGTAGGTCAGGAAAACGATTTCGCGTAACTGGAGCTCATCTGTTGTTGTCATGGAAACGTGGCCTTTTGTTGGGTTTGTGAGAGTGCGAGATTAAATCGCTGTGATTTGTGGATTTGGAGGAAGGTCATTAGCGGCAAATGGCAAAAGTAGATCTATGGGACATGGATATTTATAACCAAAAACGAGCTTTAAATGTCCAGCAGAACATTTCGGTGTTCTGGGAAATCGTGGTACAGTATTTATTTCGCTGTGGAACTTGTGATTACATGACGCTTACGGCCACAAGGGGGCGCCAACGATAATCGTTCTTGGGAATATGTAGTCAATCGACAATAATAATTACACAAAATAGCAACACCGTATTCATTACACGCATTATACAGATGCATTGCAAATAGAGTACAATCAAAATATAATGGAAATGTATATTGTGTGGATGACGTTTAGGTGGCACAGAAGGAACTTTTTAAATATTAAAATAATAAAACTTCTGATGCCATTCGCTTTATATGATCACGCATTACGTTTATATAAAATTACATTTGTATGTATTACATTTTAAAAAGCAACAATCCTTAAAATGAATGTCTACTGTTCCCAGAAGCGTAATGAGTGTGTGAGTGTGAATAGTGTAGCAAAATTAGGTTTATGGCGGACTTTATGTGGTTTGCTCCGGGCTAAAAGCAGCGCATGTTTCCCACCTCTAATTTCCTTCTTGCCCTTAATTGCTTCGCGCGATCACCTGACACAAGGACGCGCTTGTTGTATTGCGGCGGCGCGCGCGGGTCCAATGGCGCGCGCCTCTTTACAGTGACGTCAGATGTGACGGGGAGGTTTGTGGTGATGTGGGAGTTCGAGGACGAACACGAACTGTTTGTTCCAGAAAGTTACAGAGCGAATCCGGCTGCTTTCTTTTATCCTTTAAACTTTTCAAAGAAACAAGACACAGTGTTGCAAAACTCTATAAAACCGCTATAAAACAATGTATGAACTGTTGTTGCATTTAAATGTTACACACACTTTAATAATAAGTACATTTTGACTAATCACCTGTATTTTAACATACCGTGTGTCTGGTAAATTGTATTTTCTAGTTTCCCATTAGTGTGCGCGTGCGCGTGTCCGTCCGTCCGTCATCATCAGCTGGTATTTTAGACAGATAGACAGATGTCTCTGAAAGCAGTCAGATCAATAGCAGTTTCTCTCTAGATCGTGTTAAGGACAGCAACAACACGTCACATCACAGAAAACACCGCGTCACATATGACGTCACTATAGACAACAATCAAGCCTTTCTATGTACGTTTAACACATACTCAAGAATGCGCAATTGCAAATCAGCGAAGTGTGCGCGTGCGCGCGCGTATCCGCAGGGGAAGGGGAAGCGGAGCAAATAACATGTTTGTATGTTTGTTTGTTTAGACTAAGCTGTTGTCACACAGATTTATCCTCCGTGTCAACTGTTCCTGTTCATAAACACATCTGCACTAAATAGAACAGCTGCTTCAGCGGGACGGATTGATTCCCGCCACAGGAGGGCATCTGCATTATTAACCATCTCAAAATGAAGCGCCATAGTGCGTGTTTTACATCAGAAAGAGCGTGTGCTCGTGTCCGCACAGAGGAACCTGCAGACAGCCGCGTGAATCCGCCTCATGAATAATGAAGCGCGGCGGCGGGTCCCGGCGGAGCTCGTGCTGCATCGCTAATGAGGGCGAGACGAGAGCGCGCGCGCGCGTGCACGAGGCGTCAGAAGCGTCAGACTCCTGCAGCCGCACGAGCGACAACATCACTGCGTCTCACTCTCTCTCTCTCTCTCTCTCTCTCTCTCTCTCTCGCTCTCTCCGCTGTTGGACACGAGACAACAGCGCAGCGCGTGAGTGAAACGACATATCACACCTCCTCTCTCTCTCTCTCCCTCCCGTTTCTCTATTTTCTTCTTCTTTGGTTTTCACTGTTGCTCTCGCTGTCTTTGATTATCTTTCGTGTGTGTTTTCTTCTCTTTTTACTCAATCTCATTTCTTTTTCTCTCTCTCTCTCATCTCTCTCTTCTCGCTCTCTCTCTCTCTCTCTGCTCTCTCTCATCTTCTCTCTCTCTCTCTCTCTCTCTCTCCGCATGCTCTCTCGCTCTCTCTCTCTCTCTCTCTCTCTCTCTCTCTCTCTCCCTCTCTCTCTCTCTCTCTCTACACGCACACACACCACACACACACACACACACACACAACACACACACACACACACACACACACACACACTTGTAAGAGAAGGCGGGCAGTATCGGAGACTGTGGGAAATCACAGGAAAGTAGAGTCCAGTCTGTCTCCATCTCTTCTTACATCAGCGCTCTTTCTCTTTCTCTCTCCTCCTCACTCACTCTATCTCTGCCAGCATGGAGCCGAACAGCCCGAAGAAAATCCAGTTTGCCGTTCCACTTTTCCAGAGCCAGTTGGATCCTCAGGCAGCCGAGCATGTAAGTAGTCAGGCTTTTATTACACTGCGTCTAATGGACGCGGCGCTTCCCTCGAGACCGCATTAAAGCATTAGACGCTGAAACCAGGTTTACCGCGTGACGTCACGCACCGTGTTCTTCTCCCGAATTGTGGCGCAAGTACGTCATACGCATCCATTGCTTTTTCAAGACTTAATGCTGAATTCCTGTGCGGAGATTTGGCTGAGGCTGTCTACAAACAGCAGTGTCCTGGGTTAGTGAACGTGCGTGATGCTGATCTGCTGCTGACGCTGTGATAACGGGAAAGTGCAGGGCTGAGGATGATTCTGCTCTTGTGCTGAGTAAGTTCTTCATCAGTAAAGTCAGTGTTCGCCAAAGCTCCTGAAAGCCTCTTTAAATCACATCAACTAATGCAGGTGATGTATCTTTCCAGCCCTTTGTAATCCAACCGCTGGAAACATCACACACTTATACAGATTTTAAAACGTATTGAGAGATTACAGAATGTCATAGAGAGGAAACGGATGATGGCCACAATCATTCTATGAAACGAAACAAAAAATAATATGCTCTCTTTATACGTATCTTTGTCAGAGTGTTTCTCTAGCTCTCTTTCTATCTCTCTCGTCTCTCACTCTCTATCTTCTCTTTCTTACATGCACTTTGTCTCTTTGCCGCTCTCGTTTTGTCTCTCGTTCAATCATTAGTTATTAGCAGTTGTGATTAGTGAGTCTTTCAGTGGTTATATAACCAGAGTGTGTGTGCTGAGCTCAGGATCCTGACGCTCTGAATCTCGGGAGCTGGAGTTGTTCTTTAAGCTTTGAGGATGACAGAATTGTTGTGTTCACCGGACGTGACCGAACTTGCACGCGTGGAGTCGGCAAGTCTGAGCTGAACCTAGAAAACCTTTCCTGGCAATCAATGGTATTGACCCCAGGGAACCAGCCGACAATCGTCCAGACGCTCACGGGGTCACGTGGGGAAATCAGTCCACTGTTATTGTCAGCTGGTGCTGAGAAATGATGCATGCTGCTGGTAAAGCTATAAGGGAAACAAACAGATTGCGGAAACAAGGGTAAATACAACTATAGAATAAATAAACAAAACTAATTGCTTTAGGACATACTATAGGGGAAATAAATATATGGGACAGCTAAAATAACAGAAGAAATAAAACTATAAAGCAAAAGAACTAAGCAAAACATCAACAAACAATTGAGGGGGAAAAGACTGATAAGGAAAATAAACTCAACGGTAGAATAAACAAAGCTATAGGTAACTGAAACTCTTAGGAAACAAATATATTGGAGGAAAGAGATTTTTGGGAAACCAACATATAGGGGAACAAAAACCTGTGAAGCACACCTATAGGGGAACTGAGACTCTTAGGAAACAAACATATACAGGACAAAACATTTTTAGGAAACAAACATAAAGGTGAACAGAAACTTATGAAGCAAACCTATAGGGGAACTGAGACCATGGAAACAAATCTATACGGCAACGGAGACTCTTGTGAAACAAGCCTATGCAAGACAGAAAACTTTTGACTCTCATGAAACAAATCTACAGGTGAACTGAAACTTGTGAAACAAATCTATGGTGGAACAGAAACGCTTAGGAAACAAATCTATAGGTTGAATGGAAACAAGTATTGAGTAAAAATAGCTGCAGAGGGAATGTTTAAGGAATTAATTATTGCTTCTGATTGGATGAGAATATTAGGGAGGATAGTGGTGTAGTGGGTGGAGCTAGTCGCCTCACAGTGTTTGAGACTTGAGGTGTGAGTTTGAGGTCCGTCGCAGTCTTTCTGTGAGGAGATAGCATGCTCTCTCAGTCTTGTGGGGTTTTTTTCTGGTTCTCCTGTTTCCTCCCACAATGAAAAAACATGCCTTCAGCTGAACTGGAATTAGAGAATTATCCTTAGGTGTAAGTGAGAGTGTGTGGCCTAGTCTGCTCTGGTTAGCTGGGACAAGCTCCAGCTCCCTTCAAAAGTGGATGAGAATAGTTATAATATTGTTAAGTTCTACAGTGTACATTTTTAAGTCTGAAATGGTCTCGTTCCTTTCATTGATTCATTTCTTAACTTCACTTTTTCCTCATCATACTCGTTTTCATTCTGTATTTACTCGTCTTCCTCAGATCCGTAAACGCAGGCCGACTCCAGCCACACTGGTCATCTACAACGATCCCGGCGCTTCAGGTGAGCTGCTCATGCTGCCGAGGTCGAGTGATTCTGAAACACTTGTTTATGTAACAGCGTGATCTGAACTCCCTCGCTCATCAGTCATTACACAGCGCCGCCAGAGGAAAAGCTCTTCTGTTTGAAAGGACACCGTGATAAAGCGGCGAGGTCGTTTCTCATCCCCGCGTCTGTGTTCTGGAGTGGAGCCTTGATTAGTGAAAGTGGCAGAACTCCACAGGCTTTAAATAGCACACACACACACACACACACACACACACACACACACACTTACGCAGACACATTAATCTCAGCAGATGTTCTGGCCGTTGTGGTCCAGCAGGGAGCTGGATCTGCCCACTACTCCAGGTGTGTGTGTGATTTCACTGTGTGTGTGTGTGTGTGTGTCCACTAGATGGTCAAATGCAGAACACACTTCCGTTCTGGACCCTAGTGGCCATGTTGACAAACTCACCTGACTTTACTTGACTTTACTTTTAGTTCACACGTCCCTCATGGTCTGTCACTGAAGAACATACGAGCGTTTTTTTTCCCGCCAGAGGGAAATGCCAACACGCCAACGTCACCTCGACCTCGCGCCCACTCACGGCCCACGCCAGAGCCAGAGAACACATGCTGCCTCCCGCCGGCTTCAACACACATGCATATCTAACCTCATTTACACACGCTACACAATGCATTAGTGAAGAGTAGTGTGTCCTTAGCATTATACCATGCCCAATGCAAACATAGGTCATTTTTTTCACATACAGTACTATATATTAGTATGTATATCATCATATACTTTATATACATTAGGTAAGCACATACCTGGAAAAGCACAATGAATTCGTCTCATACACAATTTTTACAAAATTTACAAAATATTCTCATCAAATAATGAACCTGTAAAAAATATTTGGTTTACTGGCACCGTCTGAGTGTTTTGTACATAAATGCTTTTTTATAGCTGTATGCAGCTAAACAGAGCAAACATAAATTGTCGTTAGATAACAAAAAAAAATTGCGTTTGCGTCTTTTTGCTGTGTTTAAAAAATCATTTTGAAAGACTTATAATACAATAATTATTTTGATGGGGTACTAATAATTCTGTCCTCAGATGTATATATATATTTGCAAGTTTTGTCTATTTCAATACACAGTACTGTATACTGTGCAAGCATTGATATAAGAACCGGCATCGGATCAGGCTCAAAATTACATTTCTTGGCCAAAACATGTGACCGGGACAATCCTAATATTAATAACAAATCCACACACACACACACA
>CM051494.1:24052009-24105850 GCA_028031935.1 Paedocypris micromegethes
CACACACACACACACACACACACACACACACACTGTACACTACTCTACACTATTGGTCTGATTTGTCACCCTGTCCGTCAGGTTTAGTGCTGTGGACTGGTCCTGGCGAGAAGCTGGTGGGCATCAGACGTGGCGTTTGGCTTGGCAGAGTTAGACAGTAAAGTGGTGGTGGCTTCACTCCGCCAGCCAGACGCTGCAGTGGGCCGCACAGAGCTGCATTCAGCACACAAGCCCCTCGTTGTTAGAGCGGGAGAGCGGGAGAGAAGATGAAGTGGAGCGGCGGGTTTTTGGGGTTAGACTGGTGATTCGCTGCCATGTTGCTGTGGTTTGGCCGGAGCGGGTGTTTGATGTGTGTGCGGTTCCTCTGCTCCAGGACTTAAGTGGCTGTTAAGTGGGGAATAAGTGATGCTCGGGGGCTTGAGAGAGAGAGAGAGAGAGAGAGAGAGTTAAAGCCTCGTTTCCGCCCTCATCGCGCACAATACTTCTCCTTGTGTGCAAGCGTCCTCCATAGTTCAGCCTTTGTTTCTGTGCTCCTATGTGTATGAATGTCAGAGAAATGTATGTGCTTATTGTGTGTAGTGTTATGTTTATTTTATGTGTTTGTAGTTAAAAAAATTCTCTCTCTCTCTCTCTCTCTCTCTGTCTCTCCTCTCTCAAACACACACACACACACACACACACACTGCATTTTTCTCTGTCTGTCTCGTTGATTCACTATGTGTGTTTTGTCTTTCCCTGTATCTCATGCATACTCTCTCTCTTTCTATGTGTGTGTGCGTGTGTGTGTGTGTGTGTGTGTCACTCGGTCTCTCTGCATTTGTGTGTTTTTTCTGTGTATCATGTGCTCTATCTTTGTGTGATTGTCTGTGTTTTATATGTATTTCTTTCTCTTACTCTGCCGTGTGTTTTGTCTCCCTCTCTTTTTTGTATGTGTTTGTGTGGTATCTCTTTTCTCTCTTTTTTAGGTGTGTTTTGTCTGCCTGTGTGTATCACTCGTTCAGTATCTGTGTGTTTTTGTTTCTCTCTTGCTCCTTGTGTTTTGTCTTGCGTGTCTCACCTTCTCTATTTCTGTGTGTGTCTATGTGTGTGTGTGTGTGTGTGTGTGTGTGTGTGTGTATGTCTGTATCTCTTCCTCTTACTTATGTGACTTATTTTTTTACCTTTCTTTTTTATGGTCTCTTATTCCCGTTTTTCTCTTGCTTTCTCTCTCTCTCTCTCTCCCTCTCCCTCTCTCTTTCTTATTAACTTCAGCACTATTGGTGTGTTTTAAGGCTAACTTCACGTCAGTCTGCAGGCTTTAGGTTTAGAGACGTGGGCTTTAGCTTGGCTGAACCATGTCATTGTTGAGAAGGTTTGCTGGAGTCAGGTGAAGCGCATTATGTTTGTGAGTCGCGTGCTCGGCTGATCTGGAGCGTGTGTGTGTGTGTGTGGCTCCACAGGAGAGGAGAAGCCGACAGCAGAGAGTCAGACGGAGGTGAGTGTGAGGAGAACTTCAGCGGGATGGAGCTGTGATGCGGCCGTCATTGATTACCTCCTGAAATAGAGTCCGTGTGAAAGCAGATCTCCTCTTCCACAGGCCCAGAGGAAACAGACGGTCTACACACCACCGACCATGAGAGGTGCGGACACACACGCTTACGTAACACCGTATATCACTGTCTATGTGCACGCCGACTAGATCAGACAAAGCTAATTATAATAATTACACACACGTGTGCCTTCACTGAAAGTGTGTACTGTGTAGAAAGCTCCGCCCATAATTGATCACATGTGTGTGTGTGTGTGTTTGTGTGAGTATATGTCCTGCTCCTCCGATTGAACAGGTTTAAACAGGAGGACTGTATCGGTGGAATCTTCCTCACATACCCTTCATCACAGCGAGATGTTGCATAACCTACATTTACTTGAGATTCTGCCTCAAGTGAGCTGAAAGAGAGAAGGAGATGACAGTAAAAGAGAGAGATATTTATGATGGACAGAGAGAGTGAGAAAAAGGGAGACTGTACTGTATATGGCTATATAGAGAGAAAGAGACGGAAGCGTGTGTGTGTGTGTGTGTGTGTGTGTGTGTGTGTGTGTGTGCATGTGTGTGTGTGTGATTTGCTGTGAGCGAGTCGTGAGTGTGTGGGATTAGTGTGTGGTTGTGTGTTTGAAGAAGAGGATCAGGAGAAGCATCTCATCCTCACACCTCCAAACGTTCAAGCAGCTCAGATTTGATCATTACTAACATTCCTGTGGGTCAGTTGAGTGCTGGCAGCAGTGCATTATGGGAATTGAGGTTTTCCGTGAATGCTGATTTGCAGTCAGTTTTCATATAATTGTTTCAGATTTTCAATTTATTTATCCGTGCTCGAAAAAATTGTATGTGAATGTTCTGCATCAACTCGTTTTTTTCTGTAGTACTCAATATTATAAAATACTTTCCGTTATGCACGATACATTTTTCAAAAGAATATAAGATATTATTGTATTTAAACGGTGTATACATCCCGTACTCATCATTACCTACATATTTTCATTTGTGTGTGTGTGCGTATCCAATTATTTTAAATAGTATTTATTTTGCCCTAAGCAGCGTCTAATAAAATATATTATATACACTATTTGAACACTTATACGTTTATAAAGCCGAACTGCACTGCGTCGTCACGTTCCAGTTCCTTAAACATAGTGCATCCGCATGTGCGCACGCGCGTGGCTGCAGGCGTGTAGTGACTGTCCTTGCCGCCGTGTGGCGCTGTGCTGTGTGTTAAATGCAGAGCTGCAGCTGGTGGTGGAGCAGCACTTCCAGAGGCAGGAGCAGCGCGGCGTCTCGGACAGTAGTGTCCGGCCTGAGCTTCAGCCAGGCAGCAGCGCGGCCGCCGGTAAGATACCGAACTCTCTGGAACGGCGCCGTTTGCGGATTTCATTTCTAGTAAAACTTTTTGCATTTATGGACCCGCGCGAACGCATGTAATTATGCGCAATAATGTAAAATATTATGATGCATTTTGTAAAAAATGGAAATAATTGAATTGCGAAAAACAATAATAGTTGAACATTGTAATAATTATTTTCAGGTTATGTGATATTATTTATTTCAATTTGAAAACAATGCAAATTTGCTCATCATAAATGATTGTATATATTTCAAAAAATAAATACAACAGCAATTATTTCAACAAACTAGTAATTAATTGTCATAAATTAATTGTATTACATAAGTTAATAGTAAGTTAAGTTAATGATTAGTGTATAGTGCATATATAATAAAATGCTACTGATAGTACACTTCTATAAATGCTATAATGCATGAATTATCTACAGTTTACATTAAAAATACATATTTTTAAGCAGAGCTTTCAAGTGAAATAGTTTTCCTCAGAAACTCTTTAAAACAAGCAGCATGACTTCTTTGCTTGTGCATCCTGATGTTCTGGACGTCAGATCTGCTGGACTCACGCCACTCTTCTGTCTCTTCTCTTCTCTCCTCCACTTTTCTTTGCTTTCTGTCCCGTTATTCTTCTGGTTTGGTTTGTGGTCTGCTGCAGGAGAATCTGCTGACCCTTCTGGACGTGAGAACAGCTTGAGCAGCCCGTCTGCCGTCTCTCGATGACCCGCTTCTTCTCCACTCACGCTTGGTTTTCCTCCGTTCACGTGCTTGCGGCTTTCACTTCTGTCTTCGGACCATCGTCTTGTTCCTTGATTCCTTTTCAGAACGGCTTTAGAACTTTGCATTGTGGCGTCAGAAACACAAGCAGCTTCAGTAACTTCAGGACTCTCTTTCTGTAGATAAACTCTTGTACAGCGGGATTAAACCCTTTTTGGAGCTCAGAGAACTTTGAGAAGCTTGTGAAGAATTTCATTCTGTCGTGTTTTGTGTGATCAGTAAATGAAGAGTGATTACGCGGCAAAGCATAATGCGGGTTAAATCTGAAGTTTGACATTTCTGTAGAAAACACAGACAAGGAGAGAAAATAATCTATGTACATTTGACCAAAAAAAATCAATTCTAAATAAAATAAGGCTCTGAATAAAAACACTTCTCCAGAGGAAGAGCTTTTCTGCCTTTTTGATCACATCATTATCAGAAATACAAAAGTACATCAGTTACACTCTGGGATTTGAACCCTCAAGCTTCAGTGTTGCGAACATCAGCAGTTTTTCACATTTACATTCCACTGAAACAATGTTACGATTTCAGTGTCACGTGCTGTTGAAACAATGTGACATTCTTTAATGTTACATTGCAGTTCCGTGGAAACATTGTCACTGTTTCCGTGCATTGACGCGGTTCTAATGGGAGACTCACGCAGTGTCCGTCCTGTAGGTGGACAGCCGGAGGAGCGTGCCACTCCTCATCCTCATCTTCCTCGCAGACTGGACGCGCTGACGGAGGAGGCCGGAGAGACGCCACCCTTCAGGCCCGGTGAGAGCTTCTGAACTTCAATTGCTTTTCTCCTGCAGAATTCTATGCGTGGGTCATCTTGTTGAGGATTTGCAGGTCAAAAATTAACTATTTAGAAACGGCTAATTTTTCAAATCTGTATAGTAATTGGCTGCTGGATGTTAGGTCACAGTGTTGTCACTCATCAAGTATTTAGTGGGGTTTTTTTTTTTTGCCAAAATTAACTTTAGGCTTCCATGATAACAGATATGGGCTATAATGGGCGTGGTCACAAGCATATAGTAGAAAATCTATTACCGGTACAGCTGATGTTTTGATCTGCATGAAACACTATGATTGGTTACAGCTCCTCATGACCACACCTTCCACCTTCTGCATCTTCTACTCCCTGTGACCCCGCCTTCTGCCCAATGACACTTTGTGGCAAGAAATTGACAAGAAATAAAAATATTTATGCGTCTTGCTTTTCACAGGGCCGAAGTTGGTGAAAAAAGTGACAGATTCATCTTGTTTCCATGAGGAAGAGGAGGACATATCTGAACAGCTTGACCATCAGTTCGAGTGACGAATGAAGTGACGATTTCTAACAACCATTTTCCCGTTTACAGTCCTTTCTTTTGCAAGAAACTTTTAATAAAATATTGACATGTTTGAAAGAGAAAGACTTTAAAAACTGTACTTGTTTGTCCAAGTTCAAGTTTATTTATATAGCACTTTTCTCAGTCCCAGACCAACGCAAAGCCGCAATGCGGAAAGTAGGAAGAACAGAGTCATTAAAAAAGAAAAACGCTTGTGTAACGCTCTGTATCTTATGAACCACATTTCTGAAACATCAGGATTTCACTGTGTTCACCTTCTTTTTTTATTTTTACCTTCTGTCTCACAAATTAATTATTCATGCAATTATGATTTACGTAATCCGCACATCTGTAAGCATGACAATTTTTGGTCGCAGCGGGAAAAATCTCTTCCAGAAGAATTATCTTATACTTAAGATTAATACTAATCATTATTTGCCACTAACCGGGGCAATACAAAAACGGAAACGAAACATCACAACATTTTTTAATTTTGAATCGTGCTTTTAGTTTGTTATATTTCGAGATTAATCGTGTGACGTGTGATACACAAAAGCTGTGGCAACACCTGAACATCCTCTGGTACTCCACAAGATAAATGAACTACAGGACTCGTTTATTTATTCGTTTATTTGTTGTTTTAAACGTGTGTGAAGCTCTGTGACATCATCATACGTAAACTTTAGCCGAATTGAAAAAAAAAGTGGGAAAGGAAAAAGAAAAGACACTGAAAGAAAGAGGTATATCAGTGAAAGAGAAAAAGAGCATAAAGGAAGTGTGAAAGAAAGGAGAGAAAGAAGTGTGCGAAAAAGTGAAAAAGAAATAATGTGAAAGAATGAAAATTGTGAAATAGAAATTATGAAAGGGAAAGAATGAAAGTTTGTAGGTGAAAGTGTGAAAGAGAAAGTGAAAAGCCTGAAAGAAGAGAAAATGTAAAGACGAAAAAGCCAGAAAGATGGGAATGTGTAAGGAAAAAAATGTGTCAAAAAGTGGAAAGACTTAATAAAGGAATAATTGTGAAAGAGAGAGACTGTGAAACAAGAGAAAACGAGAGACGAACGAGACAGTGAAGAAACTGTTTTGGACAATTTATGTCGTAAGGAAAAAAATCCAAATTTCACAAACGTTATAAAACATTGTACGTACAGTGATTCGGCAACGGACACTCCGCAAGCCTTTCACGATTAATGTAAAGATCATGGTTCACTTCTCTAGTGCACACTATTGTGCAGGAGAAACACTCCAAATCCCACAATGCATCACTTCAACAAACAACAAAAACACTTCTGCTTCTTTAGAGACACATGAGTTGCTGTACCTGTACAAACCTCTAGATTTATATGACCGGCATAGAAGTGAAGCACACACGCACACACACACACACACACACACACACACACACACACAATAAATAACACAATTTGTAAGTAACTGTTTAAAGTAATAGCAACACACAACATAACATTATTCAGAAAATATTAAGCAATACGCATTGTAGTTTTAGTCATGGTGCGTGTGTGTATAAAATGCTGTTTTTTTTGCTTAACTGATGTTTGGAATTAAAGGGAAAAACTGGACTGTTTTCCAAAAGCATTTTAAAGTTAATCAGTTAATCAGACAGTATCGTAATGTAAAAAAAAATGCAAACAGGAAAACAGTTAAACTGACATGTGTATGCCCTGTGATTCACTTCTAATTTTTCTGCTATTGAAAAAAAATCCACAAGAGCTGAAAAAAAAAAAACATACATTTGATCATTTGTGAAGTGCCACTAATAACGAAATTCACCTTTGTGTTGGTCAGAGTCCAACTACAGTGACAGAACGTTTACGCGGAATCCACGAGTGAAAGGTCACTGACCATTGGTTAATTGTTACTCAACTATTAGTCAGTTTAGTTGTAAACAGAGTTGTAGCACAAATACTAGCTGAGTGTGAAGCGAAACAGACAATTAATTGCGTGAATGAAAAAAAAAATGTAAAAAATGTTACAAAACCAGCAGGAGCGATGGAACTTTGAGGATTCACCGCGTCAAAGTTGCCGATTCCACAGAGACAATCGTGTTCCATCCGTGACACTCCGACACCCGGCCATGCAAATACAATAAAAGTACAACTATTTTTAAAAACTGGAAAGTAAAGAATCAAACTTTGAAAGGAACCAGTAAACTCACATTATCCGCTGAACTGATGATGCTTTTGGGACACAGTCGTCACATTCCGAGAAACAGTCGCGTTTGATGACGTCATTGCCAACCAGTGCAATAACTCATTGTTAAGTAGATAGAAAATCAGAATTTTCACAAATTAAAAAAAAAGCAATTTCAATTGATGTAAAATGCGTGAGTGTGAAGCACATAATCGACACATTTCGCCAGGACGCAGTATAATGTTCCTGATCTGCCGCTGTCCCATAGCCTCACGTGTCACCAGAAGACCAAACCAAACCAAAGACGAGCTGCGAATGGTTTTAATAAATAATGTCTGCGAAAATAAGCCATTTACAAAAAAATAATAATAATCGGACCAATAGATAAAAACCCGTGAAGCAAACAAGTCCAGCAGCCGAGCGTCTGTCCGTCCTCCAGAAACATGACAGCATCACAACACAAGGACTATCAATGGACGCCATCTGCTTCTCTAAGCAAAACACAGTCGCTGGAGGAAGAATCCTCCTCATCCACAAAGTGTCAGACGCTTTTACCGTTCCAGGGCAGCGTCTCTGAGCCGGGCTCCTCGGGCGAGGGGGACTGGATGACCTCACCCGTGGGGGACTGGGAACTCTGGTCCAGTGAATCCTGGGAGGAGTGTGTGGAGTCTGTGGTGTTGAGTTCGTTCAGGGACTTGGACTCGGAGTCGTGGCTCCCGCTGGCCGGACTGGTGTTCCGCATCAGCTCGTCCTCCTGCTCCTCGTGCTGCTTGTTGGCCAGTTCTGGGAGGAAACCACACGGTCCGTTGAAGCATATGAAGGAGCCAAACAGTATCTCATCGTGTGTGAAGGAAAATTCTTTTGAACAAAAATTAGGGATGCACCGGTATCTACCTCGATTTTTCTAAAGCACTCATACTCATTAAAGGTCAACTGATATCGAAAACCGATACCACGGTTTGAGAAATGAGCGGCTAGTTAGTTAAAGCCCCGCCTCCAGTGCCACTTTAGCTCAGCTTAAATCACAACACGGCAACGAGTACAAAGAGTTCGCTTCAAAACCAACACAACTCACGCTGCAACAAACTCTTGCAAGAAGAGAGAAACTGTTGTTAGTTTATTCCAAATATTGTGCACTAAATGGCTGTAAAACTGTTTATTAGTGTCCTTGTGCTGTCCAAAGCAGCAGTTTACAACTGAAAAAAAAATACTTGAGTTGCACTGTCACTGTTTAAAATGTTTTAATTATTTATTTTGTAATATGTTGCATACAACATATTTTTTATTTTAAATAAATGTTCTTAATTCCAAACCGCTTAGCCCCTTGTTTTTTTTACTTATTGTAAGAGTAAATCTGTTACCTGTATATTTAAATCATGCTTTTGTGAAATCGCCGATATCAATAACGAGTACTGAAATGCAAGTACACGTTTTCCAAAAGAAGTGGTATCAGTACATCCTGTTGTTATGTACATGAATGCAAATGTGTAAATGCATTTAAAATTTTATATAAAAAAACCACAAAGTTAAACAATCCAAACAAAAAAGAAACAGAATGTGTGAATTGACTATAAATAAACTACAAAGAGCAAATACAGTAATTAAATTAGCAAAAAAAAAAAAATAACAAAAAAAACAACTTGGTCAAATTTTTAAGGAATAGTGATGTTTTTTTTGTGTGTGTTAATTGTAATAAACAAGAAAGTATTAGGACGACTGTTATGTGTTTGGCCAGTGAGCAGTCCAACCTTGAATGGACAGCTCTTTCCAGCGCTCCTTGTTGCTATGGATGATCTCTGAGAGAAGATGGCGCACTCGCTTCAGGTCGATGCCGCACAGTGAGTAGTCTGGAGTTTCTCCCTTCTCGTCGTTGGATCTTCTGTCGCTGTGTCTCTGCACCGACTCCACCACGGCGGCCGAGCCTCGAGCCGTCACACTGCATCAGACCAGCACGTCACACACATCATCAGGCCCGAGGATGAAGAGCGGGCAGCAGACATCTCACCTGGACCTGCGCACTCCTCCGGATTTCAGGGCTTCCTCTATGAGAGGACTAATGATCTTCTCTGTAGTGTCCACCAGAACAGAACACGTGGGCTCCACGATAAAATCGATAAAGCCTGCGGAAGAACATGAGTATGTCACGGCTGGGCAAACGTTTTGAATGCGGGCCACAATTGGTTCAAACATTTGACAAAGGGCTAGGACCGGGAGCAGATTGATGGAGTGCTTTGGCAACCTCACCTCACTGGAGAAAAAATACGCAAATTAAAATGATTATACTTTACAACAAAATATCTGACTTTTGAAAAAAATATTAGGCTTTCATTTAGTTTTTACAAGTTTGGCGGGGCGCATTAAAACCGGATTGTTTTTGCCCATGCCTGCTATAAGTGAGCAGCGTGGCCACCAGGGGGCGCCAAGAGTGATTTTGGGTGACTATCAGGAAGGAGCCATTCAGATACTGAATTCTTTTCAATATGATTTTTTCCAATTGCAATGTTTTCCTTTGATAAGGTGCTGCTGTTGTTAGGTATTAGACTGTAATTTAACAAAATCAACACAAATGTAGTAAATTAAAGTTTCAAATTCACACACTGCAGCCGGAGGGGAATTACCAAATGGCCAAATGTGCCTTGTAAAATGGCCTGGTCTGATATATATATATATAGTTTTTTTTTTTTTTTTTTGATGGGCATTGATATTGAAAACTAAAGTGAGTGTGTGAGTGAGTAAGTGAGAGAGAGAAAGTGAGAGAGAGAGAGAGAGAGAGAGAGTGAGAGAGAGAGAGAGAGAGAGAGAGAGAGAGAGAGAGAGAGAGAGAGAAAGAGAGAGAGAGAGAGAGAGAGAGAGAGAGAGAGAGAGAGAGAGAGTGTGAAAGTGATGGCAGTTGCTCTTGATATTACAAGAGAGGATGTGTTTGTCTCTGAATCCACTAGGTGGCGGTAAAGAGCTGAATAAAAAGTTCAGGTTTGAAGTTAATAGAAAAAAAAAGCAGATAGAAAAATCATACTGGGACTTTTTTACAACCAAAAAAAAGTCTGTACCAATCTGAGACTGAGCAATCATGGTGGCTTTCCGATCACACAGCGGGGAGAACGGCAGCCCGAGTTCTGCCTCTTTGTCACCCTGCAAAGACAATGAAACAGTCACACTTCATTATCAGTAACTCTAATGACACAACAACTCACTGTCTCGTGACACTACTCAATTTCAATACTCTAATGTCTCTTAAATTAGAGACAAAATAAATGCCCCATGCATCGAGTTTTCTCAAGAAACTATTTGTGTATAAATAAATGTACACTACAGTTCAAAAGTTTGGGGTCACTTTGCACTTTACAAATAAATTCCTTATTTTTGAAAGAATTTGTGTATCAAAAATACACTCTTTACATTGCTAATGAGGTAAATAACCATTCTAGCTGTACATGTCTGGTTTTTGGTGCAATACATAAAAAAGTGACAGCAACTGTCACTCCAGTGTTTTAATGGTACAATGTTTTTGCTAATTGTGTCAGAAGGATAATGGATGATTGTAAAACCCTTGTTTGATCATGTTAGCACTGCAGGAAACAGTTTAGCTGGTTAAAGAAGCTATAAAACTGATCTTCCTTTGAGCAGGTTAAGAACCTGGAGCATCACATTTGTGGAGTCAATCAAACTCTCAAAATGTGGAACTGAATCACTCAATTCCACAACTATATTGAATTTGGTCAACATATCGACTTTGGACAATCTTCTCACAACCTTTCTCTGCTAATGTCAAAAAATAAAACGAGTAAAAATAAAAATAAAGAGAGTGTAAAGTGTGTGTTTGACCTGTCTGAAGAACTCCTCCATCAGGGCTTGTGTCCAGCGGTAGTGCAGCTTCCAGCCTTTGGCCGGGTGACTGATGTCGGCTGCGTGGAGCATCAGCGACAGAGCTTTCGCCTTGTCAATCCTGAGAAGAAAGTTAGGTCCAAATGTTAAAGATGGGAGTCACAAAAATTTTTGATTTCTAAAAATATCCACCCTTAGCCAAGCAGAATTCCTTATTGTATAATGTTTCTATTCAGATAAATCAAATTCACAGCAGATGGTTAAAGAATCTTCTATTGATAGAAGATACAAAAAATGCTTGTTTAGTTACATTATTGAGTAAAGGAATGTGATTGAAGAAGATGAAGTGTAAGAGATTGGAAATGAAAGTTACTGATTTGTGAAAAGTGAGTAAGTGAATGAGTGTGTACGTCTATGAAGTGTGTAGTGAAAGAGAGGGAGTAAAACGAATCACCAATTCAGTATAGTGAATGACTGAGTGTACAGACAGATATACAGACATTGTGTCTATCTTGTGTCTTAAGACAGTGTTGAATGTGTAAATTGTGAGAGTGTAGACTAGTTAGTAAATTAATAACTATAGTTTACTAAAAAATGTGATGAATGTTTGAAATTTCTCAAATTGTCACAATTTCTGTGACTAGAGAAAAACCCGTTGGACAGAAAAGGAGTTTTTCAGAAGCTGAAAAATAAAGCGAGTGATATAAAAGGCTGGGCAGCGTTACTCACCCGTCCGGCTGCTGGAGAGCGTTTCTCATGGTCTTGATCTGCTGGAAATGGCAGGACATGTCCGTGCTCATCACCATCTCAATCACCAGTGTACGAAGCTCTCTGTGGAGAACACAATCAAACATCAGCAAACATCTCCGCCTCAGGCTCAGGAGGAGTCGAGGAGAACCTGCAGACCTCCAGTCGTCTTTGGAAAGATTGACCAGGATGTTCATCTCGTCTTCCTGCATCAGCCTGTAGGCGGCGCTCACGTGGTGATTTTCCAGGACCGAGCGATCGTTGTACAGGATGGCCACTTCCGATCTGAAGCAAGACAAATAAATTACAATAATGTAATTAAAAGGCCATTTATTCACAGAAATTGTCTTATAAATAAATGTACTCCTAAGATTGTACAGCAGTTCTACTGATGGAGCTAGAGGAGAACGTCTTCTGTTAAAGGAGACCACTGCCACTGGACATCTTGTTTTGGCTTGTGCTAATGTTAATAAGACACGCTGCCTAGCATGAGCTAGCCTGAGATGGAGACACGCGCTCTGACGAAGGTTCTGAAGAGAAATTGAAAACGTGTTGAGTCCTGCTTTGAGTCCCATGAGAAGTTCAGAAGCTGATGCTGCTTACAACATGACCTGATGATCATCTTTATCAAAAGGTCAATGATTTTCCTCCATGAGCAAAAAAAGATTTACTTTACTTTTATCATCAATTGTATCATTTTTCCCTATATATCAGAGAGACTCACTGTGCGTGTGCGTGTGTGTGCATTTGTGTGTTTGTACATCAAATGCAAAACAGAAATTGACACAGTCCATAGTGGCCATATCGACAAAATCATCTCGTTCACTTTGTATCTCATTCACTTGGTCTCATTCTGTCTTTCTTTTAATCACCCCATTTCTGAATCTCTGAACTTTATCTCATTCTATTCTTCTCTTCCAGCTCTCCATCACATGTATAGGGAGATAAGGTACTTTGAGCAAACCTGGTCTGGATGTGGAAGTTATTGGTGGTTCCAGTGTGTTCAAAGTCATGAATGGCAGCAGCAAACACCATGGCCAGGATTTCCAGTTCAGTGAGCCAATGCTGCGGGAAAGTGAAACAGGAAGTCATCATCACTTCACATCTCGGCTTCTTCAGAAGACACCTGTCCCTCTGCTTACCATAATACCAGTGTGTAGCATCAGATAGTGCGCGGTCTGCGTGACGTCGGCGGCGTGGATCAGGTTGTGGTACGGGTTCCTGTGTTTGCTGTAGCCATTTTCCAGAGCCTCCACAAACAAGACCAAAGAGGAGACGGGGATCTACACAGAGAAGACCTCCATCAGAACATTGAAGTGGAAGCATCGGGGAGGTAAACCAATCAATGAGACAATCAGTCTGATCAAGGGAATAATAAAATTCATAAAACAAAACTTTTAGGAATACATTGCTTCTAAAATACAACTTTTTAAACAAATGGAAAAAAACCCTTGAAATGTCATCTGACGCTATATACTGTATGGACACTAGCATTTTTTTGAATCTTTATTCTTTAATCTGCACATGGACCACTTTATACCACTTGTTAAAAAAAAAACCCGGCACTGAATCTGTAATTTGCATTTATATTCGTTTTTGTATTCTTACTGCTTTTTCTTTTTTCTATTTTATTACTATTTTATTACTACTTCTATTGATCTTTTTTGCATATTGTATTCTTATTTTGTTCTTTGGAGTGATTGTAAAAAACATTTCACATCATGTCATACCGTGTATGTATGTTTATGACAAAAGAAATTTGATTTGATTTGATTTGATTTTGATGATATGCTCAATACTGATGATGACAAAGTGCTGCTATTCAGCATGAATCTTAAAATTAACTGATGTAAAGATTATGACTACACAACACAGGGTTTAAGATTTATAAGGGTACATGCAAGTCTGAAAACACACTTCCTCTCCGGGAGAAAAATGTTGGACGACTAAATTCTAAATGATAAAATAAGTCGGGGGATATAAAGACCTTTGTTATGACAAAGACCTTCTAGTTGAAGGTTTGGTGTTCATTCAGCTACCACAAGACTTTTCCCAAGTTTTTTTTTCTTCTCTAATTGACAGTTTTGTTTTCCTAGTCGTTGTTTCATAGCACCTAGCTCACCGGACAAAGTAAATATTATACTCATTGTTAAATTAAAATATTTTTTTTTTTCAGGTTCTGTTTAAAAAACTAAACTTGAACTTAGATGTGCATTTCTGTGGCATTTTTAAAGACAATGGATGATGGTACATGAGAAGACGGAGAGAAAGCCACCGGTGACACGAGGTTTCTGTCCGTCATACCCTGAAGCGGCTGATCAGGTCGTATCTGGTGAGTAACTCATACACCAGGAACTTCAGAGCGTGCTCGCCGCTCGCCTCCTGGAGCGTGAAGACGTCAAAGGACCATTTATCCACATCCTGAGCGAGAGAAACCGAGAGTGAGGAGAGCAACAGATGGCTTGTTACAGCCCGGATCCTTTCTACCTTCAGCGCTGAATGTACAGATGGTGGGTAGGTCAGCCCTGCCATGTTGGATGTTCGTCTGTACATTCTGCAAGCAAAAACATCATCATCTTAATACTTCCTCTGCAAGGAAGACACAGTTACAATTACAAACCCTCTGATACTTTAAAACGGTCTGCAATGTTTTAGTATTTCTTTCAAAACCTGTAAAATAATGACTAAATCTAATCAATAAAATAGTGATATAAGACAGAGCAACTTCAGCTTTACACACACACACACACGCACACACACTCTTTTAAATGAATCTCAAAGTCTATGCCTGTATACTATGCATATACATACAATATTTATGTTTTTTTTAATATATAAACTGTGTGTGTATATATTTTACTCAAGAATTGTTCTATTTATTAAACAGAATGACGTCTGAATGTAAATTACAGAGATCATGTGCTGCTGAACAGACGGCACTCGGATGAACCCAATGTCTTTAATCGTGTGAGAGATGCTGATACGTGTCATCACACGCCGCACAACAGGTGTTTTTGACATTCAGAGGGTTTCCGTGGAAACCGGGGGAGGGGGTGAGCGAGAAGATTCACACCTTCAGTTTCAGCTGGAAAACATCATCAGAACCGAGTCTGAATGAGAACGAGAAGGAAACAGGAGTCTGTGTGTCTGTCTGAGGGATTTGGATTCACACCAGCATCATTTTTAAACTCTCGGTGTAAACGGACTGAACACACTCTACTCCACCTAAATATCACACCTCGGAGAGTAAAGATCATTTCAGTCAGACTTTTATTATTACTTATTCCTTATTTAATTGTCTTCTAAAGTAGAAGAGATGTCTTCTTTTTAAAACATATGTATTATCTTAATCTTAATAAAATATAATAATATATTTGAACTACACAGTCATCGATATTTGATGCATTAGTATTTGACGCATCTCTTGGAAAATTCACTTATAGATTGAGGTAGTGTAACTATACACTTAGCTCAAGATACAGTACGTAATTCAACGGAGTGTTCACATATGTGATATAAAGTACAGTATGAAAAGTCTTATTTACTATATTCGACCACACGTAGTACTTACAATTCAAGCAATACTGTAATAGAACATCTAAGGTCTCGTGGGCACACACACACACACACACACGTGTGCTATGGGCTATCATAGTCTAAAGAAGAAAACTGTCCATTGTTCATCTGTGTTCAAAGACTATTTTTTTTCCTAATTCCGCATAGCGACTTTGCGTTGGTCTGGAACTAAGAAAAGTGCTATATAAATAAACTTGGAAACTTGGAACTTGGATTAAAAATATGTATACTTGTATTGGTTTAATGGGATTTTGACACTTCAAATATCCACACAAAGAATTATTAAACATGAATAAGGTACATGTATTTTATATCATTTATATCAATTGCATATTATAAATAATATTTTGATAGACATTAAAAATATATGTATATTCCTTATTACAAGTGAAATAAAATCTCCTCCTTTGAAATATTAAATGATTGAATCAAACTTTTAGTTTTTGAGTGAAAGTTTTCCAAAGTGTGTTCTGCTAGTGTGTGTGATGATATGATGTATGAAGCAGCTCTTCACCGTTCAACGAAGATCCCAGCCTGAACAGCGTGAACGATGCTGCGGAACCGCGGCTTCTCCTCTGGCCGTCTGCGCACGACTCCCATCTTCCTGGTGAAGGTGGACGCCAGCCAGTCCCGCACCTCCATGGGCACCGAGTCCGCCTGGATGTCACTGAGCTCATCCTCCGTGTCCAGAAGACGCCTGCAAATGGAACAACGCTATTGTGTGATGTGTAGGACCGTCAGAATTCTACTCACTATTCATTGTAAGAAGCAGTAAAATATAGGGCAGCATAAATTACTTGTTCTTTAGTGTTTTTGACTGACACAAAGCGACAGGACAGAGATACAGAACAGACACATACAGATGGACAGGCAAACAGAGATAGACAAAAAAGCATTCAGACACACAGAAAGACAGATTTAATAAAATAAGACTGAAAAAAATACTTACAGACAGACAGACAGACAGATAGAAAAGCAGACATACAGACAAAAAGGCAGACACATACTGTATACTTAGACAAACAAACAAAACGACAGATTGACAGACATATATACTTAGTTATATTTATATTTATTTATTTATAAATAAATACATTTGAAAAACATGCAGAGAGATAAACATACAGTACAGACAGACAAAAAGCCAAAGAGGCAAACACAATGTTTTTGTCTGCAATACTCTAATGTCTGTAATAATACACTCAGACAGACAGCCAAATAAATAAATGAATAGAAACACGCAGTCAGACAGATAGACATACAAAGAGAAAAGGAGAGACACAAAAATACAGAAATATACTGTACATACAGACAGACAGACAGACAGACACATAGAAACAAATAAAGAGACAGGTTGATAGATAAATAAATAAACATTCAGACAGACACACAGACTGACATTTAACCAAAGAGACAGACACACTGACACACAGACACACATCTAGACGGACGGAGCGTGAGTATATAAACCAGTAGAAAGGTGCTCTCTGTAGTAAACTCTGCTGGTATTCTCACAGTGCCGTGACTCACCCTGCCTGCGCCTCATTCAACACTCAAGTGCCTAAAGATCAAATAAATAAACCTTTTCTGAGAAGCCAAAGCTGCCGGAAGAATAGCAACTAATACTGCTGCTCTCACTCAGCCGCTATCTCCGCAAATATTCTTCCAGTAATAAGCTAAAAGTGTTTACAGCCGCTGCCATGACGATGCATCCTGTGCGTGTGACCAGGAAACGTAATTAGCCGTAGCCGGTCCGTCTGAACGCAGAGGATGGAGCGAGAGCGTTCATTAGACTGGAGGGCTTGCGGGACGCTGCCCACTAACTGGGTGGCGCACTAGCTCGGGCACGGACACTCGCAGTGTGCAGCACTTCAGGGGGATTGGAAACAGCTCCGGCTAACTGCTGGAGAACGCTTGAAAACCAAAGGGTGGACGAGATGAATAATCCTCCAGGATGAGAGCACTTGTGTCGTTTAAAAATCCAGCCTCTTTTCCCACGATCCCTTAATATCACTGTCACTAGACTAGAGTGAGAAAGTGCAAGAGATAGTAAAGCAGAGAGAGAAAGAGAGGGGTACAGGAGTAAAGTAGACGGGGATAGAGAGACTGGGAATAATGCAGAAATAGAGAGATACCTAGTTAAAATAGAGGGAGTGATGGAAGGAGAAAGAGTGCAAGAGAGAGTAAAACAAGGAGGGGAAAATCTTTAAATAAGAGAGGAAAACGGTGAAGAGATTGCTAGAGAGAAATAGGCAAAAAGGGAAAGGGATATAAAGTGAGAAGTGAGAGGGCAAAAAAGGAAAAAAGAGTGTGTGTGTGAGGGGGAGAGAAACAGAGATGGAAAGAAATAAGAAGATAGACTGTGAGTGAGTAAGAAAGAAAGATAGTAGCAGAAGGGAAGATGTAAGTAGAGTGAGGGTGGTCATGAAAAAGAGACAGATCGATAGTGATCAAAAGTGATAGATGGCGTCGTCAAGACTAAAGAAGTGAGAAAAATAAAAAATAAAAAACAAAGGATGAAAGAAGAATAAGATGTGTCACTGGGATAGTGAAACATTGAAAAAGAAATGGAGAAGAAGAGATTTGAAAAAAGGACGAGTGAGTGAGGAAAAGAGGGGGGAAATGAAAAAAAGAGAAAGTAAAGCAGGGAGAAATAAGAAATAAGAAAATAAGGGAAAAAACCCAAGAAACCAAGTGAATGAGAAAGAGAACAGAGAGAGAGAGAGAGAGAGAGAGAGAGAGAGAGAGAGAGAGAGAGAGAGAGAGAGAGAGAGAGAGAGATAGAGTTAATGATCACAAGATAGAGGGAGACATTGGCGGAACAAGAGAGACAGGAAAAGAGCTAGAGAGAGAGAGATCAAACTAAGCAAGTCATCAGCCACTATGCAGCCAATCAGAAGGCGCGCTCTGTGATTAAGAGAGTGAACAGAAGAATGAGTGTTTGGCTCAGCGTGATCATCATCAACGCCAGAGTGTGTGAAGAGCAAATTGATGCTCACGTGCAGATCACTCACCGTGTCTCATCAATGTACACCGCCTCGAGAACCGATGCTGCGTAATCAATGTTCTTCCTCAGGTCGGCCACGTTCACCTCCCCTTTATCCAGCTGCTTCACCAAACATCTCAACCTGAGGGAGACAGCACAACATCTTCAGCTCCAGCTGGAAGACCAGAACAATCCTCATTACAGCTATTACTACAAATTACTGTGATAAGGGATGAATAGCTGGATGGGGGGAACAATAGTAAGATAGGCCAACAGACAAAGAGAGAGAGAAAAAGAGGAGACAAATAGACAAACAGAGATAGATAGATAGATAGATAGATAGACAGACAGACAGACAGACAGACAGACAGACAGACAGATAGATATTACTTCTCTCTCTCTCTCTTTCTTTCTCTCGCTCTTTGACTCACTCCCCATGCTCATTCTTTTTTTCGTGGTAATTATTTTCTTTCTTTTTCTTTTCTCTCTTTCTGTTTTACAATCTCTTTCACAACATATGTCTCTCTCTCTCTCTCTCTCTCTCTCTCTCTCTCTCTCTATTTCCCTCTCTACATGGCTATATCTGTTATTCTTCACAATCATGTTCACTGTCTTGTTCACTTCACAAATTTTTTTTTTTTTCTCAAACAATTACTTGCTCTCTATTCCTTTCTCTCCTTACTCTCTTTTTCTCAAATAAACTCTCTGCTTTTACTCTTGCTCTCTTTCCCTTTCTTCTCATCTCTGTCTCTTATTCTCTCTTTCTCTCTGCGTCAAAATCTCATGACCTCTCTCTCTCTTTCTCTCTCTCCATCACTAATGTCCTCTCTGCTTAACTCTTTCTATCTTTCTGCCCCCCCCCTCCTCTCTCTTACAACACACATACTTAAAACTTTTCCAAATAAACAAAAGGCCGTGAGAGGTAACTGTCCACTAACATGCTGGAGGTCAGTCCCGTCTGAGAGAAGACAGACTCCCTCTGGTGACACGTCAGTCTATCAGCGCCTATTTTTACCAGTGTGTGAAAGCGCGTGAGGAAGACGGAGAGTGGCAGAGGAAAAGGGCAAGAGATTGATAAGGTCTTTGGAAACATTGCTGGTGTCGAAGTTTCTCTCTCTCCTTAAGCCCACACGCCTCGCTCGCCCACAACTGAGCACATGAAGGGTGGGTGTGACGTCGAAATCCCTCTCTCACACATAAACACAAACACATACTCTGCAGGAACCCGAGGTTTTCAGACCCGTTTCAGATTCAAGTTTGAGGCTAGGTCGGGATCTTTCTATGTTCTTGTGTGTTTCCTCCAGGTCACCAATTTACTCTCACAGTCCACAATCATTTTCAGAAACGTGAGTGAGATTAATATATACAGATCTGTTTCTCAGGCTGTGATTGGTCGGCTACCAACGTAATTGTTCTGCCTGATTACATGTGACCCAGAAATGGACAAAGTGGTTCATTTTATATTACGGTTTACTTTTTATTAAACTGTTTTTAAACACCTTTTTACATGTAATTCAGATACAAGGTTAAATGTATCACATCTCTGAGGAGCGTTTGTGTCAAACTACAAGAAAAAGTTGAGCAAAACAACTTCTTACAATAGCCTCTTGTTGTTTTAATAAATTTGAAATACTGTATAATAATATCAGGAAGAAGTGTATGAGTGACATTTCATTCTATACACTCAAACTTTATTTATGTAAGTAAATAAAACTATGTGATATAATGTTTGATGATACTGTATAATAAAATAAATTATATATATAAATAAAATATATTTTGAGGTCTTTTTAGTGGATTTGCTTTGAAATTATGTGAGGTTGAAAAAAAAATTATTTTAGTCTGCCTTTGAGTTTCTTTCCTAAAGTCATAAAGCATTTCCAGATATTGAAAAAAATCCCACATGCCATTTTAATATCATGTGTAATTGCATCACATGTGACATTTAATAGTACACATGTTTGTACCCCTGAGAAAACGTGAAAAAGCCAGAACGCTGTCCAGTAAGACACTGGCACAGGCCGTCACACCCCAGCCACGCAAGGGCAACCTCCAGCATTTTCCCATGAGTTTCCTGTGCCATTCTACAAGTAAACATCCTAAAACCCAGTTGCTGTCGTCACTGGGTTCTAGACCAAATCTCACGGGACCCAGCACAGGCCCCTGTGGTGGGAAAAAAAGAGAAAAGGATGAAAAAGGATGCGTAGCCAATAATCTCAGGCCGGTGAACATTTCTCATCTCAGCAAGATGGCACCCAGAGGAACCCTCACCGACCTGAGAATAATTACAGAGGTGGAGAAGAGCGTGTGAGGAGAATCTTGCAAAATGAAAAACGACCTGCGTGATGTGCGAAAGCAGTTCTCCGCCTCATTTACTTCCACAAATAAATGAACTAGCTTGGTGATTTCATAGATTGCTGAATATTCCCATCCAAAAAAGTCCCTGGCAACTAGGAAAATATTGTCACGGAGGATCTCTTCAGACCCCACGGCCTCACTAATCTATTTATGGTGGTTTGAGATCATAGACAAAAATATAATAGGAGCAGAACTGTCTTCAAGTATATTGGTACATTTTTTTATTTCTTTTTTTCCGTCTGTAGGTTGAGAATCTAGAAGGCTCTGAAACTTTTCTACAGAAGAGAAGAAAGACAGCTAGCACGACTCAATCTTCAAACTGCAATTTAGATCAGTAGTTTCATTATCTAGAGTTGGAGAGTAACTTTCTTAACGCACAGAGCTAATGATGACAAAGTGACATTACCAAATTTGCTAAAAACATAAAAATAAAATCATGTAAATTCAATAACTAAACCTGAGTTCCATTCAAATTTTCAAGATTGTTGACACATTCCCGCATAGGAACTGATCCAAAGTGCAGGCGGAAATCCAAAGGTACAATTATAGTACAGTTAAAGTGCACGATCCAGTTACATGTGTAATGTACATTACGTAACGCTAAACCAAATGAGACTTGGGTGATGGGTTTGTTTAAACTATGATGTTTGGAGAGATTATCGAGCAATTACGTAAATCAGCAAAAACCTGAGATTGTTTCGCTTAATAAACAGGTGTGAAAGTTGGAGTTTCAGCAACTTTCGTTAACTTAAGACTATTTGTTTAATTATATTTGTACTGTATATATGGTAAGCCAAACTTTATTAAGGCTTGGAAGTATATATACTGTGTGTATATATAGCAGATCCCAAGAACATCTATCAGTTCAGGATTCAAAGAAGTCCAAGTCTAACCACTGGGCCACAACTTTGAGGATCTTCATTTTCCTGCATGATTGAGGTTTCCTCTTATAAACAATCTGCATCCCCCTTGTGGAGACACTGAAGCTGACGTCTTCCGTAAACATTTCAGCTTTCACCAGCCTCCACTTTTACCGCCTAGTTTACACTGAGCTGTAAACAGAGCCTTCCATTAGGTAGAGCTGAGCAGAAGCCCTGAACGCGAGAGGAACGTGGATCGTGTTTGCCAGCACAGGGCAACACTAATTTACTGGCGCGGATTCTGTCTGTCAGACGTCTCGCTGCGTTAACCTCAGACAGAAGCCATGCACAGATCTATGGAGATGCTGCCGAGAAAATGACGTGAAACATCATATTACCAGCTCCTCGCAAGACATACACGCAGAAAATGCAATTAATGTATAATTACTTAACAAGTTAAGGTCGTAAAGATGAGACACTCCTTGTCTTTCATGGGTCACTTGCCACAAGTGTCTTTGCCATAAAAAGGGATTTAAAGAGACGATGAAAAGATAAGAGGAAGATCACACCACGGTCTTCAACTTCCCTATTAGGATATTCTCAATGTGACCGGGTCAGTCTCAACTAAACAACAAAGTCAATTAAAATCATGCCTGAATATCTGTTCACATCCTGTGGCCACTAAAAGCCAAAAATACTGGGTAAAAGGTTTGCTTTATTTCAACGAAAAGAATGTACCATAATTAATTGTTAAACATTTCTGAAAAACGTATTAAGTTTAGTAGTTAATTAATCACTCATTAATAAAAATCAATAATTGTAATTTATTGCAAATGAGTAATGGTGTACAACTGTAAGTTGTTCATTGATTGTACGAACACCAAAAATCTGCTCATTAGGGTCTTCTTCCGATTCTGGCCATTCGACTCGTGCCTTTCTGCAAACTGGCCGGCCAAATCGCAAAATCAAGAAAGGTCAACCCATACAACCACTTTGGTCTGTTTTATATTGCTTGTTCGACTTGCTTAAAGACCTGAAAATGCAACACAAGATTGGCGACTCCAACGGTCAAACAGAAGTTTCTGGAAAAAAACTCTCTATCCACATCTAATGCTTTACAATAAAAGGGTGATGTAGCTAAAGTCCGACACACAAGTCCATCTCAATCCCAATCTTCCTGAACTCCCAGAAAAAGTTAATTTTTTGTTCCTTACAAAACACTGGTCAAATGTGCCATGCAGTTTCCTGTTTTTATTAATAATTACATCAAGTTGTATTTTAAGGGGGCATTCCATTGTGAAAATAACTAATAAATAAATTGCAATAAACAAAATAAATATCCTGCAAATCACACACACATAACTTTACCCTTATATTGAGAAAACATTGCGGCTTTAACTGAACAAAGTGCAATAAATTCCTCTTTGCATGAATAATTAGTTAAAGACCTATTAAAAGTGCATCTTTTAGATCACAATCAACCATTGAAATTCAGTTTAATGTTTAGTATGTGAAAAGCCTGATTATTGATTAACAGTGTTCCAAAAAACATTTGTTTTACCAAAAGCAACAGCACTATGTTTGTCGTTCTTATCTCCCAACTAACTTGGTGCTACTCGCTGTCAGGAATTACGTAACGCGACAACTTTAAAAAAGCCATATCAGTTGTCATCTTGAGAAGTGTATGTAGAAACACACGGCAGACGGTGGCACCAGGGTTCGTAACAGAGCCGATGCGTGCTAATCTTCAAGAATGGCGAATCTGAAACCCGTGTTGACGCGGATGAATGACGTGCATGACGAGCCCATGCACGGAGAACCTGTCGCACATCTGCTTCAGTTTAACAAAAACACAATTAGAAACCAGCAATGAAGCAGCACGTATCGCTCTGACTGCGACGACCACATCACACGCTCGACATCTAGAGATATTTGGCTTCCACTCCTTTGAAACTCACTGGAGTTGATAAGAGCAGAAGGAGATAAGACTCAAACAAGCCCTGAGAATGAAAGTCCAGCTTTAGATACACCCAGTGGAAAAACTAGAGCTCCGTTTCATCAGCTTGCATACTTCTCCATCGGCTCCTTTGAGGAAAGGAAACAGCTTATTGCAGATGGCTTAGCACAGAATTTGCTCTTCATGTCGGAATGCTTCAGATTCCAAACTTTTGATTGGCGTCTCGGTGAGTCTGACCAGAGGAGGCACGTATAAGGTTACTAAAAATGTCTTCTAAAGCCAAGTCGCTCTATCCACCCTCTACACAACCACGGTCTGGTTTAGGAGAAGCTTCAAGATCTCAAAAGTGACTGTAGAGCAACACACGCCACCTCAAGAGTCGACGGAAGTTTTGGATAAACACAAGATCAAGACCACACCAAATGAAACCACGTGTTTGGAAGTCGCAATCCGGTGGATCTGGAAAGGTCGTACCTGAAGATGGGTCTGTGGAGAAGCTTCCTTCTGATGGTCACATACTCATCCATTTAAGAGCTGGAGTCCAGGGAGAGTGAGGGAAGAGCCTGAGCTCAAACTCGCCCTGCCCGATCCAGCCTCTCTCTTCTCTTCTCTTCCTTTCTCTCTCACTGACGGCTCAGTCCAAAAGGCCAGGGAGGCCACATCAGAGAAACGCTCAGACAAACACCAAACACACCCGTCGGCGCCCGACGGAGCTCCTACGATGACATTGAACTTTCCACAGTGGCTCTTATCTCCCCACTGTCCCGTATGCAGCAGAACTTTCCTTGAGCCTGCCTCCTCTGCATCTGCTGTACGTGTCACCTTATTATTTATTACGTCATCCCAGATGTAATTCAATTACTTTAGGGATTACTGGAAAAATCGTTTCGATACTTAATACGAAAACTTTGCTAATTACTTCTGCTTCTTCCTCAATGATTCCTGCCTGCATGTGGATATAACAGAATATTATATATTCAAGAATATACCAGATCTTTAATGCTTTATAACTTCATTAAACTAATGCTTAATATAATTTGCATTTCACTACACATACCAAATGATTATAAAACAACTGTTTCCCTGCTTTAGAAAAAGTTTAACTAGTTGATTAAGTCACCTACAAATGAACAAAATTTTTTTTTCATTTTACTTCAAAGGTATTCTGAAAGCATTACTGTAAAACAACAGCGAAGAAAGTAAAACTGGCGAGGCAAAAACTGCTGAACACGGGAAGCAGTGATGACATCACAGTATGGCTGCATTTAGCGTGTGTACTGAGTGAGTCCTGGAGTCGAGTTACATTTTAAAGAAAGTCAGCTTGACTTAATACTTGACTCATACTTTTACTCCTCTGTCTCTTTCACTCTGTCACTTTTCCCATAAATACACAAACACACACACAAGCACGTATAATATAGAGGGCGGGTATACACTCCAAGAATTTTTTCCAGGAAATCATTAATTTCTCTTCGAAAATTATGGAATTACACAAGTTTACTTGTGGTATATGTAGAAAAAATATACACATCTCGTAGAAAGAGAGAGAAGTGTGATGATTGGCTGGAATGCTGGAAAATGGCTGGACACAATTGTTGGACCCTTTACTGTAATACTTATGTACTGTAAATAACTGACATCAGTTGCTTCCTATAACCACCATTAAGCTCTTCCATGACAAACTGGTCCTGGTCTCTCATATCGGAAGGGTGACGTTCCTAACTAAAGTGTTAAGATCCCAGGAGTTCAATGGGATTTAGATCTGGACATCAGAATTTTCCAGAGCTTTGTGGCGTTCGATTCTGGGTGCCTTCCTTAACATATGTGCAGTCACTGTCCTGTTAGAAGACTCAAGATTGTATTCCCTCAAGTTCAACTGTGAACCTGCTTTTTTAGCGGGACGGATAGATGCTGGCACTGATGTACCGTGAGCCACAAGACAGCATGTCTTGGTCTGAATCTCCACTTTGCTCTATGTCCATGGAGATTAGACACAGAGTAATGAGTTGTAAACTACTTGATAATTTTGTGTTCTCTGAACAAAGGCAAACCTACGTCTCTGGACTTGTAACCTTGAGATTGCTGATATTTTGCTTCTCAAGTTCTTGTCTTCTCATTCCGTTGACCTTTTTATTTCTATTTCGCCCACATTTGTTTAAAGTGGCATCACATGCTTGAAACAATCCTATTCATCCACACATTTGAAAGGTCCAACAGTTTTGTCCAGCAGAATCTGGAATTTCATGTGATAATTTGACAAATTTGTTCATTGATCCACAATGTACAAACAAAAACGTGTGTGTGTCTGTGTGTCAATAATGATAAATATATGACACACACACACAAACATGGTATACCTGCTTTGTGCAAAATAAATGCTATCTGTATTTCTAAGCTACTGCTGAAATATTTGCTACATAAACTGTGCACTGATTCTTTCTTAGCCCAATTGGTTTGAGAGTGTGGTTTGAGAAATACATCCTGACAAAATTCTGCTAAAATTGGAATGGAAACGTGAGAATGGAACCACTTCAATGTGGAAAACTCCTCCCCGGCCTTCATTGGTTTGCTTTGGCAAATTTACAACGTCACTCAGACGTGAATGAAAGTGTCCATGTGGTATAATGTAGAGGAAACCTGAATAATAGAGAGTAAATAGTTGAAAGATGGAGGAGAAGTGTGATGCCCAATGAATGGCCAGCCACGGTATCTATAGCAACAGACTTCACAATATTCCCCCAGGAAACAGCCAATATTCAAAGGACAATGCCTGACGTAAAGTATTATTATTTGACTGAAAAGACGTCGGGTCGTGTTCCCCCATGTAATACAACAACACCAGCACGAGAACACACGGACGGAGAGCGCCGGTCAAACTCAGCTTCATTTCTGATGATCTACACTGGACAAAAAAATTCTACGTAAAAAAAAGTCAAATGTTTACATTATCTATAAATGCACTGAACACGAGTGTCATTATTATTGAAGCCGATGTTGAGAACATCTGAAATGAAAGCAGAAAAAGGTAAAGTTTCCGCAAGTAGAATTGGCCCATAGCAACGCAGCCTCAATACGCTGCAATACGAGAGAAGCGGTTAAATTATCAGGCAAAGTCAACTGAAGATAACTTGAGTCTCTTCTATTCATAATGCTCAGAAACGAAGATTCCCTATCTTGGTTTTTATTTAAAAATATTTGCGAAATGTCATATATTGCTCATGTATCATTTTAATGCACCAAATTATCAGACACAAAATGTGTCTAGTAATGAACTCCATAAAAGAAAGGCTTAAACAATTTAATAAAGACATGTTTGGAGGAATGTCAAAATAAAGTAAAAAAAAAAATATGGTGTGCCCATTTTTTTGACAGTCAAAATGCTAATATTCTTAAAATCTGGATTAATATCAGGTAAGACACCGAACAAGTGCATCATGTCTCATATGGGTCTCTATGGCAACAAACTGCCGTTGATTTCTTCACATATTATCTGTCCTGAAGTGCCTCCATCACTTTGTGATTCATATTGTTTATTCTACCGACTTGCCGAAAGAGTGCAGGGCATCGGTGTACGACGCAGCGGATGTTGTTGGTATCAACATTTGATTATACAAGGAGAAAATTGAGCGCTAACAGAAAGAAGTTAGGACTGCTGAGAGTGAATGTCTGAGCGTTTCTTTGTGCTGTTGAATAATAAAGGCATCCCTAACACGCTTTTTCTTCTCCATGGGAGATTTCATTTGGCCGAGTCCCACAAACTCGCGACCACCCACGTGAAACCAGTCCAGTTCGACGCTGCACACTTTTTCTTACGCTGAAGACGGCAAACGAAAGAACAGATGTAGATGCCTTCACTTGAAACCATATACGAAATATATAACTGAATTAATAAATAAAAACCGTTTAAACAATAAGGAATGTACTAGCAGATTATTTCAGCCATACTCCAGTTAGTGTGGCTGCTGAGTGTTTCTTGTAACGTATAGATCAATTCATGCTATTTTTATAAAAAAAAAAAAAAAACATACACCGTTATACTGATCATAAAGGCCAAAAAGAAGACTAAAATTGACTGAATCAGCAACCAATGAGAGTGTTTATAGTGACACACAAAACTACGAGGCAGAAAAACTAGATTATTTAAAGGTAAATTAGTTAAAGTTGAAATATATTCCTAATAAGCTTTTTTAGACAAAAACTTTCATGTGCTGCTGAAGAAGAATTAAAACAAAACTTGTGTGTGACCACCTGTGGAGTATTTTGGTTTTACGTGATGCATAAAGCATCAGTCAACTAATAATTGTGCCAATTATTTTGACTATTTAATAGTCAAACTATAGCTATTGTATCTATATCTAACTATATATATTTGACTATATCTAATAAATATTTTTTTATTTCATAAACGGTAACAAGTTGTATTCTCATACTCCATCTTCACGTTACATTTGCTGTCAGGACAAAAAGCAACGTTCTCATCACACAAGTAAAGTCTCGCCACCTTGTGTCAGAAAATGTGTTTGCAAGTTAGCATTGAAGTTATCTTGAGAATCTCCCAAACTTTTGATCCAATTAAATCCACATCAACTTCTATAGCACTGCAAGGAAACGCATAGCGGTTGAGTGATAGAAGGCCAGTGCTACACAAAGCCACAGGCCGTAGAGAAAAAAAAACGTATAGAGAATTGGTATGCGCAGAATAACACACTGTTAATTAGCTTGTCTGTAGAGCATTATGTTAGTACTGAAAACCCTTGAGCGACATGAGTCATTCCCTCCAGGAGGCCGAGGAAATCAACACTCCGGCCTCGGATACATGGCACATGCCATTAGGAAGCCACAGAGTGTGTTGCTAACGGTAACAGCTCGTTTTCTGGAATTTTACATTAGATGATAGAGTTGGTTTGACAGAGCGTAGCCTATTTAAAATGAGAAGCACGCGTAAAGCAAAATAACTTCTGCGCAGAAAAGTGGCACTGCGTAGCGCTCCGTTTACAGCCGCTAATGGGCTGAGCGGCTTTTGACGAAACATTAAATGGTCTATTAGCATATCAAGATGAGAAGAATGAGCTGTTGATTTCTGAATGTTTGACGCATGAAACATCACTCGAGCACCACTCGGGTCTGTTCAGACTTTGATCTTAAAATCTTCTCTTTTAATGCGTCTCATTCATTTTAAACAGCAGTAGAAATGCAAAAATCTACATATAGCGGCTTTAGTTCACGCACTTAGCCAGTCAGTTATTCTATTTTGAACAGTTTTTTTTTGCTTTTGTCTAAACAACAATAAATTCTTGTTTTTATTATTCTCCCGCTTATAAACAGCCATTTTAGCCTTTAAAAGGATAAAACCAGACATTAATGTGTTTCAACGTCTACATTTTAGCCTCTGTTTTACTTTAATCAGTTAATAAGTACTCAAATTTGTAATCAAATTATTGTTTACTTGATTTGAAAAGCATTTTAAATACAAAGTAACTTCTAAGATCCTTTTTAAATAATAAACTACATGCGTAAATACGCGTTGTACTACATGCTTTTTACATTTTGAAATATAGTGTGATTTTAATTGTAATACACTAATTTGATTTAAAATAAAATCAAAATAAGATAATCAATCTACTTTCAATGTATTTGCGTTACACAAAAATTATTAATTAGGTATTAAAATATTTCATAAAATTACGATTCATTTCTTTCATTTGATGCAATGAAAAAAGTTAATAAGTCATATTTTATGATATGTAAAGCGGTTAAATAGAACATTCCCTTTAAATTACCTAATAAAACAGTAATCAGCTTTTTTACTTTACTCTAAAAAGCACTTACAGAATAATAAAGCAATAGAATCATTTTCTGAAGTAGTATGAAGTGGATTTTTGTGAGGTTTACTTTCGTGAAACATTCTGTGGTGGATTTGATAGCCAGTTAAAAAATCCTCAGAGAAGACGATGTGTCTTTGATTGGCAAGATGGGATGTATTGATGATGTTTCAAGCCGAAGCCACTTCCATTGTCCTTCCACAATCACACAGAAAATGGCTCCAGAGGACTCTGTGGTTTGCTGAAATCATCACAGACCTCGAGCATTCATTGATTGAATGGAAGTAAATGGTAATTGCATTGCGACACTTTCATTTTCAGGGCAAAATTGTTTGTCGGGTAGCAGCTTTTCTCTCTAATCCAAGTAAAGTCGAGCAGACAGTCGACGTCAGGTAGACACGCAACACAAAATCACAAGATAACCACAGCACGGAGGAAGAGATTACACAAGCAAGGACGAACTGACCCGTTGGCCATTTACGAATTCATCCGGGTTGGAAAGTGTTTTTGTGTTTAAATGCAGTCAAAGCTTTATTTCCATCAAATTGTTCAAAACAAATTAGCATTTGGTTCAAAACATTTGTTTTTTGTAATTTGTGCGCAATTATTAGCTTACACACTGAAATCTCTGTGGATTGTTGTCATTGTTTTGCTGGTGCAAACACTCATATGCATAAATTTACATGATTTCCTCTTCTTCTTTTTTTTTTTTACATTATCACAGTGCTTCAGTTTTTAATCTCTCAGAAACAAGAAAATTTGCAAATAACTTTCACAGTTTGTCCAACAACAAAACCTCCCTGTGTTTTCTGTGCTATTCTCATTTGCATTTATCAAATGGCTTCAATCCATAGCCACTTACAGCGCATCACAGCCAATCATTGGCCTTTACTTAAAGATTCGGACCCACAATCTTTTTTTAAAAAAAAAGTGAATTGCTGGAAAACAGTTATTGTCTCTAATGAATGAAATGATCTGTACCCGCTACTAGATCATTTATCTAGACCTAAACTAAACAATTCTCCTTCATTCACTCCTAAGCTGATGTCCCCAGTTTTAGATTTTGCTCGATGTAGATGTAGAATAAAATATTAAACCCAAAGTCACCAAAAATTACAGGCCATTTTGGAAACATCTGTCAATTTGTGGATGGCTTGATTTGAATTGTGGTCTGGAGAACAAGAAACACTCGGTTGCCAGGAGACCTGGACCGTTTGTTACATCAAACAATGGCGTGATCCAGTACAATGGTTCATACACGACAATACAGAAATATCCAGAAGCTTCTCTACTTCACATCACATTCCACTGCGAGGAGACACATGAGGACTCTGAGTATCAGGAGCAGTGGACGGTCCATTTGTGGGAGGTCAATTGAAACCAGTTGGACCTGGATTCGAACCTACAATGCCAGGGTGTTATGCCTACTGTGCCAATGTTCACAACAAAACTGCTTTTTCCATTGTTGGGTTTTTTTTTTTAACTGTGAGAGGAAACCACAAAAGCCAACATGGGGAGAACATGCAAACATCCAATAGATTATGTGATATTTGTTGAAATGTAAACAGATTAAGTTTGTAAGTAAACTCAAATAAAGTAGATTGTGGAGTGAATGTTCTCAAATGTCAATGAACAAAAAATTCAATGGACAGTTTAATGGGGGCCTCTAGTGGAAGAACAACTTTTGTGTTCTGATTCTGTACGAACTGAAGTTCACAGCATATTAATGTGAGCTCTGTTGAGAAACAAGTTGTATAGTGAGACAACAGTATTGTATATAGTGAATACTAATGAGAAATAAGTCTAACTGATAAATAAGTCGTAGACAACAGTATTGTATAATGTGAACACTAATGAGAAATAAATTGTACCGTGAGACAACATTATTGTATAATGTGAACACTAATGAGAAATCATTTGGATAGTGGACCATGAGTATCGTACTTTTTGAACACTAATGAGAAAAAAGTGATACCGTGAGAAAAAAGTATTATAAAATGTGAACACTAATGAGAAATAATTCGTACCGTGAGTCAACAGTATTGTATAATGTGAACACTAATGAGAAATAAGTCGTACCGTGAGTCAACAGTATTGTATAATGTGAACGCTAATGAGAAACGTCATACCGTGAGTCAACAGTATTGTATAATGTGAACACTAATGAGAAATAAGTTATACCGTGAGTCAACAGTATTGTATAATGTGAACACTAATGAGAAATAAGATATACCGTGAGTCAACAGTATTGTATAATGTGAAGACTAATGAGAAATAAGTCGTACCGTGAGTCAACAGTATTGTATAATGTGAACACTAATGAGAAATAAGTCGTACCGTTAGTCAACAGTATTGTATAATGTGAACACTAATGAGAAATAAGTCTTACCGTTAGTCAACAGTATTGTATAATGTGAACACAAATTAAATATCTGATTAGCGCTCACAATATACATAACTCTCTGCTCACAATACAATATATACGTATTTCATTAGTGTTCAAAAACAAAGTATATAATTTATAAGTATATTATTGTATTTCCCTGACATCTTGGATTTTAGCCACCTCTGTACATCATATTTGTGAGTTGATTAGATATTTTTGTTGTTATAGTTCAATTAAATTGAACAATCAAATTGTTATAAAACCGTATCTGTTCAGCGTGTTCCTTTCAAATTCTGACGACTGTAGTACATGAGAGACTTCTTTAAAAGCCATAATTATGCAAGCTAATTGTAGCCATTTTCAATAGTGATTTGGGTAAATGCTTTTCAATCGCTTTTTGTTTCAGCCGAGCAAGCAGAATCGCTTCGTCGTATCTTTTGCTTAATGGAAGCGTGCGATGGGTAGAATACGTTTTCGTGAGTCACCACTGGAGGTGAATACTGATGCAGAGATGCACAGATTTTAGAGGGAAGCTCTCAACAGGCCTTATATAAGCAGAGAGGGTCCGTGAGGACCACTTCACCAAGCCGGACCACTGCGACAGCCTTCATGTGAGAGCTCCACAGAGGTGAAGCAGTGAAGGCATCAGGTCCTTCAGATCCAGCGCTGTGAGAGGCTTGTTTTTTACTCTGTGTAGGAAGCTTGAATGCAAATGTTGTTACGGTTGTTAAATCTTTACGTTATATTACAATTAATGCAGAAAATATGTAAATATATATATATAAATATATATTATTTACAGTACACATTTCATTCAAATATTTTTCTTTGTTTTTTTTTCTTTAAAATTATGCTTTGGATACAACTGTAATTTTTATTAAAATCCTCTTTTAACACAATAATGAAAAAAGTTATTTATATTTTAGAATTATATTTAAAAAAAATATTTCAAATAAAATATTGCATGTTTAGAAAACAAATTATATATTGTATTGTTACTTGTATTTCCTTTACATTACCTCGTTATTGAGACACCTTAAATTTAAAGTGACACTCTACATTATTAAAAAACAACAACGGACTATACTATACAATTCCATTTTAGCTACATGTGTGTGTGGGTGCACATGTATGTGTGAGAGAGTGTTGGTCCGTGCATGTTTGTGTGTTCACCTGTACTTATTATTTCTGTGCATGCATATGTTTCTGTGTGTGGGCCCAGGTTTGTGTGCATTCCTGTGTGTATAAGCGTGTGTGTTTGATCATGTATGTGTGCGTTTCTGTATGCTAGTGAGTGTAAGAGTGTGTGTGCCTTTGAGAGTGCGCCCGTGCGTGTTAGTGTGGGTGTGTGTGCTCATGTGTGTATGCAAATCGGTATGTGTGTGTGTGTGTGCGCGTGTACAGTGTTTCAGTGTGTGTTTAGCATGCAAACACAGTGGGCTCTTTAAGAAGATCTAATGGATGAAGTCATCAGGTCTATTGGCAGGAGTGACGGATGTAAACCGTGATGTCAATAACCCTCCAGCTCCTTCATCAGTGATTTTAGCGATAACCTTCCCATTAGCACACCAGATCCACAAGCGCCGCGCAGCCCCCACGCAACACTAGTGACCCAGCTGGAGTGAGAAGATGGTCCGGGCTGCATTAGTTGTCATGCATGAAATGTTTACGTGGTCCGATGAATATCTGTGACGATTCCGGAGACGATTCACACTCACCGTTGAGACGTGCTCTTGTACTTCTGCCTGTGAAACACAAACACAGCAGATTAACACTTCCTGTTCAGCCCCGTCCCGCCGCACACAAGACACCATTGCGTTGGAATGTTTCATTTATTTCATTTGCTTGGGTGTTTAAACAGTTTTTTTTATGTATTTAAAACATGTTAATTAACTTAAAAAGATTAAATTTTAGTTTGGGAAAAGTTTGGCAATAGAACGTCAGGATCCGCTGTTTTGCCAGGACCTTTTAAACTTTCTATGATACAATATTCAGGAACCGATGGCTATTAGAGCCAAAGGGGGGGCCTGCACAGTGGGCGGCGACATCACTCGAAGGTGGCGACAAGGAAAAGAGAATATTTGAGGAATGGAGTCAGTAAAATTGCTACGAAATTATTAATCACATCACAAATATTAAAAATGGTAGTTTTAAACATTTCTCATTTATTAAAAACTGAAAAGTGCAAATGTAACAAATTCATTGTTGATTTTGTTATTCAGAACTTTGTGTCTTAGATACAATACAAAATACAGTCAGCTTCCAGTAACCTCCCTGCCCAATCAGTCACTGCCCACCAAAATCGTAGCCCCACCCCCTGACAACAATTGACAGGTTCAGTGAGCTCACAAATTGAATTTATAATTGTGTTAGAGCTTTGTGTTCGAATTTGTTGTTGTGTTTACATTTAGAAATATTTTGAAAATATAAATATTTAATCTGTTTCACTGTGCAACTATGCTTGTATATGTACCAGTATGAGGGTACAATTTAGCAAACAAAATAAAACCTAGGCTGTATCGGTCTCTGTGTGTGTGTGTGTGTGTGTGTGTGTGTGTGTGTGTGCGTAATAATGTGTGTGTCTTTGTAAGCAGTAAATGTGTGTGTATGTCAGATGTGTGCATTTGTTGATGTTTTACTTTTTCCTTTGTAAAATTTTGTAATAAACAACATTTCCAGTAACACTGTGACAAAGAATAAATGTTAAATTATTTGTCTTCCATTTTTAACCAAAGCAAAAACGGTGTTTGGCAAAATGACGAGCATCCAACCAAGTTTGACGAAAGTGTTTCTAGAATTATGCTTCAAAGAGAATCAAACATGAAGTCAATACTGAATAAAAACACCTCAGACTAGAGGAATCACTTTAAAACACACTTCACACAACACGACAGGATTGTTTAACCCAAATCTCCAGAACAACCGATCCCAGTAAACACCAGTCCAGATCTGAGGCACTTACATTCCTTTAAGTCTAATCCACATCTTCTCTGTCTGGTCGCACTTGGAGTATTTCAGGGAGTTCTCCAGTCCGTCCGTGTCACTGGCCAGAGAATCCATGGTGTACGTGAGGGCGAGCGAGGCAGGTTTGTGAATCAGCAGGTGAAGGTCCTCAGAGCATCTCGGGTGCTTGACGTCTGCCAGAAGCTGGCGGCTCCACGGCACATCAGACTTCTGCGAGAGAGTGTCGCACTGGGGGAACGCTGTCACACTCACACACGTCACCAGTCTCTCTCTCTCTCTCTCTCTCAATGACCGGAAAAGCAGCGCTGTGCCTGAAGAGCGTCTATCTATCACCCTGTCGGAATCTCATGGCGTTCCAGCCTCTTTATGTCATCATCTTGCACTCCTCCACCCTGCTCTCAGTCTTCCAGTCCAGCTCCGACCAAAGCTTCTGGCATCTCAAGCCTCACGTTGGGCTTCTATGTGGAGGCAAACACACTCTCAGGAAGACGAACCTGTAGCCTCTTCTTCGCAACAAGAAAAGAATCCAGCATCCTTCTCCGCCTCCTCCAGGGGCACAGGTCACCAGCCATCTACTAGTCCACCCAGCATTCCCGTATCCTCTTTCCACCTTTATCAGAAGTCCTCGGATTTCCCGCCTGGTGATGTGATTCCGGTCCCCTGATTCTGAGCGCTAATGAAATTAAACCAAGTCGTCCCGTGCGCATCTCGCGCCGGATTCTGAACGCGCCAATCCTCTGTCCCGCGCAGCCGCGAGATCCTCGCGCTACTAAATGTCAGGATTGTGTGACTCGGTGCTGGAGGAAACTGAACGGCAGCTTGCAGTTTGCAGCCGTTTTTTGTTCTGCAGCGCCGTGTCAGACAATGTGGTTTGTGTAAATAAGGAAAGAATGAGGCGGATGACTGTGTCAGGCATGGTCTTCATCCATCAGGGGGAAGGGCTGCGAGCATCCGTGATGTGAATAGAGCGAATCCTAATGATGTCTTATTCGGGGTCTATTAGATTACTAAATGTAAAGCCGCTTAATCATTGCTTCATTAGCACAGGAACAAAGACGTGGCGTTCATTACAGTGCGTATGAATCGCTGGTAAGATGAACGACTGGTTATTTCTGGGCTCTGCGAGTTTTGCATTTATGCAGCAATGAAGCGGCTTGAAAGGTTTGTCAGCTCTGTTTGCATGAAAATAAATGTCACAAAGTCATTGTAGAAGACACCGGAGCTGCATCAGGAGTCTGTGTGTGAGGGGACAGTTCGCCCGGAAGCCGGAACAGCGTTAAACAGGAAACCGTGCGCGTGGAATATTATTCGTTTTCATTATATCTGCTAAAATGGTGATTGATGAGAGGGGTTGTCATAGCAACATGTTGCCTTAGAAAGGGCTTTTGAAACGAAAAAAAGGATTATCAGGATTGGAGCTGTAAACGAAAGGCAAGGTTTCTCAAGGAGCAAATAAGAAAAATCAAGAAAGCAAAAGATTATGCAAATGTGGCCGAACGCAACAGAGCTGGATTATCTTCAGCCGTTCACTTGTCACTGTGATTTTTCTGATTATGAACTAGACGGGAGAAACTCCACAAAATGGCTTCGGCGCACCAACATTGGAACAGGAAGCTGCTGACACGCTTCAGGAAACACGGGTTATTTTGATGTCACACCTCCAGAACTCCAGTGATGTGCTGGTCTTCCTGAAGGACGCTTAGACACTGAACAGAGCTGCAAGACACCAGCGTAATGACTCATAATGACCAGTGTGAATACATGCAGAATGCAGAGTGTCTACTGCCTTTTAAGGCAGAAGCTGAAGCTTAAGGTGAAACCGTTCCTGGTGAAGAACAGTGAAGAACATTCAAGCTTGATTCACACAAATCTTTGTAGAGTTCAAAGTTCAAGCAAAAATGTATGAAAATATGCCGTATTTACTGTTTTCTGTCCTGGTAATAATTATCATTTGTTTAGACTTGTGTCCACATGGAGGACGACGTTATGATGTGCTGTTATGATGTCATCAGGAATTATGTCATAAGTGCACGATTTAATCTTGTGACCATCTGATTTATAGAATTATCGTTTGATTTTATAATTACTAATTAGTGTATTGAACGTACACTTATATTCCCCAGAATAGCAATTCCAAGTTATAGACCTCCGTTTGAAATGTGTAAATTAGATATAGGGAACTTTTGAACATCAATTAGCTAAAAATAAGCTTTTAAAGCATTTAGAGCTATAAAATAAAAAATATCCAGCAATCTGTGAGAGAGAGAAAAACAATGTCATTAAGATTAACATACTGTCATTTAATAATCTAATGGCTAATAATATCGACAAATATATGTACTATAATTACATTTATTTCTAATTCATAAAAAAATTATTATGATTCATTTGGAATTATGAACAGAAAGCTTGGCTTTCTTCACAGAACAACAGTCATCCTACATGTTGTTCTTCTTAGAATATTATTATAATAATGTGGCGTGCTCATCCTCTTAATTGAATTGAGTTTTAAGAGCTTATGTTGCATTTGTGGCTTATGTTCAACTCGCTTATAGTGGATTAAAACTGAAACTGCACTGGATGTATTTAAACATGATGACACTGTAACAAATGCTGTGAAATTGGTGAATAACATTTTGTGATTAACACACGTTGAACACACTTCCTTTCTCCCCAGATCAAACTCGTGACCATAATGTTGCGAACACAGTCTGGTGATCAAGCCAAGATAAATCGAGGTTATAGTTTTCGATTATAATTTATTTATGTTTCTGCATTTATCTACGGTAAGTGAAGCTTTTTTAAGGTAATGACCTTAACTAATAGGATTATTAGGAACAATTTGACCTCTTTGCAAATATATTTATCCATTTTAATAAAGTACAGTATTCTCGCAGTAACAGAGAGAAGACTAGTAAAGGAGATTAGTTTAACTGTCCCTCGCTGCCATTACTAGAACTCAATTCCTCAGATTTCCTGGCATTTTTTTGTCACTTCTTTTTGTTTTCAGCTGCCCACGTCAATGGCTTCTGTATTTATTCCTCCGTGTTAAATTGTTTCCTTCCGCTCCAGATTGTTAAATTAATCTGCTCTAATACAGACGCTGACAGACCAGCAGGTTCATTCCGTAAAGAGTTCCAGAAGAACTTTAGACTTTTTTTCAAAATTGTTCCAATATCATAATGCTTCACAGTAAAAACACACAATAGATAAACAATTGTGACTTTTCTCATCTTTCTCACTTTTCTTTTTTTGTATACATTTTATATTTCAATAGAATTTTTTTAAATTAAGTTCAGATAACATTTTTGGAGTTCTTCTGCTTTATTGACCATCTGCTTTTGTAAAACAACAGCTTGTTATTAATGATCGTCTGTTTTACATAATCATTCACATAAAAAACCGTGCTGTTTTACATAATCATTCTAGCGAGGGAAATACAGTATAATGAAATTATAAATATATAACTATAATTCTATAAATAATTTAAATATTTGTAAATAATTGAAAAGGTAAATGTTTTGGTTGTGGATCATGAAGATAATAAACAAAAAAGGTTTATTTTTCAGACCGCCTTTCTGGAGCTGCTTCAAGCTCAGTGGAACTTTATCACTGATCATCATCATCTTCACCTGATGCAAAAACGGTCACCATGGTTACCTCTCATGGAGACGGCGAGAGTGCAAAACAAACATTCTGAATGTCAGGTGTGTGCGCCACAATCTCGCGGTCGGTCACGTGACTTACAGGCGCATTCATTCAGCCGCTCACAGAGACGAGAAAGTCAGGGGAAGACACGTGAGGATCAACAGACCAGAAGACACGAGTCAAGGCTTCACCGCTTCTGATGTAAAGGTCGTGATGGTGGAGTCAAACTAAAAACACAGCAAAGGTGAATGTCTGCCCGATAATCCCGGTGTTGTCAAGACAGTCAGAAGCTGAATAATACGCTGATGCTGCAGAAAACAACATCACCCCAAAACTGTAAATTCAGGGGGTAAAGGAATATTTCACGACTAGAAGAACACGTTAAAGACCCGAGTTTCAGGCCCGGTCTTGACTTTTGTGTTTCTTTTATTAAAACACAATTTAAAACACAATTTCGAAATTATCCAATAATCTCATTTAAAGCTTTTCTAAGTACTTTATCTTTTGAAGGTAACAAAATGTGATCTAGATGTACCTCAAGCTCATGATGTCATCCTCTTTTGCCATTAGGTCGTGTGCACCAAATCACCCCAAGCAGCATGGGTAATTATTCAAGTCCTTAAAATGCTTTCGAAATAAATGGTGAAGGACTGTAAAAATCACAAAAATGTAAAAGTTAAAAGCTAGACAATGTTCAATCGTATTTTGGATATTAAGCTCATGAGGTCATTAGATTGGATGATGTCATCCTCATCGGCCATTAGATCATGCATGCCACATGAAGATGGTCACTACCTGATTATAAATGCTATTCTGTAGCTTTGATTGTAACAACTTACTTTTGTCATGAAATAATAATACTATCATCATTATTTCTACTTGTCTATGCTTTCACATGTTTGTTTGTGTTTGAAATTAGCCAGAGCGCTGTTTTAATAAGCTGCTGATGTTAGGATTAGTGCTGTAAACCGTCCTTTGATGCACTTTTTTTTGTCTGTTAATATACTGTGTGCACTTTGAAAATTGCTCCCTGGGGACGAATAAAGTTGCAGAATTGGATTGAATGAACCTGAACGGAGTTGATAGATTTGCTGGTCTTCACAAATCTCTTTAGCTTTGCTTTAGAAGTGATCGAAAGCCAAGATGATTAATTTCTGGTTCAGGAAATGAATCTGATTCAAATCAGATTCATTCATGGTCAGGCAAATGAATCTGATTCATTTCTGGTTCAGCAAATGAATCTGATTCATTTATGATTCAACAAATGAATCTTATTCATTTAAAGATTCATATTAATTTCCTTAAGAGACAATTGGGCTATTTAGGAACGTTTCTGTCTGTCTCGCTCCGTCTATATGTGTACACCTGTATGTCTATCTAGCTGTCATCAATCTGTCTGTATCTCGTGCTCTGTTTATCTGTCTAAATTTGTCTGTCTTTTCATCTATCTATGTTTTATATCTTTACCTTTCACCATATTAGTAGTGTATTAGTATTTAGAGAACAATACAGGGTCAGTGCCTTTCAAAACATCTTGTGCTCTGAATATCAGACTGACGAAACCCTGAAGAGCTTCAGCGTCCTGAGCATCAGTCAGGCGAAAGAGCTCTTCTGAGTTGCTATGGCGACCTGAATGTTTCACCATCAAGAAATTGTGGCGCCGTGCGCATCAGACGCCCACAATCTGTAAGGCCACAATGCGTCTCCAGATATAATCATTGCTCTGGGTAACAGCGTGCCATTCCACAGCAGTCTGGAATGCCACTGAATGGCTAAAATAAGAAAGTTGGAAAGTGATAGAATCGATAACTACGACACTGTGTGTTCATCAAAATCCAAAAGAACATTATAGAATGCTGAAGAAACTCTTACCCAACTCTTGGCCACAAGAGTTCTTTGGCCAAAGGCCGGTCCCTGGTTGAGCACCACCTGTGCCCGCGGAGCCTGGCGAGGGGCCGCGTCCTGCCCGCGCTGGCGAGAACCCAGACCCCTGCAGAGAGAGGAGGGTGTTGCGTTCACTCAAGAAACACTGTATATTGGAGGCAGTTAGACATGCTCTCCACATGCTTTCATGGGTTTTCACTGAGTCTCCAGTTTCCTCCAACAGTCCAAAAACAGAGGAGGGGCATATATATACATATATACAGTATGTCATTTTTTTTTATCCATATTCTAAGCCACTTCTTCAATTTATGGGTCATTGGGAGACATATTGTATTGTTATTCAAAGGACATACCCCCTGTATTGACTGCCTACCCATCACAGATGGGGGCATAGAGTCATGTACACATACACTTACACCTACGGGGCATTTTGACACTCACATTCTCCTGAACCCGTTTAAATTGTGTGAAGAAACTGGAGACTTGGAAGAAACCCACCAAAACACCAGGAGAACATGCAAACCCCACACAGAATGATCGCGATTGAGCTTCAAACGTGTTGTTCTCGCTGAGACAGTGCTGCCCTCTTCACCACCGTGCATAAATCACGAAAGCAATGATGAATCTTTATAACGTTAGGCTTCGTTCTATCTTTTCAGCTTTGAATTCCATCATCACAGGAGTTCATAGCCTCTCATAACTCAAGCAGGAAGTTCAAATGAAAGGCAATAACTCCAGACTTTGGCTCATTTCCTCACAGCCAGAAGAGAGATGAGAAATAGAAAGAATTATTGTCACGCTGCTTCTAATTATTCGCTTCTATCTCTATTGCTCTTAAATCTCCGAACAGCAGAACAAAGAGAATTACACTAATGATTAAACAGATATTAATTCTTCTCATGTTCTTTTATCTTTTTTAACTATTTATTGAGACTATACATATTATTTGAATACAGAAAACATATTTACTGTATATGTAGATAATAAAATAAATGTATGCATGAACTTTAAAAAAAGTTATATTTAGAAGTACATGTTTATTTTAGTACTTGGTGTGTATATTCAAAACACTCGCATTAAAGCATTTGTGCCAATTTGATTCTATAACAATAATTCACAACAAAAACAAATACAAACATATTGTAGAATGACTTTCTTCATAATTCACCATTTGTATGTTATGCAGAAATATTAACACTATTCTTCTTTAAGAATTGATATTCTCTAAATATTGAATAAGAAATCTGTGTTGTGTGTGTGTGTTGATAACAGCTTTGTTAAAAATTTGCAGGATTTTAATAAAAAAATTAGCTTTTTATTATTTGGCGGGTGAAGCTAATAGTGAGGAACTTACAGTAAATATGTTTTAATTTTGAATTAAACTGAAGCCAAAAGCCAAAAGGAAGGGAAAGCAATAGATAAGTGTGTGCTAAATACGGCAAGATAGAGCGGCGGGGTGGACACGACAATTACCGCCTAATTTATGATTCAGTGTCGGCGAAATTGGGTTTTACTTGTTGCCATAGAGATACATTCTGAAATTTCCCTGTAAAGCTATTCATCCATAATGTGCCATGTTGCTACAGACTCAGCCTCGCAGGTCAGAGGAGTGCGAGGTGTGTGTGTGTGTGTGTGCGCAGGAAGACCAGGCTGTGTATCATTGCGTGCAGGGATGTACACACGCCGCCTCCGCACAGCAGGTGTGACCGCGGTCACCTCAATTAAAATTTCACTTCTCATCAGCACAAACAACTGTGTCCTACTGCACTGCTACACCTGAGGTCAAGACAGAAGAATCATACTCAAGAAAACACACTGTGTGTCCGTGTGTACGTGTGTGTGTGTGTGTGTGTGTGTGTGTGTGTGTGTGTGGGCACTGGCATTAAGGTCAAAGTGGAACCCAGAACGCTAGATTTTTCTATTAAAGTGCCCTTTGGCTGGACCCCACAACTGTAAAGGCCAGTTTGAGCATCAAGTCGGGACGTTTTGTCTGAGGCTATTGTTGAGTTCTGTTACAGCTTGAGAAACGAGAATGGAGAAGAAAAAAGACTGTGATAAGAAAAATTATTAAAAAGGTGAGAGCCCACTTTGATATATTGTATGTGCAAGTGTGTGTGTACAGTATGTGCACATGCACTGGTGTGTGTTTATCGGTGTGCATCCCAAGTGTATATGTAACATCTGAGTGTGCGTGTTAGAGCATATCTTTGTGTGTGTGTGTGTGTGTGTGTGTGTCTGTGTCTGTGTGAGTGTTTATAGATCAGTGTGTGTTATTGGTATGTCTGTGTGTGAACATCTGTGTGTATCAGTGTATATTTCTGTGATTGCTAGTGTATCTATCTGTGTGTCAGTGTCTGTATAAATATGTGGGTCTTTGTATCTGTGGGAGTATTAGTGGACATATGTATCAGTCTGTGTGTGTGTGTGTGTGTGTGTGTGTGTGTGTGTGTGTGTGTGTGTGTGTGTGTGTGTGTTAGTGGATTCTTTTTTAATATTCATTTCATGCATCTTTTCTAGGAAGAGCATCACACATGTTGGTCAGCAGCTCTCGGTCTGATGTGAGGAGTGTGATGGTCACACTCCAGCGGAGCTGATAAAACGTCAGAGTGAAGCTGCTCAATCTTAAAGCCTCCAAGGCCACATCTCCTCCACTAACATGTGAGAAAAGATACAACCAATGACATCAATTAAAAAAAAAAAATCACATACAGATCACACATGCAGTGCTTTTCATACATCGCAACGAAAAGTTTAGCGACATTTCAAAGTCAGCGTATAAATGTTCAACTCTCTCTCTATTTACTCTATACAGTTATTTACGTTTCACATTTGAATAACATAAAGTCTCAAGGATGTTCTTTTTTAATCTGGCCAGTGTATTTGTAACGTACAGCGACCTAGCAACCACTCTGAACACCATAGCAACCACACATTAGACTTGAGCAGTGTTTTCTGTTGTATCGCATGTGCAGTAGAGAAAGAGACTCTAAAACGCCTATAAGAGTTGATTACAGTATTTTATGTTTTTAACACTCGGTCATGTCTGTAATACATATGTCGCCTATAAATAAGACCTGAGATGCTTTTTCCCCAAAATAAAACCTACCCATGCTAACATCAGAGAATCTCATGTCTACTGTAGAGTTAAAGTTACATTTTTCTTATCCTGATGATATAGTCAAAGCAGCCCGCAGCATTGAGAAATGACCAACAGTGCCACCTGTTGGTCAGCTAAATGGCAGACATTTTCCTTAAATTTAGGGTTCGGCGAACCAGTTCCGACGCCGTCCCAATAGAAAGTGCAATATGTTTATGTGTGCCAAATATATTAGCTTAAAACTTTTTTCCCCCACTTAAAACTATATTAGCTTTATTTTGATTGGACTTAGATACTCTTGATTCTGAATACCTGTATAGATTAGATGGCCATAGCAACACAAAAAAAGTGAAATCTGATTGGACAACAAAATCTAAACAAGAAGAGCTATAAAGAAAAGAGAATAGAGGGTCTGAAATGATCTAATAGAATTGTATGGAACAAATATCAAAACTGTGACATGTGATATTGCAAAAGTAGGTTCCAGCAGCAAGACGTGACGAGCAGAAGCTCTTGCAGCATCTTCGACTAATGAAGACCAGGTTCAGTGTTCAGAACAAGACTGGGATGCGATTGTCTACATGTATAACGCCTCACTGTGCGTCTGACTAATGGAGTCCAATTAAAAAGATTTTCTGCTGAAAATATCTACACCAGAGAAGTTCAGAGGTCCTGAATAAAACACGACACATTAGAGATGTAATACCTCAAACCTGCCCGAGCAAAAATAGAGATCTAATTGGAAAGCTCATATATTGTCATTATAATCACGACTCATTACTCAGTGACAGCGGCGGCTAATGAAGAGACAAACCGCCTGGTCACACACTCCGTTATTCAGTTTCACAGGAAACGATTGACCATTTCTAGGGTTTAAACAGCCGTCAACGCATTTTGGCCTTATCATGTGTGATTAGCGCATTAGCTTTAGCTGAGAGGTTTAAGTTGCTTTGTTCATGTGGTTCCGAGCAGATTTTAGGAAATGTAGGGTTTTATTTAATTTATGTTTGATAATTTTGCACTTCTTACTTTACTTTACTGATAAATGCTTATTTCTTCTGTGATATTGCTCGGGATTTGATGTATATTTATTTTTCCTATGCATTTTATTTAGGGAAAATCTTACAGTTTTTCCAGTTACCATTTTTTTTAAGCAGCGCATATTTAGATTCAACTTTATTGTCATTGTGCAAAGTACATGTGCAGAGACAATAAAATGCAGTTAGCATCTAACCAGAAGTGCATATAAGGTATATTTACAAATAACATAAATAAATATAGGATATAGAAATATAAAGGTTCAAGGAAGTAGACAGTGAAGTAATGAGAAATATACCGGTGCATGGGAATATACAGTGGTTGGATTATATACAAGTGAATAGGAAGCAGAGTGTGCAAAAAGTGGCTAAAATATACAAAAACGTGTCATGAACTGTGCAACAATTGTAACAGTTGCACAATTGTTCCAGCTAATATATATTTACACATATATTAGCTGGATCTTAGGTTACAGACAAAGTTTGGCCAGTGTGGGACTTTTAATTTCAAAGGTCTTTCTGATCCAGACATTTCACATTTTTTTTTACATTACCTAGGCATTTAGTACCATGTGTTTAACCCAGAGATGCACATATTACTCAATCCCCACATTCTCCAATGAACTCGAGCTCCTCGTCCTCAGAGAGAAGCTCACCGTCTGTCTACTTCACTTCTGATCTTAGACTTTGATCATTTTCTAGGCAGAAAATGAATTAAAAGTCTTTCGTTTTTATTACATCTGACCTTCAAGAACTGATCAAGATAAACCGCAAGTGTAATGAATGTTTTCTCAAGGATTGACTCCAGATGAGAAAATATTCCTCTTTTAATTTAATAAGCCTGAATGTCAAAGCTTCTATTGGAATGAGGTATAGAGAACCAATGATACAGGTTCTGACCCTGCTCGAGGCGCTGAATTATGCATTAATGAAGCGCATTACATCTGATAACATTGATACATTGCTGTTCCTCTTAACATCCTGTCGATAATGCATATTATATTTTTAAGCTTTGTTCGCTTTCTCTATAACTGATGAAAGCTGGTTCTGGTGAGAAGATAAAATCAAAACTGTGTGGTATTTCTTTTTTCATATTTCTTTTTTGTCATGTTCGTGATATTTAATCGCAAAGGCTTCTGAGTTTCTACACTGGTGAAAGAGCGGCACCTAGTGGCCACTTTACACGCTAGGTATGTGCAAATATGATTTTGCAAATGCAGTGTACTATGATTCTGATATCTGTGTATTTTATTGTTATTAATTGTTATTTATTGTATTGTTATTAATGTTAAGTAGCACATCTCCATGTGCATGTGTGTGTGTGTGTGTGTGTGTGTGTGTGTGTGTGTGTGTGTGTGTGTGTGTGTGGTGTGTGTGTGTGTGTGTGTGTGTGTGTGTGTGTGTGTGTGTGTGTGTGTGCGTGCGTGTGTGTGTGTGTCTGTGTAGCCCGACTGAAAAATCTCAATGTAAGAACATGTCCGTTTCTCCAAAGCAAAAAAAACTTCTCCAATTACATGGCACCATGTCATTTAAACCATTCCTATCTTCCTCCATTTATTTAAATTGGTCATTGTTGTAAAGCTGATCTTCAATTAGCAGAAAATATTCTGTAGAAAGTCACTTGGCAGTAAATCAGCCGTGTCCACGGGTTCGATGACAGAAGAATAAGCGCAGAGGGACCGTGGGGGCCGTCGGGGTCCTTCTTCATTACACGAGTCTGGTCACGAGCAGATGCTTTTACACGACCCGACTGACGATCAAATATACAACACGACATTCATTAACACGAGAAGCGTGGAACTCGACCTTGGTCGTTGAAGAGAAACTCGTTTTGGCGAATGTGAGTCACACTGAGTTGCAAAATTACTGTTTTTACTGTATCTAACAAACAATTTCTGAATCACACGGAGCTGAAACTGATCTCAGCGTCCCTGGACAAAGAAGAATTATTCTTACTAAAGAGGTGAATCAATGACTGTAGAGTTTGTAATGTTGCTTGAACTCAGAACTTTCTTCAGAGTGTGTGTGTGTGTGTGTGTGTGTGTGTGTGTAGGTGTTATAATTATAAATATATAATAAACCTTTATATATACACAGCATTAGTTACACTACCGTTCAAAAGTTTGGGGCCACTTGAAATGTCCTTATTTTTGAAGGAAAAGCACTGTTTTTATGAATAAATAACCATTCTAGATGTAAATGTCAACAAGTGTATAGAGAGAGGCCCATTTCCAGCAACTGTCACTCCAGTGTTTTAATGGTACAATGTGTTTGCTAATTGTGTCAGAAAGACAATGGATGAATGTATGACCTGTTTGATTATGTTAGTACTGCTGGAAACAGTTTAGCTGCTTAAAAAAGTTATAAAACCTTGCTCAAATGACCTTCCTTTGAGCAGGCTGAAAATCTGGGGCATCACATAAAACACACACACACACACATATACATACACACACACATATACATATATAATATTATAATTTATATATACATTAACATATATACATATACACACACACATATATACGTAGTATACATACATAGATCACAAGTTACAACGTACTGTAAGATGATAAACGGAGTCAGACGCTACAAACAAGCTGTGAGCTCTTATGTTAATCCCGCAGCTCTTCAGTGTGATTGTGAAACACAGCGGCTGAATTCATTCCTCTTAATTGGTCTTCGTTTGGCTATTAGACAAAATCTTTAATTGCTTTCCTCGCCGCTTGGCAAGCATAACAACAGCGTGCAGATGAGCCGCGTGGCAGTTTGCGAAGGCCGGCGCGGAGAGGCCTGCTAATGAATTCCAGCGGCTTTGTTCTGCCCACTCAACCCCTTTACGTCCAAGAGGCTTGAAATAAAATAGTAAGATTGAAATCATTATAATGCATTTTCTACAGACACAAGACCTCCGATTGCACTTCATACTGTACAGCGGTTGCCATGACGAGGACAGCAGTGAAACGCTCAGCCATGTCAATCTGCGGAGTGCGTGAATATTCATGTTTCTGCGCACTAAATATTGTGTTGACTATTCAGACACAATGAATCATACACACTCATAGATCACTTTATGATTAAACAGCACTTTCTTCGGTCTCGTGAACATTCTTCAGTTCACTTCCACTGAAAGCGAGAAGAGAAACGGATCTCAAACACGGCTGAGATGTAAATCTGTCAGTGGTGAATGTAATCGTGTCCATTACAGTCGACAAACACTGTAAACCTGAGCACATTGCATCAGAATTTAAGATGCTTTGTGCTCAAACAAAACAGGGCAAGTCTGCTGCCTTAGACACGGAGGAAAAAGACTTCTGTCAATAAATTACGTAATCAAGGAGGGTGTTGTTACAAATGATGTCACCAACATGAATGATGTAATCTGTGATAATGTCATTGAGAACGTTTTTAGGAATGATGTCATCATTGGTGACATCATTATGGTTGATCTTATAAACCGAGACTCACATTCTCAAAAAATGCATACTTTTTTGACAATGACAAGCCAGAAGTTAACACATAACACTCAAAGGGTGAGTTTAGTTATCCACCAACAGACCAATACTGAGGCCTCACAGCGCACTTCCATGTTAGAGTGTGGAAACTTCCATTATACTATATCTAAAATGACAAATATTGGTGTAGAATATCTGTTACGTGAGTCCTTCAAGTAAAGAATTATTTTTTTTGAATCTTGATGGTTTATTGCAAGTATGCTGTTTACAAAAATAAATAATTGAACAAATTCTAATTAAGCAACATTCAAGAAAAAAAGAACTGAATTTTTAATTAATGTTAAGCAGAGTTGAGTTCACTTTATCTTTTACATTTTACCAAATTTCCAGGTTTGGTCAATTAAATTGATGGGGAAACTGTGGGGAAATTAATAGGTTTTAAAATATTTATCGATAGATATCATGTAGAAAAATAGACTTCTTCTCCACCAAAATGACAACTCGACACGCCAACGCTGAACCTGAAAGACCGTGTGGGTGACGTCAAATATCAACTCCACCGACAGAGGGCGCTGAGAAAATCTGCATCACATCCTAAAATGTGGCGGCATGAAAATGTCTTTTTTGGCTTGTTAGTGATTTTATGTGTATGACAGGCACGTTATCCTCTTCAAACGTGGCGTACAATACATTTTATGCTGGTCAGGAAAATAAATTCTTAAGAGATAAAATAAACGAGGGTTTATATTCGATGCATATGAAGTTATATCATTCAAGTGTAGAAACACTGGAAGTTGATTCATTAAAATATCCTTTTTATTAGAAAAAGAGGGAGGTGAAATTGCCTCAAAACCGCGCCAAACTTTTCCTCAGAAACAGAAACGAGCGATTCGACACTTGCCTTCTTCCGGGATAGTTGACGTCCCGTGGACCTTCCGACCAGCGACTTGAATGACTGGTTTCTGTTTTTTCCTGACCTCTCCGGGCTTCACGGTCACGGTGTTCCTCCTGGACAGCGCGGATGAGAGAGCGCCCATGTGGAAATGCAACCTCCCGAGTGTATCGACATGGAAATGGTGGTAAAGTGACGTCAACACGCAGTACGTAACGCTTTGCTGTGTTTTCCCTCACTGTTAATCACCTCACTGTTAATTGTTTCGTTTGTTCAGTGAGTCGCGCTGCAGTGAGTGCAGTCACTCAGAACTGTTCTGTTCTCTGCCACAGATGGCGCTGTGGCCGCGCCCCTAAATCAGTGTAATTAAGTTCCTCTTCAAAGACATTAAATGAATACCTTTCAAACACTACTGATTTGTTTATAACTTGTAAATTATATTGCCGAGCACATATTACTACACCATGTTCAAAGTGTGTGTGTATGTGTGTGTGTGTGTGTGTTTGCATCTGTGCGTGCGCCAAATAAAGTTCACTTAAACTATATTTCGCTTTTAAATTTTTTATTGACACACAATGTTGTTTTTAACCTGTTGTTTACAGAGTGAAACAATTTTTGAAGTGGTGTGGAAATCCGGCATTTAGAACTATTTCACATCTTGTATAGTAAAGCAGCATTGAAAGACAACGAGAACGAAAAACAGACGCTTCATTTTTTTAGTGCACTAGATCTATTTAGATTAGCTTAACACTGAAGGCAATTGCTGAGAGAAGTGCTCAGTCGTGACTCAAGCCATTGACTTGTGTGCTGGATTGTGTTCTGAAGGCCTTCAGCTGCTCCATGAAGCCTGGGTTTGGACACGAGACCGGTCGGGCAGATTTCACCAGAGCGAAAGCTTCGTCAAACGACTGCTTTTCCATCAACATCAGATATCCAGTGACAACAGAGACTGAACGTGAAACTCCGGAATTGCCGTGGACGAGTACGACTCCTTTCTGGTAAGAGGACACAAGTTCAATTTATTCATTATGAGCTTTCACAGACCTTCTCAAAGCAGCTGTACATGACACACAGGAAACTGATTTCATTTATTTATTTAAGCAATGACCGCAATAATTGAACATAACAACCACTGAGCAAGACATTTGGAAACACTGGCAGAGAAATTAAAACTTTCTAGAGCAATTTTAAATGAAACCTAGTATATAGGGAATAGGGAGACGTTTCTCTCTCCTGATTGGGCCTGCTTTCCAACTCGCACCTCCCACAAACAATAGTTCAATCCCACTGTTATGTTCTGTTGGTAACTATTTTGTTATGACCGTCATATTGTACAAGATTGGCTAAAAATGGCACAAAATTGATTGATGGATGAATGAATTGATAACTTTAGGTTTGACTGTTTCTGGCTTGATTCCATATTCACAATTTTGGCTTTGCAGTGTTGCTTATTGTTAATATAAAAAAGTTGTGTTTTTCTAACAATGTGTTGTTGTCGTGTTCTCATGCATGGTCCTTAGTTGGGTTGTTTAAGTTATCCTACACTCCAGCTTCAAATAGAAACACAAACTGGGGGCTTGGTCGAAAAATGGAGGAAATGAATAAAAGCGTATCTAGAACACCTTCACAAAGGGTTTTCATTTCACATCATTACGCTTCATTCCGAGTCATGCAATTAACCCTACGCTAATTGTGAGGAGCTCAGAAATTTCAAGTTACGGGTGAGAGGAGCACTTTCCTCGGAGTTGAGAAGTACCAAGCCGTTTCCTTTATGTCACAGACGACACGCTCAATGAGGAGCTGGAGTTTGCTGCGCTCAGTTTACAAAGCCATGGAAACTTATTTCCAGAAGCCTTTGTAATCATAAACCTCAGTGAATTTGAATCATGATACAGTGTCGGGTTAAGGGTGACCGGCGACACTATTTAGTAAAGAGGTTGTATGACAAAACAAAGGCCGGTTAGGGATACGATCTTTCTACAACTCGCTAAATAATGCATGGTGAAAACTCGCCATCTATTATTCACTGCGCTGCACGGTTCTGTGGAATAAAGGAGCTAGCCTCTGGATGACCGCACAATATCACGTACGCTAGGCACTGGAGGAATGAAATATATTCCCGCTAAAATACCGCCACGTTCTGCGAACTGGGATGTTACCTCGGATTTAGCCTGGTTTATGAACTGCGCGCAGTCCTCGATGTGTGAAATGATATCCTGGTCAGGTAGATCCAGTATCCGCAGTGTCTTATAGATGAACAAGTCAGGGAACGCATTTTCCACCCCGTACGCCACGTTTAATATGTGTGTGACCTGGAACCCAGCGGAATACACACATCATTAGAATATATGGCTGATCATCAGAATAGAGGCCGAATATCTACTACCTTATATTTTCTTAAAGTACCAAAGTCTTGAGCAGCATCTTGTGAGCCTGAGAGAAAATAACATTACAGATACAATGTATAATATAGATATAAACAATAAAGATATAGTTCTAAATGTGTGTAAAGTATTATTATGTAATTTACATCATATATACAAATAATAATACAATAACTCACAATTGTTAATATAAGAAAACAATTATATTACGTACTAGTAAAATTATTTTTTAATGTGTTTTATTGTTTCACCAAATTGGTCTGTGTAAAAAAATATTTAAAAGTTATATCGAACATATTTATTATTTGAAAAAGTACATCATTTTACATAGATCTTGTGTTTTTCAAGCACATTATATACTTTCGTAATTTAATTACAATTATTAATTATAATTTTGTAAAGCACGTACAGACAACATCTATAATTGTTCAGCTGTACACAAGTACAGTACAGTTAAAGTATTGTATAGGGAATGTAAACAAGCCTGAGGATGTATGTAACGTACAGAGGATGTTTTTCTCAAGAAGACGTTCCCAAGGAACTTACCAACCAGCAGGTACGGCTTGATGTATCCAACCTGCAGGTCCCAGCTGTTGTCCGGGACGTATCCGCACGCGGTGTCCGGCTGGACCGCCTCCTCCAGCACCTGCACGCTTGTGCCCTTCCATGTCTCGATGATCCTCCTCCCGCTCAAAGTCGTCACCCGCGTGCATTGTTTCCGCAAGTTCGTTTTGGAGAAAGACTTAATCTCTTGTGCGAGCGACTGCATCACATTTGCGACCGGAGGATCGGGGACAGAACCGTTAAGTTTGCGAGAGCGTGTGTTTCTGAGCAGCGGGGCGCGTCACATTCCTCTGAACTGGATGCGACTGTCTGAAACTTCCAGCACTTCATCAGCGCGACTCCGCGCAACTGCCTGTGTGAAATCGAAGCAGTAGCGACATCTACTGGAGAGAAGACGAGCTGCACGCTTAAAGGCCAATGATACTGTATTTACAACCTGAATAAAATAGTGATACACGTTTTACTCTCTAAAACATTTAGTAATCTAAATGAAATTATAAACACATTAAAAAAGTTAATTCATTTAATTGTAACATTAAAACCGAAGTCAAATAAAACAGGGTCTGATTATACATTCATATATAAAAATAGACATTTGTTGTCAAAATATTGCCTTTTGTGTAGAATAATTAGTGTGATTGAGGAACAGAAAAATCATTTATCTCACATTATTTGCACAGAGTAACGTGTATTTTTATGACACCATAAATGTAAAAATTATCTTATACAAATGATTTGTGTGTTTTTTTAAATACATTACGGAATGAATAAAAAAAGCACCTAAATGTGTTATAGAGAGAAGCAACATCATAAAAGGCTACAGCACAACGCCTTTGGCCGCTACAGCTATGGATGAATGAATGAATGAATGAATGAATGTAAAATAATGGATGGATGTATGCATGAATAGATATACAGAGAGCCGGCTAGGTGATTTTCAGCTTCGTTCTTTTTGTTATGTTATTTGTTATCGAAAAGATTCTCACGAACGCTTTGATCATCATGGGGGAGGAGATCTTGCGGAGATCTCCGTCACGTGACCTCGTGACGTAGTTGCCGGAAGCAGCCTCGTTCTGGCCATCAGGGCAACACCTAGAAAAAACATCCCCGACGACGAGCGAGTAGCCCATAATATGGGCGAATTTCAACACTAAAAAACGACCAACTTCTGCACTTTAAGCTCCAACACTACAAGGGGATTCGTTCGCTTCATATTGAGCTGGTTTAGCGGTCGTTTGAACCATGTCTCGAGGCGCGCTTCAGCCGAGCCAGCAGAAGCTGGCGGAGAAATTGACGATCCTCAACGACCGCGGCGTCGGGATGCTAACGCGCATCTATAACATCAAGAAGGTGAGGATGGACGCTGTCATGCTTGTGTGTTTAAGATCGCAGTAAACTTCATTGCGTGCGCACACATACACACACATACGGTTTGATGAGTTAGGCCTGGATTCATAGACATGTCTGTGCGCGCGCGTGTATGTGTGCGCGCGCGACACCTTGCTGAATCTCACGTCTGGTTGATTTACTGGTTTTAGTTTTTAAACCTCATTGATCGAAAAGACTCGTTCGGAGCCAGGGACGACAAATGGCTGAGATGAAGGAGGTTGTGGTGACGACGAGGAGGAGGAGGAGTGCCCCAGTTTAGCTGATATCATGTGTTCATATATGATGTGATTTATCATGTTTAAGGATGAAATCTGTCGTCAGCTTTTGAAGCTCTGCGTGAGAATCTGTCCACATTGCGCGAAATAATGCAATGTTTTTGAGTGTGAGTGTGTGTGTGTGTGTGTGTGTGTGTGTGTGTGTGTGTGTGAGTGTGTGAGTGTGTGAGTGAGTGAGTGAGTGAGAGAGAGAGATGCCGAACATTGTCATGACAAGTTTTGTCTTGTTTCTTCATTTAATTATGTAAACAACAGTAATGGATAAATGGCCATTTTACATTGTGTATGTAGTTTGGATGTGTATTGTTGGTAAGATGCACTTTCTTATCAGATGGTTGTGATTAAAGGGAGTCCTGGTTTTCTGTTCTAGTTAATATTATTATTATTATTATTATTATTATAATTATGCAATATACAAATTATGCATGGTAAATGCAAAACTAAAGATTTTTTTTAAATTCACGTCACGCATTATTTGTAGATGTGAAGGTGAAGCCTGTCAGCTCTCTGTCGTGTTGCCAGCAGAGCAAGAGCTCTGGCCTTTAAGAACAGGCTTGGCTGCGTGTAGATCCGTAATGGAAGCCTTCCAGACCATCGCAGAAACTGGGCTGCCCCCCCCCCCCCC
>CM051494.1:24105857-24191865 GCA_028031935.1 Paedocypris micromegethes
CCCCCCCCCGTGTTCTGCTCGCCCAGACGTGTGACGGGAACTGATCAGTGTGTGTGATGCCCGTCCCCTCATGCCCACTGATGTCGCTCTGAACATTTGACCTCGCTCGTGGTGATGAGTCACGCGGGGTCAGACTGACCAAGTCCACTGTATTTACTCTCATTTGTGTGTGCTGGCACGCTCCACGTCTGTTCCCGACGGAATGTGCTTCACCTGCATCGATGGCGAGACTTCTTCTGTGTAGAGTGGCTGAGGAATGGCTGGTCCACTGCTCTGCACTGAATCCATGCTTTGGATGGTCCTGTTGCTTAGCAACTAGCAGGCATTGCGTGGAGCGCTGGAAGGTTTGTGTGGTGTGGTAGCGACGAGGTGGAACTCTTTCCAAATGTTATTGATCATGAATTGACTTAAAGCTCCAAAGCCAAACCTTTTTGTAGTGTGTGGTGATGCGCATCTCCCCCGTAAACTGGGTTTAGCATCCGCTGACTCCATCAGCTAAAGCATCAAGCACATATGTTTCATTTTTCCTGTGCTTATGCTGTTTTCGTCTAGACCAGTTTTTTCCAACGTCACGGACTAGATTAGAACTGGGCAGCATCGGGCCCTGCACCCTTTGGTTGAGGTTAACTGGTTTGTGTGATTCATGGGAAGTAATTGAGATTAATTAGAAAATGCTATTGGTTTGATATTGAAGTACATTTTTATTCACATGCTTGATATGATTTGTACGCTGAAGAATTATGTTGTCCACACTGGAAAGAAAAAAAAAAGAACATGTAGCCGTTTTGTTTAGTTTCTTGTATCTTCATGTCAGAGTCGACATCACAGTTTTCCGCAACAGTGATCAATTTTGGCGATTTCTTTAAATAAATAGGCTGTTTGCTTGACAACATGCAGTTGCTTGGTCTTCGTTTTTTATTGCAGTTCAACGAAAGTGTTCAAACTTGATTTTCCATATTATGGTAAATGTTGCAATAAAGAGTGTTTATAAAATACCTAAAGTATTAAAAAGTGCTGAACGCAGTCTAGATTCTTCAGAGTTCAGGATCCACTCGGCTTCTAACTGGGATGGTATTGTAGTGTCGCAGGAAATGACAGACATGACTTCAGGAAGTTTGCTCTTATCTCGTGTGTTCTTCAGTGTGACAGAACCAATCACTCTAGTCTGCAGCTGCCGTGGCATTAAAACAGAGGCAGAAACACACATTTATTCATTCAAGTTTTTAAGGTTCAGTAAAACAACTGATGTGCTGATAGTTTATATCCGGAGTTAAAATATGTTGTTTGAGGAATTACTATAACCATCTTTTGACAACATTTTCTTTTTGGAATATTTAGTTAAAATTCCATATGTAAAAGCTAATTTTACTGGCATGGAAAAAACATTTTTTTTCAGTGCGAGTTAAACGGTTTAGAAATCCGATTGTTGGGAAAGCTTTTTTGTAAATATAGCTGCTGTTTATTATTATTATATAGCTGCTGTGCATTTATTAGAATAAAAGCGACACCTTTTGAAAAGGTGAAAAGGCAGCGTTAGTGATTCTGACCGACACACTGCGGCCGAACAGGGATGATCACAGGGTCGTAGGATGACCAGCATAAAGACGGAACGTTTCACGCAGTTACGGTTGTGGGTTTCTTTTCCTTCGCCTTTTGGTTGGTTCGCTCACTCGCTCTATTGTTTGCAGTGTGATTCAGTTTGTCATCCTTTAAGTTCCGATCTGTTTTAAGTCATTTTTACAAACATGTCGATCTCAGTTCCCTTTACATGCATGGATGTTTCTTTGACTAATCACGAACTTCCCGGTGAACACGGGCCGCTGCGTTCCTGCGGCCGTAGCAGTGATCTCTGCATGGTGGCAATGTTAACTGTGGGAACGGCTTCCTGTCACCCCTCCGAGTCCCTCCCCAGGACCCCATCCGACACTCACACTTAGTTCCCAAGCTCGTTTCTTTTGCCGTGAGCGTGCATGGTAGACATTGGATCCTGTGTTGATGTGTAATTCTCTCTTTTTCTGTTACAATGCTTCCCCAGCAAGGACAAGTTTGGAAGGTTTGCACAGCTTTTCACCTTCCTAAAGTCTCAGTCCCTCTTCCCCAGCTCTCCTTCCAGTCTCATGTCCCATGATTTCTCTGTACGTGACTCACACAAGGCCCTTCCCAAACTCTAGCACCAGCAGGACTTTATCCTTTTTTTTTTAGTTTACGTTTAATTCATTTTTGTGTTGTCGTTTTGCACATTTTCTTTTGGGTTGCCTTTTTCATTTTCTTCCAGTCATCCCGAGAAAGCGCTGTGTGAGCCAGCGCTGGGCGATATAGCAATACTTTAGCAGATCAACGAAACGAGAGAGATTCTAGAATCAAGAGTTAATAGTCTTATTACTATTCGGAAATGTTTCTACGTTTTGCGTATTATCGCCCAGCTGCTCTTCTGGTGTTACTTTTATTCTTATTAATGCATGAAGCTTGCTTTTTTAAGATATTTTTTTAGTATTTCCATCTTCTGCCTTATTTGCTCCATCGTCTTTATTTGCATCAGGTTAGCATTTAAAGGGCACAGTGTCGGACAGGTCAGCTAGCATTAGCCTGGTACAAATCTGTCGTTTTTTTAAGGGGTTCGTTCGACTTCACGATTGACTGCGTTAAATTCATTGGGATTAAGAACAATTAGTCATTGTAAATTGGTTTTGACTTTGCTAATATTTGCAAGTGCCAATCGCCAGCTATTTCGTCGGCCATGCTGTGTCTTGTTTTGGGAACGACCTAATGGCCTTCATTCAAACATGTTGTTGTTCACACTGGAATGGTCTTTAGGTTGAAGGCTGCGTTTTTTAGGTGCATGTGAAACATCATGTGACGTGTCATGTGACCATACGCTGCACGTCCACTGGCGCGCTCGAGCTCCCTCACTCTGTAAGACCCTCACCTCTTACAGAACAGTCAGCCAATCAGACGCACTGACCGACAGCCCACCATCTGTGTGTCGCTTTTTCTCCAGGGTCTTTCAGATCATGCACTGCTGTGTTCCACTAACTGCAGCACTTTGTCTGTTTGAAGAGCTCATTTTTACCGTCTCTCTGTCTCTCAATTTTTTAGGTTTTTTTTTTGCTTGTTTTCTTAAATTTTTCTTTTTTGGGGTTGGGAATTTAGAACCAATATGTAGTAAAAGCATAAATGATTGTTCTATCATATAAAAAATGATAAAATGTAACATTAAAGATTGCATGTTTTCCCCAAAGTAGCAAACTAGGACTTATCTTCTAGATATGTTCTGTCGGTTTTACAGTAACACGTTTACTTTTTTGGCATGTTTATAAAAGTCTAAATTTGAAGTGATGCACAAATTGTGATGTCATGATGACATAACTCTTGTGCGGAGCCTGATCTCAGCTGTTGCTGCAAGTTGAGCTGCTTCCCTTTTTTCAATAATTCTACAGGTAAAGCAGCTCATAAACTGAACAACTAAGATAAGAAACGGAACAACAAAATAAAGTTCCAATTGTCTGTCAACTGAATGAGAGTCGTTAACTCAGAGACTTCTATCTTCTCATTTTAGGTCTTATTTTCACGAAAACGATCAGCATAAAAAAAAGTACATTTTGTGGGTTAGTGGTATATTAGCAGATTAAAATCAAAGCGCTCAAAATATACAACCAAACTTGAAATTCAAACCCATGAAATTATACACGTTTTAATTGTTTTATACTATTTATACTATTATGTGTTATATTACTCTATATATTATTAAATTATATTACACACACGAAAAAACAGATTTGTTCAGAAATATTTTGAAAAAAGAAAAGGACTGTTTTCTTTTGCCAACTTTTGCAATCATCTTTGCGGAAAAAGTGTAATTTTGGTCTTGATTCCCGTCCCTATCTTCATCTTTTCTCTCTCTTCTGGGCTTATCTCGTTTCTGTTGGTTTGTTTTGACTGTTATTAGCGCCCCGCTCTTCACTGTCCATCTTCTCTGTTCTGTCTCATGAGTGAAGCATCAGTTTGTTTCTGTTTCTGTGGTGTCTGAGCCACTGCGTGTGTGGCAGTGACGCTCTTCCCTGTTTGTTGTAGGCCTGTGGAGACCCCAAAGCAAAGCCTTCCTACCTGATCGACAAAAACCTGGAGTCGGCGGTGAAGTTCATCGTAAGGAAGTTCCCAGCCGTGGAGACTCGCAACAACAATGTGAGTTTTTTGCTACAAGTCCTGGAATGAGTTAATGGATGTTGTATTAATCTGTTCTTTTAAATTAATATTAATTGAGTAACTTTAATAATGACTATTGATTGTTATTGATTTAATAATGATATTTGTCTTTGCCTTTAGCACAAGTCAGAAAATGCTTGCATAATATTTCATCTTTAAAGGGATAGCTAGAATATATATATATATATATATATATATATATATATATATATATATATATATATATATATATATAATTTATTTTGTCAGTACAGTAGATTTTTGTGTCAGATTATATCTAGATTACACATATAAGTGTCTGTACAATTCAAAGTATCAAATTTTATCAAATATAGGAAATTAATGTGATGATCTCCAATGCTGTTTTAGTTTATTCAACTTTTGTAGTTGAAGTTGATGTAAATTGTGTTCTTTTCAGCGACGCAATTCCTGGACTCTTTTTTTTTTTTCAAGCATTTAACATCACTTCTGCAGTCGACCAAATTCTGAAAAATCGCTCAAAAGCTCATTGCTTCACTGCACCTGCGCAAAAAACACTTTACCGCAGACGCTTTTCACGTCGAAAAGTAGAAATTTTTAATTTTGACATTTGGACCAGCAAATGATCTGATGAAATGTTTTTGATTTTACTGACTGATTCATTTTACTTTAAGAGTCAAGTAAAAAAAAAAACTATTCTCCGTTTTTACTGTAATTAATAAACACTTTGCAGGATGAAGGAAATCTACTCATTGTTTGATGCTCCTCAGCAGAAGTAAAGATATTCATTATTTTTAATACTTTGGGTTTTCATCTGTTGATATTCAGCTTTGAGGATTCCCAAGATTGTTCACCACTTCCTCCATGACCAAAAATACGATCAAGCTTTAGTTTTGTTATTAAAACCTCATGATTAATCACGATGGCCCACAAATGTGACTTTATTTTAGGATTTTTTAGTCACTCTCAACTCGTGAATGCCATAGTTTCAACACATGGTTCCCCAAACCCTAGACGCAGACTCATCTACAGACAGAATAGTCCTGAATGACAAGTCAACCGAATTCCACGTGTCTTGAGGAATGTAGGTGTGCCGGAGAAATGTAGCCTTGTTCCATTTCCTCTTCCACTCCAAAGTTTTAATGTCTTGTTGTGCTGGAGAAAAAATCCTCTTTGTTTGCTGTAGATGCCCTTCTGCAGCTTTCATGCCAGCTACTTATCATTCAAACGCCACTCTTCAGTGCCCATCCAAGCCAGAAAGAATGGGTCTTGCTGACGTTTTCGCCTCACTTTATTAGATTATCTGTAATTATACGCCACTTTTTTCCCATAGAAAATCGGTTAGAAGTTCACTAAAATGTTTAAAGTAGATCTTGATTTGTGGAATCAAGAGTAAAGTATTAAAAGCTTTTTGTTCTTGCGCTCTAATGGATGGTTTCGTAGCAGATTGTTGTGTAAAATGTGTGTGTTTTCTGTGCTTCATGCTGGTGTGGTTCTGTAATATTCCATCATTGTTTGTATTTCAGAAGCCGCTTGACCTTCGTGACTTAACTTTGCGTTAAAGATGTTGAATTGCTTCTTGGATGTGAAGTTGTGTCTAAACTGTTTCCGTTGCCTTTTTAGTGTCGTTTTACATTTCCTTTTTTGCTTTTTTGCATGCTTGACGTGGCTTTTTCTGGATGTTTCTTTTGGTAAGTTGGGACTCCGTGTCGAGTCCTGTTTGATTGATTTAGCTCCGGCTTTGCCGATGTGGTAGAACACTTCAGTTGTACTCACATGTTGTCATTTAACTAACCCACGTCGGATTAAAAGAAACTCATATTCCCCAGAATGTTCTTTAAGGTAAATCGGATTAGAGTCGCTTTACCACTGATTTTTACTGCTAGTTTTTACCATGCTTTCCAGATTTCTTCAGTTCTGCGATTGGTTTTATTCTCACTACATGAGTCTTCAGAATGTATCTAGAGCAATAATCCAGGTTTTCTGGATGGGGAATGTTCTCTGAGCTTCTTTCAGTCCATCGTCACTTGCACGATCACGTGCTTCAGAATGTCTGTCTGGTCCAATTCACAGTATCACACTGCTAGACTGTTTTACTCGAGCAGAAATGGAGAAACAGTCAAAATTCATGTGAGAAGCAAGCAGCCCATTCTTAGAAAAGAGACGTTTTTGACAATTAATGGCAAAATGTTCCATTTACATTTTTTAGTACAACTTGTTTACAATCATAGAATTTAATAGATTACACTTTTGTTGCCAAGGCATTGAGGCATACATAAATGCCACAACTGAAATGTTTCTTGGTGGAACGACTCGTTTCTTCCTCTCTGCTTCTCTAGATCTGTCAAATTTTACTCTTCATCTTCTTTCTAATTATGTATTTGAAATGTTCTTACTGATATTTGGAGAATTTAGTCAGTAACTTGACTCTAGAGCACATCTGCACTCCATTTTACACGCTCTTTAGAATAATGATGAGAAAACCCTCACTGAAATGTGGTGAGTTTAGCAGAGCATCTTGATGTTTAAAGCCTTTTGTGACATTTTTTAGGTGCAGAGGTCGTGCATTTTTGCTCTAGAGTTTTAAATACCATGAAGGGGAAAGACTGCGTGTCAGGACTTGACGCAGGGTTCACTCGACACCGAAAGAGCTCAGCAGGAAACTTCCCGTTCCCAAATCCACACAGCCAGACAGCAAAGTGGTGGAGGGAAAAGATGTTTGAAGCGAGAGATTGATTAGAATAGAATACAATATACTTTTTATTAGTTCCTCAATGGGGAAATTGATTGGTATAAATACATTTATGTATTGATTTGGATAGGAGTGATGAATGAATAAAGGACTGATGCATGATGCAGACATAGATGGATAGATGGATGGTTTCAGTTCAAACGTACATTATCACAAATGTGTTTTATTCTTTCATTCAAGTCCATCTCTCGCTTCCTCGTCGTAGTTTTTTTTCCTTAATCGACTGAACTTCCCGGTGTGAACCCTGTGGACCGTCTTCAGTCGCGCCGATGCGTCACGTGACTTGATTCTGTTGTCTGCATTCTCTCTCCACAGCAACAGCTGGCACAGCTGCAGAAGGAAAAGTCTGAGATTCTGAAGAACTTAGCTCTGTATTACTTCACTTTTGTGGATGTGATGGAATTTAAGGTATGACGAGGAGAAATCACGGCCCAGTTTTAGTTGAGTGATTCCTCATGCGCTTGAACTTTTCAGGACCACGTGTGTGAGTTGCTGAACACTGTCGACGCCTGCCAAGTTTTCTTTGACATCGTGAGTTTGCACCGAATCCTTCACTGTGTTTCGTGTGGCGTCTCGTAATGTGTTTTTTCCGGGCAGACTGTAAACTTTGACCTCACGAGGAACTACCTGGACCTGGTGGTGACGTACACTACTCTCATGATGCTGCTTTCCCGAATTGAGGAGCGGAAGGCCATAATTGGCCTATACAACTACGCGCACGAAATGACACACGGCTCAAGGTATCGCAGGCCTTCCTGATGTCACTCATTCTTCTGCCGTCACGCGTGTCATGTTGTGTGCCATGTCTGTGTCCAGCGACCGAGAATATCCCCGGCTCGGACAGATGATCGTTGATTACGAGAACCCACTAAAAAAGATGATGGAGGAGTTCGTCCCTCATGGAAAAGTAAGAATGAGGTTCTGTTTCTTTGTGAAATCTGGTTAAAAAATGTGTTTTGTTCTCTGTGGCAGTCGCTGGCAGACGCCCTGGTCTCGCTGCAGATGGTGTACCCACGCCGAAACCTGTCCGCCGATCAGTGGAGGAACGCTCAGCTGCTGAGTTTGATCAGCGCTCCCAGCACCATGCTCAACCCGGCTCAGTCCGACACGGTCAGACCCTCTTCTCACATAAACCTTTCAAGTTTAGCCCGTTTATAAAGCACGTTCTGTGGTCGCATATACATCTCAAATACTGTAAATACTGAGCAGGCAGCCAGGAGACTATGGATAGGAACACAACATGCGTGTGTTTTTTCCGGTATTGATGTGTATATGTGGAAGGATTCAAATCCTTAAAACTACTCATTTGTGACTTGTTAACTGTATTTTGTGTCAAGCGAGCAAAGAGGTCACACGTGACGACATCCTGGATTTAGTTTGTTTGCTTGAATTAAATGACTTTCCATCGTCCTTTGCTTATGTCGCCACCTGCAGGAAACCACGGGAGAGCTTGATCTCCAGCTGAATTTGATTTTCCAATTTTTTCCAATATTATCTGCTTTTGAATGGTGTTGCTTTGTGAATTGTATGCGTGGACGTATTATGGTTTTTTTCACAATGCGGTTTTTCTTGCAGATGCCGTGTGAATATCTATCTTTGGACACCATGGAAAAATGGATCGTGTGTAAGTGCAGCTAAAGGACCCTTTTGTTTTTTAATTAAATCATTTTGGAATAAATAACTGTATAAACCCTAATTACTGACCATTGAGATTTGGAGAAAGATTTTGGTTTCTGTGTTTGTTGCATTTTAAAACATGTTCAGTGTGGTTGTTTTTTTTCTTGTATTCAGTCGGGTTCATCCTGTGTCACGCGGCTCTGAACAGCGACCCCGCCGCTCTCAGTCTGTGGAAACTGGCGCTTCAGAGCAGCTCCTGTCTCTGTCTGTTCCGGGACGAGGTCTTCCACATCCACAAAGCGGCAGAAGATCTCTTTGTGAACATCCGCGGGTCAGTGCTTTCAGCCTCCTTACAATCACACCGATCTCATAATTACTGTGTTCTCAGGATGAGCGGGGAAATTTTGCAATATTGTGAATTAAAATGCGCATCTGGCTTTGAGCGTCAAAGAGCTGAATCAAAGATCTCTGTCCTTTTATGCAGCGAAGGGTGTAATGCTGTTCTAAACTGTAGAATTTCATTAGAATTTTCATTCATCTTTTCATCAAGTTTTTTTTTTTTGATGAGCATGTTGCTTTTTTTTAGTTACAACACATAAGACAAACATTCATGGCTAAATTGATGTTATATAATCACTTATGTTTGTCAAAATGCATTAGCATGTGTAACTTTTAAAATTTTGAATTCTGATTTTATTTTTTTATTATATACACATTATACATGTAGTGAAATGTTTTTTTCAGATCGTCCAGCATTTAAACATGAGGGTTTGGAGGGTGGGGATGCAGTTAAGAAAGAGGATAAACAAAAGAGCAATGATATACGATAAAAGTAAACACAAAAAAAGATGAAAATACAATAAAAAAAAGTTTTACAGATTTTGTTCATTCAAACTATTTTTTTTATTAATATACAATTAATCACCTCATGTTGCAGTAGCACGATATAAACAGTGGAGACATAAACTGGTCTCTTTTTGATAAATCGTGACGTAATATCAATACTATCAAAATGTTTCCGTTATTGCACAGCTCTGCCATATCCAGTTTTTCCTGTCGACTGTGATGCGAGACAAATACTTTGTGGATCTATAACTGATAATTATAAAACTATATTAACTCAAACTGGAATGCTAGTTGTTTATGCTTTTGTTTTTCTAGATGCTAATCTTGATTGTTGATCTCTTGCAGTTACAACAAACGTGTCAATGACATCCGCGAATGCAAAGAATCCGCGTTGTCACACGCGTAAGTATTTCAGACTTGAAGTCGCTTTCCTTCACATTCATGCGTTTTTATCGGCACTTCCAGGGGCTCGATGCACCGAGAGCGGCGCAAGTTCCTGCGTTCCGCCCTGAAGGAGCTGGCCACGGTGCTGGCAGACCAGCCCGGCTTACTCGGCCCTAAAGCTCTCTTCGTCTTCATGGCTCTCTCCTTCGCCCGGGACGAGATCATCTGGCTGCTCCGACATGCCGACAACATCCAGAAGAAAAGCACAGACGACTTCATTGACAAGTAGACACTTTTTTACAACTTTTTGATTGACTTTGCGGGTCAACTGCTTCTTGGCAGCGAGACGGAACCAACCTCGTCCCACATCAGTTTAATTGTCATTCTGACATCAGACGTGTTTTACGGTTGGATCTAGCTCTCGTCCGATGATAGTTTGGGGGCGGAGCCTAAAGTCAGTATAACGAATAACATAATACAAAACTAAGTCTAACAGCTTTTCAAATCTTTGTGTCATTTGTTTGAAAAAATGTTGATTTATTTCTAAATATTACACTATATTGCCAGTATTTCTTCTGTCCTGTATTACGCTGTCTTATAAGAGAAAGCGCTAAGTCTCTTTTATCCTTTCAGGCACATTGCCGAGCTGATTTTTTACATGGAGGAGTTGCGTGCACACGTGCGTAAATACGGTCCCGTGATGCAGAGGTACTACGTCCAGTACCTGTCGGGCTTTGACGCTGTGGTTCTCAATGAACTAGTGCAGGTGAGACTTTTCTCTTTCTAGACATGTGCTGTGATGGATAGCTCTCTCCACCAGGGGGAGTGCTAGTGCTTCTGTGCAGGGTTGCTATTGCTTTCGTTGTAAAATTGGTTTCTCTCTCACAAAAGCTAAAATTGTCTCAACTTCTATCTGTTTTAGAACCTGTCTGTCTGCCCAGAAGACGAGTCCATTATTATGTCATCTTTTGTGAACACCATGACCTCCCTCAGTGTTAAACAAGGTTCTGATCAGATTTTGTGCACACAAATATTCACAAATGTTCAAAGCTTTTCTCTTGCCAAATATGTGAAGAACACTGGTTCATGGCGTATGACGGATACGTGTATGTGTTGCAGTTGAAGATGGCGAGGTGTTTGATTTCAGAGGCATGAGGCTGGACTGGTTCCGACTGCAGGTAAGACTATATGCGCCATTTGAGCTGAGTCAATATCTGGTGTTTGCTTCCATTGATCTTAATCAGATGTAATTACAAGCCCTTATCACCGCTGTGCGTCTTGCTAATTACCAGCCGCTGGTTAGCGTATAAGCGCTCACCGCGGGTATGGAAGGTTTCCTGTAGACGGCCGCGTCTGGAAATGGGCCTTTTCTTTTGATTCCTCGATGGAAAAACATCATGTTTACTTGATTTGGAGGAAAAGATCTGATCGCAGCATGTGTGCGCTGTTCCTTTGAAGCAGAGGTTGTTGAACGGGCCTCGTGCCTTTCATCCAAACTCAGATGCACCAGAGCTAATCTTTGAGGATCACTGAGCCACTTTTTTAACATCTTGCAACAGTTCATGTGGGTGGAATTGGAAGCGATGATGAAGTGAAGCGAGTGATCATGAATTATGTCCAAGTGGGCGTGTCCACGTTTCTGATTTAACAAACCTAAAGAGATTCGCTGTAGAATTATTCTTTCTATTTCATCATAGCTTTTTTGTTTTTGATAAGATTATGATAAGCACTACCATATTCATGACATTAGAAAGAAATCTGACTACGTGAACTTTGTGGCCACGGCTGAGCGAGTGTGTTGGCTCTTAATTTGATCATGCATGGTCTGGATCAGCGATATTACGTTCATCTAAATATTTCCCAGAAACCCTCATTTGGACTTCATGGTACATCACAAAAACACCTAACTCTGGTTTTGGTTCAATTCCTGGTATTTTTTTCATGTTTTTCCACTGGATATTCAATCTGGAATGGTTATGTTAATCAAAGAGCTGGGTATCACTGGTTTTTATGTGTGTGTAGGCTTACACAAGCGTCTCCAAAGCTTCACTGGGACTGGCGGACCACCGGGAGCTGGGCAAGATGATGAACACCATCATCTTCCACACTAAGATGGTGGACTCTCTGGTGGAAATGCTCGTGGAGACTTCTGACCTTTCCATCTTCTGGTAAACATCATTGAACGCCACACAGAGTTAATTTATTTTATTTGGAAAGGCTTTAGCAACTGTCCAGATCTTTCTGGTTTGGTGGGTGGAGAGGAAAGCGATTAGATAGCACCGTACCAGACACTGATTTTCCTCTTTCTTTCTGGAAGCTTCTACAGCCGGGCCTTTGAGAAGATGTTCCAGCAGTGCCTGGAGCTACCGTCTCAGTCTCGATACTCCATCTCCTTCCCTCTGCTCTGCACTCACTTCATGAGCTGCACTCACGAGCTCTGTCCTGAAGAGGTGAGTCGCTCTGACCTGGAGTCGGTCCAGCAGCAGCAGCAGTGCCAGACTCACACGCACACACAGGAACCATCAAACAGCCTTCTTTGACGCTTCATTTTTAGTTTTTTTTCAACAGGTGTATAATTTTTAGATTTATTATTCAAAGTCATTGTTTATATTTGAGTAACAATTATGAAACTGATAATTTACTTCTATATTTACATTTTCAAGGATTATAAACTGTAAACTGTAGTAAACATGCACCAAAACAATAGCTTTTAATTTGTTTTTACACTAAAGTGATCATTTTGGGGCCTTTTTTATTGTTATGTATATTTTTTATTTCTTATTATTAATATTAATTTATCTCTGATTATTTGTGGACTCCTTTAAAAGTGCTGTTTTTAATGTTGGAAGTGAACAGTGGGGGAAAAATCTACTGTCTGTGGACCATGTGTGTTAGTATGAATGGTTAGAAAAATTAGTTTATTAATGGTCCATCAGCAGAAAGTCTTCATTCTTTTTTGTTACACACATCTTGAGCGATTTCTTATTTGGAGTTTAGTTTCATTATTATTTATTCATTATTCAAAAATAGATGGGTTTTCATGTAAACATTACGTCTACTCCTGAGCGCCACAGTTTTGTAGTGGTGGATTTAAGGTATTACAGCCTTGTGCATTAAGTAACCTTCTCTTGTTCCAGACCTGCTCCATAAATAAGGTTTGATGTTTTGGGGCCAACAAAATGTGTTATTAATGCCTGAGAATGTTTTTCCGCAAAAATGACCAGTGTTACTTCCCGCTCGAGAATAGGGAATCAGAAAGATCTGTCCTCTTCCATGTTGGGTTCAGCCACGACCCATGCGAGGGTTCAGGACGGAGTCGTACTGTGAATCCGGAAAGCTCCGTGAATTAACCAGGGCTGGAATCACCAACACGCGGTCTTGAGTGCTGCGGTCCATGGAAATAAATGCTGAAAAGCGTGATTTATTAAATCTGTAATTGAACCATACATGCTGCAGCGAGCCAGGCTCCCCGGGGGCACGCGGAAGCCCCTGCGTATACACAAGAACTACAGATTCCTTTCCCCCCGCTGGACACCTTCACCCACTGTTTGTTCCTGGCAAACGCAGCCCTCCGATATCCAATTTAATTTGGTAAATAAACCCACATTTTCACTCCTAATTGGTGGACAAACGGCACCAAAACAAACAGCACAATGAGAGTCATTGCAGGGCCCGGACCTTGAGCCGTCTGAGTGCACTAAGAGGAATAAAAGAGATTTATTGAGCCGTAGAAGGTTTGGGTTTCCCTTATTTAAACATGAAACTCCCTCTCTCAGCATGTCTCTGAAATGGTCTTCCTCCTATGTCCACTCCACACAGCTTTGGACAGCTGCAAGCTTTATTTATGTTGGAAAAGCACTAAAAGTTTCCACGAATATTTCCATCCTCGCACACAAAAAAGGTTTTACGGTGGTTTTGTGAAACAACAAGAGATCACGGCGCTTGAGCTTAGGCTGTCCTCGGGCGCTGCAGCGTCGGGCGGATGTGTTCTCTCCAACAGTCCGGCAGATTATCTGGCTTTGTGTCGCGCTTTACAGGCCAGATGAACAACCGCCGCCGAAGCCTTCGCTGTGGTGGTGTCTCGTTACTCCAGTGTGCGCTGTTTGCTCCAGGAAGGGAGTTGAGGCCTGGGTCCTAACAGAGCCCCTCTTACACGCGGACGCGTCACACACAGCTCTTCAGTGTGAGGGAGAAACTCACCTGACATGGCCGCTTCCTGTCGAGTCGCGAGAGTTTTGAGGCTGGAGCGAAGCTGGTGATGTTTGCAAAGTTCTGGAGAAGTTTTGTGTGTGTTGATGGGTTTAAAGTGTTTAAAGTTAAAGCCAAAGTTAACGGGTGTTAAGTATGTGGTGAACTTTGTCGTTCTACTTATAAAACAATGCAGAAATGTGATGTCATTTCTTTTCTGTAATGATGCGGTAATTCTACAGTTGCACTACTCACAAAAAGTCAGAAATATTTGGCTGTCAGGTGAAGTTTTTGGCACTCTCTCAGACTTCTCCAACATCTTTGCCCGCTTCTTCTGCTCAGTGTGAATCGACTTTCTTCAGAGAACAGCACTGAGGCCCACTGGTTCAATGCTCTCTGGCCCATGCAAAACGATGATGCCTGTGCCTGGTGGTGTGGTCAGGTACCCGTGCAGGTCATCTAGCATGCAGACCACACTGATGTAAATGGTTTCGAATGGTCTGACGTGACCCTTGGGTGCTTCTGACCTCTTTTAAATGTGCCTGGAGTTTAGTGGCGTCCATCATCCGGTTTCTCAGGACAGTGTTCATAATGCATCAGCACGGGATGTGGCCATAATACGCCCACTTGAAACATTTAACAGTTGGACATGTGCGTTCAAAAGCTTAGAAGGTCACATTACATTCATCTGTATAGGCTTTAATGCATTTAAGGCTTAAATATCTTGAGGCCAAAAGCTGAATATCCCTAACTTTTTTTATTGTTATTGATTGTAATAATAGTATTGATTGATCGACCCGAAACACCCTGTATGTAATGTAGATGCGTAGGGTGGGTGTATATTATGTGATCAATGAAAATGTGTTTTCATTTATGTTCTTTGCAGTGAATGGATTTAGAATTCGATGTTCAAAGACATTGAATTTCAGGTTGAAAACCGACCCACTAGAAGGCTTTCATGCAGTCCGAATAGTTGTTTTAACCAAATAATGTGCCATTGACCTCCTGATGTGAGGACTGATGATTCTGATGCTTCCCTCCGAGCAGAGACACCACATCGGAGACCGCAGTCTGTCCCTGTGCAACATGTTCCTGGACGAGATGGCCAAGCAAGCCCGCAACCTCATCACGGACATCTGCACGGAGCAGTGCACTCTGAGTGACCAGGTCCGCACGCTCTTCACTCCACTGACAGACAGCACAAATCCATCCTTTCCGTTACGTTCATACTAACATTGCAAAACAAAATGCTCTGACTCGTTTGACTGAAACATGGGCAAGAAATTGCATACTGAATTGTAATTTTATTTAGATTTGTATTAGGTATGTATTACAACCTGACTGTGCACCAGTGCACCAAGTCCATAAAGACATGGATGACATGTGACTGTCTGGTGTGGACGAACTTGACTGGCCTGCACATAGTCCTGACCTCAACCCTATAGAACACCTTTGGGATGAATTAGGGGTGGGCGGTATACCGGTATTAACGTGAATACCGGTATTGAGATGTGCCACGATATGGATTTTGCAATATCGTGGATACCGTGGCACTTTCATGAATTTACCTTTTATACACACATATCAACGCTTTAATACATTAAAATACATTTGTTTTGTTATAACTTTTAATTACGACACAGATACATTGCTAATCGAATACAGAAAGCGTTGGAAGAAACTGAATTAATAGATCACCCGCGAGGCGCATGGGTCGCGCACGCGCTGCTCCATGTCTGTAATGCGCGGTTTTTTTAGAGCGGCTGTTTTAGTGAGCGCTGTAAAATGCGCGCACGAGAAAATTCTGCTTGTTTTATTTTGGTCTAAGTCTGTTTTCGATTGTTAACCTTGGTTTCACGCAACTTTAGATTCAGACACGCGCGCGAAAGAGAGGGAAAGCGTGACGCGCGATCGCTCTCTCCATTTTTGTCTGTCTCTTTCTCTCTCTCTCTCTCTCTTTCTCTCTCTCTGTCGCTGTATATCTCTCACTGTCTATCTCACTCTTGCTGTCTATCTCACTGTTTCTCTCTCTCTCTTTCTCACTGTCTATGTCTATAATACCCTCCCACTCACAATATCGTGATATAATACCGATACCGTCTGTACACTAGAAAATACCGTAATATGAATTTTGACCCATATCGCCCACCCCTAGGATGAATTAGAGCGGAGACCGAGAGCCAGGCCTTCTCCACCAACACCAGCGTGTGACCTCGCTTTTAGAATAATGGTCAAAAATTCCTACAGTATAAACACACTCCTTGACCTTGTGGACGGCCTTCCCAGAAGAGTTGAAGCTGTAATAGCTGCAAAAGGTGGACCGACATCATATTGAACCCTGTACGTTAGGAATGGGATGGCACTTAAGTTCATATGTGAGTCAAGGCAGGTGACCGAATACTTTTGGTAATATAGTTTATGCTAAAAAAAAAAAAAGCAATAAACGGACAATCTTACAAGATACACTCGCATATAAGCACATTCAGATAAACAGTATTTTTGCTACACGTGGTTCAGTGAGTCAAATAGAGATAAAAAGTCAAATGATGTTCATGATCAGGAAAACTGAAGGCTTTGGTTTCATGCTCATTTTCCATTGCTTTTTCCTGTCGTCTCTGTGAACAGTTACTGCCAAAACATTGTGCCAAAACCATCAGCCAGGCTGTGAATAAGAAGTCAAAAAAGCAGACAGGAAAGAAGGGAGAACCGGAACGAGAGAAGCCCGGTGTGGAGAGCATGAGGAAGAACAGACTCCTGGTCACCAAGTAAGAGCAGACCTCTGGACTTTCATCCAGCCGGTTTTCCATCATCGCCTCTGACCTCTTACACGAAAGCATGTGTACAGTCTACATGTACATGCATTGGCGTCAGATGAGAGGATTTGCACTTCTTTTTTTTTTGGGAACGTGCAATTGCTCCGTTTCCTGCATTGGATCATTTGCGCTATAACATAGCTGTGACCCATTTAAGGTCTTGAGCACAGTTGAGTTAAGCAAAGCCAGGCTGGAGATGATTATTCTATCATCCTCTCAAACTCCAGACTTTTAACCAGATCTTCCATATAATATAAAATGGATTTATCTCAAAGCCTGATATGGACACACATGAGCAGTAGTAACAGTGGCGGGCCGGTGCGGCCCCACGATGAGCCACGCTATAGTGCCGACTAAGCCGCGCCTGATTGGTTGTGTAATCTGAAGGAAATTAGTTTTTAAGGCTTTGCTCTACTTTGTACAGCCTGGACAAACTGCACACGGCGCTGTCCGAGCTCTGCTTCTCCATCAACTACGTGCCGAACATGATGGTGTGGGAGCACACGTTCACCCCGCGGGAGTACTTGACATCCCACCTGGAGATCCGCTTTACCAAGTGAGTTTGTGTGTGTGTGTGTGTGTGTGTGTGTGTGTGTGTGTGTGTGTGTGTGTGTGTGTGTGTGTGTGTGGTCTGTATTGAACCCATCCAGTGAGACGTGTAGAAACATCTTTGAATACACGCCCACGTATATTCTTCTAAACATTTAAATATCCTAATTACAGCTCCACCTCCCTAACTGTTAGGCCCTGCCCCCTCTACAGTGGCAAGTGTTTGATCATGACTGCTCAGTGTACATGCTAAGATGACATCAATTGACTGATTGACAAGTGATTGATAATCAATTTGCAATTGATGGAAGTTCTCTGCTGCTCTGAGGTTAGTCACATGGCTGACGAGTGCAGAATTCGAAGGAAAATAACATGAACACGAAATCTTTCAGCGATAAATAATTAATTACTGTATTGTGGACCGTGTAATGATGAATAGCGGTTGTTATACTGTTCATTTTCTCATAATACAAGTTCAGTATTTACTCTGTAAATAGCTTAATATAATAAATATATGTAATGTAATATAAAATACAAAAAAAATATTTCTTAGCCAATCATTTGTGATTAAATGTGAATAATCTCGAGCATCAACCGTTTCCGTTCAGATAAACTATACACTGGGTCTTACTTTCAGGGAGGCTTGTTCTTTTAGGCCAAAGTGTGCATTATTCAGCATATAAATATAATCTCAACAGCTTTCTACTTAATTTGGCCATGTGCGGTATAAATGCATCAGCCGGTGATTTATGTAACAGGAACTGCTTCTGTCGTCCAGCGCTGCCTGATTAATTAAGCAGAGACTTTTACAGCTTCATGTTCCGCTCAGGGTTTATTGTTGGATTTGTGTAATTTATAGCACTAACGCAGGGAGACTCGTTTTCTGACGGCGTTCCACACTAGCGCTTGTCCAACTAAATAAACTCGGTGCAGAGGAATAACAGTTATTTTCCACTGTGGGATTCAAAACACTCCTGGCTAATGCGGCGACTGAAAACCCCACATTCTGCTCCTCCGCACGGAAGAGTGTTAACTAATGAGTCAGCATCGTCCCTCGAGCTCAATCAGTAGAGCTGATGTTCGCAACAACAAAGGTCTTGGATTCGATTCCATGGGAGAAACAGTAATAACATAATTCGGTAATTCAATGTAGGTTGCTTACGTTCTGTTCATCCTGCCTTCAGGTCTATCGTCGGGATGACCATGTACAACCAGGCCACGCAGGAGATCGCCAAACCGTCCGAGCTGCTGACCAGTGTGCGAGCCTACATGACCGTGCTGCAGTCCATCGAGAACTACGTGCAGATCGACATCACCAGAGTCTTTAACAACGTGCTCCTGCAGCAGACCCAGCACTTGGACAGCCATGGCGAGCCCACCATCACCAGCCTTTACACCAACTGGTGAGACTGTGCACACACATAGAGACTTGTTACTGTGTTCGCAACGCTGGTACGTGGGGTTTTTTTTTCGAGAAACGTATAAAAGAATAAAAAGATTAAAAGAACATGTCGATTTGTATAAAACGATCACTTTAAGTGTTAATTAAAGTGAGTGAGTTTGTCAATATGGTCACTAGGGGCCGTATCAAAATAGTTTTCTGCATTTAATCTTCTAGGAAAGTGAACACACACAAACCCGGAGCAGTGGGCAGTCTTGCTCTAGACCAATAACAAAACAGGCATTGTTTTTTGCAAGACTTTATAAGTTGTTTTGTGGCTTAAATGCAACAAATGAATGTTTCTGTGTCTTTTCTCAGAGCGTTTGGTTTCATTGTGTCCGCAGGTATCTGGAGACGCTTCTACGACAGGTCAGCAATGGTCACATCGCTTACTTTCCTGCCATGAAAGCCTTTGTCAACCTTCCCACGGAGAATGAGCTGACCTTCAATGCTGAGGAGTATTCCGACATATCTGGTGAGAATTCGTCCATCTGAACTGACCTACGGGTCTGGATGTCCTGGAAAGGGCTTTCAGGGTTTGAACATAAGTTAATTCTTCCTCAAAAGCATAATCTTTTCATATTTATTCTTTCACAAATGTCATGTTTTTGTAGTGTTACTGATGGTGGAGAGAAAAACTTAAATCTGTCAATACTCGCACAGTGTTCCTGTCCCTGGATAATTCTTAATATTATTCAATATTCAATTATCAATTACTTCACAGCATCATCACTAGCTCTTACTTTCTTGGAAATTACACATGCAGTACTAGGTTGTTTGCACAAAACAGCAAAAACACATGCACCAGAAATCTCAGCTGTTGAAGCGAAATCTCACAGCTGAAGCGAGCAAAAAGAGGTGGGTTGGAGGCGGGGTTACGCTGTGATGTCACCACTTTATCTTACACCCTTACATTAGCAGCATCTTCAGTCACAAAGAAAAAAAAACAACTGACTACCAATTCCGATCTCAGAAAACTAGTGCATCACTTCACTCAAAGGTCACGTGGCCACTGTATCCTCACAGTCACAAATATATGTAATTGAAGCCTGAATCAGCAGCAGGTCGGCAGACACTGAACTCATTGACACGGATGGTGACGTTGGTGTTTTTGTGCCACAGAAATGCGTTCGCTGTCGGAGCTGCTGGGTCCGTACGGGATGAAGTTTCTCAGCGAGAGCCTGATGTGGCACATTTCCTCCCAGGTGGCTGAGCTGAAGGTGAGAGACGGACCGTGAGGTTTGTTTGCACAGCCCAGACTTTCTTTACGTCCTGCAGGCCTCGCTGGAAAATCTATAGATCTAGTCATTAAATATTCACATTTTTAAAATGTGCAAAATTCATAGAGACAGCATATAGGATTAAAAATGTTATTTTTGTAACTATAAAAATATATTTACATACCAACTCCATGAAACCTGCAAAATATATTTTTTTTTTTTTTCTTTTTTTTTTTTTCAAATTCAGATTTGTTAAAATACAGAACTACTGGTGTCATGCCCGGAACATGTTGGTTTTGTTCCTTTGTTGACGTAATTGTGGAACTGTAATGTAATTTAATGATTCAGTGTTGAAGGTTCTTTGACATTATGAACATGAGTAGAAATGAATTGACCAATCAGAGAACTCTGCTGTTATGCAACAGTTGTTTATGTAACCCTGAGTGTAGAGTGCGAGATAGAAAGCTACAGCCAAAAGCTTGAATTCAGCCCAGGTTCCGCGCTAAGAGAGTTCTTCAGACCATCTTCAGAGTTTCTTTTTACGCAGCGATGTCTTTATCACTTGGATGTTTTTTTGGCAATGATATAACTAAATGAGTCTTTTATTCTGTGACTCGGTTTTTATACCTGAAAGTAATGTAACTTAACATGTATTTTCAGGTATTATGTAATATTACATTATCACTTTAAACATAAAGTGACACTTTTACGAGCGTCGATCAGCTGATTCTCTTCAGTTGTGCTGCACTTGTTCTGTTTCCTCTGGCCGACGTCATTGCGCCTGTGATCAGCTACTGTCGGTTGTTCTGCTCTGGAATGTTCCAGATGCTCTTCTGGTTTTGCGGCGTAATCTCGCCTGGTACAGAAAATCTCTTTCAGGCCAAAACACAAGAGTTTGGTTTGTTCTTTTTTTATTCATTCACAATGCTGTCATCTGTCGCCCTTACAGAAACTTGTGGTGGAAAATGTGGAGGTTCTGACCCAAATGAGGACCAGCTTTGACAAGCCTGAACATATGGCAGCGCTTTTTAAACGTCTCACATGTGGGTAGACCAAACCAGCACTTTCACTATATATACTGACTAAATAAACTTCTCAATCTTCGACATTTTTTTTTTTGTATTACAAGTTTACATCTCAAATCAATTTGAAGATTTGAAGTAGTTATTTCTATTCAACCGATGACGTAATTGTGTCAAATCTGGAAATTGTGTATTCTTTTAACTCAGTTGTTTCAAATTGGCAAATGTAGTTGTTTCAAATCATTGTTTTCTTACAAATTACTTTAATTGTGGAGCTAAATTATTCCTGTTTTTTTTTTTTTTTTTTTTTTTTTTTGAAATGTATGGTGAAGTTTCCTTCTCGTAAGTAACAAGACTGTGTGTGTGTGCAGCGGTGGACAGCGTGCTGAAGCGAATGACCATCATCGGCGTGATCCTGTCGTTCCGCTCTCTTGCTCAGGAAGCGCTGCGAGACGTGAGTTCTTCTCCAGATGTTCTGTCTATCGCTCCATTTACAGTGTGAGAACAAGATGAAGAGTTTTTCTGGGAATCAGGCTGAAATCTGACGGATTTAAACGATCTTAAATGATGTTGTTCACGTACATCAGTCCAGTTCAAATACACAAGAATTCTACTGAGAACAAGAAAATGGCATGATTGTACATGTCTGTCTCTGTGTCTCTACATTTGTCTATCTATCATCTGTCTGTATGTCCATCTGTTTATCATTGTTCTGTTTTTTTTTTTTTTTTCTGTTTGTGCCCAGTCAATTTGTCTATCCAAACATGTCAATTTTGTATTAATTTGTAAAAAAGAAAATATAAATATATATATTTATAAAAAAAAAAAGATTTTTCCAAAATCCACTCAGTGCACCAGAGTGAAGGTTGTTGAGCAATGCTGCACAAACTGAGGTTTAAACTCCGTTGAATGATGTCATTGAGAAGATAGAAATGGCAACTCTTCATGTTTTAGTTTTGTTTCTGAAGAAGCATCGTTTTTGTTCCTGAAGTGACTGAGTGTATGTGGTTCCTCCAGGTGCTGTCCTGTCACATTCCCTTCCTGGTGAGCTCCGTGGAGGATTTTAAAGACCACATTCCCCGCGAGACCGACATGAAGGTGTGTGGCGTTCCCGCTCTGTGCTTTCTCCAGGCCGACACGGCTGACACGCCCGCTGCTTGTGTTTCTCAGGTGGCCATGAACGTGTACGAGCTGTCGTCTGCTGCAGGCCTACCCTGCGAGATCGACCCGGCTCTCGTGGTGGCTCTGTCTTCCCAGAAGTCTGGTAAATCACCAGGTCCTTCAGCCTTCAGTTGCCGATCAGAATCTCATCTGTGTGTTCTGTAGCTGCATGTGTGCATTTGTCTGCATGTGCCCACACACACTAATCAGCTGGGTAGAGTGAAGCAAAGCTCCAGGATCAACAGGTTTTATCTTCTCCGAGCAGTCGGACCCTCAAGGGCCTCTCGGACGGGCCTGATGTTTTTGTTCTGTTCCCCTGATGGTTCAGTCCAAACAGCTGGTCAACTCAAACTAGAATTGAATCTAGAACTCAAACAAGAATTAGAACTCAAAATTGAATCGCTCCCAAATGCTGTTGCCCCAATTTCATGAATAAGACTTCATTTTTGGGCATGCGTGGTGTTTTTCTTAAACTAGAAGCAAGTGGCATCATCTAAATCAGTGCGAGGACAGTTTCTCAAACTTGATTTTCTCTGAAACAGAAAACATCAGCCCAGAGGAAGAGTATAAGATCGCCTGCCTGCTGATGGTTTTTGTGGCCGTGTCCATGCCGACGCTCGCCAGCAACGTGATGTCACAGTACAGTCCCGCAATAGAAGGTACTAATTTCATGTTCCCTCGGCGAATGAACTCTGATTATATCTGCTCCATTCCGTCCGACACGGGCCGCGTGTTTAATGTGAATAACATTGGTCATGTTCACTGTAAAACCATCAGGCCACTGCAACAACATCCATTGTCTGGCCAAAGCGATAAACCAGATCGCTGCTGCTCTCTTCACGATCCACAAGGGCAGCATAGAGGACCGGCTCAAGGAGTTCCTCGCGGTACGTTAATGTAGCAAGGAAAGCGACAAATAGCTAATTGAAGATGGATTGATTGATTGGAGGGATAGAGTTTTAGAGATGATTTATGGAGATGAATTTATGTTTTGTAAAATAAAGGATCATAATGGATAGATCAATTGAGTAATGCCTAATATGACCTGTATATTCATCGATATACATTCACATTTACCCCGAACAAAAAAACAATAGCGTTTTAATGGGATGAAATGACACATCTGATTAATAAGTTCTTCCTTTACGTCTGCAGCTTGCTTCATCTAGTCTGCTGAAGATCGGACAGGAGACGGATAAAACCACCACGCGGAACCGAGAGTCCGTTTACCTGCTGCTGGACATGGTGAGTGGCTCCAGCTTCTGTTGCTCACATTAATACACTGTAAATATTTAATAAGCTTGATTTAAGTGCCGACAGATATGTTGTCTGTCAAATTGGTATCACATCAGCCCTTTTTGTTGTTGTTGTTATTATTATTATTATTATTATTATTATTATTATTATTAACAACTTAAATCAAAGCTCTGCACCTGTGTGTGTGTGTGTGTGTGTGTGTGTGTGTGTGTGTGTGTGTGTGTGTGTCATGAATAGAAAAAAGAAAGATGACATTAGGCCATTTGTGACACAGATGATGTCATGCGACAGTACCAAAAAAAGGTGCAGCGTTTCCATTCGTTTCCATACGTCAAAGTGTTATCAGACTGGTCCAGGACGGTGCTTGAGTACAAATCTCTGTGGAAAATTGATGTCCCATATCCGAGAGAATCCAAACATTTTCTACAGTTCCGAGTAGGAAAATGTACCCAATGCCGCTTCTGTTATTCATAAAGGGTGTTTGATCTGTCCGTGGGATTTGAAGAGTACATTTTCAGGATGCACTGAAATGGGATTTAATAGAGGGCCAAGAAGGAAAGATCATTGAGCTCTTCTTAAAACGATTGTTTTTGTCTGCAAACACTAGATCGTTCAAGAGTCACCGTTCCTCACCATGGACCTGCTGGAGTCCTGCTTCCCGTACGTCCTGCTCCGGAACGCCTACCATGCTGTGTACAAGCAGTCCGTGTCTTCATCCTCATAAGGAACCTTCTCCCTCTCTCCGGGTTGCTCGACCTTATAGTCTTACCACTTAAAGACTTTTAGCAGGGATCAGATCTTTTCCTGATGCCAAACGGCCGGAAGAAATCGGTCCCAGGGACTACTGACACTACAATTCTTCTCTGACCATTTTTATGGTTTGTGATTTTATTTGCAATGGTTAAACATGGAAAAAAGACGTTGAATAGTTAATTGTACGTGTTGGGGGAGGGCGGGACGGGGGGTCGTGGGAAAAAATAAAGGACATCCCGCTAAATGCTTGCTGGGAAACAGATGCCTCTATCAAACCGTGCTTCTTTTTCGATGTTGTTCTAGATCTAATCTGTGTGGGTTACTGCGTGCTCTTCTTTTATAATCTCATTATTCTAATCATATTTTATCTTCTCTCCCTCCCTGTCGATTGACTTTATTTTCATTACTTTGTGTTTCTTTGACACATCTGCGGCATTTAATTGACGTAACTGCGTCTCATTTGGATGGAAACGGATAAATTGTGCATAACCACACAAGAGCAACCTACTGTTGTTTGTACAAAGCATAGTATAATTTTTTAACTAACTTTCGCATCGACACTCCATTGTACCGTCTGTGTGCTATAATAAACATTCTCTCATATTTATCGATTGTTTTTTAGTTGTTCCTCCCTCTAAATCGGTTTTGTATGTTTTGAATATTTTGGAAATGACTGTATCTTCCATAACGTGAATAAAACTTCAGGTCGTACACAGCCCGGTTCATCTCAGTGCTGTTGTGTTGTAGATTTTGGTTCTCACCACTGTGAAAAGCTTTTAACGTCGATGTCAGTAACGCTTTTAAAAGACATGTCATCATTTGACACCCAAAAAATGAAAATAAAAAAAACATGGAACACTGTAAAATTATTATACTGCTATAATTTTAAATAAACCTCATCATAATGGTTGGCGGATGATACTCAATAAACCGTTTGGTTTAAATTATATGATGATTTAAAAAGAGTACAATGTCGTATAAACTTTTTTTTTCTTTAGCTTCATACAGCGTTCAATATTCTATTTTCTGACTCCTTAACCATTTGTCTTTAAGTTGGATTTATTTGGCATTAAATCCGAAAAAAGTATTTTGTCTAAACTCCTTTCTAATTAGTGAATCTCCTGTTGTAACATCTAATCAGGCGTCGTTTTCCCCACCATTTAACAAACCTTCCAGCTAAAGCGCAAGCAAACGGTCGACACGTACGGTACTTTAAAACTTATTCAGCCCCGTCTTTCCGAGACTGCACCTAATAAGCTTATCGTCCTGATTTGAAATCAGCGTGTAATTAGTGTGGCGCTAATAGAGAAGTGTGATAACGAGTAGCCTCAAACGCGCTCGCGCAAACACCGCCAAATGCAAACGCAACTCGTCTGTATCGAATGTGTTTTCGGATCTGCGCCCTGTGTCCACAGCTCTGGCGATAGCGCTGTTTGACTTATTCAAACTCCGTCCTGCCCCAAATAAAGTCGTTTTACGTGCGCGTTTGTGTCAACAGCGCAACAGGAGAGCGTGATGATCGAGGAGGTGGTCTCGGAGCAAGAAGCAGCCCACCTCCTCTTATCCCTCCACCTCCAGAGAAGAGAAGAGAAGCGCGCGAGTCTTCAGAGAGGAGAGGCCACGAATGAGCTCGTCTGACGAACCACGCTCGCGTGAGGAGGAGCCGTGGCGGGTTTTACGCACGAGAAGCTCCAGCTCTCCAGACCGTCTCCGCGCGTGAACCACGGCGCTCAGATGTTTCCTCACGAGATGTTCCTCTGCGTCCTGGCTGTGGCGCTGCTCCTGGAGACGCCCCGAGGCACCGCGGCCGCGTCCTGCGAACCGATCCGCATCCCCATGTGCGGCTCCATGCCCTGGAACATGACCAAGATGCCCAACCATCTCCACCACAGCACGCAGGCCAACGCCGTGCTGGCCATCGAGCAGTTCGAGGGGCTGCTGGGCACCCAGTGCAGCCCGGACCTGCTGTTCTTCCTGTGCGCCATGTACGCGCCCATCTGCACCATCGACTTCCAGCACGACCCCATCAAGCCGTGCAAGTCCGTGTGCGAGCGGGCCAAGTGCGGCTGCGAGCCGGTGATGAAGAAGTACAACCACTCGTGGCCGGAGAGCTTGGCCTGCGAGGAGCTGCCGGTGTACGACCGCGGCGTCTGCATCTCACCGGAGGCCATAGTCAAGGCCGAGGGTCCAGGTGACCACCTTCACCTCCGCTAGCCTCTCACCTGTGCGGTCACGTGCTGTTTTTAGTGTGCGCGTGCATGCGTGGTTTTATCAACGTGCGCACTTTACGCGCGTCTACGTGTGCACAACGATGTTTGTGTGTAAAATTACATTTTAATGTATAGCAATAATTCAGTAACTCCATAATATATGCCATATGTAATATATAAATTAACATTTTGATATATGACTTTATGTCTGGTGTTTGTCTTTGGCTTGTCATAGCGTCTTATCACTTAGTCTTAGTGATAATCATAGCCATTTTTTTAAACCATCAACCAGACGATCAAATGAATAAAAAGCAACAATTCTCTTACATATTCACACATGCGCTTTGAGTCAGTTAAAACTGTGAAAAGTGCCTTACAAATGCTCATAACTTGAACTTAATGTTTACAATAGTGTTACAGCTTGTTTTTTTCCCAATATTTGACTGTTTATATAATTCCTGCTACAATAAGTCCTATTTTAATGTTGAACTCAAACGTTATTATTGTGAATGTCGTGACCTAATGCAAGATGTGTGTCCCCTCAGATAACCCCTACTATCAGGACGTCACGAGGTGTAATCCAGGTGAGACGATTCTGCTGAGCCTGAGAGAGTAAGACTGGTCTTGATGTGAGTTTGTGCTTCCTGTGCAGAAGGAAACCCTGATTTCCCGATGGATTCACACAACGTTCACTGCAGAGGAGCCGCTGGTACAGCTTCTGATCTTCCTCCGGGATCCAGACACTCTTCTCATGTTCATGACTCAATCTCGTCTTTTCAGATCGATGCAAATGCAAGTCAGTGAGACTCAGTCTGAAGACGTATTTAAAGAACAATTACAACTACGGTGAGTTTAGAAACTATTCTACCATTTTCTTTTCTCTCTCTTTTTCTCACTGTCTCTTCCTCTCTTATCCACTCATCTGTCATTCTTCTCTCCTTTTATCTCTTTCTTGCTATATCTATTTTTACCCCAAACTATTTTTTAAACTCTCAGTTCCTTTTTATACTTTACACATCTTTTTTTGTATTCTATTTCCACCCCTTTCTCTCTCTCTCTCTCTCTCTCTCTCTCTCTCTCTCTCTCTCTCTCTCTCTCTCTCTCTCTCTCTCTCCCTCCCTCTCTCTGTTAATTGATATTTTTCTGTGTCTATTTCTCTCTCTGTCATTGTATGTTTCTCTTTTTCTCTGTCTTTTTCTGTTTCTCTTTCTCTCCCTCTCTCTCACTGTCTCTGTTTATTTATTTTGCTTTTTGTCTCTTTCTGCTTTTTATATCTCCTTGTCTCTCTTTTTTTCTTTTCATTCATCTTTCTCTCTCTCTCTTTCTAGTCATCCGAGCGCGAGTGAAGGAGATCAGGAGCCGACATCACGACCTGAGCGCAGTGGTGGAGATAAAGGACGTGCTGAAGTCGTCTCTGGTGAACATTCCGCGAGACACGGTCACTCTTCACTATAACTCTGGGTGTCCGTGTCCGCCGCTTAGTGCCAGCGAGGAATACATCATCATGGGCTATGAGAACGAGGAGCGCTCCAGGTGAGGCCCCGCCCTCAGGAGCCCCGCCCACTTGGTTCTCACGCCAGTGTCTCTCACAGGCTTCTGCTCATCGACGAGTCCATCGCACAGAAGTGGAAAGAGAAAATGGGCCGGAAAATAAAGGTGTGGAAGCATCACACTCACATTCCCACGTCCGACTTTATGAGAGTCACATTACAAATGTCAGCGTTTTAAACGATCTATCTGCTAATTATATTAATTATATGAATAAAATACAAGTTAAAAATAACATTTTATATAAATCAATACATAACACGCACATTGACATTTACGATTGCTCACTTGATTTGAATATTGTTCCTGAAATATTGGGAAATTTGATCAATTACAGTGAGACCCCAATTGTTCACTTGTCAAAAATTCAATCTTCACTAGGTCTTGTTTTCAGAATCGATATTGTATTTTATGTGTTTTACACATCCATCCTACCATTTCCAAATGCTTATTCCATTTCTGTGTCACGGGTTTGTGTGACGTGACAGTTTTATATACACGTTACATTCAGAGGCCACAATTCACAAGTGTGACCAAATCCTGGAAGTGGAAAAGGATTCACTGTTTTGCACTACAGTTTTACGCAGACATTGATGTGTGTGTGGTGTGTTTGTGGCAGCGCTGGGATCAGCTCTTACGTGAACAGAGCCGGATAAACACGGGCCGGAGCAGCATCCGCCGGGGCCGCCACTAACACTTCCGGAAAAGTCCCAAACCAGAAGGAGTTTCCGGGCCGAGAAATTGCACTATTGTACTTTTTTAAAGCTTTGTTCAAATGTTGTTGTAGATTCTTAAACCAAAATGACGTGTTTGCACAAACAATATGTTGGCTTGACATTGCTGGAGGAAGTGGAATGTTCTGGAACTCGCAGAGGACATGCACAGGATCCCAGAAGTGATGCGCGAGTATCTGCAGAGTTGCCCATGCTTCCGTAGTTTGGCTTTGTGGTAGAAGTGCGTCCACCGCGGTAAAACTGCACGGTTGAGTCTTGTATTCTGATGGATGGATGATGTTCATATACATTTTTGACTGTTTTCCACAAACAGACATTTTGTCGTCTAAGACAAAGCAAAAACAGGTCAGTGTATTTCAATTAAAGAAGTTCAATCTGAACCGAGGCTCAGAGTGTCAATTTCACCGTATCTTTCACCTATTTTAGCTGAACTTTTTTTTCATGATAACGTTTTAATTTCTAAGCTCTGTAACGATGCATTTGCAAAAGAGGACATCATTCCGAGAACAACGCTGCCCACTTCCCGCTTGGTCCGGGTTGAAACCTTTAATGCATTGGAGAGGGGGTTTGATTGGCAGAAAATGTAAATTGTTTCCTGGACCATTGCCTTTGAAGATCTGTACGCGGAAATTAGTGTTGTTTACATATTTGCCATCTTTAGTGAATTATTGATATATACAAGATCATGTCATTTCCAGTAGTCTTGAATGTTGCTTGGACTCTTTTTTCAACCCGGAGACAATAATGTTTGGCGAGATCACGCTATGATGCGAGAATCCACCCAAGTTCCTCCTCATATTTAACCTGTTGAAATTATGCGACATGTGGGAGTCATCAAACAACACAGTCCTTGTCACGGCCATGTAAATCTGCTTCCGCTTCTCCAGCATCTGGCCGGAGCCTCTGGACTGAGAGGATGAGAGCTAATAACTACCAGAGGAGCCCTACACATCCACTACACGCTAGCACTGACACACAATGAGTTTAAAACTATGAATGAATGGATTTGTAAATGAATGAATTGTATTATCCTGTCTGCTGTGTTTAGTGGGCTGGTCATGTTTTGTATACATAAATCTATGTGTTTTTTGTCATTTATTTATACAGATACGTTTGATACTAGTTATACCGGGCGTTTCATTTATATATATATATATATATTATAAATTTTCATTGACAACAGCACAACATTCAAAACCATAAAAAAAGATGTGCATAAATGTGATAAATGGTAAAAACGTATTTTGTAAACCTGTTGCAAAAAAGACGTGGTGTTTAATGACTCGCAGGTCAAACGCGAGTATGACGTCAGCGACGGTGCAGGATTCCGGAAGTGTCAGAACGTGTGTGGCGTCTAATTGATTGTTTGGCGTGCGCACGGACCATTGGAGAAAAAACGCAAGTTGTCGCATCTGTTGGACTTCTGAGTCGGTGAGTGAGATGGAACTTTATCTTTGAACACGCGGGTTTATTGGCGTGGGTCTGGGGAAAACATGAACATGGAAGTGTGGGGTCTAAGTCAATCTTACTACATCTTACCTGAGCATGTCTCCATTTACCATTGCCGACCGTAGACGGTTATAACAGCTGATTTATATATGTGTGTGTATGTATTAGACAACATACACGTGTACTTTATAATGTGTTAATGAGAAAAACAAAAGGTTATTGATATGATGGAAAACAAAAGACTAACTGGACTTCAGAAAAACTAACGATTGTGACTCTTTCTTATTAAAAGCCGAGTGTTACAACATGAAGACACACACGCTCGCACGCACCGCACACACCACACACACACACACACACACACACACACACAATTAGACGAAGAAGGTAGACGGACAAACACAGGAACAGATAGATAAACGGAGAGATGGACAGACACACATGAACAGACAAAAGATAGACAGATGGAAAAATAGACCGACGACAAAAAACAAACACATGAACATACAACCATTATAAAGACAGTCAGATTTGGTGTTTAGCATGATTATTGTATTTTACAAAATTCACAGTCACACAAACAACACAGTCGACAGAAAGACCGGTTTTAGAGAGACAAATGTCAGACACAAATAAATATTTCAAATTTAGGGTACTCGGTATTGCAAAATTAACATGCTGTATTTTACAAATTTAGCAACTAGTGTGATTTGTCTTTTTTACTAATTGAGGCTTCAATGTTTAGTATATTTTAAAATCATTTTTTAAAAAAGTATTACAATTGCTGATGATGACATATTTGGTTTTACAAAGTGCTTCATTTTGTCCGGTAACGTTCTTCCCCGTGTCCTGCTGAGAAGAGCAGAGGTTTGGAGTTTGACCTTTATTTACACAACGTAGGTTCTGCATTTATTAATATTAACTGTGATTTAAAACATGTGCTGAGATGTGTGTGTTCCTAGGAAAACCTTGGAAACGTTTCAGATTTAATTCCACAGAACAATCCAAGTTACAGCTCCATGGTGATAATGTTTCTCGGTCACAGCCGTTCAGATACAACCACGGTTAGTCCACAATCAGTAAACATTTTAGATCAACCAATCAGTAAAAGTTATATGGAAATGTAATAAGTCTAGATAATCCATAAGTCACTGAAAGTGAGATGAGAATAAAAATATTAACATTATTATTATTATTATTATTATTATTATTAAAAATAATAATAATAATAATAATAGGTATTACTAATCAGACAATAACAAAATGGTTATTAGTCTTCCTAAAACCAGGAACACAAACGATTTGCAAGTTTACTTTTTATGCGCCTACATGAAGCTATGGTGTCTCACCCATCAGGAAGATGTAAAAAAGTCTGTTAATGTATATTCTGTTTTGCATTTACAGGAACCAAGCTCATGGCTACGACTGAGAGAAGAACTACAGCAAGCCACAAGATTCTGATTGCTGAACCAGAAGATCTCAGCAGGGATATACGGTATGTGTGTTTAGAATACAGTACTGTAAAGTAAAGTGAGTGTGATTGTCAATATGGCCACTAGGGACCATGTCGCACTGTATATGTATATGGCATATATACAGGCAGACTCGAATCAGATCACTGGTATGGAACTCTCTCACACTTTTAATTACATTTTAATGTCATTAGATTTTAATTAAAAATACATTTTTAAGGTTAGAAAATGTAACATTTTACAAGTTAATATTAAAACTAAGACTAAATGATTAAAACAAAAACCGTTTTGTTCGTGTAGCTGTGAGAAAGTTCCTCTTCACTTTTACCACGGCAGCAGCTAAATAACTGAAACAATTACACCGGAGAAATGCGTTATGCACGTACAGTGTTTATGAAAACAAAGCATAAAAATTTAATCGCGGAGTAAATAAGCAAGTTTTATGATCGACCGAGATGACGTTGTTTTCCTCTCGTAAAACGTGCTCGCGCGGCTGTTACAAGGTGCGGCACGTGGTGACGTCAGAGGCGGGATTCTCCTGCCAGCGGCACCGGGTGGGATTTTCCACATCAGTGTCGCTGATTCGCCCCGGGAACGTTCCGTTAATTTGGAAGGTTGCCTCACCTGGATGTTCCCACGCGCGATTCCGTTCCAGCCTCCGCTAATGGTCGGAACGACCTGGCTGGGCTATTACCGCTGAACCGCGTGTTAACTCGGGACGCGCTGCTTTTACTCCCACCAGGCGCCGCGTGTTGATCGGGGAGCCATTACTCTGTGATTTTGTGTAGCGTTGAAATGTTAGGTGCGGATAAGGACCAAATAACACTGGATTCTATCATAAATATCCATCGGGCACGCGCATCAATTTTGTCCACATCTAGGCCTCATATACATACGCTTTCATTACTTAAGTCGTGTTTCATCCTTGTCAGCAACGATTTAACTTCCCACAATACAGGTGTAACTTTTTTTTTTTTTTTAAATGAATCTACAATACAAAACGAACGAAAAACAAAACGTAATGATGTCGTTTAATCACTGTGAACATCTGACCTCACAGGTGTTACATCACTGCCACCATGTGGCCATTCTGCAAAATATCCATAATGCAGCAAACGTCCACCATAAAGTAAACAAAAAAACAGCAGCTAAAATAACAAAAGTGAAATAACTAACTTTCGAAAAACGTATGTTCAACAAACACAGTAACCGGGATCTTATATATGACAATAATTTAAAAACACCAATTGTAAAACATTCCTTTTCCTTTTAGTCGGAATCTTCATCCTGCTGTGCGAGTGCAGTTTAATGAAACAGAAACCAAGGTTTGGCTGAAGTGAGCGCAGAACATTCGGGAGATTTAAGAGATCATAAAGAATTGCACTGTGGTGGCGTTTCACACGCTGAGTTGTTCAGAAGCCGCACGGGTCAGAAGCTTCCGGGTTTCTCTACACTCCTTTGGCAGTGAAGAAGCTTGTCCGTGGCTCCGGTCAGAGTCTTCAGTGTCCATCCGAACAGAACAGAACAGAACAGCCTAAAGTTCATCCTGCAGGAAAATACAACAGTCTCAGAAGATTTGATTTTTGTTGTGTTTTTGTGTCTGTCTGTCTTGACACACAGTGTGTCTGTTCTTACTCTGACTTTGCTCTTCTGCTGCGACAGATGCTGGACTCGCTTCAGGAGAACATCTGCAATGACGTTGGCATCTCGACTGTTTATTGCCTCTCCTATGTGATCGCGCTGAAGATGATGGAGAGGAAGAATATTACCCAGAATCCTCAGCGGTGATTGTCGAGGCTTGTCTTACCCGTGCGCCAGCTGTCTTGGGATAAAAGCGGACACTGGGATAGGCCTTGATCCCGGCGCTTTGACAGGTCTGGTAATGTGCCTGACAGTCGACTTTTCCCGCCTTCACCGTCCTCTTCATCATCTGCAAGAGTGAGGAAGATAACACTCACGGTTCTTCAAGGACGTCGCCCATACCGCTGTGCCCACAGGTGTGTGTCTCTTCTGCACTCTTCATTGTTTGTTTTGTGTGAGAACGGTGACTCAGAGATTTGCATGACGTCATTTTAAGATGGCGGGGCTCTAATTGGCAACACTTGTTACAAATACAGACAGGAGAGGAAAAAAAAACATTGAAACTAACTAGTTTCTAACTAACTAGTGTTTTGTATATTTGACTGTACAAATGTCTGGACTCATCTCCATACATGCTAGCAGTAAGAAATAGACGCACTCCTTTCATATAGCTAAAATATTTTGGAACTATGGACTTGAAGGACATTCATAAGTCGAGGTACCACTGTAATTGTTTAAAACACGCATCTAGAGAAAAAGAGTCTGTACCCTGGCAAGAACTTCAAACTCCGGAGCAAAGTGCTGGCACGGGCCACACCATGGAGCGTAGAAGTCCACCACCCAGTGCTCCTTCCCTTCTAGAACCTTCCTCCTGAAGTCTTCAGGGGACAGATCCACCGAGGCTCGGGGCAGAGAGCTGCACACAACACATCACCAGAACTTTTGCCGCAATATTTGTCTTTCGGGGAAAGTCATTTTTGGGGTAAATGCTTTAAATTAACAAAAAGAAAAAAAATCACAGAAATTGAAAGTGTTTGCCTGAATGAATCGATTATAAAACGCATTTGTGCAAAGACTGGCAAAAAAGTATAGAACATTTTTAAAGAGACAGCAATTGTGAAAATCCACCGATTAATCAATGTGTTGTAACAGAAAAATTCACTTTTCATGTGAAAGTTAGAGTTAATAAAATTGTGTGTATAACTGCTCACCTCAAGCCCCACGTCTTAAGAGAGGAAGCGTCCCGGTGCCAGCCATTATACGTCCTGTGGACACACAGACAGCGTATGACATCATAGTGTAAGGTAGTTAAATGTTCACTTTTAAAAGTCATGTGATCTCAACAACTGTAATAACAGAAATACTCTGATCTGTAGGACAGTCATGGAGAAGAACTTACTGGTACTGCTCACGTCTGTTGGCGTTCTGCGGAAACAGACGTATTTCAGGGTAGGCTCGAACGTTCTCGCGCTGACAGAACGACTGGTGCTTCTGACAGTCCACCGTCCCCACATTTATCACGCCGCTCAGCATCTACAGAACACCGATCAGTCTTACACACTCTAAAGTGATTCAGAAAACACAACAAGGCAGGATTGGTTTGGTACCCGAGCCATTCGCCTCCACTCTGGTAGCAGGGCCTGGCACGGGCCGCACCAGGGGGCGTAGAAGTCCACCATCCACGTCTCCTTGACCTCGCGTCTCTTCACCAGCTCCTGGAAGGACTCGGGGGTCAGGGTCACCACCACAGGATTCACCAGGTCCTGAGAGAAACGACCACAGAGCTTCAGTCGCCATCAACAACCGATGGTGGACTTCTGTCACCTGGATGAACTCCAGGATTCCGTCTGCAGAGTGATGGCCCTCGTACTCGTGGATGCTGGACTTGTTGAAGATCACCGTGGTCGGATAAGCGTTAATGTTGTACTGGAGACAGGAAGAACAAAGCAGGTGAGAAGCTCATATCTGCTGTTTTTATACACACACTGGACATGATGGTTTTAGTCTGGCTCTCACCAAGCCATTTTTAATTTTTAAAAGAAAAACACTTTTTAATGCAGTGTCATAAATACAAACTCAAACTGGAGATATTTTATATAACACTGTCCAATCAAATAATAAAACTAGCAATGACATCAATTCAACAAATGAGTAAAATTAAAAAATTAATAAATTTTGAACAACGTCCAGCACAGATTTGATCTATCTGCCTGTGTCTCGCTTCTAATCTAACTACCTTTGTCTGTCTAATCCAGCTAGCTGTCTGCCCGTCTCTGCCCATCCATCTATCTATTTCTATCACTTGCTCCCAATCTAACTGTATTTATTTCTGTTTGTTTCCCATGTATCTAAACATCCTTTTACCTATCTATCTCTTGCTCCCAATCCAACTATCTGTCATTTTCTCTATCTGTCCATCCATCTATCTAGATGTTTTGCTCCTGGCAAATAAATCCAATAAATTGATCCATTTAAATTCACTACATTGCATCTGATGTCCAAATGTGTGTGTGATGAGAACAGTACCGTGCTGCAGAGGCCTTCATGGACAGTGCAGTCCAGAGTCCCAAACCTCATCTGTCCGTGCAGCTGTATGGAAGCTTTCCTCAGTTCAGGGAGAAGAGCTCGACACGGCGGACACCACTGCAGCACAGACACGTTACTTACTACCACATCCACAATGCAGTTCTTCAGAGTTTCTTGGGAGTGAAGTGTAAAATCTCACAGGAGCAAAGAAGTCGACCACCCATGGCTCCGTCTCGCGGCTGGGGAAGTTCTCCGGCCGCAGGGTGGTGACGTGCGCAGTCACGCTTTCCTTAGCAAACGCCACCAGGTTATATAAAGCGTCTTTACCTGCAGAAAAAAACAGGTTTGTAGTAGAATTACCTTCAGCAAACGGCTTAATTTCAGGCCTGTCTGCGGATTGTCTATCTCTATTGATTGCTAAGTTTTAAAACTTTTGATAAATAAAACTAAAAGACAATTTCTAGTTGAAATCAAAAAGTCTGAAATTTTCTGCAAATATTACAAATTTCTTTTGGTGTTTTCCTTATTTCACAGGAATGTTTTATATATATATATATATAACGTATATATATATATATATATATATATATATATATGACGTAACTATTGTGACTACTTATATGGATATACTTTTAATTAAGCTTGATCCCTTGCATAATAGATGTCAAAACTCATCTTAAAATAAACACTAGTTTTAGGATGTGGAATTGAATGCCTTCACTCACCATGGTAGATCTCAAAATCATAAATGCCGACCCCTTTAAACACGGCCACGCAGGGCTTGTGGATGTACAGAGACGTGCACAGCTCCAAATCTGAGATGCAGTTCACCGTCCCCACCTGTAGAGGCACAGTCAGCTCAGGTCTGCTCAATAAGTCACACAAAATGTAGCAGCTTATGTCAGATTTTGCAGCAGTACTCCCTGATAGAAACATGACTCCGCCCACACATGGGTGGGGGCCACGTTTCTAAAACCACGTTTCTTATATTAGTTCTAAAAGTTTCTAATATAAAACTCACTGCCTCTTTTTTTTTTTACAACAGTCTTCTCATGTTTAAACTGATTTTGCAAAAATTACAACAACAAAACTACATGAAATATTGAACGGTTAAACAAAAATAAAACCTCATTGGAAGGTTGTCCAGTGAATGTCCAGTTAAATTTTAAGAGCTTGAAATACACTATTGCTTAAGGAAATTACCTGTATGTGAGAGTCTTTCAGAAGAGCCTTGAGCTTTTTAAATTCATGTGATGCTCCATCATGTCCAAATGAGAACGTCACCAGCCATCTGTGATGAGCCAATTTCTCCTAAAAATAAAGAGGAAAAAGAAATACGACATGACAATTCCCACAATCATCAGACGTTTGTGCCACGCGGAGTGTCGGTTAATGTGCAAACACCAGCTGTGAGCGCAGCGCAGAGCAAACAATCTCACCTCAAAAGTCTCCTGCGACAGGAGCTCAAGGTCAGGAAGATGCTTCAACACCTGAGCGTAGATCTCTTTAGCATCCAAACTCTGGAGGAACTGCAACGGACAACAGAATATAACTAAACCACGCAATTCTTTAATGCGCTGGCAAGTTCTTCTCACCAGGACACTCTCTCTCTGGGCCAGCGAGCTGCCGGGGGGAAAGGCGATGGTTGTGCTGCTGGTGATATCGAAGCTTTCACACAGATCCGCTTGTTTGGAACAATCCATCCAGCCTACATTCACCAAGCCGTCCTGTAACGAAAGCACAAGGAGGACAATTCACCACACGTCCCATAATAAACCCTGCACTTTCGAGCCAAAACAAGAAAGGCTCACCAGCATTCCGGCCAATTTCCGTCTGGTCTGAGGCTCCAGACAGTCTGTAATAACAGCGGTTGTTACGAGTGATTGCGGAGAAAACGCGTGAAGGTCGAGAGATGGACTTGCCTCCAGTGTCTGCGCAGAACGTTATCAACCAGCCGATTCTCTCAGCAAACGCACGCTCGATCTCAGTAAACAAATTTCCTGTTTTTATTGTACAAATATAAAAAAGGAGGAATTATCAATACTAACCTGAAATGTCATTTGATGTCAGGAATTTGTAGTAAATACTGAATTCAAATAAAATTACGCTTATCAGAATTTTGTAAGGATTACTTTTTTTATATGACATAGATGTTAATTAAAATTATATTCCATATTTATGCGAATATAAGCTCCCCTCTGATTTTTCAGGCACAAAAAAAATTTGTTGTTTGAATTGACGTTTCTGGTTCAATTATGTTAATATTTTCTTAAAACTACAATTTTTTTCTTTATTTAAAAAACCTTATTTGCGACTCTTGTCATTTTTATATAATTTTACTTGAATAATAGATAACAAAAAGCCTATTCTAGTGGTCAGGACTTCACATCCCAAGATCTCTTGCTCTCCAGTCAGACTCCGCACATGCGCAGAACAATTGTTTCAAGCTCAGGCCTGCTTCAAGCTTGTGTGAGGAGGAAGGATTATTATCCCCTGTGCAGCGACCTAGCGCTTTTGATTGTGTCTGTTCCTTGAATTATTTTGCCTCGTCTGTAGCCTGTTGCTCTAAGCTAAGCGGCCGTGGTTTGTAGTATTTGTTTGTTGTAATATAAAATATTGTGCTGTATTTAGTTTATTCTTACTTCTTCCAGTGTTATTTTGTCTCTGTTAAGTGTCGCTGTGTGTCTAATGTTTCTTTATTTCGTACATGATGTGTTTCCATTTATTTGTGATTGTTCCTTACTTGAAATACGAGGGGCTTTATATTTACGCGCATATTTGAAATCGACGATTATACGCACCATCGTCGAAAAATTGAAAAAAAAAGGGGTGCTTATGTTCTTCGTAAATACGGTATAATTCCAAAGTCCCCCTGTTACATATTCTACATTAATGGTATAGCGAATTATATTATATTATATTTTTAAGGAAATACATTTTTGAATCTTTAAATATATTTCAAGTGCAAGTATGAATATTATAAAGGGGAGTAACTCGATCCAGAACGGAACTTACCTTGCCACAGCTCTGTCACTTTACTCTGCACAAACTGCATTGCAAACGTGGTGAGGCTTGATTTTGATCGATCTCCGTAGTATTTCTCTGTGTTCTGCAGATGGTTCCACATATACATCAGTGTTATTATAAAAAGTCATACATTGAAAAGAAAAAAGAAAGAAAGTAGTTCCGGACCTTCCCGGCTCTGAACACCAGGAGACTGGGGTAGCTGCTGACGCCTTTGCTCCTACACAACATGCCGTTATCACCGCAGTTCACCGCTCCAATGCGGATCACGCCATCCATCTCTTTAGCAAACTCCCGCCACTACACAAAGAGGAAAGAGTCAGAACACAAGTGGTGTTTGAGAGCGGTGAGAGCGGACACGCACCGTGGGAGCCAGATCGTGGCAGTGGGAGCAGCGCGGGAAGTAGAAGTTCACAAACCAGACCTCACCCGAGTTCACCGCCGCATCTGAAAACACAGATCAATTAGAACATAGGTAGACATCTCATTATTGCTTACAGAAATGTAATTATTAGCACCTTAAAACCGTTAGCTTGAAAACATAAAAGAAAAAAGCAAGCAAGATAAAAATCACAAAATCTGAAAAAGATCGGCATAGTACTTATTTTAACAGGTTACGAAATGGGTTTTATACTGTCAGTAAAACCAGAAACAAATATGCAAAAAAGTTATTTAAACAGATTATGGTAAATAGAAACATTAAAAATATTTACTTATGGCCAATTTAGCAATTTTAACTTTTAGGTTTCAACAGATTATACTGTTAAAAAACATTTCTGATACTTTTCTGATCATATATAAAAATCAGAATATAGAGATTATAAATTGTTCATCACTTACCAAAGTCTCCTCTGTCTAGCGTCGTAATTTCTGGATCATCATCATATATTCCTAAAAAAAACAAACGATTTCATATTACAACATTTTCCAGCAATATAAAGTTCACTAATGTATATATGTATATATCTAAATAGAGGAAAGATCCAGACATCAAAGAAGAGAGAGGGAGAAAGAAAGAAAGAAAAAGGAAGGGTGGGTGAGTGAAAGAGACAGGGAGGGTAAAGAAAGTGAAAGTTAGAAAGAGAACAAGAGATTGATGAGATTGTGATGAAGGGAGAGAAACTAAATTAAGTACCAAAATCGTATCTGTAATAGTTCCAACTTTCATATCTTCCTCCCTGCTGCTCGTCTTGCAGGCCCTTCTCTCCATACTTATCATACTTCTTCCTCAAGTCCTCGTCCTTCAGCACCTCATAGGCCCTGTTGATCTTCAGGAACTTGTCGTGGGCCGTTTTGTCGTTCTAAAACGAGAAGAGTGTCAAAGTCTGCAAAAGGTGACAGCACCAACAGCTACTCACAGGGTTCTTGTCCGGATGCATGGTGAGAGCCAGCTTCTTAAAAGCCTGGCGAATCTCACGAGTGCTAGCCTCTCTCGAAGCACCCAGAAGCTTGTAATAATCCTCATCTGAGAAGACGGCAACCACCAGACATGCCGCGGTGAAGAACAGCAGCAGCATCCTCCGAGAAGGTCGCAGGTGTCCTTGGGTCATCTCCATGGTGGTCTGGTGTGATGCGGCTCTCATTACAAGCCTCTGATCGGCATGACCTCGACGACACCTAGCAGGAGATAACACAGGAAGCGGCAGAAGATCAGCATCGGCTTTTCAACGCGAGACAAGAACACGTATGTATTTATGGAGGGCGGGGCTTGTGCACTCCGATTCAGTGAGAAAGTCAACAGAAAACTCACTTTCACTGATTATAAAACTTTATCTGTTGGTGTGTTTACTTGATCAATAACTTCCAATCGAGTTCCGGAGATCGGCGACATCGCAGCAAACTCAACTATAATTCGTTTGTAAAAATTTAAATTAATTTTGAAATGCAAATTAAAAACACAAACTGGTAATGGTAAAGGGCGGCTGATGACGGGCTGTACGCAAACAACACATTTCGTTACAGCCGGCAAGTACCGAGCTCCACAATACGAACTTCTGCTAAGAGTCTCGGAAACTAAATGAAAAAGCATCACACGTATCTCACCCAAGTAATATGTTCGTCCGTCCAGAGTTAATGTTCCGTTGTCCTGCAGTTTCCCTTAATCTGTGTTGTTACATCGCCACATACCGGTTTCAAGCAACGCTGTGAAAGAATGTTGAACAAATTACCGGAAGTGGGCTGTTTTTCAAAATAAAGGTTCTTCGTCCTTCTTTAAAACAAAGGTTCGTTTCCGGTTATTTCTCAAACTTTCAGTCGTTTTTCTCTGTCTCTAGTCTGTCTATCAGTATCTATCTATCTATCCATCCATCCAAAATAAAATGTTTGTTTATTCAATAGACTTCTGTAGTTAAGTACACATTTGTTTAATGTTTTTATTTGTCTTTTATTAACTTTGCATTTATCTTTGTGCTTTTGTTTACACATCCCAGTCACATATGTGTGTGTGTGTGTGTGTGTGCGTGTGCGTGCGTGTGTGTGTGTGTGTGTGTGTGTGTGTGTGTGTGAGTGAATCAAAACAATATGACTTTTTAATTTAATTTAATTTAATTTAATTAGAACATTTTTTATAAAGTGGCTTCCATAAATTGGGGGAAATATTTAACAGTCGGAACCAGCAAAGGCCTGTGTGAGGATGAAGCAAGGACTTATTGAACAGAAAAAGGTTACACATTCCTAAACCTCATAAAGCACAGTGTTCTCCAGAGTCTCACGCTGAGTAAAAGCTGACGAGTCTCTCAGCCTCTCGGACCCCCGACAGAAAGGCCCCGTGCGTGGTGGTGTAGAAGTTGACGTGTGTGGCTTCTCCGGCAAACAGCACCTGTAAATGCTTCAGAGACACGGTTTTACTGACGGCACGTCTCTACCGCAGTAACAGCTTCTGTGGTCAAACCTTTCTGCCTCTGCTCTTGGCTTTAGGAGGAAGAGGAGCCGCTAAAGCCTTGTGAGCCTTCACTCCATCAACTCCATCAGGAATAAACGTGTAGGAGCCGTGAACATCTGGATCACAGCCCCATTTGGAGATCAGCGTTTTTGACACGTCCGGAACTGACCAGCCAGTGAAAGACCTGAGCAACCTGAGGAGATGAAGAGAAGAGCCGTTATATTCCTGTCTGTCTGTTTGTCTCACACACATCTATCAATCTAATCTAATTGATTTGTCCACTCATGTCCCTTCTTTTATCTATCTATCTATCTGTCTGTCTGTCTGTCTGTCTGTCTGTCTGTCTCTATATCTATCTCTCTATCTATCTATGTCTGTCTGTCTGACTATCTATCTGTCTGTATATCTATCCTTTCTTCATAACCCGCTCTCCCTATCTGTCCATCCATCTGTTTTTCTTCTGTCTGCCTTGAGAAGTCGTGGACATCTGTGCAGTGATTCCCTCACCTCACGCACACGGCGCCAACATCACCTTCCGGAAGCGTCTCCATGTACTGAGCTTCTCTGCCTGTGATCCACCCGCACAGCGCTGTGGGGTGACGAGCCACGGTGTCGAAACCCGTGATCTTCCTGAACCACCTCTCCTTCCACGAGTCTCCTGCAGACACGGACTGATGAAGCGCTTTATCTTCCGGCCCCTGGTCCCACACCAGCTGGACCCCAGCACAGTCCTCCGGCCAGAACCGCTCCTCAAAATACAGGAAGATTTTGTCGACTACACCAAACCCGAGGCTGTCGATTGCATCAAGTTTGGTCTTGGGCAAGGAAGGCTGGAACATGACTTTAGCTCGGTCCTTCAGGACCCCCAAAGATACCGTGACGATCACATGATCTGCCTCAAAGCTCCGCCCATCTTCACAGACTATTTGAACGGGAGATCTGCGCGCCTCCTGCTCTCCTTCTTTCACCAAATCCCAGCAGATTCTCCTGACAGATGTACTACAGTGGATTGCTCCTCCAGGAAGTTTCTTCAGAAGAACATCTAGGATCGCTTGATAGCCTCCAGGGCCCAAAGTATTGAAGAAGCCTCCGTCCAGAGCGGTGTAGTAGCTGATTTGAGACGCGGACACCTCGTAGAGCGAGGAGCAAGCTTCATCCGTGCACTCGGTCCTCTTGCACCATTCAAACACTCTCCAGGCTTCTTCTGTCTTGGCTAACAGCGACTGGCTGAAGGCGTCGTCCAGGTATCCACCTAAACTCAGATTCCGATGCCTGTGTTCCAGAGCATCATCAAAGGCTTTGGAAGTGAGCTTGCTGAACAGCGCACACACTTGATCCACCACCACTGTTGACACTTGTTTCCCGTCTTGGTGGAAGAAGTAATCACGCGGCGTCACTGAATGTGGCAGGCACATGATCTTACTAGCAGACGGACCTTCTGAAAGCAGGTTCTGCTCTTTCGCCAGCTTGAAAAGTGGGTTTCCAACCTGTCCGTGGATCCAGTTAGCCCCAACTTCAATGATGTTCTCAGTGAAAGGCTTAATGGTGTGGACTCGACCACCTACTCTGTCTTTGGCCTCAAGGATGAGGAGATTTTGAAATCCTGCCTCAGACAACGTGGAGGCTGCAGCCAGACCTGCAAAGCCTGAGCCGATCACCACAATCTTGGCTGTTTTAGTCCCTGTAGCCATTCTCACCGAACTGTGAGAGAAAAGCAGAAGGTAAATGCCTTACAGGAAGGGTGTGATAAGAATTCTGCACTCTGATCTGTTTAAACCAGCTGTAAAAACCGACCTTTGAAATCCATTTATGTCATTTTAAAGACCAGGATTATCCGCAGTCAGACAGTTTTATTTGCAGCAACAGCTTGTGTGACTGCACTTTAGCGAACGACCTGAAACTCTCCACATGAACTACACTCGTCATGGTTCTACTGTAACGGGATGTGAAAGACAAGATGAACTTTATAACTGCAACGCCGAACTTCAAAATAAAAGTGTTCGGTGTCTGATAAACGATAAAGAATCACCATGAAAGTGAAAACTCTTGTATTATTGTCAACAATCGGAGCCGATAATTTGAACCGTTTTTTAATATTTTTCCAATTGTTCTTTTTTCGAATATGTAGCGAATGCGGAGTTTTAAAAAACCGTGATGGGTCATAAAAAGTATGTTGTCCTCTACAGTTGATGCTTTCATCTTAACGAGTCACTCTTATTATTAACATTGCATTGCCTTCTTGGTTGACGCCATTTGTAGAACTTGGCGAAAAGTCGGCCGTGATTTTGCTTCATTTTCGCTTAGTTTGATCGCCGCTAGCTTGTACTCTGGCTGTATCACTGGAAGGTTTCAAGTTCGTATCGTGCAATTTAACGTAGAGCAAAGTCTGAACAAAGCAAATGAACCAGACAAATAGACACTTACCTTTTTCACTTACCGAAATTACAGCAAGTGACAAAAACTCGCTACGTAAACACTGACCTTATTTGCATTTTTTTCCATTTCTTGAAACGATTTTCCAGCAACTAGTTTGCCATTTACTAAAACTTTAAAATTTGAAATTCAGACCACTCACATACAGCGTGTATGAATGTTTATATAGACCTATAAAATTAAGACGCAGATTTTTTTCAAGCATTTGTGCTCTATTGTCTATATGTGTTTTTTCGCATTATCGTCCAAAACGTGACAGTTAATTGACAACATCTGAAATGCAATTGCGAACTATCAAATATAGTTCCACTCAAGGCTTTTGTTTATGAACAATTTTTAATGCCAGTTGAACTGCAGAACAAACCTGCTGAGTTTAAACAATTGTGATGCTGAATAAGGCACTTTACGAGAGCAGAAGAATTTGTTTGATCAAGCATCAGGAACATCTAAATCAAATGCAGGGAAAACGTTCCATCCTCCTACAGCTGGAAGATGGTGAAGCAGCAAAGCGAGATAAACTAGGCTGGAGGAGGCGACCATCACGCTCAGAACTTGCGGGGCTGCTGGATGCAGAAGGTTCGAGGACTGTGGAGCTTCTCAGCGCTCGGTCTCATGCTGCGGTGACGCACGGAGACTGGAGTCTCTGGGAAATCATGACCCAACTGCAGGACACAGGGTTAAAGGTCAAAAGAAAAGTGGCAGAGGGACTGACAGGAGTGTCAAGGAAAAAAAATGTGATTCATATTAAATACACAAAATAAAACTAGCAATTTCACACTTTTACACAGATATTGGATCTGACCATTCCTAATAAATAATCAAACACATGTTTTAGTACTTTACAGTTTAACCAAACAAACCTTCACCAATGGCGCAGAGAGCAGGAGACCAAGCTGATGCAGGCCAGAGGGAGTGGAAGAGGACCTGAAGGAGAACCACATGCTCAAAACCAGTCGATGAACACCAGTGTGACAGCATTAAGCTGAATGTGAAAGCTGGATTAATGCTGCACCTGGATTTATCTGCTCGCTTCACTTCTCTCTCACCACCAGAACTTTCCTCTGTGCTCCTCTTCACCACTCGCTTCCCTCCGGCTTTGACTGAGAAAACACACACACACACACACACACACACGGATTTAACTTCCCTATGCTGGAGATTCTCAACACCATCATCTCAGATCAGCTTGTTGTGAGGATTTTACACACATGCTGTGTGTGTGTGTGTGTGTGTGTGTGTGTGTGTGTGTGTGTGTGTGTGTGTGTGTGTGGGGGGGGGGTGACCAGAATTCAGCAGAAAATGTCTGTGCTTTTTCTCGTCGACGTTTAGTTATGTCTGCAGTTGTTGTTCTACCGTGACCATAACGAATCATCGTTCACTTTATTTACACGTTTCGAGCAAAAGTTTAGCGTCTGGGAGTGAAAAGCGATCAATGGTTTGCCAACTACCATCAACATCGCAATTCCGGTTATTATGGAATAAACGACAAAAAGTTTAGACGCGTGTCTTTCGTAAAATCACACGAGAAATGCCACTTGTTTTCGTTCTGACCCACATCCGGAGCTCGAGCGTGTTTGTTTTTCTCAGACACACTCGCGCAAACGTCACGCTTGGATTCTCCGCGGAGCAAAGTGCCACGCGGAGTCCGTGTACCTGCGGGAGGATGTCCGGCCTTCAGCGTCTCCCTCATCCCCGCTTTAGACAGCTGCACCATCGCTTCCAACGCACAAAAACAGCTACTTCAACTTCACTTTCAACAAGCAAATCAAACACGCAAACGCTGCTCATCCGCCCACTCGCGCGCGCTTATAAAGCTGTGATGACAGAGTGACGTCATGTCGAGCGCCAAACCATGTGCACGGGAGAGTGAAGGCGAGGGGGCGCGCGCTTAGTCAATCCACGCGCTTCGAGAGTCGGAGTGAAACGTGACACCCGATCTGAAACATGAACTTGCTGAATCAAAGAGTAATTACAAATACACCCCAAAAACCGTTCTGCGCCATAAGTTGAGCGAGGCAAGCTTATCACATGAATTATCAAAGAATATCAGACTTTGCAGTGAATTAACAGAAATTGAGGAGAGAATGAAAGGCAAACAGAAAGAGAGAGAAAAAGACAGAGAACTCAAGAAAAAGAGTTAGAAAAGTTAACATTAGAAGTTTTCAAAGTAAAGGAGGGAAGGGACTGAAAATGGAAAGAGTGTGCAATTCCACACATTTTGAGGGACTCCTGGGGTCCGCTGTAAAAGTGTATGAAGTGAAAAAGGGATGAAACTCTCCCGGCAGCTTGAGTCTGGATGTATCGGGGCTGTCTGGAGAGGTCGGGCCCGAATGACCTTGAACTGACTAACTGGTTGCAATCGCCTCCGGGCCATTTTCCACCGGGATCACCAGAGGAAATCCAGGATAGAGCCACCTAAGGGAGGTCTGTGCAGCATTATGATGATACTGTGACCCCATTACCTGACACGAGGAAGAGAAAGAAGAAAAGAGATGAACGGATTGACTTGAGACAGAAACACAGAAAGTGACTCCTACATGTACATCCAGCAGATGGTGACACCTGTAAAATCCCGGTGTTTTTATTAGAATCTGTCTGTCTGTCCACGTGTGTATCTACTTAAGCAAACACACAGAGAAAAGGAGAAACTAGAGAATAGGAGAGACACTAAAGGCTATAAAAATGAGAGTACTAACTGAGTTAAAGTACCAACACAATACAAGTGACACACTTTTTACAGTTTCATAATTTTCTTCTTATCATTTTCAAAATTAAACATCAGAATGTTGTCCTTGCTGTAATGATTTTTTAATATGAAATTTCCTGAAGCCTGAGTTGCGGTGAGAGTTCTCATGGTCTGAGGAAGCTGAGGGGAGATGATGGTGTGAGAGCGACAGATTTCCGCTGAAACACTTATAGAATCATCCTGAGGGGAGTCCGGACTCCCACCATCACACCGTCTGTTCTTCCTCTCTAGTCCACGCGCGGCGGCGGGAAGCTTCAGGCTGCGCTCGAGCCGGAACACGGCCGTGTGGAGAGAACCACTCATCCGCCGGACACTGCCAGGACAAACAGAGCCATGTGCCAACACACACGCACACACACACACGCAAGCACCCACTCTCTCCTACACACACACACACACGCAAGCACCCTGCACTCTCTCCTACACACACACACACACACACACACACACACATCACCCACTCTCTCCTACACACGCACCGCAAGCACCCACTCTCTCCTACACACACACACACACACACACAACACACACACACCTACACACACATCACCACTCTCTCCTACACACCACACAACACACAACACCCACACACACAACACACACACACACACACACAGCACCCCACACACACCACACACACACACACACACACACACCACACACACACACACAATCACCACTCTCTCCTACACACACACACACACAACACAACACACACAAAAGAACCCACTCTCTCCTACACACACACACACACACACACACGCGCGCATACACACACAGGGGTGAGATAGTTAGGGCTGAATGAAAAAACAAAACAAATCCCTTCCTGCTGAATTGAGAATCCTGCATTTCTTAAAAACCACAGGAAAGTTTTCTTATTTAGTGTTTTACGTTGTCTGTGTTTTGTTAGGTAACGCCACACGTGGTGTGAATCTTAACACATGATCTTGTACTTGGATTAAAAACAACGTCAATATTAAACCAGTAAAAATTTTGTTTACGAAGAAGGTGGATTAAACAAAAACTTAGTTATTTCGTAATTTCTAATCGCACACTTCAGGTTAAAGAGCAACGGGTCACTCTGTGTGGCCCCAGAGGCCGATAATGTCCAGCACTGCTTTAGATGATTGTTTCTAGACCAATGACAGTTCTGTTGTGATTGTGATGTATCAAACACTAGAAAACATATTTACATCTTTTATTAAAGGCTATAAAATAGAGTTACATGAGGTTCTTGAGGTCTTGATTTTAGCCGCACATACATAAAAACATTTATCATCTGTTCCATTTCAGCACTGAAAATGTTAGAGAACAACATGTTTTTGAAGGAAACGGCTCATAAACGGTAATAAATACAAATCGCAGACACCTTCGAGCTGCAGGTTCTTTCCCCACCACAGGAATAAAGATGTTTACTTAGCGTTTCACTGCTCTTCTTCCTGGAATGACCTCTGGAACATCTGCGTGATGGTCGGCTGGTGAGGATCCTGCAGGAAGAAGTTCCACAGCTCCAGACACACGTCTCAGAACAATTTCACACAGGCTCCTCACCCGACTGTGGAAACTCTCCACTTCCGCCTTGTCTGAAATATTGGCCTCGGAAAGTCCGACCTGCTCCAGAACGTTCATCTTCTTCTGAATCATTGGCCTGAGACGGAAGAGCAGCCTTTAGACATTACCAGCACCTCCAGTCATGAAGCTTCACAGTCTTTCTTGAGCAAGTGATCACCAGAGATGATCGTCAGCAGTTCCTCTGGCCACCAGGTAATGGATGTCCACGTTACTGGTCTGACCGATGCGGTGCACGCGGTCCTCCGCCTGGATCAGGACCTGAGTGAAACCAAGTGGAAGTCAACTGTGTGAGTCTGAGAGTATGTGTGTGTGTGTGTGTGTGGACTCTCACTCCAGGGTTCCAGAAGAGCTCAGCAAACAGCACCAGATCAGCAGCGTGCAGCGTGAGGCCCATGTTAGCGGCAGTGATGGACAGGACGGCGACGCAGCTGCTCTGTGACTCCTGGAACCTGTCGCACAGGTGCTGTCGCTCCGAGGACGGCGTGGATCCGTCGATGCGGATGTGAGCGATGCCCTGCACGGTAGAGCAGAGGGAGGAGCCGTGATGTCACTGCTGGACCGCGCGCAGACCAACCTTCTCGCTGAGATGAGAGGCCACACTGTCCAGCATCAGCTTGTGATGAGCAAACACCAGAAACTTCTGCCGGCCACACTCCAACATGTCAGAGATGTACTCGCTGAAAACACACACGTAATTTACAATCCCGCATGTCACACACACACACACACACACACACACACACACACAGACAATGAACACACTTGACGGCTGTAAGCTTGGCCTGTGCCGAGTGTTTGAAGAAGACGAGCAGAGCTTCTTTCTCCTGAGACTTCTGCAAAACAACAAAGAAGATCTGCTTAGAATCAGAGCGAGGGAGAGACAGAGAGAAAGCAAGAATGAAAAAGAAAGAGAGTGATTGAAAGTGGAAAAGGCAAAAAGGGAAAGACGGTGAAAGAGTGAGACAGACAGAAAGAGTAAGACATACATACAGGCAGAGAAAGCACGAGTAAGACAAAAGGATACGCAGACACACAGAGAAAGAGAAAGAAAGGGAAAAAAAGAAAGGGTGAGACAGTCAGAGTGAGTGACGTACAGAAATAGAAAGAGACAGAAAAACAAGAGAGAGACTGAGCAAAGGAGAGAATGACACAAAGAGACAGACAAAAACAGGAAGAGAATGGCAGACAGAAAAACAGAGAGAGAGAGAGAGTGGGCGAGAGAGGTATGCTGACATTGCTGCAGCCTGTGGCGAGCTGCTGGGCGGCGGCACTGAGAGCAGCTCTGGTACGGGAGCTCATGCCATCGGTGGTCACCGTCACCACCCTGCGCTGCTTCTCTGGCAGCTGAGACAGAACCTCGGACTTCAGGCGGCGCAGCATCAGAGTCTCTTCCAGCAGCATCTTGAGCTCTGTCAGATGAGACGAGCCGGAGTAATCCCAACCCCACTGCAGCTACGCGGGAAACACACACAAACATTTCAAAATGGCCACAGCCATATAAAGAAAAACAATGCGACGGTTCGGCTTTAGGTTTGATCTCTCAGACTGACTTAAAACTTAAAAATACAATCTTTGTAGGAGAGACAAAAACAGATATTTTGCGCTTCTGAGAAAACCATTGAAGCAAATAAAAAAATCAAAACGGAAAAAAGTTAAAACAAAACCTAAAATCTGAAAATAAATTTGATTCTGAACATTTAGAAACTTGAAAAAAAAAAAACATGGAACCTGGAGAAATGAAGAGGACAAAAGAAAGCAAAATGTTTGTAACAAAAAATAAATAAATTTATGAAAAAAAGTGACAAATTGAGACAGGAAAAGAAAAATTTAAACCACAGACTAAATATTGTACTGTAAATTACTGACTCTGACAGGCAGGGTTAATATATTAGTCGCATCACTGCACACACTAAAATAATGCATTTCGAACAAACCTGTTTGGCATCACAGTATCGTGTCCCGAAGTCGTGGAATCGTGGGAAGAGCGCAGGGTTGAGAGCAGAGATCTGAGTGTAGAGCTCCGCGGGTCTGGACATGGCCGGGGTCCCAGACAGCAGGACCACTCGCTTTGCAGCCTTCACAGAACACAGAGCGCGCTTCAGATGAACTGAAATCTACTGAATCTGACAACAGTCTGAGTCACTCAGCAAACACATGAATCAGTGACAGCGAATCAAAACCGAGAAGTTTTTTCAGAAATACCAATCTATTATTATTGTTTTTCTTATTATGCACCATCAAAAGCATTGACAGAAACTAAGCTCCGCCCATTTAAGAATCTTAAAGACAGTGTGTTTATTTACCTGTCTTAATAGTGTTGTTTAAAGCTGATGATGATAAAAAAAAAACCTCCTTGCTATTGACACTTCAATTTCAGAGTTAATTTTTGGCTTTTGAACATTTTCTTTTCAAACTAGAAGATCTTACTTTGAAAATAAGACCTAAACTGAATGTGATGAAAAACAAATGTATAAAAAAAATAGCAATTAAAAATGTTTCAGGAACATTCGCCCTGTCGGCACACGAGAGAGAAAGAGAAACACTAAAGCCAAACCTTCAGCAGAGGAAGTGCCGCCCTGCATCGTGCCGTCCGAATGTTCTTCAGGAAGTGACACTCGTCCTTCACACAAACACAGTCACATTTGTGTTAACATATACGTATGCGAGTGTGTTCCGCTCTTCACCATGATCACCACGTTGAAGCTGCCAGACAGCTGCTGCTTCTCCATCTTGTGGAGCAGATCGTAGCTGATGATGTTGACCAGGCCGGAGCGGAGAGGGTCTCGACTCTTCACCACCACATTAATGTCGTCTTCAGCAACAGACGGCAGCCAGCGACGGAAAGCCTGAGAAGAGAGAGCGGAACCTTCAGCTTGCCTGAAGACAGTGTGAAGAAATCTAAACTAATAGTAGAGAATATCATCATCATGGTTTATCACAATGAAATCGCTATGGTGCAGCCGTGTTTCACAGTATTGAAAAAAAATAAGTAATAAATATAAAACAAAGAGAAAAGTAGAAAAATAAATAAAAAGATACCAGATTTCTGTATCGCGTTGGAAAATAATATAGTAATAACAGTATCTATTAAGTAAGGAAGAAAGCCAAGTAAGCAAGATTTGAATAAGCCTTTTATGCATTTACAGTCATAACTTATTGCACAGTATATTAAGTATTTCCAGTGTAAAACTGCACAAATTATTGTGCAATAATAAACATTGTGAAGAATTATAGGGAACAAAGGAAGCGAAACAACAAAGAACAAAAACATGGAAAAAAAATCAAAAGTAAAATAAAAGTGATGTAAAATCCTGTAGGAAAAAAAGGTAAATAAAATAATATAGAAAAAAATGTGGGTACCTCGGCCCATGTGAAGCGTACGGAGGATGGCGAGACGACAAGCATAGGCCACTCGCTTCTAAAGTAAGCGGCAATGCAGATAGCCTGAATGGTCTTACCAAGACCCATATCATCAGCCAGCAGCAGACGACCCTGCCGCCACACTGCCATACTGACAACACACACACACACACACACACACACACACACACACACACACACGTGTTAAAGCAGCTGCCACACCCACAACACACAGGTTGAAACACTGCTGATGTACTTGACGCCATGTCTCTGGAAAGGCAAGAGGCTGCGTGTCAGCTGAGGATCGATTGTGGACAGATCGGCCTCTGGAGGAGCTTCGGGTTGGGCCTGACACTTCTGAAGCTGGGAAGAGAAGGTCTGAAGCACGGCCGGAGGTAAAGGCTCGATCTCCACCGCAGGCAGACGGTTCAGACCAGTCACTGCTCACAGAAACATGCGTTGGCCATGTTGATGTAAGACCTGGCAGGAGAAAAGGACTCACTGAGCTTTCCATAGTCCTCCAGCAGGAAACTCCACGTTCTGCTCTTCAGGTCTGCACACAACACAAGATGCTTGGATCAGAAAACATCTACAAGATAATATCACAGAATTTAATAAAAGACTAAACAGATCATGAAAAGAAATATATACACAAGTTCCTCTATATTCATGTAATTATTCAACGTCAAATATATGGTGAAATACAAATATGGAATCAAATTCTTGCTTTCCTTGAGGATCAAACTACAACCTTGTTGTTGCGAACACCAGCTCTACTGATCATCCTACAGATAAGTAATCTGTTTTGATCTTTATTGGCTCATTTATTTGCCAATAAAAAAATGTATACATATACAATTAATTATTATTTTAATACAAATTATAATGAACTATATATTTTAAATTAATTATAATTTTTAAATATTTAAAATAAAATATTTTTTTTACATTTTCTGATGTTGTGTATGGCATGTATGGCAGCCTCTTCCTCTCACCATAGGCTTTGGAAGGCATTTCCTTGAAGACTGCGATCACATCGGCCTGGTATCCCACCGCCACCTCTAGCCGAGAGCGAGACACGAGCAGACACTTGCCCTGCAGTGTGGCGCCTGGTTTTTGCCAGGCCTGACCGAGGCGCAGGGCAGCGGCCAGCACTGCGGCTTTAGAGGGCCCAGTGGAGGAGGCAGTGAGGTCCGACCCGTCCAGAGCTCTGAGAGAGACGGAGGGGATGTGCACAATCTCCTCCACTAAAGGAAGCAGAAAGCAAACTGAAGCTGAAGGATCGAGCTGGTGTTGGACGATGGCGCGAGAACCTACTCAGCTGTTGGTGGTGCTCCAGGCTGAAGTTCCACATCTTGCTGGCGGGATCTGCAACAGAAGGGTCATGCAGACATCACACAAAACTGTAGATTTAAATCAGAATGTGAAGCCATGTGGACTGGGACTGGAGGCCAGTGTTCTGAAAATTGTTCCTACATCTCAGAAGTTCCTACATTGCGCGCTGAGCATTCGCGTTAGAACATAGGTCACTGCTCAGCTGTTCCTAGCTAGCACGTGCGCATGCGCGTTAGAACACACGTCACTGCTCAGCTGTTCCTAACCATGCGCTGCGCGTGCGCGTTAAAACTACGTCACTGCTCAGCTGTTCTCCACTCAGATTTTTCTACTTTCCGCACTACATGACCATAAAAAAATTCATTATATCTATCGTTTCTTCTCCTACTTGATCGTACAAACATTCTGTACTTTTGTTGTATGTACTTTTGATATTGTAGCGTTGGATCAATGAATAAACAGAAACGCACTAAAAGAACACGGACACTTATAACAGTACACAAGATAATCGTAACATGTTACTATATTTTGTAGTTATTTATATTAGTATTCTGTTTTGACGTGTTTTAACGCGCTTGCGCAGGGCGCTAGCTAGGAACAGCTGATCAGTGACATCAGTGTAGGAACTTCTGAGCTGCAGGAACAATTTTCAGAACAGCCAGCATGTTGTCCACTCACCGTAGTTTTTGGACGGGATGTTTTTGAATAACGTGATGAGATCAGCATTGTACCCGACCTCCACCCTGAAGCGCCCCTCCGCGTGCGGCACACAACGTCCACTGACGCTCGTCGCCGGCTTCTTGGCATGAAGCGTGTGAGAGAGAGTAGACGGTCGCTTCTCTGCTTGGCCTGTTGGACTGTAGAATCTACTACAGGACGTCTGAACACACACAGAACAACATTACACTCATTACATCATATCACAACACACCAACATTCTCAAACAGACACAAAGAACATCACATATTTCACACACACAAACACACATGCATCTCAAACATTTAACATTTTTTCAGTATTTGGAAAAAAAACTGCTTGCTGTTGTGTACTAAAGACAATTCCTCTGTCTCACCGCGGTCGGTGCTCGATCCAATGACACCGGCTGAGCGCTGGAAACTCCTGGCACTACACACACACACACACACACACACGTTATTTTTCAAGACTGATTCAGGATCAAACCGTGAGGTGTTCAGTAATTTTTACACAGTAATTACAGTGTTTGTGTAACATGTGCAATGTTTACTACATCACATGTCTGTGCTTACTAAACTCACAACAGTGTGTGTTAGTTATGTTTCCAGTAGTAGTAGTAGTAGTAGTAGTAGTAGTAGTAGTATGTAACTGTTAATAGCTTGGCCCATTGTATTTAAATGTTCTAGTACTTCCAGTAATTTCCAATCTTGACCGCGCGGCAGTACTCACGAGCGGAGCCTCCGCCGGAGCCCGCGGGCTGCTGTGCAAGTCTCTCCGCTCTCCGAGCCAGAGCTCGCTGTCGGTTCTCCTCGATCCGCCTCCGCTGTTCTGGAGTCAGAGTGTCAGACATCACCGCGAGACTCCCGAGTGTCTCGGTGTGTTACGAATACAGTTTGTGCGTGGCAGAGTTTTCATTAAAAAGTCACGGCTTTTTGGCAGATGACAGCTTAGCAACTAAACACTAAGTTCAAATGACGCGGTGCGGGAGGAAATGACGTAAAGAGAGTTCGCGGACGAAACGCGAACCGGTGACCGACATTATCGTCCGCCAATGGGATGATCAGAAATTGAAATATGTGCAGGGTTGGTAGAAAGGGCAGGATCAAATATTCGAAAATAATTAGTAAAAGTAATAATAACTATGGTTGTAACCTTTCAATTAATTTTTTTTTTCAATTAAAAAAGCGAATTAAATGTAAAAGTTTATTCCAACATGTTAATTGAAAAGCATTGAGTGAACACAAACACTAGCGTGCAAATTATAACTTTATTTATTTATTTATTTATTTATACATTACATTTTCAAAGCGCCTTTCTGATGCCCAACGTCGCTGTAAAACTTTATAAAAATATATACAAATAAAAGAATATTGCTAAATCTTATTTAAACTGTTTATATGTAATTTATTACAAACACTTGTATTTTACTTGATATGTCCCTAACTTGTTTTAAGAGAAACGTTTTTCTGTATCATGTGTAATGAAACGTCATGTGTATTTTCTAAAAACCAATAACTTATACAAATACATAACCAAACATTACAGCTAAACAAACACAAAGCCTTATTGAATGATTTTGATACACGAAAGCTGTTAAGACTTAAAATACTGTACATCAAATGAAGACAAATTGTTTACAGGTTGTGAAATATTTTTATTTATTTATCTATCTATCTATCCATCCATCCATATCTATCTATCTATCTATCTATCTATCTATCTATCTATCTATCTATCTATCTATCTATCTATCTATCTATCTGTCTATCTGTCTGTCTGTCTGTCTGTCTGTCTGTCTGTCTGTCTGTCTGTCTGTCTGTCTGTCTGTCTGTGTTCGAAATTTGCAATTACTGTACGATACAAAAATCATCCCAACTTACTAAAATACAACAGGTACCGGTAGATACTAAAAAAAAGAAACGTCACTTCTTCAGCATCACGTGCTCCTCCTGCGTCACTCTGCGTCTCCACGCGCGCGCGCGCGCGCCGTTGGCTCGAGTCGGGAGCGGTCCCGGGAACCACAACCGCAGAGGTGTTCAGACCCTCGTGGAGGAGAAGGAGGGAAAGAATTATACCAACGCGACACCCGCAGGAGAACATCCGACAGAGGCTGGGAGAGACATGCCTTGCCCGCGGGACGTGTTGCGATTCTCCGGCGCTTCTCTCGCGTAGCTGAAGACATCCGAGAAGAAGATGCAGCTGAAATCATTAAGCAGCATCAGCATCATTAACGCCTCAGCACACGCGGATTACGGGCGAATGGCTCCGGACACCTGTTTACGCGCTTCGGCTGGAAGAACCGAGTGATGCGCCATATGATCTCCAATTCTGGCTGTTTATTCCCACTCATCTCCAGAGTTCTGAAGTTGTTCAAAAGCACTGGAGCTGGTGGCACATTCGATCCCCGTCTGTGGAATACAATGGCTTTGATTTGCACTGTCTGATACTAGGAGCTGAAGAAGCTGGACAGTCTCCCCGGACTCGCTCCATTTCCCCCCGGGTGTTTTGGATGCTGCGCGGCCACGGCATGTTGAAGAGCCGCTGTTGGGTTCTCCTCAGCGACCTCAAGGTGTTTCTGCTCGGCTCACCGGCTCCTACAAACCCCATGAGCGGCCAGCCGGCTAAGATCTGCCCGTATGTAACAGAGAGCCACGGCAGCCTTCGAGCACACCGCCTGCGGCACTGGAGCACCCCGTCCACGGAGGACCCCACCGCCGCGAACGCAGCGCCCACCACCGCCGTCGCCGGAGACGGGAGCACCGGAGCCGAAGAGCAGGGCAAGGAGCGCAGGGACGACCGCTTCTCCTTCATCAGTTATGCTGAAGGAACCCCGGTGTGCAGGATCTGCTTCCAGGGGCCCGAACAGGTAAGACACCATCATCTGAAACAATAGCACATCTGAAGGATGTCGTGAATGAAATACCATAGTCATCTATTTCATTATTCTAATGTTATGAATGTCGAACACACATAATGACAGTCTTTGTTGCTTCTCAAATACAGAATATTAACCAGATGTTTGTGAGTCTCGTGACTAGTTTCTCACACTTTCTGCAGTTCATACAGTCACTTTAATTCTACTGTAATACTGGTTATGGAAGACCTGAAACTGTTGTTTGCTCAAACAACTGCATGAATTATTTACTGGCAAAAGCCACAGGCCTTTTCACTGCTGCTGCTTCCTGACAGACGGCGCCGTTTAAATCACCTACAACTAGGTGCTTTTAAACATCATTTAGAAACAAAAAGCTGCATTTACTAACCAGAAAAAAGCTTGTTCTCATGAATAATTCACAAGTTTATGCTTTAGACCCTATAGACCTCAAACAGTGAGTGGAGGTGATCCACCAGCAACACATATGCGTGTAAGAACAGAGAAGAATGGAGTGTATGAGGAAGCTGCTGTCACCTGAGAGCTGATGGAGGAACTTGATCCAGACCAGAAGCTACCGGCAGATCAGCCGAAGGACAGAGCAGAGATCACTTATTAAAAGCCTGTGAAAGAAACAGGGTGTTGTTTTCAGGGCAAGTTTCCTGATACACATTAATGGCTGGTTAATAGAATTTTATACGGACAAGGGGAGAGAGAGAGAGAGAGAGAGAGAGAGAGATGGAGTGCCTCCATTTATTCTGATGTGAATTTAATGGGGCGCATTACTGTGTGTGTGTGTGTGTGTGTGTGTGTGTGTGTGTGTGTGTGTGTGTGTGTACGTCTTCACACAATAGCACAGGTCACACTTCACTTCTCTGCCACAAAACATTCACATCAGATTGAGCAGCACTGGTAAAGGGAGAGAGAGAGAACACAAAAAAACGACCAAAAGAGAGTGAGAGAGATAACTAGAGAGTCAGTGAGAGCGAGCGAGTGAGATAGGAAGAAAGAGAGAGAGAGGCACACACATAAAACAACAAATAGAGAGAGAGATAACAACAGAGTGGGTGAGTGAGCAAGATTGGAAAAGAGAGAGAGAAGTACAGTGAGAGAAATATATAAAGTAGTTTAATTTTTAGTTGCTCTCTTCTCACTCACTAAAACCTTACTCTCTCTCTGGGGAGAGGGTGGCGGATTAATGCTTTCTCACTCACTCACTCACTCTCTTAATATCACTCGATCCGTAATCACTTTCAACCTCTCGCTCACTCATTCACTCTCACTCACTCCTTACTCATCCTCTCACTAACTTGCTCACTCTCGCTTTCTCATACTCGAGAGAGAGAGAGAGAGAGAGAGAGAGAGGGAGGTGGATTAGTGCAGTGGATTTGGACCAGCTCCTGGGCTCCTCCTGCGCCGCTGTGCTCTGATTGGCTGCTTCTTTCTTCTCATGTTGTCCGTCCATCTGCGGAAGCTCAGATCTCCAGATCCCGCGGCTCCTCCATCAGGGTCAGGCTTGCGTAACTGCAGCTCCAGCCTCGTGCAGCCTGCCATTACACACACACACACACACACACACACACACACACACACACACACATACACACACACAACTCCAATCAGTCTGATCATCAGGTTCTTTGAAGAACGTTGGGGGTCAGTGTTTTTAAGGCCATGGTTTTTAATGACTCTGCAAAATAAGGTCATATGGATTGAAAGAGAAGTGGACCCAGCACTGACCCTAGGGGAACACCACTGGCCAGCAGAGCCTATTCAGACGCAGTTCCTCTCCAGCAGACCTTGAGCAAAGTACCAAATGGATGGTGCACACTTGAAATGATGTTCTGTGCAGTAGAGAAGGGACGTTTGAGGCATCGCTAAGTTTGTGGCTTTTGGGTTTCTGCTATTTTTGTAGCTTTTCTAGAAAGTGGCTCAGTGGTGGTGACGTTGTTGGGTTTGTTGCGTGTAGGGGGAGCTGTTGAGCCCGTGTCGCTGCAGCGGGTCGGTCCGCAGCACTCATCAGCCGTGTCTGATCAAGTGGATCAGTGAACGAGGCTCCTGGACCTGTGAGCTCTGCTACTACAAGTACCAGGTCATCGCCATCAGCACCAAGAACCCGCTGCAGGTACAAACACACACACGCACACACACACACACACACACACACACACACACACACACACACACACACACACTGGGGTTTCTGCATCTGCTCTAAATGCGCTTCATTCTCTCTTTTCCTCTCTCTCTCTGAAGTGGCAGGCCATTTCCCTCACCGTCATCGAAAAGGTTCAGATAGCGGCCGCCATCTTGGGCTCCCTGTTTCTGATGGCCAGCATCTCGTGGCTGGTGTGGTCGTCTCTCAGCCCCTCGGCTCGGTGGCAGCGGCAGGACCTGCTGTTCCAGATCTGCTATGGCATGTACGGCTTCATGGACGTCGTGTGCATCGGTGAGGACATCCGAGTTTCATCATCTACCAAAAGACAGATCCGAGACCGTTTCCACCACAATCCATAGGTGTTTGAAAATTGTGCTACCTGCGATTGGTCAGCCTCCAATCAAGGGGGTGTGTCCTGAATTCAAGTTCTATGATTGGCTCCAGCAGGATTGGAAGCATTTTAGGAACAAAGTATACGTAAAATATGCCTGGCATTTATATAGTAATGATCTTGAATCATGACTCTATCTTCCACAGCTTTGATCGTCCACGAGGGTCCGTCCGTCTTCCGCATCTTCCACCGGTGGCAGGCGGTCAACCAGCAGTGGAAGGTGCTAAACTACGACAAGAAACGCGACAGCTTACAGATGAAAGACAATACGTGGACAAACTCGCAGCTCGACGGTGACCAGGCCGAGGTGCTTGACCTCTCCCCTGCCACCTCTTCTCTTCTAGCGGCTGTGGGGACGCTCCCTGACCCGGACGCTGTGGAGAGCACGGCCAGCACAGCAGTGGCGGAGCTGACCGGAGACCAACACTGTCCATACAACCTCCTGCATCTGCTGAGTCACCTGCGTCCTCACGAGCCTCGTGCCGTCGACAGCAGTGTGGACACCAGCAAACCCAGAGAACTAGTGATGAGAGTTACCACCGTCTAAGGCTTTCTTCACACTGGAATTATTGTTATTTTGTTCTTGCAATTTGAGTCAAAAGTTACCCAACCAATGAGATCTGCCGATTTGATGATGTGACTGTTAACAAACGTTTTTTTTTTTTTGATAACCAAAGGAAGTAACAAAATCTTAACGGACAAGGAAGAATTGCGGCAAGATGATTGTGGATCTGCTGAACTCAACAATGTCTGCAACAATGTGGGTGTTGGATAAAAAAAAAGCACATTCTGTTGACACATCGCCAGTTAAAAGCGAGTGCCACGCCCGAGGTTGCTTAGCACCACCTGGTGTTGTGAAAAGCACATGTCACTCGCACATTGCCAGTAAAAAAGCGCTTTAGTGTGATTCTGAAATATGCTACAAACATCCGTTCCAGTATGAATAAGTGCATACAATTCTCAAATTTTTTTTTTTGCAAATGGCTTTATTTACTAACTTAAAATCTGTGAATTTTAGACACTTTAAAAAAATGTCAGTGCTTGTCGCTCTAAGACTACTCATTTGAAGCTAGCAATCAACTTTTTTTTTTCCCCTTTTTTCGAAGATTTCTATAAAAACAAGATTATAAAATGACTTTTTCAGGCGAAAGTTGCAGCAATGAACACAGGCTGAAAATGAAGACATGATTTCATTTCTTGAGGCAATAATTCATCACACAATGTGAGAATTGTGTGAAACTTGGAGATGGAATAATTTTTACTCTGAAGACAAGACTCTGCATTTACTACGTGTTTTACATCATTTTAACATAAAAGTGACATTTTGTATCACATTCATTTCTAGAAAAACAATCCTGAAAGTGAGTCTTGGGGTTGATGGAGACGTGTGATCTGCTTACAAATCTTTCTTGGATTTTATCCTCATCAGTCACTCGTCCTTCATCCCATCGCTTCCGTTAAAACCATTGATGTTTGGTAAAAATCATAATCTGTTTGTCCACAGACAGTCAAGCTGAATGTGTCTAATTAAAACAATCCATTTCGAAACCTCTGCCAATTTTTTCCACTTAAAACCACATGTGATTTCACTTCTGAATTATATATTTTTTATTATTAGCAACAGTTACAGTAAAAGGACACGTGTAGACAATCAAAATAGTGCATCGGTCAGGTCATGTGATCAGATGGCGCCGCTCACATCATGTCCAACTGTGGAGCAGGAGAACAGAGATCAGAGCAGATCCATACGCCGCTGAAGAGCCTGTCATTCACACTCACCAGATCATCCACATCTCCAGCATCTGGATCCTCCAGCGGCTCCTGCGCCTCCTCCTGCTCCATCAACATGAACTACAACATACGACACGACAATGAACTGTGTTGCAAAAGATGTCATCAACTGACATGACGTGTTTCCAAGGTCACAGAGGATGCCGGGACCTACCTGGTCAGCCTGCTGTTGGGAGACGGAACTTCCGTGAACTTCCTCTTCTGTGATGAGAGTCAGCACATCTAAAACACGTGGGATGGTCATCGTGTGAAGACGGATCCACAAACAGACGCATCAAACCTTTCGCCAGCAGATTCCAGAAGTCCCGCAGGCCACGTTCCGGTACGCTGCTCTTCAGGGAGCGGAAGAAACCGTTGAACAGCTCTGCGTTTCCAGCCTGATGGGACATCACAACCACACAGACATATGGAACACTATTACTGACAAAATTCAGAAGGGTTATATATATATATATATATATATATATATATATATATATATATATATATATATATATATTCGCAATTGCTCTTACAATAAGGTGGCCGTGGCAAGTGTCAAAAACCTACGTTTACATTCGGTCTAAACTCAAATTCATTGAAATGAATTTGAATAGAACCAGCCAATCAGTGTCCAGGGGCGGGGATACTGCAGAGTGGGCGTAGATTAAACAAGCAGCAAATAAGAAGCGATTGTTTGATTAACCTGTCAAATTTTAGAGGGAATTTCTTGAGTCACCACCACTAACTGTATAGAATTACATTTTTTACTTCTGTGTGAAATATTGCTCCACAGAGACGGATGGATTTGCATGTTGAACTGAAGGTTTACAGAGATGACCAGCGACTCGCGGGGACAGACTGGACAATAACTCACCGACACAGACTGCTGTCTGAAGGCCTGCACACACGTCACGCTCTTCATGTAATACTCCACGCTTCTGTTGCCCAGCAACTGCTCCATCCTGCAGATCAGCTGTTCACTCGCTGTCCAGCAAACACAGACGACATCAGACGGACCGTAAACATGCTAATGCCCGAGCTAGAAGACTGCCACCTCACCTTGATCGAAGGAAAGTGTTTTCTCTCTGATTAGAGCGACGTAATCTGTTGCTGGGTTCACACTCCCAACCTTTAACACACACATACACACATGGGATTATACTGTAGGGTGAAACTAATGTATATTGTTATTCACAACATTATCCAATCAGTCAACTTCTGGCTTTGAGACAGAGAAGCCGTGACCTCACAGCGTAACTCCGCCTCCAACACGGCCTCTGCTCTTCACGTGTTCACCTCATAGAGTTTGTGTTGCGTGCGGTGAATCTCACAGATGTGATGTGTCCAGCCGATATCTCCGCCAGGTTAAACTCAGTCTCTTCATCCAACTTCACCTTCTTTACATCTGGTTCTTCAGCACTAACACACACACATCTCTGCATGAAAGCCGTGTCCGATGTACATGAGTGACCCATGTGTCCACTGACCCGCGGCCAAAGACATCTGCACTGGTCTTCTGCTCCTTCATCTTCACCACCAGCTTCAGTGGGAATTGGCTCTTCACTTCCCGCAGCGGAGCCTGGCAGCGGGTGGCAACGGGGCCCGGCGGCTCCAGGAGCCTCTTCAGCCACGGCTCCACAGGCGGCAGCGGAGCATCTGCTTTCAGGCCACGCTGATGTAAACACTGAGCACGAGGAAACAACAAGGAACACACACACATACACACTGAGACACTACTGAACAGACACACATTGTTTGGAGAGTAACTGAACACACACACACATATGTTTTTGACTTGCTGTGTCGCACCTGGAAGAGTCTCTGGAACTGTGGGTTTGGAATGTGATGGACCTTCAACAGGTCGACGTTTTGTCCGTCCTCATCTTTCTCCAGCAGCATCATGGAGTCAATCAGAGAGTCCACAGCCGACAACTGACTCTCTGAACATACACACGATTATAAATCACACACACAACTACGTATATGCAAACAGATTGTGTGAAATAATGTATGTGACAGACCGGAGGGAGTGAACTTCTTCTGATTCAGCGAAGGGAAGGTGAAGTGCCTGAGATCCTCCATGAAGGGCAACTGAACGTAGTGAAGACACTGAGGAATAGTCAGATTGTGAGAGAGTCAGAAGTCACATTGAAAGGAAATAAACAGCGTATTATAGAGTTAGATAGGGCGAGAGCTCGAGTTGAAATGAGAGAAAGAAAGCCTGGGGTAAGAGAGACAGTTTTAGAAAGAGAGAGAACAATGAGAGCAAGAGAGAGTGTGTGAAGTCGGAGAGAGAAAAGGAGAAAATAGTCAGAGAAAGACAAACAAACAAACAAGCTGCAAAAGAGACATACAATAAGAGAGAGATAAATGAGAGTGAGAGTAAGGAAAGTTACAAGAGAAAGATACAAACAGCAATAATAACAGAAAGAACAATGAGAGAATGAGTGAGTGAGAAATCAGTAGTCAGAGATGGAAAAATAGAGAGAAACGACAAAGACAAAGTGAGAGAGTGTCAAAGAGTCAGATAGAGAAGAAAAGAGAAAGGACGATATGAGGGAGAGATCCACACCTCATACTTCTCCTTCACACAGGGAAAAGCAGCGCCGACCTGAGGATTACTGCGCTTGTCATACGCGTACCGCACTATAGCAACCATCTTCAGCTCATCCAGCGCATGAATAAGAGCCGACAGCGCCACTGCTGCGTGCTGCACACACACACACACACACACACACTTATTTGAATGTGTGGCGTCTACGCAATCTAAACAGAAAATGTAAGCAAAGTGTTTTAACACAGAATTTGAATCCAATATTTTCCTTTGGCTAGAGTTTAATCCGGTTAAAATTATGGAGATTCACCTCGTCGTCTCTTGGAGCAAAAACTCTCACCACCTGAGATCCCATGAAGTGATGCCGGGAAACCTGTCAACACACACACGTTTGTGTACGTACTGGAGTGTGTGATTCAATGTGTGAAACACGGTGTGTGTGTGACAGTCTAAGTATGTACTGTACACGACTGGGTGCCACAGTGTGAGTCTGAATGTGTGAACAAGTGTTTAAAGTAATGGCCAGTGTGTCACAGTGCAAGAAAATGACTGAGTGTAACAGTGATGAACAATTTTTGTGTGAGTGTGTGTGTGTGTGTGTGTGTGTGTTTGTGTGTGTGTGTGTGTGTGTGTGTGTCTTTGTGTGAGAGATTGTGAGTGTAAGACAGTAAGCTTCTCACCAGCTCTTGTTTGCAGAAGCCAAGCACAGTGAAACACTTGCCATTATTCTGATACTTCATCTGATCCTCGTCCACCTTTGAGAATGGAATGATGTCACTGCCATAAAGAAAACCTGCAACAAACACGCACACATATTACACAATGGAGGAAGAGCCAGAGAGGGAGAGAGGAAGAACAGGAAAGTGACAGAGAGAGTCAAAAGATTATGAAGAGTCAGAGAAAGAGAGAGATAGAGAGAAAGTCAGTGTATGTTTGACAGAGAGAGATGTCAGACAGAAAGAGTGTGTGTCAACTCAAATCACTTAAATTAAACTTGGCGCCAAATGACACAATGATGTTAGAAGACAGAAGCAGACAAACAGAGGCGTCACCTTGGATGGTGTAATCCTTCTGCACCTCCGTCTCCTCATCATCGTTCAGACAGTAAACCGTCTCCCGTTTTACATCATCCCTGCGGTGAGTCTGAGCGTCCACCACTGTCCAGGACTTCTTCACCTTCTCCTCAGTCACCTGCCACACACACACACACACACACACACACATCTCACAGCTGAAGACTCTCTATCTCTGGATGACCGTCAGAAACGCACAGCTTTGTACCCGACGATTCGAATGCAGATGGAGCTTCCAAGCTTGAGCTGGCAAGGCCAGGCCATCGGTCGTCGGTCCAGACGCTTGAAGACAGACAGTTTCTCCAGTGCATCACTGTCAGACACAAACAAGTGCAGACAAACATCGAAAATCTTTCCAAAACTGAAAATACAGAAGATACAACATACAGTATAAATGACAGTATGATGATTATAACCTGAAACAGTGGATCTCGATCTCATCCTCCTCGGCGGTGTTCATCATGCGGCGCAGCAGCTCCAGGCCACGCCTCTGCTGCACACTCAGGCCCTTCCCCCTGTCGTGGCTTGGACCGCCAGATTCTCCATCTGCCGCGTTCTCCGCGTCCACAGGGAATGGCAAACTTATCAGGAAATTGAGAAGTTGTTTCAATTTAAATACTTATACGTATACTCTCTTGGATGGATGGATGGATGGATAGATGGATGGATAGATGGATAGATGGATAGATGGATAGATGGATAGATAGATAGATAGATAGATAGATAGATAGATAGATAGATAGATAGATAGATATTATATGCAGGAGTCTGCGTCAGTCAGTTTTACTGTATTGTTTTGTAACACGCAAACTTCACGTGTGTAAATGCCTCACAAGAACTGCAGACTGATGTTTGCTCTCTTCAGGTTCTGAACGATGAGCTCCAGCTGATCCGCTGACGTCTGCACGTTCAGATCAGTCAGAACCACAATGTTCAGATGCTCAAACTTCTTCCCCCTGAAAATGCAGGTGAACAGCATCAGGACGATGTGAGAGGTAAAGAGAGAGAAACAGAGACACTTACATAGTGTCGGTCTGCAGAAGATCCATACACACCACCACAGCATCTAACCCTGAGAGAGGTCAAGAACAACAACCCTGCTCGCTCACACACGCTAAAACATGAGGAAACACACACGCGCACACACACACACACACACACACACACACACACACACACACACACACACACACACACACACACCTGTCTCTGGAGGAACTTCTGAATCACTTTCTTGGCTTGTTCAAAAGAAGGTTCCTGACCCGGTCCAGAGTCGCTCATGGAAAAGCCCACATCCATGCACAAAACCAAAGCGGACTGAAACACACAGCAATACCACAGCAACACCAAGTCAAGAACGCGCGCCCTGTCTCTCACTTGCTTTCTTCCTCCTTGTCTATGTCTCTCTCTCTCACACACGCACACACGCGCACACACACACACACACGCGCGCGCGATACAAGTTTAATACGTGTGCTGCGCGTGTTATGAAAAAGTTCCGCACTAGTTTTGCATTTCATTTACCTTGCCTGCGCGCGCCATCGCTCGTGTCTCTGCTGTTTTTCGTCCGTGTGAGAAATGAGCGTAGGAGGAAAAGTTCCGGTCAAAAACCACGGTTATTAGACGAGATAACATTCGGGTCACACACACGATTTTTTTTCCGATATAAAAAGCAAGCACTCAAAAAGACATGTAAGAATATAAAGTTTATTGTTTTTGTTATCTTCATTTTATAGTTTACAATAAAAAATGAAAATCACTCAATCAGAATTTTTTCCTGATTGAGTGATACAAAAATACACCAAAATCGTACAAAATGTGTAATACACACACACACACACACACACACACACACACACACACACACACACACACACAGAAATATCTAAAATAAATAATTATAGTTGTACACATTCACAGTATTTAAAAGAATACCGAACATATGTACAGTATTTAAAGTCTAAAAGACTACATTTAAAAAAAAATTATTTGGATTATTTTACACACTTTCTTTGAGAATTTGGTATGCCAATTAAAAACAAATTCAAAGCAGATGACAAGTGAAACAACAGGAACTCTGATTCACATTTTTCACAGCCACACACAGTAGGAAAAAGACAACGGGCAATAAAATAAATAAATAGTGTACATTCAAATGACTTGTCTAAAATTAATACACAGTATTTATACACACGTATATTATATACACATACTGTCTATCCCATTATATACATGTACGTACATATTCATACAGATTGCTACAGAACACACATGTTCAACCAAAGAAGATCAAAAACACTGTATTCTCAGAAACGTTCAGCACAGCCAATCAGAGCAAAAAGGTTTCCTGCGTCCTCCCCTGCAGACTCCCGGTCTCCAGAAGCTCCACCACGCTGTAGGGAGAGCAGTCCTCCATCCCCAGCTGCCCGCAGACCCAGCCGCAGAAACCCTTCTCCAGATCCCGCACAGACTGCCACCACCTGCCCAGCGCCCACGACACCTGCGCCAAGGCGGAGTACATACCCAGAGACAGAGACACGGCCATGATCAGCAGCGGGTAGAAGATGATGAGGAACGGGCAGACGGTCACTTTGTGGCAGAACGTCCGCTCTTCGTTGTACACCAGAAAGATGTTGTACCAGGTGAGAGTTCCATAGAAGAAGGAGGCGATGAAGGACAGGACAAATATTATGGGAGCGCAGGACAGGCTCCACAAGACCACGTGTGGCCCCTGAGAAACCCCTAAACCACAGGAGGGCGCCGACTGCTCTCCGGACTGGCATTCTGCATCCAGACGCTCCTTAGATCTGGTCATCTCCCGCAGCTCTCTTTCAGTCAGTGTGACATGGATGTCCACCATCTGTCCCTTCTTCTTCCCCCGTGTGATGGTTCCCGTCAGGGTGACGTAGCGGCTGTCAGGAGGTGCGCTCCAACCTGACAGACACAACACAATTGGTGACCCACATCATTACACCATCCAGAGATTGGGAAAACTAGCAAAACCTTCACTGCTGTGGTCATTCAGAAACCCAGCTTCTTCTTCTCCACCCTCCATGTCTGGCTTGTGGGTATCTCCGGCTGACCGCTCCACATCCACTGGACGGTAGACGATGATGGACTCGGGGCGGGGCTCCCGCTTTTTCCTCTTCCTCCGGGTGTTTGTGACTTCTTTATCATCTTGTCCCTTACTGGCTTCCAGCTGTGGACTTGCCACTTGATGCTCCATTTCACAAGCTTTGACGTGAAGGAGAAGAAAATATCACCCAGCCATTCTAGTCCAGAGACAGAGAAAATCAGTGAAAATTATCGCTTTGCGTTTTTCTGCGCATAAAGGCAAATGATGCTAGAACTACCATAATATCTCAGTGAAGTGGATTACACAACTGTTCCAAATTTCCACATCTGATGGGTCTGAGGTTGCTCAATTAAAGCTATTTAATCGGGGGGAAAACGAGGAATACATTCGAGGAAGAACGTATTGCTTGATCAATGAACTGATAGATCATATCAATGTCAGACCGTCTGTTGTTCGCTTAGCTGTTTAATCCCACGGAATCATTTTGCTGATTTACTGACCACGCAACTATCGCTGCAACTTCATTAAATCTTACCTGAATGAAGAGAAGAGTAATCTCGTGTGGAATCAGCGTTTTGACGGTGTCTAAACATCAGTCGCTGATAGATAGATCGAGTCTCCGCCCATCGAGGCTGAAAACGCTGCTTCAACGAATCAGATGCGACGAATTGCATCTGATGACCCGCCCTAAAAGCCTTTCTTGTGAGCATGCCGACTAAAGGCGTGAAAATTGTCAGAAGCAAAATAAAAGTTCCTGAAATATATAACCGTTAAATCAATAATCAATAAAAATCGAATGTAGCTTAAAGCAAGTACGATTAAAAAAGAGTATACATAAATATAGATTTATATAGATATGGAAATAGATAAATAGGTATTTTTTGAAAACGGGTTCCTGAGTTTGCAGCTAGAGCGCAAGTGCCTTTTTGGCGGCATTAGAGGCTTCTCCCTCAGGTGCAAGCATTAAACAACCGTTCACTTCATTTAGAAGATTTTTTGTGGATTATTGTTTTGAATATTTACGAAACGAAGTCCAGGTAAAACTAAAATTTCCAGCACCGAGCAGTTCCAGAGTTTTGTTGAAAATTGTTTTGCATGGAGCAGCAAGCAGAAAGTCAACTGGACGTACTGCTTCTGCAGTTAGGTAAAAAAAAAAAAAAAAAACACCATTTATTTCACACTTAAACGACACGCTAGTTACAATTGCTCTTCTTCTACATTAGCCATTGAGACTCGAGAACTTGCTCAGAAGAAGAATGACTTCAAGCAGCAAATCGAAAGTAAGTTGTTACTTTCAAACATTAAACTTTAATAAATAATTATTAGCAACATGTGGGGTTAGCATTTATAGTGACTACCAACTATCAATAAGCATTTAATGCCAACAAATAAAGAAGAATAGCGTCCTACATTTGAGTGCATAAGTAAAAGTCGCTTTCAGTTGTTGGTTGTGTAATTATTTTGAATTTAGTGTGTGAGGTCAGAATCCAGGACAAGGTGAAGAAGGCTGCCACTATTCAAAAGGACATCCACAGAGTCCAAGAGGAGATTCAGCAGAAACTCCAAATCGTGAAATCTTTTAATGAAGACCTAAAGCAGTGAGGCCCAGAACCACAGAAGCAAACAATAAAACTGTTGTAATTTTTTTTTACTGTTGGTTGTCTTCCAAAAAGGCTCGAGCGAACAGGAGATTTGTTGCTTCAGTATGAGAAGAACCTGGAAGCCGAACTAAAGAAGAGACAAGACGAATGCGATAAAGACATGTAGAGTGATTGTTTACTCTCAGTTTTTTGTTTTATTTGAAATCTAAGAACTGCACTGATTGAACTGAATGGTACTTTTGTGACTGAAGGAAAATGTTCCAGGAGAGAATTGAAAGCTACAAGGCTGTGTTTCAGCAGCACAAGGATCAATATTATCAGAACTCACTGGCCCAAAAACTGCTTGGAATTCAAGCAAAAAATGAAGAACTTGAGAGACAACTGAGGGAAACGGAAAGGAAAATTACTGAGAATGAACAAGAACAGGCTCCATTGGCAGGTAACCTCTTAAAAGTCCTAGAGACATTATCAAAAATTCACATTTTATAGTAAAGCAGTTCTTCGAATGGGTCAAAAGCAGAGACAAATTTCCTCACTGAGGGATTTAAAAAGTTCAATTCTTCTTCTTCTTCTTATCTTGATAGATGAAGACAATCCAATGCACATCATTGATGACGGCAAGAGGTATTTTATTCTCAAAGATGATCTGTTCTCTACTGAGACTCGTTTTCTCAATCAATATTCCCCTAAAACAGTAAGGGTGAAGATAATGAAGCTTCACAAAAAAGCACCGGGGCTTTTGAGGAGATGGAATTGCAGGTTTTTCATTCAGAAAAAAACAAAGACTGACTCACATATTTTTGTCATTGACTTTTACCATGAATTCTGAAATCAATAGGTGACTGAAGAACAAGGAGTGGATCAGCACATGATTGTTGAGTTTGACGATGTGAACACACCAGGACAGGAACATTCGATTCAATCTCATCTGGACACAGAGCTCCATGTTAAATGGAGGAGGCCAGGTTGTTTGTATTTCTGAAATTATGTCAATTCAACCATAGAAGCAGTGACTTGTGAACTCTTTCATTTGGAAACACAAGACGACATGCAGATGGATTTAAACGAGACGGGTAAAAAGCAGGTACCGGTGAATCTCTCACACTCAATCACTGGTTTCATGGTGTTGTCTGATGAGTGTAAATGAACTGTTATCAGGAGGAAGAATTTTGCACAGAGGAGAAGGAGGATGAAGGTGAGAAGACCTCAGCAAATGATGCTCAAGGCTGCATCGCACCTCCATGCTCTCCGCCTGGAACAGAAGCTGTGATGAGCACGCCAACCTTCTCCCTGAAGTATCTGCCACAAATCCTGCTCTTCATATTTGTCTCTCCTCTAAATTCATCTAGATCAGATTTACAAACCTCATCCAGTTTTAAATAATCTAATCTCATCTACAGGAAAATAAAACAATCAGATTTAGTATCTATCCTAGTACATTATAATCTGAACTCACCCAATCTATTTTTAGAATTATGTAATCCAACCTATAATAATATGAACTAACATGAAATAATCTGAACTAATCTAAACGTAGTGTCTACATTTTCTGCAGCAACAGTCCATGTATTTCACCTGCACGTCCGGAGATCTCAGATGCAAAGTCACCAGCTTTTGTCTTCTCCATGAACTCTGCACCCAGCACTCCTGCCTTCACCACACCAGCCTATGACTTTTACATGGGAGGAGCGGCTGAAGAGGTTAAGGTCACATGAAGGTCACAGTGCAATCACATGGTCAGTTCTTCATGCTCTGTGCTTTACAGACTTCTCCGTTTATCTTCACAAGCTCCTACTTCAGCAACAAGGTTTGTCTCATCAGCTTCTGACAATCCGTATAACAACGCTTTTTTAATGATCCAAATCATTTTCGGCCAATCAGAAAAAAATGGGCTCTTTAAAATAGACAATATCAGATCTTGATCTCTAAATCAGATCAGGCATCCCTAATTCATTGTTTGTTTCTTGTAACAGAAGTCACCAGAATCTGAACCCAAGTTCTCAGGTGAAGCCCGTTTTATTTGGCATTTGTACACACAGACACACACTCACACATATGTATGTGTATGCATCCACAGCCTTTGTGTTCAACGAAGAAAAAGACGAGGAAGAGTTCAGCTTCTCCTTCGGGTCAGAAACTCCTCAAAGCTCCAGAGCTGCAACTCCACAGTCAGACTCTTTCCCTTTCTCATTCAACTTCACCAAACACTAACACACATGCATACACACACGTTGAGATGTCCGGCATGTTCCTTGATGTGTTCTGTAAGTTTTATCATTCTTTCAATCACACACACAATGTTCCTGAATCTTTCCACAGCAACTGTAGCCTGTGTTTACATGTTTTATTACATGTGTTTTGTTTTATTTGGTTAAATCATCTGTAAGGTGATGATGGTTAGACAGTGTTTTGAACATTTAGTTACATTCAGTGTGTACATTACAATTCTGCACAAACAATTACACGCATGATTCACAAGTACAGACAAGAAAACATTAACACTACACTGAACATGAATAATTCTGAGCATCATACTAACTAATAAGCCAAACACAATCATTCACAAAATCAGTTAGACTGTTAAAGCAGCAACAAGTTTTGTGGTTAAGAAAACAAATTTTACAGAAATTATAATTGAAATATTTCTATAAAAAATATATGAGTTATTTTTTTTCAATCTTCAATAAAAATTAAATTAAAAGTCTAAGAAATCTGGATGAGTTACGATAATAAAGTACATAAAACACTGATAAGTCTTGGTCCTTAATCTGTTACGTTGTAAAATTATTTATCACAAAGTTTTTGGTCCAGCAATCAAAGTTATATGTAAGGTTAGTAATACTTTTTTTACACTAACATGTTTGTTTAAATTCCACTGTAATGACCCCAATATTTCAAAAGTTCAAAACATGAGACTCATCTGACCAATCAGGGGAGCGGATGAAACTCGTCTGACCAATCAGAGGAGATAGATTTTTGAGAGTCATTCTGCAATTATAAACGCAGAATAATGAAAGTCCTCATTTACAACAAATGACCTATGACCTGCTTAGGTCAGAGGTTGAGTTCCCAGGTCAGACAATCATTAGACATTATCTGAAGAGTATTTATGTTATTGCTTAAACAAAACTAGTTTAAAATTAATCTGATTTCAACGGTTTGGCAGACCTGAGTGCTGTTACGTTTAGAAGCCGGTGTCGATGCTGAGAGAACGACGCGTCACGTGCTCCACCTCTCCGGTCTTGTACTCGCTCAAGCTTGTCTGATACTTAGCCAACATCTTCAGCATCAGCCGCAGATTCACCCACCACTGCACACGCGGCATCCGGTGTCTGCAACAACATCACAGAAAAACACAACACATCCATAACAATACACAATACCTTCACACAACTTCACACAAACAGCATCTTGGCATGTGAGGAGTGTGTGTGTGTGTGTGTGTCACTCACTCAAAGTCAGTCTGCTCCACGAGTTCAGTGACGGGACTGAAGGCCATGACCTTCTTATTCAGGCCCAACACACAGGCCGAGTCTGGCGTGTTCACAAAAACCCGTCCTGACACACACACACGCACAGGGAAAACATGAGTGTGTGTGCGTGTGTGTGTGTGTGTGTGCAGGTTAAAGTCAGTGACACACACCTTGTCTGAAGTTATCAACCATTTTCTCGGTCAGCCACTGCACGGCCCTGACGCCCAGTTTAGTGCCGTAGTTCCGGTCAAAGGGTGTGGGCACTCCGCCCTGAAAACACACACACACACGCGTCACCAGAAACACCCTCTGTGTGTGTGTATGCACGTCTATAGATATGTGTGTCTGAGTGCTTGTGGATGTATATGTCCACATTATGTGTGTGTGTGTGTGTGTGTGTGTGTGTGTGTGTGTTTGTGTGTTTTTACCTGCTGCAGGTGACCCAGCACATTGACTCGGCAGTCAAAGACGCCCTTGCCCTCTGCCGAGTAGAGCTGATAGATGAAGTCTGTGGTGTAGTGCTGGTGACACTTTTCGTTCCTGTCAGTCAGAAGAACGTGTTCAGCAGAGACACACATGTGTGTGTGTGTGTGTGTGTGTGTGTGTGTGTGTGTGTGTGTGTGTGTGTGTGTGTGAGACCTGAGCACCAGTCCTCTCTGAATATCCTTCTTCATCTTCTCCGTCAGATGCTCCACATTCGTCTTTGAAGCAGCCAAACAATCACAAAACATTAGTGACATTGATGCAGAGAAACAATGTCTCTCTCTCTCATTCCTTCTGTCTCTCTTTCCATTTCTTTCTCAATTTCATGTTTCTCTGTCTCATTCTCTCCATCATTCTTCTATTGTTCCTTTCTATACCCCCCCCCCCACTATCTTTCTTCCTCCCCATTTTTTCCTCTTGCTTTTTTCTTTCTTTTTCTCTGTCTCTTTTGTTCTCTGTGTTGCTCTCTCGCTAATTCTATGTGCCTCTCTCTGTGTCTCTCTGCCTGTCTGTCTCACCTTCAGGTCGTGGATGTTAAACGGATCCTCATAGATGTACGCAGCATCCGCTCCTACGGCGATGCCTGTGGTGGTTGCCAGGTAACCACAGAATCCCCCCATAGTCTCCACCACAAAAACGCGCCGCTTGGTGCCTGTGGCCGACTGCTTGATCTTATCACAACTCTACACACACACACACACACACACACATTACAACACGACAATCACACATATTGTGTGTTTGACATACAGACATGGCGGCGTTGACGGCCGTGTCGCTGCCCAGACTGAAGTCAGTGCCCGGAACGTTGTTGCTGATGGTGGCGGGTACGACGCACATAGGTATACACAGCTCGTCATAGCGCCCCCTGGCGTCCGCCAGCTGCAAGACCCCTTCAAATGCCTGATGACGCCAAAACAACACTGCCTAGTGAGCCACAGGTAGTGCCCTAGATAGTGAGCACTAGATAGTGTGCTGCACCTCAAACCCTCCAATGACCAGCAGTGACTGGATGCGGAACCTGTTGAGATTCTCCACCAGCTTGTCCAGACAGGTGTTTGGGAGTGTCCTGATCACAGAGCAGAGTGTGAGCGGAGTTGACCCGCGTGGGACGAGTCACGTACCGTTTGGTGCCGAGCAGTGACCCGCCCTGCGCCGTCCAGCCGCCCACCTCGTTCCACGACGCCTCCGCCACCTGACACAGCAGAAAGTAGAAACCTAATTAAGGTCACAAGTAGACGAATGCTGTGTCCTGGTTCTGATGGGTGGTACCTGTCCATTGGCCAGACCCTCGAACCCGTCACTGACCACGTAAACCCGCAGTCCCGAGGCCAGACCCAGTCTGACGGCCGAACGCACGGCCGCGTTCATGCCCGCCGCCGGGGCACCCACATTCAGCACGGCCACGGAATCTCTGCTCTGATGTCACAACACACAGTGTGTGCGTATGTACCTCAGAGTGTGTGTGTGTGTGTGTGTGTGTGTGCGCGCTACCTGTGTTTGTGCAGGCTTCTGATAGGCCAACAGTTTATAAATGTTCCAGTTGTTCTCAAAACTCCTGCAATCAACATTAATGTTAATCACATGTAAAAAACTAACTAGTGTGTGTGTGTGTGTGTGTGTGTGTGTGTGTGTGTGAGCTCCTCACCGGCCCCGGAGCTGAATGGCTTCCTCAAACCTTCTTTCAGTCATGGCTCTCTGCACTTCTTTAGTCTGTTAGCAGAAATAAACACACCATCTTGAGCTAAAGCGAATCACTGAATCTTTGTAGAAACGGAGAGAAGCGAGAGAGACTGACCATCTCAACCGCCTCGATCAGCGGCAGACGCACGGCCTGGTTTCCTGACAGACCAATCACACAGGCAGGTGTGTCAGGCCCCGCCTCCAGAAGAGCCACGACCGCGTCCATCCCCAGTTTACTGCTCTGCAGGCGACATTAAACACCACCGGTCAACACACACAGCACTGAAACACACACGGTGAGAGAGAAAGAGATTCACCAGGACTCTGTCGAACGCCGATGGCGTCCCTCCTCTCTGCACGTGACCCAGAACCGTCACACGCGTGTCATAGCCCAGCCTGGACACCACCAGCTTCACACACACACACACACACACACACACACACACACACACACACACACACACAGGCGTGAGGACTGACAGCTGAACGGACTGTTATAAAGTGTTAAAAAGAGAAACAGTGAAAGAGTGAGTAAATTAGGAAGGGCAAAAGAGAGTGAGGAAGTGAGGGGTGATGATAGAGTGAGGAAATGAGGAAGATTGAAAGATTGAGACAATGAGTAAGATGTGAAAGAGTGAGAAATTAGAGAGAAAATTTAGAAGTGAGAACAAGTTGGAGAGATTGAGAAAGTGAAGGTGGCAGAGTGAAAGAGGGAAGGGCGAAAGAGAGAGAGAGATGGAACCAATGAGTGCTATAATGAGGATGGGGAGAAAGAGTGAGACAAGGGAGTGAAAGAGACTGAAGAAGTGTAGGGAAAGGGAGAGAGGCAGAGGAAGGAAGAATGATGGAGAAGATGACTGACGTCTTTCACGTAGCTGGACGTGATGGCTTCTCCTGTCCTGGTGATGGCTCCTTCAGCGATGATGATGATGTTCAGTCTGGATCCTTTACTGCGACTCTGAGTTCAGACACACACTAATGTTCTGTATGACATCACCACACACACACACACACACACACAAGCACTTAAAGGAGTATTATTAAGTGACGTCACCTCTCCCAGTCGAGCACACATTAGCTCCTCCCACCCGTCCTCAGGCGGAGCTTCCGGGATAAACAGCCAATCAGCCCCAGAGGCCAGAGCCGACACCAGCGCCAGATACCTGCAGCACAGCGCGCTGTCACACACACACACGCGCTCACAAGACACAGCTGGACACAAGACTCACCCGCAGTGGCGACCCATGACCTCCAGAACAAATGTGCGCTGATGACTGAAACACAAACACACACGCGTAACGTGCAGCAACACACGCAACGGAATGTGTGGAATGTCAGTGAGACAGGCCGAGGCGTGTCAAGTGTGTGAGGCGGAAGTCACGTCACACCTCGTCGCGGTGGTGCTGATGGCGTCGATGATCTCCGTGATGCGGTTGAGGGCGGAGTCTGCGCCGATCGTCATGTCGGTGCCACAGAAGTCGTTGTCGATGGAGCCGACCAGACCCACGATGTTCAGGTGTCCGTGCTGCCGCGCCTGTTCTGCACTGATTCTGCCTGCGAGTGGACGACACACACCTGTCTGAGTGTGTGTGTGTGTGTGTGTGTGTGTGTGTGTGTGAATAATGTGTGTGCGTGACCATTAAGTGTGTTGATGTGAGTGTTTGCGTATAAGCGCATTTTAACACGCTTTTTAGAAAGTGTGTGCAAGATGAACATGTAAGTGCACAGATGGTGTGAGTGTGTGTGTGTAAAGCTGTGTATGCGTTCACATGAATGTGTGTGAAGGAATGTGCGACCTTTCTTCAGCAGCTCGTCCAGCAGGCCACTCCACTCAGAGCGGAAGACGTTAGCGCCCGTGAGGCTGCCGTCACCGCCGCACACACACAGGTTAGAGATGCCGCGTTTCACCAGGTTAAAGGCGGCAGACAGTCGACCCTCCCGGGTGGTGAAGGCCTTGCAGCGGGCACTGCCGATCACTGTCCCACCCTGCACACACACACACACTTAAATAACGAGTCTTCAGGCGAGTGTGTTCCGACGCGCTCCTCACCAGCTGAATGATGTTACTGACGGTTTGCCAGTTGGCCAGTTTGATATTATCTCCTCCATCCACCAGCCCCTGATAACCCTGAGAACACACAGAAGCACGTCATACGTCACCCATCATGTGTGTGAGTGTGTGTGTGTAACGGCTAACATGACTTCACCTCATACACTAGATAAACCTTGGCGCCCACGTAAATGCCCATCCGGGTCACGGCTCGGATCGCAGCATTCATGCCTGAGGTCAAAGGTCACGTTCACTAGGATTTCGTCAACCGTTTTTTTGTGTGTGTGGAATATAATAACCTTTATCACAAATATTGTTGTAAGTTTTAACCAATTTATAATTTAACAAGCTTATGATGTATTTCGCAAAAAATATACTAATGCATGGATTTCTGTAATCAGACATGTACGTACTCGTTTTATTATAACGCGTGTGTGTGGTCACGGACGTAAACAAGTCACGTGACATCAGGAGTCTCACCTTGCGCGTCTCCTCCGCTTGTGAGCGCGGCGATGGCTCTCCCCGTGCCCGCCATCCGCAGCTTCTCAAAATCCACCAGACTCATGATGTTCGCGTGTCGGACTCACGGTGCCGCGGTAAACGAGCTGCTCGCGGGTGTCGTCTCGCCGTATTGACCTTCGTCTGGAAGAAGGACGGAGCTGCTCCGTGCGCGTGCGCCGTCAAGAAAGCGCGCTGGGTGGAGCAGGCGCGTGCACGCTCCACGGAGAGTTTGAACTCAAGGTGTTTGCGTCACGTATTACCTCAGTCGCAGATGCAATAAAAGCGGTGAACTTTAAACACGGGACGCGTTTGGTGTGACATTATCACAATTTTCTAATCAGCTATGTCCCACGCACACATACACACACACACACACTTTGTAAACTGGTGAGTGTTTAGCAGAGCTTCAATAAGGAAAAAACGTGTAGAAAAGAGGCTGAAGGCAGAGTCTGGAGCATCCGATTTTATTGATTCCTCAGTAAACTCCTCCCCAGTGGACATCAGGACCAATCAGGGTGGAACTAAGGGAAGGGGGCGGGACCTGAGTGAGACAAACTGGAGGAGCTGACGATGGAATTCATTCTAGATTAGATCCGTTAAAGCCAAAACAAACTAAGGACAACCACTGCGGGATTCTGGGAGAAAACTACACATACAGATTACACACATTTTCCTCAAGGGGAACACCATCATACAGCCCTGACATTTGGATCCTGTGACCAACAATTCCTCCAGTAATCTCCTCACAATAATACTCTGGAGCTCACCACCAGCATCCGTGTAGACCAGCTACAAGCAAACCAAGACAATCCAAGGTAAGTTCGAATCCGATTTCGAGATATGTGGAGATTGGTAGCAGAACTCCGACACTCAAGCACCTTTGGAAAGACAAAACCAACATACCGGTAATACAGTCCATGAAACACTAATAAATGTCGCCTCACACATCCAAGTCGGTCGGAATGTCACCACTTTGTTCTCATCGGCTTCGGATTTGTTCAACGGCTTCAAATGGACTGAGATCTGGCCATTCCAACGGTTTTCCAACATTCCTACAGTAGTTTCTGTGCATCCTTCATGTATTTTATACAAAAGTGACTGACATATAGATGCAGCGTCCCTTCGGGAGAAACACACGCCTGACCTTTGACAGGCCAGCGCTGACCTCTGACCCATCCAGCAACTAGAAAACTACATTCATCAATAATATAGAACAGCTCGTCTGATATAGTCCTGGGACTTAGTTATTGCATGTTTTAACATTTATAGTTAAAATACAAAAACTGGTACTAGTCTCAAAATAACACGATTCTATTATTGAAAATATGACTATCGAGAATGTCCGACATGTGTTTCGCATGATTTGATGCGTCACAGGAAGCGGTTACCATCACTTGGCTCATGTGCCACGATAATATTTCAAAATCTCATCGCTTCCTTCGAGTCAAAAGAGTGAAAACATAGACCTGGTGTAAAAATAGAGCTCTTTTACATGGCGGACCTCACTCATTCACTTCCTGTGCGGGGTCAAGGTCGGTTCATCTGAAAGGACGCTGCATCTCAAATGCAAACAAATAAATAAATACATCAACACGTAAATAAAAACAGGAGGGACGTAATACTTGTATTCCGTGCAGGGCCTGACGTCAGCACCTCTGCAGAGTCTCATTAAACACAGTCCTGAGATCAGGAGAACATCTGCTGAGGCTTAAACACTGCTTTGTTGAAGGAAGATCCAGCAAATGTTTGTCCGTGGGTCAGCCGTTGTCTGATTGGCTGAACGAGCCGGCATGCTGGGATATGCAGTCATGTGACTGGCCGAGATGGCAAAAGTAAAAGGGGAGAAGAGGCAGACAATGGCCTTACGGACACAAACACAGTCTCTCACGGAGCAAAGCCAGTCACTTCTCCTCACACACGCTCCTCCAACTTCCTGATTAGATTTCCTCCATCGCATAGTAAAACAAACGACGCATGTGATTCTAGCTACATGATCACGTCTGAGGAATCTGCCTGAGATGTTGAATGAGAAAGAGAAGCGTTACGGCAAGGGCTGGTTCCTGTCTGTGGATAAGGTGATGGTAGAGTAGGCGTGGACTTATTGCTGTGGTTTCCTGTGGAGGCGGAGTCTCACAGCTCACCAGGAAGAGGGTGCACAGGGCTGCTTGTTCCTGATGGTGGCATCAGAGCACTCTGCATCCGAGGTGTCACAGTCAGAGTCTCCAAACTGCAGCGGATTCTGAGCGGGAGAAGAACAAACGCGTCAAAGAGCAGAAAATGAGGAGGAGCAGGAGAGCAGAGGTGGAGGAAGAGCTGGAGAGGCAAAGAAGCAGGGGTGGAGGAGCAGGAGAGGAAGAGAAGCAGAGGATGCGGAGGAGCAGGTAGTGGAGGTAGAGGGAGCGGGAGTGGAAGAGGAAGAGGAAGAGGAGGATAGAAAGATCAACAGTGCAAATGAGGAGGGGGAACAGGAGAGAAATAAGGGCAGGGATGGAGGAGGAGCAAGAGGAACAGGAGGAGACAAAGAACACAGAAGGAGGTGGAGCTAAAAAGGAAGAAAGAAAAAGTAACAGAAGAAAAAGTGAAAGGGTTGCAAGAGGAGAAGGAGCAGGAAAGGAGCAGTGAAGGTGCAGGAGAAGAAGAGAAGCAGCAAAAGAATAACAAAAAAAAAATAGACTGGGGTTCAAAAGAGGAGAAGCAGGAAAAAAAGGGCGGGGTAGAGAAGGAGGCAGAGAAGAAGAGCAGGAGGAGGAGCAGGTGAGAAGGAGAAGCAGCCATTCACCTCATAGCTGTGCTCATCAGAACACAGTTTGCCCAGTGAGATCTGGGTCTTGACCCGCCGGACAGCGCACTCTTTATCTGACAGGCCGTCTGACTGCGTGGAGATGTCGATTGGGATCTCGGGAGTGTGAGACAGAAGCTCATCCAGCTGCTCGTCCTGACTGGCACCGAGCTGCTCCAGGGGTCCGCTGCGGGAGTGCTCGCTGGTGTTGCCCTCCTCCCCATCGGACGCTGACAGGTTCTCAGAGCTGAAGGTGGAGTAGGACTGAAAGCTGCTCATGCAGCGGTGAGGCCTGGAGGAGACAGATAAAGATCAGTGAGCTCCAGCTTTCTCACGCAGAGGAGCGGCTGGTGTCTGACCTCTGTCTGCGCGGGAACTCCACCTCGCTGTCCACCTCTCCTTCTTCCTCCTCTGATGACTCGTCCCCGACCTGATGGACACAACATAGACCTGAGTGATGCTTCAATACAAATAGGAGCAAACCTTCACTACTTTATCTGCGTGCAGCCTAAACGTTTTGGAAAACTTTCTTGGCAAACTGACTAGTGTTTGTATCGCAGGAGTGTGATGAAGTCAGGCTGATCAGAGAAAATTTTAAATTACTCCAGCTCACCACAGGGGGGCGCATGTGAGTAGAAATGAGAAAAAACAGGAAATGAATGATAAATATAGGTCACGGGGAGGAATAAATTATCTCCCTCTCTCCTCCTCCATCTCCCTCTTGTTCAATGTGTGCCTGTGTGTGTGTGGTGTAATGTAATAAACAATAACAACATATTTCTAAACAATTACATTTTTTATGTTCAATCAAAAATATTGCAGCAGATTAAGATTTTCTAAATTTTCCAAAATGCTGCAGTTTAATTGAGTTGAATCAAATGTTGAGGTCAGGACTGCACCGGACCTTTCTGAGAGGCCGGAGCACGTGCATCACTCCTGCTGGAGACTCTGAACGCTTTCCCTGGTCCTCATCCTCTGACATCACTTCCTTTTTCACGGCCGGCGGCGTCCCATCACACGCGCTCAGCAGCGAGTAGAGCGGGCGACCGGGGGCCGTGTCCTGGCAGCGCTTGCAGCCTGGCAGAGGGTGCGCCTGACAGCGGGCACACAGCGGGCCGGACCCCACGCAGGGCGGAGTGGAGGACCTGCGCTGGCGAGAGTCGGCGTCCACGGCGGTGGAGATGAGGTCGGGGCTGGAGCCGGAGAGTCTGCGCTGGAGGTGGTCCGTCTGGGGGCTGCGCAGGGCGGCGGCGGGGCCGAAGTAGCGCAGGTTATTGGCGCAGGTGGCCACGGCGGTCTCGCGGCTCTGGAGCGGGTGCACGGGACCCTCCACCAGGGGCTGTTGGTGAGGTGGGAAAGCCTGGAGCGGCTGCTGCTCCTCCGCTGGGACGGGACTGGGCTTCAGCGCCGCTGGGAAGTCGTTCTGGCTGCCCTTGCTGCTGGCCCGCCGGTGACGGGGTTTGCTGCGATACCGGCTCTTTCCGGGTGGCGTGGACATACGGGGGCTTCCGGACAGCGGGGACGGGGCAGGCAGAGGCTCGATACTAGGAACGGCTTCGGAGCGAAGGAGATCCGGCCTGAAACAGATCGTATGAACGGATGAAGAATTCATGACGGATGCTGTTTCAGGAACATCAAGAAGTATCACTGACTTTAACCACAAATTATCAGCCCTGTTTCCACTGTCCCGGAAACGTTTATGTAACTGTAAAGGCTTTTGTGCAAACACTTTATTCAAAATGGCTCTATTTAAGACATATATTATATATTTATAAAAAACCTATGGAGATATATAAATATATTATCATATATAGATATCATATATAGGCTGTTTTTCAACAGGTTGTTGACTATGATGCAAAAATAGGAATCATAATGTCCGCAGTAACTGTTTTTAGCCATAAGAATATTTTGAGAATTTTTTAAAGTGTTGTTGGTGTTGGATAAAGTATTTGTGAAAAAACAAAAAAAAATTGAATGCTTTAGCACAAAACATAACAATAAATTGTAGAACCGAGAGAGCAAACAAAATACGACAAAGCTGAAATAATGTGTTTATTACCTCTTTGCGGCTTGTGTTCCAGGCTTGTGGTTGATGCTGCTCTTCTTCTTGATGAGTTTCTCCACCGCATTGGGTCGGACGATGGGCCGCACCAGGTGACGTTTGTATGTTCCAGGATATTTCTTCTCTACTGCCTGTTCCCTCCTGCCACACACACACACACACACACACGTTAGAATCATCTAGAAATTGTAACTTTTATTATCAATATTTTCTACTTATTTATTGTCCCCGTTTTATGTTTCATCACTAGTTTGACATTTAATAAGAATAAGAAGACTTGAGTGTGTAAAGACGCTTACTTCATCAGATCCTTCTCTCGCACTTCCAGCTGCAGCATGATGGCGCTGAGCTCCATATACAAGTTATTGGCCCTTTCCAGCTTCTTCTCATAGTGCTCACGGATGTCAAGAGCATGTCTGGAAAGCAAGATGACCTTCAGCGTGTGTCTGAGTGTGTGTGTGTGTGTGTGTGTGCAGTGCTCACCTCAACTCATCTCGTCTGCGACGAATCAGCTCCTCATCCAGCCGGTGGATGCAGGTTCCTTCACTCTTGATCTTCTCAAAGTGCTTCTTCACTTCCTCTCTCCACTCCCCCTGGTATAAAAACAACACCATCACTTTTTTGAAGCAAAAACTTTAATTTTTCCAAGCATTCCTGATTACAATTACCCAACAATGACCCCAATTTTGCCCCACCAACCGTATGGGCTCACCTGAGATTTGAAGTAGGTCTCCTGTGCAGTGCCAAGCACGTCGGCCGAGGCGATGTCAAGGTGCAGCAGGATCTGCCTGAAGGACGGACGGTTCCTGGGCTTACTTTGCCTGCCGGTGCGAGAAAAACGATAGAAACGTTGCTGCTCCAGACGAATATGAAGTGTGTGTGCTGATCCAGGAGCAGTGGCCCTCACCAAGTCTGCTTCATTAGGATCTTGAAGCCGTCTGGACAGGTGGAGGGCACAGGCAGGTGGAGGCTGTTGCTGCCCACACCCCAGATGATGGCAGAAGAGTCCACGTCTTTATAGGGTATCTCGCCCGTCAGCAGCTCCCACAACACCACCCCGAAGGACCTGCAGAACCACACTTCCTGTCAGTCATGTTCTTCTGGTTTTCAGGACCAGAGAAGAGGATAATACGCTCACCATATGTCTACTTTCTCGGACACTGGCTCGTTGCGGATGACTTCCGGCGCCATCCAGGCCACGGTGCCGGCGAAGGACATCTTGGTGCTCTTGTCGCTGAGCTCCTTAGATGTTCCGAAGTCCGAGATCTTCACAGTGTCGCTTTGAGTGACCAACACACTGGAGAAAACACAACATTTGTGTTTGGGAAAACTACAGTTCCAGGAGTTTCGAATACACAGAAAGTGGAATGATGAAGATAATGTGACGAATCTACAATAATTGCTGGTCCTCACTTTGGAGACTTGAGGTCTCGGTGGATGATCTTGTGCAGATGCAGGTAGTTCATGCCGCTGGCGATGCCTGATGCCCAGTCCACCAGCAGCTGTGGCGTGATCTTGCGTCCGGCCCGCAGGACCTCGTAGAGCTGCCCCTGAGCGCAGTACTCCATGATGATGCAGAAGCACGGCGCCTGCGTGCACACGCCCCTGCACACAAATCAGATACAGATTCCTAATCCGATGCAATAAACAAACTTGTTTCTTCAAGTAATTAATGATTTAATAGATTGACTACACAAATCATGTATGCAGGACAAGAAATGTGTGTTATGTCACGGTGATTCACAAACACTTTAGAAATTAATTCTAAAGTTTGAATGCAAGAAAATGAGAAAGTTAGAAAGTCAGAAAATGAGGACTGTAATTATGAATTAAGGCCCAAATAAGTGTTTACAGTAACAGGATCCATCCATCCTGGTGTTTAGAACAGATCATGGGTTTGATGTAGAAGCAGGATGTGGTGGATTTGTAAAAATTGTAACTTTGGATAAAAGCGTCTGCTAAATGACTGACAAGTCAAGTGTCTATCCATCCATATATCCATCCATCCATCCATCTATCTATACTGTGTTATATAGAGATGAGATATTAAATACAAAAAGTTCTTAATGAAATGTCTGTCTGTTACGGTTAGACTCACTTGAAGCTGATGATGTTGGGGTGCTTCAGCTTGCGGAGGTGTTTGATATCGGTCTCGTTCTGTTCCCGGACCTTCTTGATTGCAACCTCTTCCGAGTGGAACTTTCCGAGGAACACGGCACCCTGAGCTCCGCTTCCCAGCCACTGCAGCTCGGAGATCTCCTCGAACGGCACCTCCCACATCTCTGCGGAGCCACAGAAGAACATCATCAACCTTCACGCTCACCTGAGACCTTCATCCCATTGATCACCATCTTATAAGCCACAAAGTTGGATTCGCAGAAAGAGTGAGGTGCATTTTAATCCAAAGCAACCCAGTTTGTTTCTGATTAATATATCAATATATAAACAGAGTCTCCATTTGACCCATACATGCATGTGTCTGAACAGATCAAATTTCTAACAATAAAATAAAGTCACCAGTCACCTTGCTGCTGAAGCTTGTACTCGGTGGAGTACGTCTTTCCTATGATGTTCCACACCGGCCTCAAACAGCCGAACAGCCCCTCCAGGAAGCCCCCGCTGCCGTTCCCAGCTCGGTGGAAGTGCAGCTTCAGTTCATCGTGAGGGTGATGATGGTGCATGTCGTCCATGTTTTGGTCCACCGGGCAACCGTTCTCATCGCTCTTCTCCTCGCCGCCGCTCCCGTTGCCGCCTTGACCACATGACCCCGGAGAGTCGGCCTCCTCGTGCTCTTGGAGCTGCAGGACGCTGTTCTCAAACTGCTCGCGGGTGGAGTCTTCGCTCAGGGCGGTGCACGGGGGGCTGGTCCCGCCCGGCTCCTCGTCCTGACACGGGAGCTGCAGGTGCTGCAGGGGGAGCGTGGTGGGCGGAGCCAGGTCGCTGATGATCTGCGGAGGTGGCAAGGCTTGAGGAGAGATGTTGCCGTTGGGTTTCTTCATGGAGTCTCCCACCACCGACAGCTTCAACTCCTCTTTTAACTTCCCCACCAGCAGACTGGGACAGGAGGTCCAGGACAGCACCTCCGGGGAGCTTCCCATGGTGCCGTGCGTGTGCATGGACCGGAAACGAGTGACACGGCTGGTTTATGACACACCTGTGTAAAACACACGCAGAGGTGTAAGTTCAAGGCAAACCGGGGATTGAGATGAGATCCTCAAAACTGATGAAGAAAAAAAACAACAACACAATCTTAATTCTGAATTGAACAAGCTCAAGATTGCTCCGTAGTGGATAAACGTGTCTTTTTAAATTAAGAATGTTTGGTGCCCTGCAGTGCCACCGAAGTGTAGTGGTCAGTATGTGAAATTACAGGTTCGTGCAGAAAGAAATTAATTTTACTTTTTTGAAATTGAAACCTCGACACACAGTTTTATCCCTATTCTGTAGGAAATTTAAAGAAAGCAAAAGGAGATAAGAAGGAGTGAATAGAAAGCGTAAGAGAACGATGAACAAGGAGACAAGAACAGACGATGACAGTAGTGTTCTGATCCCAGCTTTGAGATTAAAGCAGAATTTGCATTAGAAGACCTAAAAACCAAACATCTGGCACGCGTACACACACACACACACACACACATTCTATAATCCGCTGTTCCAGTTACGCAACCCATTCTGCTCTTCCATACAGTGTGTACAAGTATAGATGAGTGTCTATATATATATA